>OV281285.1:21303846-21916538 GCA_923062465.1 Acleris sparsana
AAAAATACTGTTGCTTGCTTTCAGTTTATTGTGCTCACACAATGCCGAAACTTCGCAGCTGGACTTCGGACTGTGCCCAGAGTCCAGACTCAACATAACTCGCATTCATTCTACAATACGTTCTCCATTTTAAGCTTCGCTGTTCAATAACTGCTGACCATTAATTAGGTACTCTTGACGTTTAAAAAAGGATAAAGTAAGAATGGAAAAATAATAACTTGTATTTACTTGTATTTTAATATGGTGATATCGATTCTACGGGGTAAAAACCATGTCGGGTTTTACGTGTTTATTGTTTGTAAACTCGGGCCGCCAGCGCGCGCCATTCCGGATTACAGAGCCTCTATTCTAAGCGATATAGATTTTACCATATTTAGAAGCCCAGTTAAGACTGACTGTCCCTTTTGTGTATTTTTGAGATCATCATCATGTCAGCCGAAAGACGTCCACTGCTAGACATAGGCCTCCCCCAAGGCATTCCACTCAGACCGGTCTTGTGCTTTTCGCATCCACCGCGGTCCCGCGATCCTGACGAGGTCGTCACTCCATCTTGTTGGAGGCCTACCTACAGCTCGTCTTCCGGTCCGCGGACGCCACTCCAGAACCTTCTGACCCCATCGGCCATCAGTCCTGCGAGCAATGTGCCCCGCCCACTGCCACTTCAGTTTAGCTATTCTTAGGGCTATGTCGGTAACCTTAGTTCTACTGCGGATATCATCATTTCTGATTCTGTCACGCAAAGAAACCCCGAGCATAGCCCTCTCCATAGCCCTCTGAGTGACTTTGAGCTTCCTTATGAGGCCCATTGTTAGCGCCCACGTCTCAGATCTGTAAGTCATCACCGGCAACACACACTGGTCAAAGACTTTTGACTTCAAACACTGCGGTAATTTGGACGTAAAGGTGCTGCGAAGCTTCCCGAACGCTGCCCAGCCGAGTCGGATACGACGAGTGACCTCTTTCTCAAAGTTGGACCTACCTAACTGGACCGTTTGTCCCAGGTAAATATAGTCGTCAACAACTTCGAGCGCAGAGCCTCCGACTATCACGGGAGTTGGCGCGACATGGACATTGGACATGACTTTCGTCTTGTCCATGTTCATTCACAAGCCCACTCGGTCGGAAGCTCTACTGAGGTCAGCGAGCATTGCACTTAGGTCCTCCATGGTCTCAGCCATGACTACGATATCGTCAGCGAATCGAAGGTGAGTGATGTACTCACCGTTTATGTTGATGCCTCGTCCTTTCCAGTCCAGAACCTTAAAAGCATCCTCCAATGCAGCGGTGAACAGCTTCGGAGAGATCACATCTCCTTGTCTGACTCCCCGCTGCAGAGGAATAGGCTTCGTGCTCTGGTCCTGTAGTCGGACGGACATAGTGGCGTTTTCGTACAGACACTTCAGCACTTCGATATATCGGTATTTTTGACAATTATAGAGAAATTGTTAGGATTTAAATATATGTTTAACAAAACTGTAAAACCGTTCGTTGTTTTATGAACCTGTAGAACATATTAGAAACAGGGCAAGAGTATGTCTGACCATGCTCAGTGTAGGGTTCCGAAGCCGTTACGACAAAAAAACTATCCCAAAAAACAGCAAGTATGAAGTTTATTTATAGTTATTTGGTGCTGTACTGTACTTTAGTCTTACTTGTTCCCAGCTTACGGAAACGCCCTTAATTGGAGGACAAGGACACTTATAATTCCGCTCATTAGTTTCATGAGATAACGGGCTATAGGATCCATATTTCATCGCAACGGGATCCTCGGCGTTAGCAACCGATTCATTGGCAGCTTTCATTATCGTCTGTAACGCAAGCGTAGTCGAGCGGCGCGAGCCGTAGACTGATAATCGTGGGGTTCCGGGTTCGCTTTCCGGTCATGTAAAATGTCTTTTGTTTTAGTTGTTTTTTTGTATAATTATTACTTTTATTTTATTCTGTGTTTAGCCATGTTAGTTTTAAATCTTAATTCTTAAATTGCATGTGTGAAGTGTACCTTTCTTTATTGTTTTAAATACATTTTGTTCCTATCAGCCAATGACGCGTATTTCATTCGGACTAAGTGATAAGAACCTAGCTTCTTACAGTATTAATTCGTTTAAAATCGCGACACGCGCGGTGAAACAAATACAACGCCCGCCCCGCGCCGCACGGCCTAAAGCCCATCACAAACGGTGCTATAATATATATATAACTATCAAAAAACTAAGGTAATGCACATCCATTCATACTACCCACGAGCATTCCTGCATGCACGCCCTGCGTGCGAACTGTAAATGTGAACCGCTACAGGTTGAAACACAGCATACCTACGTCTGCTTAAAACTGATAATAAATTTAATTGGGGTCCTCACATTGACTGTTTGTACAAAATTAAGAGCTATCCTTAGTGTATTTAAATATAAAATTCCATACAATATACTTACGACGCTGTAAATGTCAATGGCAGACGGAATAATAGGCTGTGGTATATCTAGCTATGCTAGAACTTACAAAACATACTTGCAACGTATCTACAATATTCAAATAAAAAATGTTAAAAGCTATGGTACCTCTTTTTTTCTTTGCCCCGCTGCGACTTCAATACCTACCGCGGGGATATGTCGTTTCTAGAATGAAGTGATTTGGCCAGTGTCAAGTATACATATAAGTATAAATCAATATAGCAATAAAATACAATCCAATCTTTTCTAGGAAGATTGGGGGCAACTTTGTAAGGTGATATGTAGGACAGAGGTCAAGATAGTTTTAACCTCTGCACCACTGCGAGTCCATTTGAAACGAGAAGTAAGATGCCAGATACACGAAATAAGTCGCAGTCTTATATTACTGTGCAACACAAAGACATCAAAAGGACAGCTCATTCCCTATATATCATAATTGCAAAATACTAGATTGCCGATATACCCGATTTCTAAAATAACAAATTCCCAATATACCATTCTATTTTGTTACTGTGTTTCTTTATACATAATCGGATTGCCAAAGCAACTTGTTGTTAATACACTATCAGAAAAGAACTTTGAACACCTAAATACAAAACTAAAACATATTACACATCCGCCATCTTTTAACGTTGCAAATGACCTCCTATAGTACCTTTTTTTTTTCTTTGCCCCGTGGCGGCTTGAACAGCTACTACCGCGGGAATATGGCGTTTCCACAATTAAGTGATTTCGCCAGTGTCAAGTAATAAGTATATATAAGTATAAATCAATATAGCAATAAAACACAATCCAATCTTCTCTAGGAAGATTGGTGGCAACGTTGTACGGTGATATGTAGCACAGAGGCCAAGATAGTTTTAACCTCTGTACCACTGCGAGTCCACTTGAAACGAGAAGTAAGATGCCAGGATACACAAAATAAGTCCAAGTCTTCTATAACTGTGCAACACAAATTAAAAGTACAAATCACTAACAAAAAAGAACTTTGGACACCTAAATACACAAAAATAAAAACTAAAACAAATTACACATCCGCCATCTTTTGACGTTGCAAATGGCCTCCTATAGTAAAAGTGAAATATGAATACAGGCATGATTATGAACATTATTTAAATATAGTAGAACCTTGAAAGCTTTTGATAAAGTTAAATTGGCATTTATTTTAAAATATAAGGATAAAATAGGGAATTTGAACAAGTATAAGAGATCAACCAATCTCCGAAACATGCCTAACCAGCCCGTGTGTATAGTTCCAAGGAATACCAACCAATATGGGAAAAGAGTTTGGACTAACTACCTCCCTTAAACTTTAAATAATTTCCCTAGAAATGATGTTCAAAATATAGAAATGAAACCTAAACTAGTTAAAAATATAATTAATAAAGCACAATTGCATGGTACGAGTATTAAGGAATAATATTTAAGTAAGCTGTGAAGTAGGGTAACCCCTTCTTAGTTAATATAATCTTAAAAATAGTAAAGATTGTAACAAGAAGTATTTCAATAATGTTATTTTTGTAGTAGTTAAGTAAGCAGTTTAATTATATATTTTTTGTGACATTATAGCAAGGAACCACACAATACTAAAATAAAATATATCCATAATCCCATTCATTATAATGGCGAGGGACAGAGATAAATATATCTTACAGCAAGGTCTAATTAAGTATATATTATAGCTGTTTGTGTCGACTCCGTCAACTAGTATGGTTGACGTAGCAATGTATCGTAAGATGCATTGCTATTATATATATTTTGGTATATTAATATATAATCCGTGTGTGACGCCCCTGACTGACTAGACACCTCAGGTGTCGCCAGGCGGTAGGTATCTTATCGCGCAGATCGCGTGTCGGCAGCCGAGCGTTTCGCTTCTAGGTGTAGTTTTTATTTATTCTTATGGCATAAAAACTAAAATATATTTGTAGTCTTGGCTCTAAGGAGTCAAGTGTCCCCCACAAAGTAACAATTCAATCTTAATATTTGACAGACGGATCCTTTAATCTAAAAATTGTTCCCATAAACCCGCAATATTTTTGAAAGCCCCCTTTTTGAACGACACCCCACACCGTGAGGTAGACGAGAGAAAAAGAAACATCTCCACGTTAGTGCAGGAGAAGAACCCTAAAAAATGTTCCCATGATTTTATTTTACCACTTTGTCGGCGTCACTAATATTTATATTTATGCCAAATAACAGCTTTCTAGAACTAAGAATCTCTGAGCTATGCTGCAGACGGACATGTCGAAACTATATGGATTCCTAGTTTGACTACGGAACTCTAAAAATGGCGGATAAATGACCTCGAGCAAGGTAAAATAATTGATTTTACTAAACTAGGTTCCCTATACATTTCCATTCTCAACTAGATATAACCAGAAGACTACAATCGTAAGACAGCAAGTACGTTGCCAACCCTGAGGAATAAATGGAATGCCTCTATGCTCGTATCGTAATTTCACAGGTTTTAAGACAACACGCGACACGCGACACGACACGCGTCTGAGTGTTTGACCTTAAGCAAAGTTATATGCTGGTGTTTGATTGAAATGCCTAACTAGTTAGCAAAATAAAGGTCTGTCTGTTAATACTTGGTTGTACAACGTGTAGCTTGTTCGCATATTTTAGCGGTTTAAGGGAAAAGCCAGCAGTGAGAATCATAATTTAAACAAATATGGTCAGCGATGATGTTTCTTGCATAGTTTGGATCTATATCGGTTGCTCAATGCGCTTGCGTGCGCCTGCTACATGTCAATCGAACGTCATTTCCGGCATGTCTGTCCGTGACACAGTTTAGCTGACGGATGGTTTGCCGAATGAAGCACTTGACATATAGTGGTGAAAAATATTTATTTATCAACTGAAATCTATATTTATCCCCCTTCGCGACACCGGGCTCAAACAGCTACTAATTACATTTATATAGTATGCACACCGGCTGTTGCCCGCGACTTCGTCCGCGGAGAAGGTATTTATCGGTAATCGCAGAAGAACGCCCCTGTGTCCTTCCTCGGGGTTCAAGCTGTCTCCGTTCCAAATTTCATAAAACTTGGTTTAGCGGTTTAACAAAACTTGTTTTTATATTAATAGTATAAGTATGCATGTTCTTATGCTAGTCATTGGAAAGATTTATCTTCACGAATTAGTTACATTTAAAGTAGGTAGTGAAAGTACCCAAAAAAGCAACCTCTTGAAATTTTCTGATCTGATATAATAATGAATAAATCTGATAATAGTCATAAGATTTGATAACGGCGCCGCATTTGTTATCAAACACGTACCTATCTTTCTGGGTATTGTGGATGACGTCATCACCAGCGACACAATCGCTCTCGACATCTATTTTGCCGGTGCTATTTTTTCGTAATTGTATAAATGTCAGTGGTTTCCACGCAGATGATTGAAACGAATGCCTCCATCATTGCAATGAGATTAGATCAACACGGGTAAAAAAACAAGAAAGCATTAGCGGCCTCCACTTGAAGCTAATGGCACAACCCAAGCGCTTCATTGACGTATTGTTTAAATAAGCGGGACTGGATCATGTGAAATAAATGTTTACTTTTACTTTGCTCCACATCACAAACAGAACTTTAATTAAAGTTCACATCATAAATTGTTTAAAAGTGTATTTTAAAATATGAAAAAAAAATACTTCTTGAGTAATAACAACTGTATATTCTAGCTTTTCCGATACCTATCTCAAATACATGAGGGAAGTTTCGAGGTACAATCATTTGTAAAATAAAGGAGTGGTTGTTGAATAGTGACAATAAAAGGGCATACAAAGTAAATATTATTATATTTATTATAAGTGATGTAACGGAAGGTACAACTATCTTTACTTCAAAATTACAATTTTCTTGATACCGTCCTGTAAAACTTTAATACAACGTTTGGAAACCAATGTCAAACTTACAATTAGCTATTCCAAAGCTCAGTAATGGAAACATTTAAAAAACGTAGGTATGACTGAATCCCCATATTCAGTGGGTATTTGTGGTAATTAATCTCATAATTAATATATTAATTATACAGTAAGTATCGAAATCACAATCACATTTAGCACGTCCAATTAGTTATTTATTACCATTTGAATTTTTCGAACGTTCGAATTTTTCGGTGAATTCGGATTTTTGATAAAATTAATCGAAATATTTACTTCGAGTCGTGTAGGTATATGCTTGTATGTGATATGTGATTTTTTTATAAAAATACTGCTATAAATCATAAATATTTAAAAATAAAAATACCGATATAAAACAACGCTGCAGCTATTGGCGCTGGATGTACGAGTACATTCCACATTCCCAGAATTATGCACAATACCACGTTGACTAAATTACCATTTATGAATCTGGCTGGTTTGGGGCCTTAAACGGAGTCTTTGCAATATTCAACACTGGACCAGCTGCCTGTCACTGGACTTTCCACAGTAATGGCCCGGTTTTCAGTAGTTACAGATAGTCCACGTTGCTGAATTCTGCGCTACCTTAGTGAGTGAATCCAAAACCAAGCAAAACAGGAAAAGACTCGCCGCTGATCCGTGGTGAACGCCTTCCGTGACCGCTGTTGGTTTAGATTTACCCTTTACCGTCGTACTATTGACTTTGCTCGCCTATACACATCAGAAATAAAATATTTTTCTTTCGAAGGCTCCAGCTGATAGTATTTTGTAGGATCCGATCAAACTCCTGTACCATATCTAGGAAGGCGACGTATTATGTTCGGGATTAAGCGCAACTTTCTTCAGCAATTGTGCTTAGAGAGAACACCGGGTATCGATAAGCCAGTTCTAACAATGTCTGATGAATGTTCTGGGTGATTTTAAAACAACGGGCACTCCGATCTGAGGCGGTTGTCATCAATTCTTAGCGTAACTTAAATGCTAGATTTCGTAATAATGATCGCAATTGCTCTTTTGATTATGCATATATTGGAATTGCTGGAACTATGGAGTTCAATCTCCAAGCCTCACATTTTCTCCTATCCTCACAGATTATATATCATACAATTGAAGAGATTGGTGAGCAGAACGATTCTGTGCTATTGTAGAAAATTTATTTAACCGCACTTACTTTTGCCCTGCATCTTATGTAGTAGTAGGGACACCGAGTAATGGCACTTGACGTTTGACTTGACGTTTGCTCGCTCATGAAGTTCCTTAAATATTGACAGCAAGTATAAAGGAACAGATGTCAAACTTCATTGTTGCAGGCACCGGAATAGTGATGTACCGCTGGGGCTGTAATTTACCGAAACACATTTATCGTAACTAGCTTCATCTTGAGATCGTTTTTATTTGCTTTTCGTTGCGTTCATCGTTTTAATCATAACTAATAAAAAACATCTCAAAAAAACAATTCGCGTGATGATAACAAAGGATCGCTGACTGGTACACTCAAGGTCACAAACATGTGTACACTTTAGTATACCCTGTCAGCCTGTCACTTTAATCGCTGTGAGATTGGGTGTCCAGCAAGAAAATTTAAATTTGAATTTCGAATTTTTCGGGAATGTCACGGCCTACGAGATTTAAAATGCCGCCATTTTGTTCATAATTAGTGCGGATTTTTTGTTAACCATGAATCGTTGGTCTGGTGAACATCGAGCATTTGCCATCAAGGCTTTCTTACAATGTGGAAAATCTCTTACGGAAGCCAGAAGAAAATTTTGTTCGCATTATAATTTACGAAAAATTAGTGCAGCACCGTCTATTCAGCTTATACGGTTGTGGATTAAGAGGTTTGAAGAAACTGGATCCACATTAAACAAAAACTTGCCTGGCCGTGGACCTTCAGTTTCCACCGCCGAAAACATTCAAATTATTCGAGAAGCCGTGTATGAAAATCCACGTCGCTCTGTTAGAAAACACGCATCGGTTTTGGGAATCAAAAAGTCATCAGTGCACATTATAATGAAGAAGGTATTAAAATTCCATCCCTACAAAATTCGAATTGTGCAAAATTTGAAACCCGACGACTACTCTTCAAGAATGGCTTTTGCTAAGCAGATGTTACTGAGATTTCAAACCAATTATCGCCTTTCCAATATATTTTTTAGTGATGAAGCCCATTTTCATTTAGACGGTTACGTCAATAAACAGAATTATCGTTACTGGGCCCCGAACAATCCACAAAACAAGCATTCGAAGTCGCTTCACAGTAAAAAAGTCACCGTATGGTGTGCTATATCAGGTGCGGGAATTATAGGGCCGTATTTTTTTGAGGACTCAACTGGACGATCGATTACTGTTTCAAGTGAAAATTATTGTAAAGTGATAGAAGATTTTTTTATGCCAGAATTGAGAAGCTGTTTGTTTGCAAACAGAAACACCTGGTTTCAGCAAGATGGAGCTGCTCCTCATACCGCCAGGGTGACAATGAATGTTTTGAGGAACAATTTCCCTGCGAAATTAATATCTCGTTTTGGGGACATCCATTGGCCTGCGAGGTCGCCGGATTTGTCGCCGTGTGATTATTTTTTATGGGGATACTTGAAATCTAAAGTTTATAATAGTCAGCCTACAAATTTGGATCAACTTAAAGAAAATATCGGGACTGAAATCAAAAATATTTCATCAGATTTGTGCAATCGCGTTTTTGAAAATCTACGCTTCCGCTTAGAACAGTGCGTTGAGCAAGGTGGTCAACATTTAGACAATATCGTTTTTAAAACATAAATCCGCAATAATAGTTTAAAGGTTTTTGCTATTGATAGGGTTATAAGTCATGTACTTTTTTTAAAATAAATTATTGAAGTTTAAAGTTTCTTATTGGACACCCTGTATATGGCAGTTTTAACATGATTAAATAAACAAGGTACTGAAACGTAGAGCTCGTCTAAGTTAAAATGACGCACCCTTCCACCGCAATTTACATGTAAGCCTATGAAGTTTTATATAGGTAACCACATATATATTGTTATGTTTTTTTTAGTTTGTATATTTTGACACAATATTTCAAATTTCTGACAATGTCGTCTTCTTCGAGCCAAACAGTTTATTTCCAGAGTTTGATCTAAAAACTCTATTGGCATACAATAAAACGTCTCCATATTTAACCCACGCCCTGAACTCACCTCCATACTTTACCCTTCACGCTTTTAATACGCTTTTTTTATTTATATAAGTACTTTAAATACATTTTTTTTTGTATCCTCTTTTATTAAATTGTCACTCATTCGCTGTCAGTTTTGTCTTGACATTACTACGTATTGCGTACATGTGATCCGAATCTGTTTTACCTGGCGTTAAATTTTGGTCACCCATACTGCCCTTAATTGTTGACCATTGCTTTTCTATTTGGACTCCGTTTACGCTTCTGATGTGGATCTCGTCACTATGCCCAAACATACGAAAAGTACTGTTTTAAACAGTTAAACACGTGAGTTCGTTCTTCGGTTACGAAATTATTTTGAACGTGAGTCCGAAAATGGCGGGCCATTGTTACCATTGGGACAAGTGATTGATCGTGTAGCTGATGCATTGCATATTGGAAGGCGAACTGTCATCAGGATAAGTAAAGAAAAATATGGTGACACTGGCCTGGAAGATAATGTTCTTCACACTCCAAATAAGAAAACAAGATCTAAACCAATTGTAGGCATTGATAGTTTTGATTCCGATGCTATTCGAAGACATGTGTACAGTTATTATTTACGCAAGGAATATCCAACGAGGAGGAAGTTAGTACAATCCCTGAAAGAAGCCGGCTTGTTTTTTGGCAAGAAAAGTTCTTTATCAAAAGTTTTAAAAGACATTGGATTTCTATACACGAAGTGTAATAAACGCAAAATATTAATGGGGAGGTACAATATTGTGATGGCAAGGTATACTTTTTTACTCCAAGTAAAACAAATAGAAGATTGGCAAAACTTGGTTTTCTTGGATGAGACATGGCTTAATGCCAATCATACAGTTAGCCGTTCTTGGACCGATAATACTGCTGCGTCTACGTCTAAAGTTCCATCTGGAAAAGGAGCCAGACTTATCATTTGTCATGCCGGCACTGCGAGCGGGTTCGTTGAAGATGCCTTGCTGGCTTTCACATCAAAAAAAACTGGAGACTATCACGAAGAAATGAACGGAGTAAACTTTGCAGAATGGTTTACTTCCATGTTGTGTAGCCTTCCTGAACCATCCGTTATAATTATGGACAACGCCCCATATCACTCGATGCAAATCGATAAGCCACCGGTTCAAACTGAGAATAAAGCTGAAATCTTTTCATGGCTACAACGAAATGGCGTAGATGCAAACATGAACATGTTCAAGGCGGAGTTGGTACATTTACTAAAAATAAATAAACCGCAAAAAAAGCGATACGTTATCGATGAACTCGCGGCTGAATATGGGCACCAAGTCATACGTTTACCACCATACCATTGTGAATACAACGCAATTGAGTTGATATGGGCACAAGTCAAGGGATATGCAGCAAGACACAATACAGAACCTCCATTCACCACATCAAAAATGTTAAAATTATTACAGGAAGCATGTGCACATGTCACTAAAACAGACTGGGAATGGGTGGTGAACAGTACCGTGCGACGAATAAGGGAAGACTATGAAACTGATGTAAACATAGATAATATTCTACACAGTGAAATCATAATTAACGCAGCAGATGATAGCAGTGACGATTGTTCTTCAAGGAGTAATATTGATTTAAATGAATCAGATTAAAATACATTAAAATAAACTACTTTATTTAATTATTGAATATAGCCTTTTAATTTCATGCGTTATTTCTTTAACAAGTAAACTTTTTTAAAATATAGGTACTACTCGCACTTGACAGAATTTTTACGATAGTTAAATGGAGTGTTTCACAACACTATTGTCAGATGTGTCAAGTGCCATCACTCGTTGTCCCTACTTTAGATAATTTTTTCAAGCCTATTTATTTACTATTCAAAATATTAGTTTTATTCGAATAAGTAACATTGCTAAATTCTAATTTTATCTCGGCTTATATTCGAATAATTTTGATATTCGAATATTCGAATTGCAAACCCTCCGTGGGCCTAACCAAGTTGCATTGTTTAACATGTCCTGTTTGTTGCCTTTCGAATATGATTTTAAGGAGCACTCATTTCAGTTTCTCTGTCGTAAATCGTATAATATCATTCTTCAACAAAAACAACATATTAAATAAAAATCAATTTGGTTTTCAAAAAGGGAAAAATACGACGATAGCTATATTTAAAATTTTAAAACAAATATGGACAGATATACATAATAAAAACACTTCTATTGGGATTTTTATAGACCTTTCAAAGGCGTTCGACTGTGTTTCACACGAAATATTATTAAACCAGCTTGAACATGTTGGAATACACGGATCAGCATTAAAATTAATTGAGAACTATCTTACTGATAGACCTCAAGCTACAGTGTTAGATACATATGATAAAACTACAAAGACAATCACAAGAGTACAGTCAAACTATGTAAAAAATCTACAAGGGGTACCTCAAGGAAGCGTATTAGGGCCTCTATTATTTTTAGTATATGTAAACGAGTTTCCCCTAGTGATTGACCACTTGTGTTGTAATGTTTGCTGATGATGCTACAATATTTATATCAGAGGAAAAACTAAAGGGCTCTGATATTACTCAAGAGACGTATAATACACTAAGAATTGTGGTTAAATGGTTATCATCTTTAAATTTAAATGTTAACTTAGACAAGACGAAAATTATACAGTTTACGAACTATAAACAGGAATCACAATGTATAGATATAATAATAAATAATGAAAAAATTGAACAGGTCAAGAACACGAATTTCTTAGGTGTTACAATAGACAGCAACTTAAACTGGAAGACTCACATTGAAAAAATAAATAAAATAATTTCAAAGAGCTGTTTTGCACTATCAATGTTAATAAATATAACATCAATTGAGGTTGCTTGTAAGGCTTATTATGGTAATGTTTACCCTCAACTGACATATGGCATAATTTTTTGGGGTAACTCAGTAAATGTTGAGTCCACTTTCCTTCTTCAAAAGAAATGCCTACGCATCATATTTAAGCTTAAAAATACGGAATCCGTAAGAAACGTATTTAAAAACTACAGAATTTTAACTCTGACGTGCATTTATATATTAGAAATAAGTTTTTTTGTTAAGGAGCGTACTGACGACTTCAATAAAAAAAGTGACTTTAAGATAAATTTACGATCTCAATATAAAAATGACTTATGTACAGTTCGTCCTTCTAGCTATATACTTAACAAAAGCACTTATGTCACTGGAATAAAAATACATAATCATTTACCGGAATGTATAAAGTCGCTATGTAATGCACAGTTCAAAAATAATCTTAAGGAATGGCTACTTTGCAAATGTTTCTATAATTTAAATGATTTTTTTTCTGTAAAGTATTAAATACCTAATAAAATTTAGATGTAAGGTTATTATAGTACGTCCGAAATGGGCAAACTGTTGGGACTATTAATCTTTTGATTTTGACATGTATTAACAATTGTACACAGTTTGACAATAAATGCTTATCTTATCTTATCTTATCTTATCTGTTATGAAAAAAGGTTCTTTTTTAAACCTGTTTCGTAGCACCCTGCCTTATAAAATGTTGTAGTGATAACTTACTACGGGAGGGTAAACCGCTTCGTTAAGTAAAGCGTTACGGCGCCAGCATAGAGGGAG
This sequence comes from Acleris sparsana, assembly GCA_923062465.1. NCBI lineage: Eukaryota > Metazoa > Arthropoda > Insecta > Lepidoptera > Tortricidae > Acleris > Acleris sparsana. The sequence continues at coordinate 21,316,972 of OV281285.1, forward strand.
TGTAAAAACAGCTAAGGATTGTTCAATTTACTAAGCGGACATACTTAATTCAATATTAATCCTTCAACTTAAAAAATACTGATATGCAGTGGCTGGTTATAAAATAAACATAGACAAGTCTATCAAGTATCGTATTTTTTTTTTTAATTGTCTAGATATTTTTCACGATGGAGCGAATTAATATTAAAGATCGCAAATTAATCTTGCAAACATGGTGTAAAGGCCAATTTTCACTGCGGAAAATTGCGAATGAGTTTAAATGTTCCAAGTCAGCCAGTGTTCAAATCATAAAATTAAATTGAGAGCATCATACGCTCGACGATTTACCAAAATCGCGGCGGAGAAGTGGCCTGGCAAACCCAAATGTCGTGCGGCTGTTAAAATCAAAAAAGTACATGTCCGTTGAATTGCGTCCGTGAAATTGCTAAAAAAACAGGTATTAGCGTAGGCACTGTACAAAATATCACGAAAAGAAATAATATACGGACATATAAGAAGCAAAAAATGCCGAAGAGAAGTGCCGTGCCGAGCAAAAAATACGGTCCAAAAAAGATGCCGCAATTTATACGATATTTTGCTGCATAATAAATCTCGATGCATTCTCATGGACGACGAAACATACGTGAAATTTGACACCAGTGCGTTACCGGGGCCCCAGTATTACAATGCGGCTGTAGGGGAAATTGTACCCGATTACGAAAAAAAAAAAAAAATACAAATTCGGGAAGAAAGTCCTAGTATGGCAGGCAATTTGTTCCTGTGGCCTCAAAAGTACGTCTTATTTTGCAACCGGGACTATTGGTGGGGAAATTTATAGAAAGGAATGCATCACAAAATGGTTACTTACTAGTATTCCCCTTTGTTTTGGCCTGATCTAGCGAGTGCTCACTATGCCGGTGAGACTGTGGTGCTATTAAATTAAAAAAACATCGATTTTGTTAAGAAAGGAGACAACCCACCAAACTGCCCGGCGCTCCGCCCCATCGAGCGATACTGGGCCACTGTAAAAAGATACTTGAGGAAGGATGGCCGAGAAGCTAGTACATTGGCAGAATTTAAACGCATATGGTTTGCTGCTTGTAGAAAAGTATCCAAAAGCGATGTGCAAACACTTATGCGAAGAATCCGGGCTACAGCCCGAATTTTTTGCCGTTGTAATTAATTCTTTTTTTCTTGTGTTATTTAAGTATATTACTTTATTTAAATAAATATTCACCGTAATAAATATATATTTGTTATAAGAAATCCGAAAATGAACCTATTTTTGATGTCCGCTTACTAAATTGAACAGTCCTTAATAGAATAGTAAGTACCCTTTGCACCTGTTAAAAATGGCCTTTGTTAACAAGAGACGTCTATCCGTGCCCGGGACGTACCCGAAGGATTTTAACAGTGTGTTCCTAACGTAATTTAGAGTTAAAAATGTCGTATAAAGTACACTCGATTCGCTCTAGTTTTCGAGATATATCCATTTTTGTAAACAAAACTTGTTACGAAAAGTTTGGTGCAACAGACCCTTATAATTGCGACGTTGCCAATTTTAAGACAAGTTAAGTGATCTGTTTACATACCAAGTAACTAAATCAAATGAAACTCGCACGCAGAACTCATCCTTAAAAGGCGCAGTTATGGTTTATATTCGTCTGCAACGTGGCCTAAACTTGTTGCCTATTAATATGACAGTCATAAAATTTAATAAATTTGACCAGTATGATGGTAAGTGTCATCGTCATTGTTTACATATCGGTTGACATTGTGAAATGTTTTCTTAACCCTCAGTCAAGAATAGCTTTAAAATATGTGTGTACTTACAAACGGGTCCCATACTCGTACAAATATAAATTAGAGGATGTAACCGGGATGAACACCTTTGTTCAAGAGAGGAGACGTGGAGAGAGAGTCCAAGATAATTATGGCCAGAAATAAACACGGAGGGACGCTTAAAGGATGATTTCCACCAAACGGCTCGCATCGCATCGGATCGGAAAGGATACGTACGGATGCCGCGGCAGCCGTACGGCTCTATTGAAATTATTATTGTCTATTTATGACGGAGCCGATCGCGCGTCGCGGAATACTTACGGCGACGTACGCGTGTCGCGGAAGACGCCCGCGGTCGAGCTGTTGTGCGCAACTTGCTAATGTAGACTTAAAAACAGTACATATGATTCAGTATCGTTTAAAGACTATAAAATTCTTTCCGATCCGATCCGATGCGGGCCGTTTGGTGGAAATATTACTTAATTTTGCTTAGCAGTGACATAACCACCACGTTGCGGACCACGACTATGCAGGACTAAGTTAAACATGAAAATTCGATACGCTATATTTTTACCGACGTGAGATACAGGCGGAGGATTAAAATTAGAACCTAGAATGAGTTCTAAAGTTACAGTTTAGTACTTTATTGAAACATTGTAGTGAGAGATACAATACGAATCGTTATGTAGACAAAAACGTTTTGCTTACTTTAATCGGTAATTTCATTATTATTTCTTATATTTACCCTACCGATGTTGATCGGTGTTGAATGGTACTAGCTGTAGTTTCTATTGTTATTTATGACTTATTGCTTATATGTGATTTTTATAAAGTTCGATTCACGTATCTTAGTTTTCATCGAACTTGGGCGTGTAGCTCAGAAGAAAAATACTGTTACAGGACACATTTACTTGCAAAGAATCAGAAATTATTATCGGCCGGTATTTAACTGCGGTGCATGGTCTAGTTGCTTCGAATCAAAGTGTGCCGTACTCCAACGACAATGTTAAGAGGATTGTGAAGCTAAAAATCTCCATACAAAATGCGAAAACGTTTCTCTCCGCTAAGCCACGTCCGATGTTTATGATTTTTTAATGTGTTGTAGATATCATGAAAAACTATGTCTGTACGTTTTCTTTTCCAATCAAATATTTCTTAGAACAAATCAAATTTAAAAAACAAACAATAGAAGCGTACCTAGGTCATAACTACAACATATTCAAAAATCGTGAAAATCGGACTTCATTTAGGGGTTGAGAAACGTTTTCGCCCGGAGCTAAATTTGTATGCACTTTTTTTGACAACTACGCGATTAAAGCGGCGCTTCACAATACTCTTAAGCACTTTAGTGCGTTGTCATAGTAAATATCAGACAAAACATCAAGTATCACACAGACAATGACGATGATATTCACAATGACAAGGTTCTAAGTATGCTCAACATTTTTATTGGGTGACTGTACGTACCTATAGATATTAAGATTCTCCTTCAGTGGCACCCGAAGACGCTAAGCACGAAATGATGCTAAAGATACATTGCCATATAAAGACTATCGAAAAGTGATCGGATCGTAAAGTAAAAGGACAAGTGAAATACGCGTATGTAATAACTTTTTTAATACAGTTGCTCAAAAAGTGATACTTTTCGTAGCTGTATATCGTGCGGAAAGTTGGGTTTTTTCGAAGTAGTGCTTTTTTCTTTTCCTACTAAATAAACAAGGCCACTACTATAGGCTCTATACTAAATAAACTAGGCCGTGCATCCAACCAAGGGTTTGCATGTTTAAATAAAGTACCAGGAGCGCAGAAGTAATTAGGAGGGTAGCGCGGTGCGGCGCAGCGGCGGGCGGCCCGGGCGGTCGCGCCCGACACAACGCGGATTGTAAGTAAGGTAGGTACTTCTAATGTTTATGCTTTCCTAGTATTTGATTTTTAGGTAATTTCGGACAGAGTGTGTGCACACGTTAAGCTCACTTCAAAGGTCCGGGGGAAGAGCAGAGATACACAGATACCCGACATACACATATACACAGATACTCATTTTTTCGCAACTGTATTAAAAAACGTCGTTCGATTCACGTGCGGTATGTCATTACTTCACTCGTACCGAGTCTTCCCACTCGCCTGCGGCTCGTGGCAAGATATCTCGGTAGTCGGTACTCGTAAAGTAATGACATACTTTCCACACTAGCATCGAAATGTACTATTTCACTTCTCATGCTCGTCAAGTCCTTCTTTATGATGCACTAGTGCATAAAGTGTTGTCGTCATCTAGGCTAAGACAATTAAGCCTTACAGCCGCATAGAAGAGGCACTAAATAAACTGCATTAAATAAACTTGTTATTTGAATACATTCACTTTAATTTATCTGCCTACTATGTAGCGTCGAACAAAAAATAAATTTAAAACTATTAAAAACAAGCATTATTAACAAAAACATTATAAAATCAAGTTACTATGACTTGGCAGTATAGCATTCGACCTAAGTTAAAAATCTCATGAAGAAAAACAACAGAACTGAAATACAGTAGCGGAAAAGAGGTTTTTGTCTATAGTTTTGAACTTAAATAGTCAGGTAGCTGTTTTCCTTGGAAAAGTTGTGGTGTTACGGAATTTAGTTAAGTGGAAATAATGTACACATCTAACACACTAATAGATGGAAAAAAAATGCTAAGGAACTTATTGAACGAACATTGCCGCCTAAATCCAAGAAAAAAACTAACATGAAAAATTCAAAATCTGGAGAAGTCATGATACATTCTCATTCATGTAAGTTTTTTACATTATCCCTGTTTTATTTCCACCATAAGTCTCGGATAAAATGTTTTGTTTTATTCCCTTGTTGTACAATCTACTATTTAAATGTTTATTATTTTACATAAGTATGATCTTGGTTTATGTTATGATCGATACACATTTTAAAACATTTTACTGTAAACTAAGGGATTAAGTATTATGTTTGCTTTCAGGCAATTTTTCGCACTTGGCTTCTATTCTACACTTTTTAAGCTCATCTCTTAAGGCTTGGTCAAACACACGGCGCGACGCAGCGCCGCGGCCGCGCCGCGCGACCGCGGCGGCTTTAAATACATGCTAACAGGTTAGCGACGTCAAACAGACTGCGTCCCGCCGGCATCGCGCCCCGCTTCTGTCGCGCTCCGCGCCGCGCGGCCTCTTGCGTCCACGCGGCGCGAGCGCAGCGCAGCGCGGCGCGGACGCGGCGGCACGCTGCGCCGCGCTGGGTCACATCAGTCAGGAATGAGCGAGCGACGGCCCGCGCGCGAGTCACGCCCGCATCGCGCTGCGTCCGCGCCGCGTCCGCGCGCGCGATGCGGGCGTGTTGAGAGCGCGAGGCCGGCGCGATCCGCGCGCGCCCTGTTTGAACAGGCATCGCGTCGGCATCACGCGGCGCGGCCGCGGCGCTGCGTCGCGCCGTGTGTTTGACCAAGCCTTTATCCAAGCACTATGCGTGTATTTGATTGTTCGCAATATTTTAGAGGCAATTTTGCAATTATGTGAGCTGGTTCTTCGACCACTTTTCGGTATGTCATTAAAAGAGAGTCTTCCCCGTACTACGCCGCAAAACGACCGACCTCCTCGATTTTTGCGATCTTTTTCGTGGACATACCCTTCTCTCGTATGTATTTGTCCACGATTCGTTTTCGTTGCTCGGAAGTTAGGCTTCTCATTGTGTGAAATTAAAAGTAATACGAAAACAAACTTATTGATTGAGCTCAATGCCATAGCATCTATGACATGTGATATTGATATATTAAAACAAATAAAAAAAGAATGGCGGGCTATTAAAGTTGTCCTTATACATTTCGATACTGTCTTCATGAGCCGTATTGAACCCAGTGCAGCGCACTGTCATGCCACACGTACAGTCAGCTGCAGAGAAAACTAACCCCCCCTGCATACAAGTTGCCTTGCAAAGGGGGTTACATTTCTCTGCAGCTGACCGTACATACGAGTTAGTATTTAATCTTGTTCATTGCGGCGCATGGTAAAGTTACTATGTAGCGTGGGATGACGCGCGATCCCCTCCATTACACAGTAAATGATCGGGAACGATGTTGTTCAAGACCAAACGTAGTACCCAATCTGCTAACCCATTCGTCCACCTCGGTAATGAGCTTCGGCAGAGCTCAGGCCCACTCGTAGTTACATTAAGGTCTGCTAATCTTTTGTATTTAGGGTCCAGGGTAAGAGCGGCCAGCTCACTCTCACCACTACTGCAAAAGAAGTGAAGTAGGTATACCACCACTGATACAAACAACGGTCACCATTGTTCGTTTGGCGCCATCGGCATCGATCATATCGGTATTACATTTATTATCTTATTGATCTTATGTACAAAATTAATTGGAGCGTATGTTATGTTATTTGTATTAAGACACATGTATCTGAAATACGGTGCTTGTTAGACAAGTCTTTACATTATTCAGCATTTAAAAATGATTTATGAATGTTACTTCTACTAAATCCTGTTTTGAAATAATCTATACTACCTATAGGTACGATACTAATCTATACTAACTATCTAACTATACGTTAACATCTTCTTATTCATGTCACAGTTCAGTCTCTTTCTTCGATTAACTGTTCCAATATCACAAGTAAGAAAGGGACAAATTACTCACAAACTATACGTTAACATATTCTTATTCATGTCACAGTTCAGTCTCTTTCTTCGTTTGACTCTTTCAACACTATAAGTATCCAAGGAACAAATTATTCACATACATAAGTTTCAAAGGGTTTTCCCGTAAACAAGTGCTAATTACAAGTAAAGCGCTGCCAGCTCGTCCTTAGGATTCGTTTCCTGGAGTAGCAAAAATATTCCATTTAACTTTTATGAAGAAAATAAAATTTAAAAAAGCCGAATTTGACCTATCTTAATATAACATTTTAAACTTCAAATGAATGCAGGAATACGCTGTTAAAATCCTTCAGGTACGTCCCGCGCACGGTGTATATGACCTCTTTTAACAGTGTACCACTTTTTAGGTTTGTTAAACTGTGCATTAATGTGAGTAAATTTGCAGTCAGTTAACAATTTCAATATTAAATGGTTCAACTTACAGATTAGTTTAAGTTATAACTTCTGTCGGGCATCCCAAGACGCACACGTTTTTTGTAATCAAATTAATTTATTATTGGATCACAATTCACTGAGACCCAATGTAAAACGTTCCGCTGTTCTCTATTCATAAAAGTTGTTAACATTAGTAATTATACAAATTGTCGCCTTTCTTCCATCTGTCATGTTTACTCTTGGTATAGTATTTTTTCTCTCTGCGACGTGCGCAAGGATAAGCTCCCCTCGTTGTCCGCTAAATACCGTGTATGATAATTATTTAGGTACTGATATTTCTTTATTAAGCTCGCATTAAACTCGTTCAAATTATTTTAATTTGTCAGGTTATGGGCCCAGTGTACGTTGTAATTACATTCAATCCACTTTGCTCTACTAATGTATCTACTAATAGAACAAATCAAACTGTTTTTCTCCTATTTACTTTACTAGTTTTAACTATAGACCAAATTGAACGTATATAGTTTGCGAGCTTTCAAGTGAAATCAGAGAAAGATGACACCTCACTTTACTTTCCTTCGCCGTGTCAATCGCGGGGTAAGAGTGGCGATTCGCTACTGATTGATTACGTTACGAGTATAATACGTACCTAGTGGGTCACTTAGCAGGACAGGAGTAGTGAAATTTTTCTGTTTGTTAGCTTCGTTACAATAACAAAGACATAGCCATTACCTACCTCGTACTTACTCGTACTGATTCATTAAGGCAGAGCGAAAACTGCTGAAGTAAGAAACATGAAATTTTGACGGTACGTTGTGACTAATACGTACGCATCATGAATAAAGGTAAATTAATCAAGTGTCGCTTAAGAGGTATTTGAGGATATCTCATTGGAACATGTTACGTTAGGCTATGAATTCGTTGTCAGTCGGTCTCTCTCTTAAGTAAACGAGATTCAAAAACTGACAAAATTTATGGAATAGGCAGACGTGACCGACGCGATACATTGGTAGTTTACATACGTTGTGATTGTGAAAGGCATTTTTGATTTGGTCCATCATTATACACCTGAATCAAAACAATGGATGGCGACTGGTGAACGTGCCCCAAAGAAGGCCAAGACTGTTTTCTCGGCTGGGAAGGTGATGGCGACAGTCTTCTGGGATGGCGAAGGAATCATTATGATTGATTACTTGGAAAAGGGAAAGACTATTACTGGCCGTTATTACGCAGAGTTATTTGACCGTTTTAATGCCGAATTGTTGGAAAAATGACCAAAATTGTCCCCCAAGAAAGTCCTCTTTCATCAAGACAATGCCCCAGTGCACACGTCAACTATTGCAATGCCCAAAATCCACGAGTTGGGCTTCGAGCTGGTTCCGCATGCTCCGTATTCGCCGGATTTAGCTCCGTGCGATTATTACCTATTCCCAAATCTGTAAAGGTAGCTTGGAGGGCAAAAATTTTTGACATAATTATGAGGACTGCATCGCAGGTGTAAATGCCTATTTTGAACACCTTGACAAAACGTATTTTTGGAGGGGATTTTATTTGGAAACTCGCTGGAACAAGTGTTTGGCCCTCAAAGGAGACTATGTTGAGAAATAAATGTAAATTGTTTAAAAAAAAAAAAACTTTTTGAAACGACTTATCAAAAGTATAGGATACGATATTAGATCTTACAATCCTTATACTAAAATATAGTATTTACATATGTATTACATATGATCGCTATATTTCATGTATGTATGCGAACTGAAATTAGACAATGTATGTCAGTGTTATAGAAAATTATATAAAATGAATATTATGTTAATTGACCGTTATTCCTTATAAAAATATTGATTATGTTATTATAGCTAACGTTTATTATATCTAGTAAAAACGTTATTAAATTTGATTTTGTTGTCATATCTCGTGTGACGAACCCCCTATTATGAGCCCTACGGACAAACAACGAGTAAGCAGTTATAAGGTCACCCTTATAATACCCCGTTTTCCCTGTTGAGGTTCGTTACCCTAAAATTAACAGCCCGTTTCTACTCCACTGCTACCTTGTTCCAGCCAACTTCTAAAATCAACATATGAAGCTTCGACTGAGTAATTGATATACATTACTGAATAATGACCTACTACATTTTAAAGTATAAGTATAAACTGAGCAAGTCGAAGCATAATAGGGTGAAATATGATGCAGTGCCATGTTTGGGCATTTTTGTTGTATGACGTCTTTTGTCCATGTGTCTAGAAGGTCATTGTCGTCAACATTCATACAAAATAATAAAATAATAATACAACAATAACAAATAATCAAAGATAACATTAATAAACAACTAATAAATGGTCAGTTTTCGATGTCAATACACAAAAAGTACCTATTAAGTGTCAAATAAACAATAATAATTTTACAATTTAAGTTGCATATAGGTATTCCTCGACGGTGTATAATGGATTATCCAATAAAAGGTTTCTCAGCTGATGTTTGAGTGCATGGTATGGTAATACTAATAAATATTGTATGCCGGATGGTAGGTACATTTGTTTGTAGGTTGAGCGGGTTAGTTAGTGCTCATAGTAGGTACCTGCGTGGGACCGACACCTTTACCGACAAACTATGACGACATTATTTATCTACTTAACGTTTACTTCTGAGAACGAAGTGATGTTAACATTAAATGGAAACACTATTACCTACATTGGCCTCGACTAAAGGTTCTAAAAAAAGAATCCATGTATATGTTAGTTAGTTGTTTTCTAGCGAAGTGTGACGGGACCATGAAGGTCGATGTCGAGACCATCGTGCGATCGGTAGGTAATTGCTAAGTTTTTGTTTCCAATGCCAAACGTGAATAATTTACTTAATCAAACATTTTCGATGCTTTTAACTAGTTATAAAAATAGACACGAAGTAGAAAGTGTACAAACCCGAATTTGTAGCCTTTTGTTTAAATATTAGCTAAGAGGGGACTAACTAGGTCTCGTATTTTTTCTCTGTTAAGCTTATGGAAATTAGGCCAAAATGAACTTCATGCGAGTCTTCGAGTGGTTGACGCCAACAAAGGTTAGCCTACTTGCATAATCGTTGACATCCGCAAGTCAATAAGATAACGGCTACTTTTAAATTAGGACGCAGATTTTTAACGGGTAGGTAATACGAGATATAAGAACTTATCATATAACAGTCACAATATCACTCACTCACTCACTCGCTTTGTATAAATATGTTTAATATAACGTACACTTGAGACAATGAACGAAAGATATAATGTCAAAATAACTATTTCCATAAAGTATAACGTTATTAATATATAATATCAATTGATATAACAATTAAAGTGTATAATGTACATGACACCTAAGATATAAAACATATTTATATCAAAAAATCTAACATCAAAAAATATAATGCACGTATACTTAATATAACTATTTTCAGTATTACGTGGCCTTTTTAATTTTACAATCAAATTGTTTCGCATAGTTTTTTCAAGGGATGTAACAAAAAAAACCTGTAAGGCTAAGGCGGGAGCTCACTACGCTTCGCTCCCGCCTTAGCCTTTTAACCTAACCTATCCGAGTCGGTTCTGCCCAGAGAGGTCTTGCTCGCTCGCTTCGCTCGCTCACATTTATATCATACGATATTAAATCTCGTAACACTTATACTAAAAGATAATATGTATTATGATCGCTATATGTCATGTATATTATACGAACTGAAATTAGTCATTGTGAGTGTTATATTAAAAATATTATATAAAATGAATATTATATGACTTCACCGTTATTCCTTATAAAAATATTGATTTTGTTATTATAGCTAATGTTCATTATATCTCGTAAACGTTAGTAACATGAAAATAGTTATTATGTAGTTGTATCTCGTGTGACGCACCCATTTTTAACAGAGCTATGAGGTAGACGGTGATGTCCCATTATCATTTTTGCACGGGAACATAAATAAACGATTCAAAGTTGCCCCTTACCACAACTTGTTAGGTATGGAAGTAAGTATGGAAAAATGTATTGAGCATGGTAGAGCATCGGGCACGGCCGCAGCTATTGATAAACTTACTTTCTTACTTATTTCAAACCACTATAACATTACTCTGTAAGTTTAATAAGATAAAGGGACAAGGTACTAAAATGTATACTTACTTAGCTTTTCTCATTTTGACAGTAGGCACAGTCGGGCTTATAAGTAGGTAGCTACCCACTTTGGTGGCTTGTCGCCCTAGGGCCTTCGTCAGGTTAGTGCAGCGTGCAGTAGCTCAAACATGGCGTTAAAGTTTTCAAAGAACCCAAGCCTACAGATACTTATAAAGCCGAGCGTACATAGGGCTAACGCAATTTCCTTCGACACATATGTAGCGTATTCTTTCCTTTGTCGAATAGGTAGAATGAAACCAGCACAATGATAGAAAAATGTATTTTGTACAAATGATATATTTTCGGTCCGTGGAGAGCCCAATAATACCCAAAATAGTAAGACGAATATTATAGCATCAATTTGTATACATATAGATATTATTATAGTAGGTACCTGATAATATCGTCAAGGGAATGGAATAACTTCATTATGGTTGGACCAATAATGTGATTGTAAAAAAGGATGTGATCTATACCTACCAAGGTAGGTATACTTAATTCGTTAAAAAATGATTTGAAAAACAAAAAAACCCCTTTTTTGGAAGCGGTTGTTTTTTTAGACGTTTATTTTATTTTATACTTTTAAGTGATCATAATAGGTTGTTATGATCTAGGTAGTAAAAAAAATTGTGCTAATTATACGCACATGTCTGCCTCTTCGACTGATGTTTGCATTTCTGATGAAAACCAATAAAATCGATAAAGCAGATGTTCAGCCCTCTTATATTCCAAAGTCAGACCATATGATATTTTTTTTACGCCGACGCTCGCGCCCAGTTACAAGTATAAAATTCTACGTCTACTGAATATTATTGAAAATAATTAATACTATATGAAAACCCGGCTTCGCTCGGTAAAATGTAGGCTCATATTAAATTCGCACCTAACCTGAGTATCGATATTTCACCACTAAATATTTCTCTAACCTAACCTAACCTGAGTATCGATATTTCACCACTAAATATTTCTCTAACCTAACCTAACCTGAGTATCGATATTTCACCACTAAATATTTCTCTAACCTAACCTAACCTAACCTGAGTATCGATATCACTAAATATTTCTCCTAAATTATTTACCTAAATAACTATGATGTGTGAAATTAGACTTTAGGGTTTAGGGATCACAATGGAGAACGGAATAGGAACCTGTGACACCTGTGACACGTGACGACGTGACACCAACGCCACATTAATGACATTGACATGTTTACTTCGCCACGCCATTATGTAGCAATTTATTCATTTTTATATTGAAAATACTCGATAACCCGAATTTTCCGCCTGTAAGGTCTCGACTCGGATCGGCTAATTTTTTAAGCTCTTCAATTTGATGTGCATATCGTACGAGTCTCCCGAAGACCGGTACGAAATTATTAATATAGATAATCTATAGGAACGATTTTCAAAACGCGTCAGAAATATTTGGGTTCTGTCTGTTTTATTTTGAATTTCAAACGGCTAAAAATCAGTGAGCAAAGTGTCTGCCGAATGTTTTTTCGTATCCAGGAAGTCCTAATGAATCGAATGGGCGCAGCAGCAGACTTAGTAGAGCCTCATTCTTTTTACATTGTTAAGCTCCGTCCCATAATAATGCAGAGCCCGTCTGTCTCTTCGATTCTATTCGTTTCCCAGATGATTGTTTGTTACCATTAATCCCTGAGGAATACATGTGGAAATGATTAAATATCCCCTTTTTTAAGCAACTTCAATCCGCTGTAACCTGACCTTAACTGTCAGGACCCAATGAATTCGTACTGATATAAACTGCAATCCACCTCGATTTGAAACATGTGCAAGTCATGTACCGAAATGCTAACCTCTCTAACTGTGGTCTTCATCATCAGTTCGACTTCGCCAAATGATACTTTATGTTATGAATGCAAATACTACTTGTTGCAAAAAATACTGAAATTGCTGCTATACGAGTATGTAGGCTGAGGATTTCCCTCATTTCCTCATGGATCCCCTCATCGGATTACAATTTGGTGACAATGGGACCACCTCGGAAGTACAAACTATCAAACAAAAAAAGCTTTTTTTGAAATCGGACCATAATTGACGGAGAAATCGGTGAACATACATAAAAAAAACCGGTCAAGTGCGATCGGACCCGCATATTTTGATTAATAAACTTTGGAGATAAGGGGGAACGGTGATTTTATTCGAATTTTAGGATATAAATTTAAAAAAAAACAGGATATAAAAATAAATGTTTTAAATGTGCAGATTAAGCTCCTTCATATGACATCCTATTTACTCTAATCAAACCACTTACATTTGTCAACCCGTCATTCTAGACCCCTTCCTTGTCAAATATTTTTAAAATTTATTTCGTTTGCATACACATATCCCGAATTTCAAGTTGATAGCATTTGTAGTTGCTGAGGTAACCTGCTGGGACATACAAACATACAACGAAGCCTCACCATAAGGGTTCCTTTTTTACCATTTTGGTACAAACCCTAAAAATACATAAAGTGGAACACAGAACTTCCGCCTTTTTTGAAGTCGGTTAAATAAGGCATTTGTTACTACACTTTGAAGTTGTCGACACCGCTTTGTGCGCGCCGCGGTGGCGGCTTCTTTGTAGCAATTTTAGCGGCACATCAAAGCATGCAAACTATTTGTACGAACGAACTGTACTTACGGTGGACCTATGGAGTAGCTGTAACTTGCCGCATCTATTAATTTACCTAGTTAAAACCAATTTAATTTTTATATGACTTTCCTTAGAGTTTTTGTTTTTCAATACTTATGTTTACGTGTTTACACATATAGGTATGTACGACCAAGATACACATTTACCACTTTTCAACTCTATTTGTAACGTTAGTTAAGTTAGTTTGTCTGTTTGTAGGTGAAAAAATAGTAAAGGAGTTTCTTGGACGACAATTTAGACGAAATGCTGAACAGGTTTCTTTTTGACTTATGGGACGGGACGATATCCCGTGTTCGAGAGGGCGTGAAGCGCCAAAAGTAAAAAAAAAACATTGCCATAATCGGGTAATTTCTTTCCATGTGTGGTGCAAGAACGTCACGATACAGAAAAAGGGACCTTGGAATAAAGGAGAATTTGGACAAAAAATTAGGCCAACCTTGTACGAATTAAAAACAGCATTTTCTAAATACAGTGTGTTGAGTATAGACAAGAGAGTGTAATAAATTGTATCCCGCGAGAAGTTCACCCCCAAACATAAGTTTTTTAAATAAAAGAAACGTTTACCTATCTATTTAACTTAATGGAAGAAAAAAAAACAGGCTTGTTTAAAAGGAGTTTTTGTGGAAGAGACCAACTTTTACCCGTAGGTTAGGAAATTACGAGGGCTGCTACTTATGTATCCGGAATCTGGGATTCCAACATTTATAAACGTTATATCTGACCTCCATGGTAAAAATTGAACTTTTTTTTAATACTGGCCGCTATATTTTTTTTTCTTATGTACGCTAGTCTTTTGTTTTTGGCGGGATCAAAATGTCATCTCGCTGCAAGAATGGAAGTCACTCGTGAAAATATTCGTGCTATGATTTATTATGATTTTCGGCGTGGTTTAACGCAACAACAGTGCATAGATCAATTAATTTCGACTTTTGGTGATGAAGCTCCATCGAAAGGCACTGTGTACCACTGGTTTAGTGAGTTCAATCGTGGACGTAGTATGCTCACGGACGAAGTTAAGGAAGGTCGCCCGAAATCGGTCGTTGTGCCACAAAATATTGAAGCTGTGCGAAAACTTATAATGCATGCTTGTCATGTTACATATCGCGAGATAGAGGCGACTCTGGGCATATGTATGACGAGCATTAATAAGATATTACATGAACATTTAGCTGTAAAAAAAAATTGTTCCCGTTGGATCCCTCACAATTTAACTAAGGATCAAAAAGAGGCTCGCGTCGAATGGTGCAAGAAAATGTTAAAAAAATATATCCGTGGTGACTCAAAAGCTGTTTATAATATCTACACAGGTGACGAATCCTGGATCTATGCGTATGATCCGGAAACTAAACAACAATCAACAGTGTGGGTGTTTCAAAATGAGCCGAACCCTACGAAAGTAACTCGTGCAAAAAGCACCTTGAAGCAAATGGTCGCCTGCTTTTTCGGTATTAATGGCCATGTGGCTACAGTGCCACTAGAGAATCGTAAAACGGTTAATTCGGAATGGTACACGACCATTTGTTTGCCGGAGGTATTTGAAGAAATACGTAAAAACAACCAGCGACGCAGAATCGTTCTTCACCATGATAATGCCAGCTGTCATACATCACGCGAAACGACTCGATTTTTGGAAGGTCAAAATATAGAATTAACGGGTCATCCGCCGTACAGCCCTGATTTGGCCCCCAATGATTTCTATTTATTCCCAAATGTAAAGAATAAATTACGTGGTCAACGATTTTCGACCTGTGAAGATGCAGTCGACGCGTTCAAACAGCACGTTTTGGATATACCTCAGTCAGAATGGAAAAAATGTTTTAAAAATTGGTTTCAACGTATGCAAAAGTGCATCGATCATAAGGGAGAATATTTTGAAAAACAATAAAACCATATTTAGTCATATACGTTTGTTATTTTTTTCTATTCCGGTTACATAAGTAGCAGCCCTCGTAAACATTAGTCGTCGCGCATCAATGATTTTTTTTTAAATCTTGTAATTTGACATTGTCCGTTAAGCAAAAATACTAGCAGGACAAAAAATATGGTAAATGCATTTTAATTCATATATTCAGCTATTATAAAGAAAATGAAACCTATATACTACTCTGCACTTAGGAAATATCTAAAAACATCAAATATCGGTTAAGGCCAAGATGTAACAATTGATAGTTGTTGCATAATGAAACATATATAAACCAATATCATAATTTCTCAAAATTAAACATCTTTAGGTGTTGTTTAATATTTTAATATAATAATACAAACGATTTGCATTCATGAGTTTAATCTTCTTGTAAATAAGTAAGATATAAACCATTAATGAAAGTTAAACTAACCTTAGTTACACTTTGCCTAAACCGGTATTAAAAAAAAAATACTTTGCTTTATTCCAATTTGTTGATTTTTATATGTAAGCGTATAATAGTTATTTATGTGACTGGTGCATAATGAGAGGCATTAATACACGAGTGTGGTTTTATGAAACGAGCCGATAGGTGAGTTTCATAATAAGATCACACGAGTGTTTTAATGCCTAATTATGCGTACAGTCGCATACATAACTTTATCTACATGCATATCATAAGTTTTCTACAATATGTGAGAAAATTGTACCATGTTGCCTTGTATCTTAAAGAACCTGCATCTTAATGTTCACTTTAAAGTTTCGGTGACCGAAACTTTAAAGTGAACATTAAGATGCAACTACATCAATAACCGATACTTTAATGACATGTAATACTTTAATGTTAACATTAAAGTGCAACCACAGATACAGGTTTCTTAATATAGGCTGTTTGCTTATCGTTTCTAAACATATAATAGGGAAGTTATGATATGGATGTAGATAAATATATTTATTTTAATAATTCATTGTTAAAAAACCGCGGTTAATATTTTTGCTCGAATAAAATTTAAAAAAGAAATCTATGGCCGAATTTGTTTAATTCTGCAAAAATATTAAAGTTCTAAATATAAAGTTCTACCAATTCTTTACATACAGTAACTTAAGTTATCGTGTTAACTATTTTGCTTTCGCAACGAACGCGAACGCTTCTTTTTTTTTACCTTGTTGCGGTCATGGAAAGTGTTGAATTTTTCGATATTATTTGGAGAGCTAAGTTTAAAACCATGATTTATGAAAAAAAACCGCTGTTAAGATTTTTTGCGAGGTTCAAATCTACATGGCCCATAGTATATTACACGTGTTCTCAATATGTTCATTCATTATGAAATCATAATTATGTATCGTTTTCGGCATTATGTACAATTATCACACGATGATTGATGCTGAAGAATATTTTTTCCATCATATGTTACCTTGAAATACGCCAAAATTGCCACCTAGGGTATCATTGCCCATAATGCCCCTTGCCCAATACAAACAAATTCGTTCATGTATAGAAAAAATATTGCGTAAGGGGAACATTATTTACTATGGTAGAAAATCAACTATATTTGTGACAACACTGCGGCTGGCATTCGTCTCTAAGTTCACTTAGTAGAATGTTGCTCGTTGAAGGCGATATGTGTTTTTGCGGGCAAACATTTGGTCAGAAGTGGATGTCTAATAATAATAATCAGAGCCCTGATTTTTCGTGGCAAAACAAAACACTATCGTAATCTGGCTAGTGATAGAAACATCATTTTATCGAAATAGAATAAAAAACGTGACTCAATAAATAACATACCTATACAACATAAAACAACATACATAGTTTGTATGAAGTTATATAGAAACATATTCAATTTCTTCGTCGTAATCCACGTTAGTACACACAGCAGCACAAAGCATTTTATTCGTGTAATGGTGATAGGAGTAGATAATCATTAGTTTTTCAACATTCTCTGGGAGCAAACAGCTTTATCACTATAATTATGTATACTAATTGTACGTTCAACTTCACTTGACGTCAAGGGAGCAAATTTATAAAATTCATTGTAATTGGTATAATTTTCAGTTTGAGTACCTACAATTTTCAGATATATCTCGTAAACTTTCATAATCAGGATTTGGTTTGAGCACAGCTTCAAATTTACGTATCACTGGTAAAACTTTACTCCAATTTAGGTAACAACGAACAGTGTCCAAAATAAGGAAGGATTCCGCAATGGACAAAGTCGTACATTGCAGTTGTTCTATCGAAGAGTCTATTAATTCGTAGTTATATCTAATGAAATTTAACTTCTGTAGTAATTTTCTCTTTAGAAAACATTTTTTTGCAGTTCTTATAGCAGCCGATTCGTTAGCAAGTGTGGAAACGACGTCGCGTACTTGCTCATAGTATTGAGCATAATATACAGCAGCATTTATCCATGTTCCCATCTGGTGATTATCGGCTCGGGAGGTAGCGGAATGGATGGATATTTTGCCTTAAAAAGGCGAACACGCTCTGGAGATTAGAGGAATATCTTTTGAGATTCGATATCAACACATCCACACCTTTGAAATTATCTCGCACCTCTTCTGCAACTCTATGCAGACCATGAGCATGAGTAATGTGTTTCATGCGCGGAAAGGTTGATTTTATAATACGACCAGCTTTAAGCATGTATGCGGCACTATCTGTGCAAAGTAAAAGTAGGTACATTACATTACAAGTACATACAACGTTATCGTTAAACGAATCTTTGAACAAAAATTTTAGTTGGCTTATTATTAAATTAGCAACTGCTTCCCCATAGACCTTCTCTAGTATCTTCGACCCCAAAAGATAACATGAAAGCGTAATTATTTTTTTGCAAAAATCGAATTACCAAATCGAAATAAAATTGTTTTAGTTTCAGATGTATATCGCACATAGAGCAATATATAGTAGAGGTCACTTCATTATATGTAGACTAATTCAGGATGATTCACTATCCACGTTTTGATTCGATCTTGCACATTACTCATTCTTACTTTTTAATTCAAAACTGTAATATTAAACTATCAAACACGTCGATTTCAAGGCGATTTCGATAATAAATAATATCTAAACTAGACACAATTTATATTTTATCACTGTCATACGTAATGAAATGACATCTAATGTCTTATGGAGTAGTGAGTTTCTGTTATGAACTGAATTGTTTATTATTTTCAATGAGGTGGTATAGATAATCACTTCGTTCAAACTTGTACGTTCCTCTTTGTTGCCTGAGTATGGCAAAGCTGAAAAGAAAGTTATTTTATTATTGATTAAATAACTTTTATACTCGATATCGATAAAATTATGTTTCTATCACTAGCCAGATTACGATAGTGTTTTGTTTTGCCACGAAAAATCCGGGCTCTGATAATAATAATAATAAGCCTGATATCGTGTTGACGTTGATCGATCTCAACGCCGGGCAGTGGTCGTCGACGTCACCATCCCGCATGACGAGAACCTCGTGAAGGCCGAGAAGGACAAGTTCTGGAAGTACCTTGACTTGGCGAGGTAACCGCCATGTGGGATGTTGACTCGACGAACATTGCCCCGATAGTTGATGCGGCAAACGGTCTTATAGCGAAGAGTCTAGACCAACACCTCAAGAGACTCTCGCTAGATGGCTGGGTCAAGAGCCAGATACACAAGGCAGTTACTCCTCGACACGGCACGCATTGTGAGGAGGTTCCTCTCTGCAGCCCTAACCACCGGTAGCTTGATCCCTGCCCCGCTGCCGGTGGCACTCGTAGGTTAGGTTTTTTAAAATGTCAATTTTTTGTATTAGTATTGTTATTTTACTTTTATATTTAAATATTTATTGTTAAAAACCGAACTTTTAGAAATTTTAATAAATATCTGAATAATAATAATAATAATAAGGCCGCAGGGCAGCGACTGGCGAGCTGTTGGTGAGTGGCACCACGGACACCACGGACTTAAGTGCTCCCCTCCTCCTCCCTGTTCCTCACGTCACGCTTGCCTTCACCGGCCGGCTGCGGTGTACAATGACGAGGAACAGACCCTCACCTCTTGCCTTTATTGGTCGGTCAGAGTGCAGTCGCAAGAGCTATATGCTCGAAGGGCGGATGTGTTGCATAAGTGGTGAGTGGGCACCTTATGGTGTGTGGTGGTGGTATAAGTATACGTGCCCATGGCGGATTTAACAATAACCCTACATCAAAGCAGTTTCAAGCTTTTTATAAAAAACTGTTGTGTCGTGTTGAAATAAAAAATAGTAACACTGGTAATTGCGTAGACTTAGAACACATTTCGGTACTTAACTGTTCTTCAGCTGTTAAAATAATCAATAGTACTACAACACGCGGTACCCTTGCTGATGAGCCTGAAGACGTCGAAAATAGAGACCTGAATATGAGTAGTTTACACGATTTTGATTATTTTTGTTCCACGATGCCGAAAATGACAGAGTTTTGCGAGCAGATTATAACAAACATTGCCGGATATGTTGTACGAGCACTTGGCAAAACAATAAAATCTGATGAATGTAACAATGCTTTGTCATTGCAAGAATCTAGCTTATGCCATACATATGATTTTATAATTAGAAAAGATAAAGGCGGGCTTGCATATCCATCCAAAGATACCATCCAAATATGTAAAATGACCGAATTAGAAATCAAAGAAATAATTAACAATTCAATTTTTTTTGTACTAACCCATCAGTGAGCAAGTCTCAAATAACAAATAAGGTTTTACGTTGTTTCATTAACACTAACATATTCTGTTCTATTGCTTTACATCAATTTGACCAATCGCCCACAGAAAACCATTTAGTCGACTTAATGAAAGCAATCGCAAACACGTACATTGACTTACGTCTCCGATATTTAACTAAGCAATGAAACCCATAGTCACGAAGAGACAATTGTGCAACAAAAATATTTTGTTTCAGGGAGAGTAATTATTGTCAAACATTAAAACAAAACTGTTTTTTCATTGTTTTTCATTATAAAAGAGAAACGATTTATTTGTAACCATTATTGTAGGCACATTGATAATTTGTCCATAAGTAATGTTTGTTAATTTGTTATTTGTTATGAAAGAGTATTGTGAAGTTACATGTTTTCTCACTAAAAGCGGTAGCGTTTTTCACCGCGTCAACGTAAACCGATTTTCATATTTTTTTTAAATGTTCTAGATATGATAGTTCATGAAAATCGGTCTATATTTACGCGGTGAAATTATTACCGCCATTTGTATGAAAACCGTGTTTTCACCTGTAGCTTCACAATCCACTTAAATTAGATTAAGAACAATCACAGTTTTATTATAAGGCGGAATCATTTTGCCCAAGAAAAAAAACAAACATTTATGCCGCGATGCCGGCGGCCTGTTGAAAGCACTATTCAGATTGAACTTATAAATTTACGAAAAGAAATCAATTATGTAGTTTCATTTTACACCTATGTTCTATACCTATATGATTGGATTGTAGATATAGATTTTGGTAAGGTTAACAATGGGGCCAATTCGGAGCGGTTTTCTAATTTTAAATATCTGTAAACCTAAATTTATAAACGTCAAACTCTATACAAAAATGGAGTTTTGACGTTTATAAATTTAGCTTTACAGACGTTTAAAATTAGAACACCGCTCCGAATTGGCCCCAATATATTATGAAATTATCTGTAATTAGCTATTTATCACATAAGTTTTAACGAGATCAAAACAAAATAACGTTTGCAAATAACTATAATAACTCAACATAACATATACCTAATAATTAACCTTATCGATACAAAAAATATATATCCTACATTCAGTCTCACTTTTTACGGTAAATGGAACAATGTTTAAACTAATGATTTATATTGATTTATATTTCGCAACCAAAAATATTTTTTTCCATACACGAATGCTTGTTTTTATTTATTGTCGTCAACATTTTTTCTATGATTTGAAATTACTTTCTTAGTAATTCTTTAAAATCTTTCTTAAGGTTAGATGAGCTGCAATTGTATTCCCGGTTGCTTCTGGCTGCTTTATACCCGAGAAGCTGTTTAAGGTTGTAATTTACTTTAACATCGGAGAGCACCGTCACCTTATTTTTAGCGTCGCTACTTTGTGCACTTTGTGCATTTTCAGTCTCCGTGCTACGCGCTGGTGGCAAAGGGTCAGTAATATCATGACTAACTTCAGAGTGATTATCACTCATATTTTCAGTCAAGTCCGCGTTAAGTAATTCTTTTGTCCATTTTTTACGCATGTAATAAGCCTTCGAGTTTTTGCGCCATTTCTCTCGCTGTATTTCTTGCTCATTTATTTTTTCAGCTAAATTTTGCTTATTTTTCTTTTTTATCATGTAATTTTCTTTATTTTTTATTTTTATTTCAATTCTCAAGACAGGGTCCTACTTAGTTTTTTCGTATCTTGCTTTACTAGCTGCCCGTTTTGCAGCTTATATTTTTTCACGATGCTCCATGATAGTTTGTCTGTAACGAAAACACGTTTCACAAATTAAATTAAAAAAACCGGCAAAGTGCGTGTCGGGCCACGCGCAATGTAGGCTTCCACAGAATAATAATAATAAAAGCTTTATTTATTCTATACAAAAAATGCAATTTTTAAATTATTAATTGTTTTTTGCAGTGGGTGGGTGGCTCCAAAGTTCATATAAAATTGCAACTCCTATTATTGGGACTTCGAAATTTTTTCTCATACCATTTTCATCATAATGATCGTTCTTCATACTCTTCATAATATTTTTTAATACTAATGATCGGAACATATAATCATCTGAACTTATAACGCAAATATTCATGGAACCGTACACTTTTCTGAATTTCTTAAATATCTTACGTGTAGATTAAATTAGTTTAGGTTAGTTTAGATTTATAACAATCCTCAAAAAATAACGAAGAGTTGCGATGATTATGACTTTAAAAAGTAAGAACAAAAAAGTATGAGCAAAAATTTTCTAACAAATGATGAGTATAGACACAAATCGTTATTTGTATAAAAATCTAAAGACCAATTTTATATGAGCCAATATGGACCTTTTTGCAGTGTTTGTCCAAGTCGAGCCGGCGAGCGAAACTACTTCATCTTGCCACCTATTATTTCACAAACGCACCCCTTAATCGAAAAATCCAAATGAATGGCCAGGTCAGAAGTACCTAACCGACAGCGTGAATTTAGAATATCATGCAAATATATATTAAGTATGTCGGGCTATACCTATACTACGGACTAATAGAAATTACCTTAAATTCCACACACATTTTTAATTTTATTTATCTGTCAAGTGTAAAAATCGATTCTATGAAATGTTTTAACCACCAACTAGAAGATCGATATCAAGCTGATCGATAGCGAGCTGCACATCCCTGTAGGTAGGTATGTCGATAATATATGTCCCCGCTTTAGAGAGGGCAGTTGAATTTACGTTAACAAAGCGAGCGAACGTGACCATTATTGTGTCCCTACTGTTTTAATTAAATAAGTAGTACTAAGACTCTGTATTTTCAATCTACAACTACCTACTTTGTTTCTATTCATTTTATACCTAGACTTCTAATAACGATGGTTATGTCAGAATACCTACTCCATATTATTTATTTTATACGACATGAAATACGCTCTAAAACGAAGAGATATTCTTAAATGACATAAAATATACATATTCATTATGAACTTACCTACAACTCGGTTCTCTCGTTAGAATGGCGAGCGGGCGCGTCCTCTCCCGTCGAAGTCTGTTGGCTAATTGACGCTCTTCCGTTGCGATCGATGACACGATTCGTAACGATTCTGTTTTAGTTGTGCACATCACTAAAATACTCGCGTGACATCAAAGTACCTACGCAAAATGTTACACGCTCGGTTCTCATATAAATCGACGAATTCTCTCCTTCTATCTCGATATAGTTCTGTGTCCAGAAGCACCTCTCCACCCTTTGCGCCTCTGGAACTGTTGCCTCCCTGCTGCTATATATATGTGGCTATTTCGGGAGGTCCATTCCATTGAGTTGGCGAATACACAGAGCACCGCCTGCCATTCAAACCAAAGTAATTAGCATTGGCCAGGCAGGCGCCGTAGTTTCATCAATAGCATAGTTCACCAATCCATATCAGTTTATTCATAGAACCTATTATTAATATTGCCATCGTTCTTAAACAGGCCGCTCGCATCAGCGCCCGTCAACCGTCAACGGACATTTTCAAATTAATTAAAAAAGTCTGGGGAGTATTTCTTTTAATTGTCTTTACACTTTTTTTAAACACTGTTTTAAATTCATACTTTTCACTGCGCATTGCTGAAGCCGTGACCTACGTCAATTAGGTACAAAACATTGGCACCGTGCGATCTCTTTTACTTGACATACAGTGGAAGTGGAGCTGAGACAAGTCACATTTGCCGCAGACACTGCCCTACACGATACACTGTTCACAAATATCCTTGCATAAAATAACCTGCTTATAAGTCTCCCCCACCACTTACTCACTAGTTTAATATCTTTCAGTGTAATTGTGGAGTAACTGTGAAACCATGGCCGCATCGAACATCAAATCGCGCAAAGCCACTACACGCCAGCTTGAGATACAACTAAAGGCTACCTTGAAAGAGCGGCAAGCTGCCAATACCTTAAATGACCAGCTACTAAGGGAAAGGGAAGATTGCGAGAAAGAGCAAAAGAAAATGTTAACTAAAAACACAGTGTTAAGGAACGACCTGGTAGAGTATGACTATAAACTAATAGATGCACAAGATAGAGTGGAGCAGTTGCAGACCCTCGTAGATAACTGTAACCAATGCGCTTCTACCCATGAAGTGGCATTGAATCGTATAATTAACCTCGAAGAAGAACTCGGTGCTGCTAATGAAGAGTTAAATTACCTCCGGAGAGAACGTGAGTGTTATGACAGTTCAATCACACAAAATTAGTATCAGGAGATGGTTGGTGATAAGGATAATAAGGACAGTAACATTACAAACTTAATCTTTTTTAATAGCAACAATAAGTTGAAAACATATGTTAACATAAACAAATACATAAGGCGTACTCAGAAACTAATAAAAAGTCAAAGGTGTATCAAAAACTATTCTAAAATGAAATTAGAGTTATCAGTTATGAAAAATAGGGTGCAAAAGTTCAATGAGAAATTAGACTCAGATATGACTGAACATGATTTAAATGTTCACAAATTTAATGCTGAAATAAGTAATAAACTTGAAGACATCTCATTAAAATACTCAACGACTCAAAGCGAAATCAAGGAGCACATGATGGCATTCACACAATTGCTGGAAAATAGTAGATATAATGAGGAGTGTTTTAATTCTTTAATCAATAATGACCTTGGTATTTGTAATTGTTCAGGAACTGTACCAACAGCTGCAGTTCAGCCAGATGTGGCTCTTGATACTTCTGAACTATGTGCCCCAAAAATAATTTTAGATGACTCCCCTAGACAAATTAGTAATAATAAAACTATAATTTATTCGGATCACATAGGGTCTGGAATGAATTCCATGCTAAGAAATAAATTGACACAAAGTGTAACAAATTATTGCTATCATAATGCAAGTCTCATGCAATTATGTGATTTAATATCAAAGGGAAGTTATGACAGTTCTACTACACTAGTGATTATAGTAGGTAACAGTCTTGGTACAGAAGTCTAGTGTAGCTAGATTAATGTCAACATTAAACTTTATTGAAGTGGCCGGGATAGGAAAATTATACTTAATGGCATATTCACAAAATATGCCATATAATTATAATAATAAAATAGCACATAATTTGAATACAAGAAATAAAAATAAAATTGCTATTAAAAAATTTCGTGTCCGTAAGGTTTATAAATCATTTGTAGGTCAACGCATTATTTTCTATAATAAATTACCTGACGCAGTTTTAAAGTTACCATTTCCAGTACTTAAAACTTACTTGAAAAAGTCGTTGATGTCTAAAGCTTACTATAGGGTCACAGCACTGTCATAGGTAAGTATATTTTTTTAAATATATATTTATTACTACTACTTATTACTACTCCCTATGAAAATTCTGAGTTTTGAAATATTTTCCTCCTCAAGCTACGCTTGAATATATTTTTTGTGTTAGATTCATTGTTTTATATAATGCTAGGTTAAGCTTTAAAATTGTATAATATCATAATTAGTATTTAAAAAAACGACTGACTGTTGAGTTTCTTGCGGTGTTTCTTCTCAGCAGTGGTCTCTTGCAAAGCGCTGGTAGTTAATTAAATTTTAAAAATACAGTGTTGTTATTTTGTTAATATTCAATATTGTATGTCCTAAAATGAAATATAAATAAATTAAATTAATCAAAATAGGTTCACTTAAATATTTAATCCTAATTAGTGATGGGCAGCTTGTAAGTTACGAAACTGAAAGTTTCATTTAAATTTCATGTAAGTTACTATAAGTTACAAATGAAAAAATTCTGTTAATTTTCTGTAGTTTTCAGGTGTAAATTATATGTTTGTGTGTAATTTTATACTTCACGATGAAATCAACGTTGGTATTAGATTGTCATTGTTATCAAAGCAACCACTTTAAGATAATTCCTTTAACTACTCTGGATATTATTATGTACAGTCGAGTGCAAAAATAAGTTATCACCCAAAGTCTCAAATATATGTATACAGCAACTTTACTACTGTAGTAATAAGGGCTGCATACATATTTATGAAACTTTGTGGTGTTTACTTATTTATGCACTCGACTGTACAACAAAGATAACATACTTAATTTACTTACCTACTTGAATACCATTGTTAAGCACTTAAATAGGAAAAAAATTAATTTTATAAACGAAAATCACATTGATGATGATGATGATGTACAGGAAATGTTAGATCCTCTGCCTTTGATTCAACTAGTAAGTTTTGCCTTAGATTTTCTAAGTAGGTGATGCCGGAGACATGAAGGCTAGAGGCTTGCGTGGGTTACATTACAAGACCCGGGGCTACTAGTTTTACCGTAGGTTTTTATGTGATATTTAATATGAATATGCCTACACATATAATTCCTTATTTTCAGATAAATATAATCAAGGATGAAACGTTAACGCTTAACCTTCCACTAACAAGTACTAAAGACATATTTTTTAATCGATTGGAAGAGTTGGAAAGATATTTAGTTGATTATCGAGTCAAAATAAAAGATAAGTGTGAATGCGGAGGAACACAATATTTATTTTTTACAATTGTACATATTTTTAAGGAAAAAGTGAGTTGCTTCAATTGCAAAAAAGTTTTATTTTATAGCTTGTAAAGTCTTCAATGCACAATGCAACGAATAGTATCCGCGGGCCGCGAAAAGTATTATATTTTGTTTGAATTCTTTCTGTTCATTGTGGTATTGTGTGTGTGTATATTTTTTTTTGGTAGATTTAGGTCAATGTTATGAAATAACGTTTTTAAATAAAAAAGTGTTTTATTCCGTGTATCAACGACACTGTTTGTTAATATTTTACAAAACAGTAAAGTCTCAATAGCTTGTGGTGATCATCCTGCAAGCGATTCCACATTTCGAGCGACCCTGCAGAAGTTGAAATTGACCACCCCTGGCTCAGCGCCGCGAAGCGGGCCGCCGTCTACGCTTCCCTGGCGAGCCGGCCGCCGGGAGCACACTTCTCTCGCCGCCGCCGCCAGCAGTCCCGATCTAGCTTCCGCACCGAACGCACGTTGCTTTTATATCGCATCTCCCTTACGCGCTTACGCCAGTCTATCTTTATTTTATAATTAACTTCACCTTTCAATTCAAAGTCTTATCTTCCTCTCTTACGCTTTCTTTCTGTTTCTATCTTTACAATATAATTTTATATCGGGCTTCTTCTTATCATTTTTACATCCTACGAAGATCAAACCCCATATCTGGTGACCTTACGACGAACACGAAAAATCTTAGAGCTATGACGGACGAAGATAAGCGCACGGATGCCTTTGCGGACGCGTCAGATACCGTTCAACGTACGGGGCGTGGCGCGGTGGAACGAGTAGCTGTGCGGCTACCCCCTTTTTGGCCGGACGACCCCGAAATTTGGTTTGCCCAAGTAGAAGCGCAATTTGAGACCGCTGGAACGAAAACGGACACTACCAAGTTCTACACGGTAATCCAGCAGTTAGACCAGGGTGCTGCAAAGGAAGTACGCGATGTAATAACCAACCCGCCCACCGTAAACAGGTATGACAAGCTTAAATCAGAACTTGTGCGACGGTTATCCACGTCACGTGACGACCGCTTAAGGAAATTATTAGTCAAGGAAGAGCTAGGTGATCGTAAACCCTCCCAATTCCTCAGACATTTACAAGCGCTGGCGGGTTCTACGGTGAGCGACGAGTTTTTGCGTTCAATATGGTCGAGCCGTTTGCCAGTCCCCGTCCAACAAATTATTGCCTCTTCAAATGTTAGCCTGGAGGAATTAGCGGAAATAGCCGACAGGATTACCGAGATTACACCGCACAATTCATTCCAAGTAGCCTGTACAAGCGGAAATTTGGCCAGCCAACCACAAATAACTCCTTTAAATTTTGAAGGTATGCTTACAAAAATGGACGAACTAATTTCTATGCGAATTAAAACCGAAATTACTCAACAGATTGCGCAACTGAACATTCGAGAAGGCCGTAGCCGAGCACCTCACCGCGGCAAAGGTAAACGGTTTGGGAGATCGAAGAGCAGGGGTCGTCAGCATTCACAAAGCCGTGCACAAGGTATGTGTTGGTACCATAACTTGTTTGGCGAAAACGCGCAAAAGTGCACAATTCCGTGCAATTTTAAATCGGGAAACTTCAGCGGCAGTCAGTAGAAGCGGCAAATGACTGTCACAACGCTACCAGTCGCCTATTTGTCACAGATAAAAATACAAAGGTGCAATTCTTAATAGACACAGGTTCTGACCTCTGTGTACTGCCACGTAGATTTCTTCGTGAACACAGAAAACCTACAAACTACAGTCTTACCGCTGCAAATGGTACGGTTATAAGAACCTATGGTACAACTAAGCTGCATCTTGAACTAGGTCTGCGACGCGACTTCACCTGGAATTTTGTGGTGGCTGACGTAGACAGACCAATCATCGGTGCCGATTTCATTTCATTTTATGGGTTGCTTGTTGATTGCAGAAACAGACGTTTGTTGCACAGCATCACTTCATTATCAACTCCAGGGGTCGTCAAGAATTGCCAGCTGCCGAGCATTAAAGCCATTTCCGGTAACACAGAATACCACAGGCTCCTGGCGCAGTATCCTGACCTCATCAAACCATCAGGGATCACTAGAGAGGTAAAACATTCCACTGTCTACTATATACGCACAACAGCTGGACCACCTGTTTTCTGCCGGCCCCGCAGATTAGCACCTGACCGTCTCAAAATAGCCAAGGAACAGTTCGATGAGATGCTGCGCGACAGAACAGCACGCCGCTCAGACTCGCCTTGGGCATCTGCACTACACCTGGCACCTAAAAAAGGAGACTCCTGGAGACCCTGTGGCGACTATCGCGCCTTAAACGCGTGCACAATACCAGACAGGTACCCCATTCGTCACATAGAAGATTTCTCCCTTAGACTAGCTGGTTGCAAGGTATACTCAAAGCTGGACCTCGTAAAAGCCTACAATCAGATTCCCGTGCATCCGGATGACATACCAAAAACGGCGATTACGACACCTTTTGGTATGTTCGAATTTCCTTGCATGTCATTCGGGCTCAGAAATGCAGCGCAGTCCTTCCAGCGGTTCATGGACGAGGTCCTGAGAGGTTTGGATTTCTGCTACTCTTATATAGATGACATATTAGTGTTTTCACATACTCATGAGCAACACCTGGAACACCTGGAACTGCTGTTCAAGCGACTTAACGATTATGGCATCCTGATTAACGAGGCTAAGTGCATTTTTGGCTTAACTGAAGTCACTTTCCTAGGATACTCCATATCAGCAGAAGGAACCCGTCCACTCGAATGCAAGGTCAAAGCAATCCAACAGTTTACAGCACCTGAAACAGCGAAAGGATTGAGACGTTTCTTGGGTATGCTCAATTTTTACAGACGTTTCTTACCCAACGCCGCAGAGGAACAAGCAGCGCTTCATGACATGTTGGCCGGTTCACACGTCAAGGACTCAAAGACTTTAATCTGGTCCCCACAACTGCTGAACGACTTCGAAAAATGTAAGTCCAGTTTATCAAAAGCAGCGCTATTGTCTCACCCTATCCATGACGCTCCGCTAGCCCTCGTAACAGATGCTTCCAATACAGCCCTGGGCGCGGTTTTAGAGCAACAAATAGACGGACAGCAACAGCCATTAGCGTTTTTCTCGAAAAAGCTCAACAGTGCTCAAAAAAAATACAGCGCATATGACCGTGAACTTCTGGCCATTTATGAAAGTGTAAAGCACTTTAGACACATGCTTGAAGGACGCCACTTTACCATTTACACAGACCACAAACCGATCACATTTGCATTCCAGCAGAAAGACCGCACCAGTTCTCCTCGTCAATTTAATTACTTGGACCTAATTTCCCAATTCACCATGGACATTCGTCATATCTCAGGTAAAGACAACCTGACTGCCGATGCCCTCTCAAGGATAGAAGAAATTTCAACTCCTCTAGATCTGGCGAAATTAGGCCTCCTACAACAAGAAGACGATGAGCTTAAAAACCTCATATCCAGCGAGTCATCTCTCCAGCTGCAACGTGTGCAAGTACCAGGTACAAATATCACTTTAACTTGCGACGTTTCTCAAGCCAAGCGACGACCTTTTGTAACTAAGGGCCTACGACGCCAAGTCTTCCACTCCATTCATGGAATGAGCCATCCGGGAGCCAAGGCAACAATCAAATTGGTAACAGACAGATTCGTTTGGCCCTCTGTGCGCAAAGATTGTCGCGCCTGGGTCCAGAGCTGTGAGTCGTGCCAACGCGCTAAGGTCCAGCGTCACACTTCAGCACCAGTGGGAGAGTTCAAACTGCCAGGCAACAGGTTTTCTCATGTCCATAAGATAAGATAAGATAAGATTTATTTATTTGTAATAATCATACATAGTCATTTTTACATTAATAATATTATATTCAATAGCATAATAAACTATTTATCATTATAAATTTAATTGCATTATGTCATTGGATTTGTCATATCGATCTGGTTGGCCCATTACCATCATCGAACTCATTCAAGTACTGCTTGACGGCCATAGATCGGTTCACACGCTGGCCTGAAGTCGTACCGTTACAAAACATCACTGCTGAGTCTGTAGCAAGAGCATTTTATGAAACATGGATTTCAAGGTTTGGTTGTCCACAGATCCTAACATCGGACCAAGGCAAGGAACTTGCCTGTTTGTGCGGCATCCAACTACGACGCACCACTGCGTACCACCCAGCTGCCAACGGCATGGTCGAGCGGCTACACCGAACTTTGAAAGCGGCTATCATGGCACACGACGAGCCTCGGTGGACGGACACACTTCCCGTCGTGCTATTTATTGGGCCTGAGAACGGCTTGGAAACCAAACCTACAATGCTCAGCAGCCGAGATGGTATATGGTGAGCCTTTGAGGATACCGGGTGAGTTTTTCATACCCGTTTCGAAAGACAAGACACAGACTGCAGATTTCGTATCTCAGTTAAGAAAACACATTGCTAAAATTAAACCAGTACCTGCTTCAAGACATGGTACCAAATCTGTTTTTGTCCATAATGATCTTAAAACATCTAGCCATATATTTTTAAGAAAAGATCACCTTACAGGAGCTCTGGAACCTCCTTACGCAGGTCCATTTAAAGTCCTGAAACGAACAGATAAAACTTTCACTATTTCTTTACCACGAGGGCCAGTAACAGTTTATATTGACAGAGTGAAACCTGCGTACGTGATGTCGGACGATAACCAATCACAACCGTCTGTCGAAAGTGGCCCATCACAAATCATCAGAACAACACGCTCGAGCCGGAGAGTAAAATTTCCTGATTTTTATGTCGCAGGGCCTTAAATCTCCAAGGGGGGTGATGTGGTGATCATCCTGCAAGCGATTCCACATTTCGAGCGACCCTGCAGAAGTTGAAATTGACCACCCCTGGCTCAGCGCCGCGAAGCGGGCCGCCGTCTACGCTTCCCTGGCGAGCCGGCCGCCGGGAGCTCACTTCTCTCGCCGCCGCCGCCGCCAGCAGTCCCGATCTAGCTTCCGCACCGAACGCACGTTGCTTTTATATCGCATCTCCCTTACGCGTTTACGCCAGTCTATCTTTATTTTATAATTAGCTTCACCTTTCAATTCAAAGTCATATCTTCCTCTCTTACGCTTTCTTTCTGTTTCTATCTTTACAATATAATTTTATATCGGGCTTCTTCTTATCATTTTTACATCCTACAAGATCAAACCCCATAAGCTTATAATAGTCCAAATAGCAGGTATATTACCTATATACTGCGAAAGCAGGACTTTTTAAGGATAGGACATATGTTTGTTTAATATATAATATGTAGACTGGGGCTGGGCTGTGCTGATGCTGGTGAGTAAGGTTTCCAGAGAATGCAGTGGTTTGATGACGGAAGGCAAACCTTTGTCTTTAGTCGTCAACACAGTTTATCCTCTTTTTTTGGTCGGCAACGTGCTAGCAATCCCTTAGGAAATGCTTGTGCTTATAGGTAAAGGTATCTGCTTAACATCATACGAACCGAATGCTTGTTTACCACCGTGGTAGTACATAAAAAAAAAACATCTCAAGAAAAATCGAAACTCGGTCTTGAACTTCCGTCCTTCGTATAACAGCTGAGAACATATACCCCTAGGCCAAGCGGCCACTGACGTAAATCTACGAATTTTATAATAATAACTCGTTCTACTGGCGTCAGAAGTAGCGAAGAAGTGACATGAAATTTAAGTGAAATTTATTCGGTAATATTACTCTCAGAAACGTTTCTTGTCAATTATGTAATTTTCAAAAGTTGAAATGTGTCACAGTTAAGGTAATATGTGAAATGTTTCAGAAATTGCCCATCGCTAATCCTAATGTGTCAACCCTAACATTTTGAAATCGCTCTTGGTGACTGGTATGGAAATGAGCAGTAATGCCTAGATAACATTGCCCACTCATTTTTAAGCTAAAGTTAAGGTGATATCTGGGCCGTTTTCAAAAAAACAAAACTGTACATAGTTAAGAACAGTTAAGAACAGAGCCTCAATAAAACTCCTTATTTTTTCTCCATTTCGTAACGAAATTTAACCATAATTATACCATAAAGGCAACTAAATTGTACTGTAAAAAAATTCTATACGCCAATTGCCATTTTAACCATCGAATGATTTAAGTATATATTTATTTGTTAAAAACTGGAAAAAACTAAGGATATTAATTGAGGCCTTAACTGTCCTTAACTATATAAAATATTTTTAAAACGGACCATCTACTCAACGATTAAAATAAACGTTAGCATTTCCCTAATTCTACACCTATTGCTCATTTCAACTGCGTAGCTATATTTGCGTCGAAAATATTTATATGGGCTGTAGCTTTCCTGGTATAGCGTCCTTCCGGTTCAAATTTCGGAATGCCGATAGGCAGATCCGTATTCTGCAGGTCAAAAGTCAAAACTGTTACATGAATTGCCGCTTGCGTTCTACTTCTTAAAAATATAGACTACTAGCGGACGCCCGCGACTTCGTACGCGTAGAATTAGTTTCCCAGTACTCCCCCTTTTTTTCCCGTTGGGGGTCGATTTTCGGAAAATCCTTTCTTAGCGCTCACTTACATCATGAAAGGAACACCTGTACCAAATTTCAAGTGCCTACGTTTAGCCGTTTAGGCTGTGCGTTGATATGTCAGTCAGTCAGTCAGTCAGTTTCTCCTTTTATATATTTAGATAATACTTATCACTTATCACATTTGTACCATAATCGTTGCTTTATTCTTACCTCTGAAATTAAAACCGTAAAAAATATCGAATGTCACCGCAGCCGCTACTGACACATCGTTCTAATCTATGGAACCTAATTTGCGGACGGTCAATGGAAAAACACGCGGAAAACGAAGAGACGTGGTTGAAATTACGCCAATAAGGAAAAATGGGACTAGAAACCTTAGAGCATCGAGCCGGTTTTAATTGTGTTGGCTATCCTGTGGTTTCCCATGAATAATGCGTGCCTGCGTGATGCTTCAGTGAAGTTTCAATTATGAATAACAAAAAACTTTATTGTTTTAGGTATCTACGTACTGCGATATTGTCACGATCACGATAAGAACATGTAAATTCACTTGGCAGATCAGATGTAAATAGTCATAGTCAAGGACCAATTTCGAAGATTTAGAATGGTGACATTCAGATCCGTATTCTGCAGGGTCAAAACCCTCGGATAACGTTGTTGTCACCCCACTGTTACATGATTTGCCGCTTGCATCGTTTAGAGACGCGTTTTCCAGTTTCGGGTCCAGTTTATCAAGCGACGTTGTACTTTTGTCGGATCAAGCCAGGGAGGTTATTATGACGTAACTTTGGTATAGCAGTTATATAGCTTTGTCCTTTTCTCTCAAAGTATACTGAACTGCATAGCAATTTTATAATAACCCCGCAGGGCCGTTATTCTACTTGGTGAATGTACGGTAAAAAATATTGCTTGTGACAAGCTTTTGACAGTTATCGTATTGTTTTTAACTTGATCGTAAATAAGAGTTATCGTACGTTGACAATACAATAACACGTCAAAGGCAATACACTCAGTTTTACCCAGTAGAATAGCAAGGCAGTTCGTGTGCATCGTACTTCCTCAATTAGCGTGGATACAGAAGGGCACTGGGCACAGTGGGAACTCTTCTGGAGCGCTATTCTACTCGGACATGTTGTCGTGTCGTCCAAGTTATCACAGCTCTTATTTACTTGACAGTAATGGCGGCCCAGTCAATAACTATACGATAACAATACGTGTGTAGTGTGTGTGTGTAGAGACGGCAAATTCAATTTTTTCCCCGCCCTTTAGCTCTCAGTGGGATCAAATATTTAAAAAAAACATTAGTGATACAACTAGGGACAACTGTCAAGAAATAATTCTTATCCTTAACCCAAGTGGTTACGCCACCAAAATCTGTAAATGTAACTCTCGAGACAGTGACGCAGTGACTTAGTACGTGACAAGTTAACATTTATTTACTTTAATTTATTTGCCTTATACGAGTATGTTGCATCTATCAAAAAAGAAATTAAAGACTATTAAAAACAAGCATTATTAATAAAAACATTACAAAATCAACGAATAATTTATGGCAGAGTTTGACCAAAGTTAAAAACCGCATTCATAAAATAAATAAAAACAATTTAATTAAGAATAAACAAAAACCTGACTGCAATAAAAAAATCAACTGAAAAGTGAAAACAAGCTATATAATCTTTATAAAATTGTAAGAGCAATACCTACTTATTGATATTTATAACAATTTAAATTTAACTTGAATATTGGAAAGTGTTAATAATTTAATTTGTTTAACTCTTTTTAGTTTTTATTAGTAAAATAGGTAGTGGTATTAATACTAAGCGATATTATGGAGCTCAAATTTATGTCGCGATGCTACAAGTGACAAATTACATTCGAAACTCTCTTTCTAGGAAAGCAGTTTAATCTTGAAATTTAAGTATGTATTTGACTTTCCTGACAAAATGGTAGCATTAAAGTGTTATAATATACATATATTTGGAATGGGCTATTTAATAGCTTTCATTTGATACTCATATTGCTATAATATATATATATATACTAGCTTTTGCCCGCGACTTCGTCCGCGTGGCGTGTTATAAAAGAGAGATCTTTGTGTGTGTGGGAGAAAGGTAAAAAAATTCTTAATTTTATTATTTTTAAATGAGGTTATTTTATAAGGAGCCTCTAACTCGCTTCCCGTTCCCAGGGGAATTTTTAACTTTGCATTCACTAAAGTATATGCATGTCAAATTTCAAGCATCTAACTTACGCGGTTTAGATTTTTACATACAAAAGTTTTTTCCCAATAACTCCCGTTCCCGTGGGAATTTTGCAATATCGCGTTGCAAGTAAGCTTTACGTTTATTAGGGTACCTGCATGCCAAATTTCAATCATCTATCTTACGCGGTTTAGATTTTAACATACAAAAGTTTTTTTCCAATAACTTCCGTTCCCGTGGGAATTTTGCAATATCGCGTTGCAAGTACCTAAGCTTTACGTTCATTAGGGTACCTGCATGCCAAATTTCAATCATCTATCTTACGCGGTTTAGATTTTTACATACTAAAGTTTTTTCCCAATAACTCCCGTTCCCGTGGGAATTTTGCAATATCGCGTTGCAAGTAAGCTTTACGTTCATTAGGGTACCTGCATGCCAAATTTCAATTATCTATCTTACGCGGTTTAGATTTTCACATACAAAAGTTTTTTCCCAATAACTCCCGTTCCCGTGAGAATTTTGCAATATCGTGTTGCAAGTAAGTTTTACGTTCATTAGGGTACCTGCATGCCAAATTTCAATTATCTATCTTACGCGGTTTAGATTTTTCATACAAAAGGATTTTCCCGCTAATTCCCGTTCCCGTGGGAATTTCGGGAATTCCTTTCTTAGTGCACCTCTACGGTACCTAAGCTACGTCCCTTCCAAATTTCAAGTGCCTACGTTTAGCCGTTTAGGCTGTGCGTTGATATGTCAGTCAGTCAGTCAGTCAGTTTCTCCTTTTATATATTTAGATAAATAATAGAAGATATAAAAGAGAGATCTTTGTGTGTGGGAGAAAGGTTAAAAAATGCTTAATTTTATTATTTTTAAATGAGGTTATAGTATAAGGAGCCTCTAACTCGCTTCCCGTTCCCAGGGGAATTTTTAACTTTGCATTCACTAAAGTATATGCATGTCAAATTTCAAGCATCTAACTTACGCGGTTTATATTATAGGTTAGTTGTGTTATATTTTATTATTATTGAACTTGTTTTTTTATTTAAAAGTATTTATTGTTATTAACTGGAACAAATAAATGAATTCACGAAGGTATATGCATGTCAAATTTCAAGCACCTAACTTATGCAGTTTAGATTTTTTATACAACATTTTTTTCCCGCTAACTTCATTTTTCAAAATACAGCCATAACTAAACTTTATATTTACTAAGGTATGCATGCATGCTAGGTTGAAAACATCTATCTTACGTGATTTAGATTTTTACATACAAAAGTTTTTTCCCAATAACTCCCGTTCCCTATAGAGAACCAGGTAACTCTCCTAACGGACGCCATTATAGCAAGTTACCACCATGCCTGTCCTCTCTCCAACCCACCACCGGCTAACCGCAATAGCGAAGGAAAATGGTGGGGCCCTGAGCTGGAGAGGCTCAGGAAGAAGATGAGGCGACAATTGAACAGAGCAATGAACACTGGCGCAGACCAAGACTGGGAGAGCTACAAAACGACCAAGTCTAGGTACAAGAAACGCCTTAGGTACAGGAGTACGAGCTCATGGCGTAACTTCTGCAACAGCATAGAAACATGTTCACAGGCAAACAGGGTAAGGAAGGTTCTCTCCAACCAGACCACGCTCACCATGGGCTCCTTACGCAAGCCAGACAACACACTCACTAGCTCGTCAGAAGAGGCAGAGCGGTTCCTCATAGAAACGCACTTCCCTGACTGCGTGATATCACAGTCGACCAGCTGGGCGAGCGTAGAGGCCCCCCCTACCACGGTAGATTGGGAACAGGCCCTCAAGGTAATCAACCCCCATAAAGTTAAATGGGCAATCAACAGCTTTGACTCCTTTAAATCACCGGGACTGGACGAGATCTTCCCAGCCCTTCTGAAGTGGGGGGGCGAGCGATTGGTTCAGACCCTCACCGGGATCCTGACCGCCAGCCTGGCACACAAGTACGTGCCCAGACGGTGGAGGGAGGTCAAAGTAATATTCATACCAAAACCAGGTAGGAGTGACTACTCAGACCCCAGATCCTACAGACCCATCAGCCTAACCTCGTTTCTACTAAAGACCTTGGAAAGGCTGTGCGACAGGGATCTACGGGAGAGTAGCCTGGCGAACATACCAATGCACCCAAACCAACATGCCTACAGCCAAGGTAAGTCCACAGACTCAGCCCTACATGCTGTAGTAAGCAAGGCAGAGGAAGCCATCAAGAACAGAACAATGTGCCTGGGCGTCTTCATAGACATTGAGGGGGCCTTCGACAAGACCAATTTCAACAGCATAACAACCGCACTAGCCAGACACGGGGCAAACCCGACCATGGTCAAGTGGATAGGTAATATGCTCAGTAAAAGGGTCATCAGACTCAATGCAAACAACAACCAACTAGCACTGGTGGCAAAGGGCTGTCCTCAGGGCGGCGTTCTCTCCCCGTTACTATGGAACATAGTTGTAAACGAGCTGATCGCCGAACTGAACGACAGTCACTACTACGCGGTAGGCTACGCGGACGACATAGCGATACTTACAAGTGGCAGTGTCACCAGCACGGTATGTGACGTCACCCACTCAGCCCTAGGTATCGTGGAACGCTGGTGCACAAGCAACAAACTATCTGTCAACCCGAAAAAAACGGAGATGGTACTGTTCACAAACAAACGCAACCTGGGCAACTATAAACTCCCCAAGTTGTTTGGAACAGAACTCCAGCTATCAAATGAGGTAAAGTATCTAGGAGTCATACTTGATAGCAAATTGAACTGGAGCAATCACCTAAACAGCAAGATGGACAAAGCAACAATCGCTTTCTGGCAGTGTCGAAGGATGGTAGGTAAGACCTGGGGACTGCACCCCAAGATCATCCTATGGCTCTACACGTCAGTGATACGACCAATCATAGCCTATGGTGCGGTAGTCTGGTGGCCACGCACTAGACTGTCCACTGTGGAAGCTAAACTACAGCGACTCCAGAGACTAGCCGGTATGGCAGCCACCGGATGCATGCGGACTACACCCACAGCATCCCTGGAAGCCCTACTCGACCTCCCGCCACTGCATCTCTTCATCCAGCAGGAGGCGGCGGCGACAGCGGCACGTCTTAGAAATTTGCACCTGTGGAAACCTGCCCGGGTACCGCACACCGAAATACTGTACGAAGCGGTTAACGAGGAGCCGCTCATGGAGGCAGCGACCGACAGTATACCAAAACAGTTTATCTTCGACAAAAGGTACAAAATACAACTGCACGAGGATCCGTGGGAAGGTCTCAATCCCAGGGAAGTAAGGATCTTCACAGACGGATCCAAGACTAAGTCGGGATCCGGAGCAGGTACCTTTTCGGAAGATCTAAACATACACATCTCAACGCCACTAGGAGCCCATAGCACAGTCTTCCAGACGGAATGTGTGGGCATCATTATGGCTACAGAAGCGATCGAGCAAAGGAAAGTAAAAGATCTCCCCATCCGGATACTCTCCGACAGCCGATCAGTTCTCCAAGCCCTACAGAGCTATACAACAACGTCAGGGCTAATATACGAATGTCACAACGCCCTTTCCAAGGTATGTAACAGTAACCCCATCACCCTACAGTGGATAAAGGGACATAGCAACTCACGCGGTAACGACGCAGCCGACATACTCGCGAGAAGGGGCTCAGAAATGGAAATGATAGGTCCCGAACCATTTTTGCCCCTTCCGACCAGCTGGCTGCGAAATAAACTGCGCCGAATCACCAAGGTAAAGCACCAGCATTATTGGAGCAACCTAAACACCTGCAGGCAAAGCAAGGAAGCTCTTCCGACAATCAATCCCGGATTGTCGCGTAAGTTACGACTGCTCAAAAGGGCCCAACTCCGACTGCTAACTGGAGCCATAACCGGCCATGCCTTATTTAACAAACACTTGTTCAACTTAGGTGTTACAGACAGCCCCCTGTGCAGAGCATGCATGGCGGCGGAGGAAACCGCAGCCCACGTCATCATGGAATGCCCGGGGGTGGCAACATACCGGGCACGTCATCTCGGAACACCGAGATCGCTACCAGACGCC
The DNA here is from genome assembly GCA_923062465.1 of Acleris sparsana. NCBI lineage: Eukaryota > Metazoa > Arthropoda > Insecta > Lepidoptera > Tortricidae > Acleris > Acleris sparsana. Next base: position 21,356,450 of record OV281285.1, read on the forward strand.
GTCGGCAACGTCAAGGGTCTGCTAGGCTTTCTGGTAGAACTGGGTTGGCAGGAGTAACACCACCAACCCCTCACGCAAAATAGGCGCAGTTTTTAAGTCGTCGAGTTGCGGAAAAGAGCCCGCCATAACCTATAACCTACCTAACTCCCGTTCCCGTGGGAATTTTGCAATATCGCGTTGCAAGTAAGCTTTACGTTCATTAGGGTAACTGCATGCCAAATTTCAATCATCTATCTTACGCGGTTTAGATTTTTACATACAAAAGTTTTTTCCCAATAATTCCCGTTCCCGTGGGAATTTTGCAATATTGCGTTGCAAGTAAGCTTTACGTTTATTAGGGTACCTGCATGCCAAATTTCAATCATCTATCTTACGCGGTTTAGATTTTTACATACAAAAGTTTTTTCCCAATAACTCCCGTTCCCGTGAGGATTTTGCAATATCGCGTTGCAAATAAGTTTTACGTTCATTAGGGTACCTGCATGCCAAATTTCAATTATCTATCTTACGCGGTTTAGATTTTTCATACAAAAGGATTTTCCCGCTAATTCCCGTTCCCGTGGGAATTTCGGGAATTCCTTTCTTAGTGCACCTCTACGGTACCTAAGCTACGTCCCTTCCAAATTTCAAGTGCCTAAGTTTAGCCGTTTAGGCTGTGCGTTGATATGTCAGTCAGTCAGTCAGTCAGTTTCTCCTTTTATATATTTAGAAGATATATATATATTATTCCCCTCCATATTTTTTTCGCGGACGTATACCTATTCACTTTTTATATACCCTATGTCACGTCGACAATTAAGACGAACCGAATGACACCTCGCATGTTAAAATCCGTCATGCCATTTAGGCTGCAGAGCGTGCCCAGAAATTGACATTCATACATACATACACATACATACATACACATACACATACACATACGCGTATGGAAAAACGTAACCCTCCTTCTTGTTTTGGTCTATAGTTTTGGACTATTATTAAGGTCGTGGTTTTCTTTGCAAAACTTGTGGTGTTACGGAATTAAGTGAAGAGGAAAATTCTCACACCTAACACGCTAACAGAAAAATGCAAAAGAACTTATTGAAAAGACATTGCCTTCTAAATCCAAGAAATTTCATTTTAAAACGTATGAAAATTTCAAAGCCTGTAAAAGCGGCAAACAAATCAACAATACATTCTCATTCATGTAAGTTTTTTACTTTATCACTGTTTAATTTCCTCGTAATCGAAGTGAAAAGCAGAGTGTATAGCTCGGTCTTCAAACACATTTTATCCTCGACTTAATTATCCAACCTCGCCGCCTCGCCACCTCCCGGCTCGAATGGATACCATAAGTCTTAATAATATGTTTAAAGTTAAAGTTTGGATAAAATGTTTTGTTTTATGCCCTTGATGTACCATCTGCTATTTGTCATCATGACTACAAAAAGCTATCTACTCGCACGAGTACCTATGTATCAAACGCGGACTCGTCGTGGGTTTACGACGTATCACTAGAACAACTTAGTTCTGCGTTATGACTTGTATTAGATTATGCCGAATTTCTTGAGCGATCTTTTGAACTAGGTCACTAGATACTGTTGCCACACCGCGCATGCGCGACTCGCCTTTCCTCTCCATAAGAGAAGACATTTCAGGGGATCTCAAAGGTTGAGCCACATGGGTCAGCAAGAAATATAAAATTAAGTTATCATTTCGCTCGAACTGTCATTTTAAACATAAATTTGAGAAAATAAATGATATTAAAATCACACTAATGAGCCAGTGGAAAGCGATTACGGCGGGAGCACGATTTAATTAAAAAGCGAAGCGAGTGAAGTGACGTCTCACGTAAATCAAGCAGCCCCCAACTTGTTGACACGGGAGTACAGAGTCAAGGGTACCAGTGCAATGAATAAATTATGCGTACAATAACAGTATTTTCGTTTTAAATGAATACAAGAAAGAGATTTTATCAAAAGAAAGTTTGCCATCAACAAATTAAATTCTTTCATCTTATACATGGTTTTTTTTATAGAAAGTCGATTTCTTATAAATATGGAAAGAATAAATATTTTGAATGCTGCAAATGTTTTTCGTTAACAGCCACACATTTATTTTCTTTTTCTGTGTGAATATAAATCTTCCAGATGTTTGGGTTAACTACTTGGCTGTCCAACATTGATATTGATAACTTGGTGGTTTCTAATTTAAAAGTTATTATGAATCTAGTTGTCTCAAGTTATTATTCTTGAAGAATTGCATGATAAATATTTTGGTTGGTATTTTTTATACACTGATGGCTCTAAGAGTTCATTAGGGAAGGGAGCTGCTTTCTATGATCCGGTTTACCCTTCCTGTAACCAGGAGGTTAACATGTTTAAAGTTTTGGGTAATATTTGCATAATGTCGGTTGAATTAGTTGCAATCTTTAACGCATTGTTATACGTACTTAACAGGGGCATTCAGAAAGTGGTAATTTGTACAGATAGTAAAAGTGCGTTGCAGCATATTAAACGGTGTGTTCAGGGTGTACCGATGGTCTATAGCATTTTGGAAAAGGTTATAATTTTGAATCGAAATAATGTATGTTTGCGATTTCAATGGGTTCCATCACACATTGGGTTGAGAGGTAACGAGGAAGCAGACATATTGGTACGTGGTATAACGGAAGGAAGTGAAATAGTTATTGCGCCTTGTTATTCGGAAGTTACAAGTATTTATAAAAACGAATGTTACAGATTATGGAAGGAATATTTTGATGAAAGGTCTAGAGAGAAAGGAATATGGTATAAATGTATCCAGAGCGAGCCTCCTCGTGTACCCTGGTTTCAAATTATAGACTTTAGGCGTAAAGTTATTATAATGGCGCATAGGCTGCGGACCGGACACATTCCACTCAATAAGTTTGGTTTACTTATGAAAAAAAATAACTCTCCCAATTGCGACACATGTGGCACTATAGAAGATGGGCAGCAGTTACTGATGGAGCGTAGCCGGAATCGCGCTCAAAGGGAGTCGTTGTTAGCGGCAGCGAATCTCAGCCCATATGACACTGGTGCTTTTGTACGCATTCTCGCGAACCCCACGTCACATTTAGCATTAGAGGTGTATAGTTTAGCTGATATTTGTAGAAACTCGTAGTTTTTTAGTGTAAGTTTTGTATTATGTTATGTTTGTTTGTTTTTTTTTCAAATAGTGTATGTTAAAACAATACTCGATTTAATAGGACCGATATGTACATTGTATAAAGGTCCTTTCAAACAATAAATTAATATATATATATATATATATATATATATATATATATATATATATATATATACATATAAATCAGATCTTAAGGACAACCTGTACATAACATATAATATAAGTCACGCCGACGTGGTAAAATAAAATCTTAAATAAAAAAACGCAGGGACGGTTTTTCTGTCGATTACCTCATGGTGTGGAAAGTCGTTTGATAGGTCTTTCGAAAATATTCCGGGTTTGTGATATCAATTTTTCGATTAAGGGATCCGTTTGTGAAATATTAAGATTTAAAGGACTAATGTTTGTTAAAGTACAGTAGATTTGGCTAAGCCGTAGGTGGGGGCTACGGCTTAGGCAAAACTAAACTACCGAAATCTGAAACATATCTTAAATGAAATCACATATAATATAACGAATTTTAAAGCAAAAACTATCACGACTAACAATAAGTAGTACCTATTGGTTCCTGAGATACAGGCGACTAAGGTGAAATACCTACTAAAACTCTAAGACCGCACCAAATAACTTTAAATAGAGAATTAGTTCATACTTGTTGTATTTGGGGAGAGCTTTTGTAAGAAATAAATAAATAAATAAAGGAAAGAAAGAAATAACATTTATTCGTGAACAACAGACAAAACACAACAAAATACCTGTTGTCACGAGACGGTTCCAACTCAGCGTTAAATATGCTGGCGTTAAAGCCAGCGCTGGTCTTCCGTAGAAACGGCTTCGGAACTCTGAGCATGGTCAGACATATGCTCTGGCCCGGTTTTTTACATGTTTTATTGATTTGGGGTTGGAAGGACACAGTGGTTTGTATGGTTCTTGGAAGTTCATTTAACACTTCGGGTAAAACGTGATGGTATGTTCTCATCATCATACTTGCAATGGCAACTCTTGAGTCGTGGTCGTCCGATACTAAGGAGTTTTATAAAAGCAGTGTCCGAAAGAAAAAACATTGTCTCTGGTGACCAGTCACAGTGACTAGTTGACCTCCAGGCAGGTTTCTTTTTTGCTCAAAGACTAAGATAAGAAGCGCTGTAGGTTTTAGTGGTGGTAAGACCTTGTGTAGGGTCCGTCCGGATCGCTACCACCATCTTGTCCTTTAACCTATCGCGAAGCAGTAGTGTTCGCATTATTGAGTTCCGGTGTGCAGATAAGACAACGGGTGATAGTAATTTTACCTGCCAAAAGCAAACCTGAGGGCGCCATAGAATGCCATTTTAACCGTTTGGGTTGGCAAAGCATTTGAAGTGTAATTGGATTGCAGTTTAAGATTGTAGTTTTGAGAATGAAAATGTGTATGGGTCACAGATCCCACTTACCATCAGGTGGCATGTGTGCTTTGCCTACTCTCGCCTTAAACAACACGTTAACTGCAGTGTTCTTTTTATTTTAAGATCGCGACATCTCGTAAACATATTGCTCTTATTGGCAAGTAAATAAGAGCTACCACAACGTCAACAATATTAAATTCAAGCAAGGTGGCCTAAAGCTGGTGGTGCTGGAGCAAGGATGGTAAGTGTCCACATGCAGGCGGAACATTCAAGCTTACTAGGTACCTACATAATTATATTGTGAATGAAATCGTATCTATCTCACTGTAAGTTATGCAGCAATAATTAAAACTTGAGTTTTTCTTGGTAAAAAGACAATAGGCATCAATTTAGGTCATTACTCGTACATAGTGGAAAAACCAAGACAAGATATAAATACATATGGATAAAATGTACTTAGTTAATCGTTCAGCGCCGTCGACTCTGGGACGGGTGTCACAAGTTACAAACTCGGGCTTGTAATGTGCTTCCGCACCGCGTCCGATTCCAATCTGAACTATATGTATGTAGATTAGTTTCTAGTCGTTAAAATTCTCGCAATGAATTTTCAACCGGACTAACGAATGTTACGAAGAAGGCGTGCGCAAACGACTTGGGCCCGAAGCGGCGGCAACGGCAACACTCAAAAGTCAAACTAGGGTATTCAATAAACGTCTCAAAGGTGCCTAGACCTGATTTCAAGGCCCGTTTAATTCACACAGATTAACTAGGGTAGGTATACATTAGTATTAAATAGTCGAGAATATTATTACATGTAAGTACAATTTTCCATCTGCGGTATCAATGATACATTCCGTCGTATCAGTTTTTGTACGTGCTTATCTACTCGTAAACAAATAATTTATCATCTAGGTATTCGATAATATTTACGACAGGTTCGTATCAATTGAACAAAGAATTACCGAAGAAAAACACCACATTTTTTGCTATTCCGTAGTCAACAAGGAACCCTTATTAGTTTCGTCATTTTCGTCTGTTCGTCTGTGCGCGGCTCTTGATATTAGGTAGGTAAATACAAAGCTGTAATTTGGCATAGTTTTATACATTTAAATTTCGCCGACAAAAGATGTAAAATAAAACAGTTAAAAAAATACAATCTAATTGAGAACCTCTTCCTGTTTTTGAAGCAAGTTAAAAATGAAATCGGGTACCTGGGTAGGTACAGTCAACTACAAAGTAACATAAAAATCTTATTTATATAACATTGAGTTAATATTAATTGGATAGCTCTTAAAAAACATTATGTATATGAATGGAAATATATATTTTTAGATTTAGGATATATTGAATTCAAAATGTACCATTTTCGCTAGAGTTGCGTGCCCGGTGCCCCCTCTCCGTCCTCACAGTCAAAACAAATAAAGAAAATCTATTCCCACTCTGTGGACTTTATTGGTTCGTGAGATGCAGGCTAAATATTTATAGGTACCGTACCTAGAACTTCGTAAAAATAATCTGAGTTAGTAGCCAATAACTTTAAATGGAAAATTAGTTTTCAACACACTTGCTCAAAACGACCTTTTTATTCCACCGATTTTTGGCTCATAAACCTAGATATTAAACACGCGTGCTTTTTCAGTATATTACGCACAAGTGCCTTTAGTTTATTAACCCAAACAATTTACATTTGTAGCCTAGTACCAAGTTGTAAGTACGAAGAAGAAGCGATATAATTTAGTCGGGTTATACCTTTTTTTTTCTTAGCAACAAACAGTTTTTATGCGGCAAATAACATTATCTACATATTTATTTCAATAAATTGGTGAAATCAGCTTTATTACTAAAAAATTACTCAATTTCATTAAAATCATTTTAACAACTGTTTTAATAATTAATTAAAATTTGACTAAATGAAGATTCTTGTTTTTTTTTCGCAAGTGTGTTGAAAAACGTCGTATGTAACACGTGTGCCTGTGACCATAATATACGCGGCTTTCTTGTGGGGCACTCGCTTTCGCTCGTGCGCACACAATAGCGCCTTGTATACAATGGTCAACTTAGCACACTTGTATCATAATGTACTATCATACTTGTGGTTTTTTAAGGTAGTATTTTGTGTTTGTAGAAAAGGCTTCGAAACCCTCTGAGCATGGTGCGACTGCTCCTGGCTGGTTATTTAGGGTTCCGTACAAAAAAATAAAACACTGAACCCTTATAGGATCACTCGTGCGTCTGTCACAGCCAAATTGCTCCGAAACTACTGGACCGATTGAGTTGTAATTTGGTACACATACTCGTATCAATTTGTGATGCCCCAAACTCAGATGTGCAAAATGTTTTTTTTTTATAAGCGTCATTTTCGTGGGACAAATTAGGAAACTGTGTCATATATCAAATGGAAGGGCTCGTTGTGAGGATCTCAAATATTTTATTATTATTGTATAATAAAAAGATTTGATTTTATAAATGAAACAATAAAAAATATCGATATATAATTTATTGCTTGTAGATTCCACGAAAACCTTTAAGAATTCTATTTAAAAAAAACGAATGTACGGAACCCTCTCACTGCGAGTGCGACTCGCACTTGGCCGGTTCTTTTATTAAACTTTCTGGAGCTATTTTTAAACGATTTGAAGCTTGCCTCGTAACTCGCTGTTGTCTTTGTATTTGGTATTTGGCTTCATTTTGCTTAATTATCATTAGATCAATCCGTCAATACCATGAATATTTATTGAAAAACGACAAAAATTAATACATTGAAAATAAAACAATAACTGAAAATTAAAACTAATATTAAATAAGATTAAAGATAGATAAAAAATATAGTCTAAAACATTAAATCTAAGAATGACTCTTGCGGCATTTTACCAAAGATGCTGGCAGCATTTCCTCGTTGAATGGCTAAACTTATGCTTTGAGCGAGGAAACTGCCAGCTCTTCGGTCTAGTGACAGAGTATTTACTCTATGCCAGTGACGTCAATTATATTATAACAACGCCAATGTGTGTATTTTTTTGTATGTTGGAGGTAGCTAATCTCCAGAGATACTGCAATGTTTTATTATTGCTGGTGACTGTACAGGTATACACCAGTACACTGCAATAAACGTATTGTGTTGGATATGTTTCGTTCAGGTATTGGGAAGGTACCTGTTGTGTGATCTGATCGTTGCAGTTGGGGGCATAACATCAACCAAACGAAATGAAGTCTTAAGGAGCGTCTATAATGTTTAATAAGTAACTACGTACCTTATATTCCCTTATATTGAAATAGGTGCATTTCCTGTGAAACGCTAACAGATTTACGTAATCACGTAAATCAACCAAATCGGTTCAGCGGTTCTCGAGTTTTGAGCTTAGCAACACATTTAGCGATTCATTTTTATTATGTAGTAATCAATTTAGTAGCGATTATTCACACACAATTGTATGAAAAAGGAGCAAATGAATGGTTCCTAAAATGTCTCTGTGTACAGCGGCGGTATGTGTTATTGGATCGCACCCCATAAGTTGGAGTTGTGTTAGCTTAGCACAGATGTTTACAGTTAACGGCTTCTTGCTCGAGTTGCCCAGCACGTGTGCATCGACAATCGACAACGTGATTTCTTATCAGTTTTTTCCTAAACTGGCACCTCGCTGCCTTAAACAGCTTTTGTTCCATTTTAAAATTAAAATGAGATGGCTGTTGTTGACTCCTTGACACAGCTTTTTCCGTGATTTGTTTTTTACTTATTATAATACGCAACTCCACTGATATTCATACAAACAGATTTTAAATGGAATGTCATTGCAAGTCATGACAGGACCTTATTTGTGGATTTATTAATTCGGTACCAGTATTTAGAAAATAAGCATGTTAAAATTGAAAGATCTCGGCAGTCGATCTGTTTAAGTGAATTACCGTCTTGATAATTTGAAAAATTATAGCTTAGATTTTTGACTCCGGAGGAGGAGCTTACTCGTATGGTTGCGGTATATTCTTTTTTTTTCGACACACTGGAGATTTCAACATTGTTAGAGAACGCCAAAGTAGTGACTCCCACCTGTCGTCGGACTGACGACAGGCCGGCAGGTAGGGTCTGTATGTCCCAGCAGATTTTTTTTAAGACTATAGAAGCTATCCACTTGAAATTTGGCATAGTTGAATAACCAGCTTGCCCGCATCTGTATTAAGTAAAATATTTTTTCTTAATATTTGGTAAGGAGGTCTAGAATAGGGGATTGAAACATCAAAGTGATTTGATTATACCCAACCGTGCTGTCTAACGGGGCGTCGCGTGACAGGGCTCAATCAGCAAATTTGAAAACAATTTATTTCACAATCTTCCATTACATTTTTCTTTATTTTGATTTATGGTTTATAGATAAAAAAAATACAAAAATCGACACTACTTCAAAACCACATAAAAAATTGTTTATTATTAAATTGGTGTTTTTAGGGTTCCGTAGCCAAATGGCAAAAAACGGAACCCTCATAGATTCGTCATGTCTGTCCGTCCGTATGTCACAGCCACTTTATTCCGTAACTATAAGAGCTATACTATGGAAACTTTGTAAGTAGATGTATTCGGTGAACCGCATTAAGATTTTCATACAAAAATAGAAAAAAAAACAATAAATTTTTGGGGTTCCCCATACTTAGAACTGAAACTCATTTTTTTTTTCATCAAACCCATACTTGTGGGGTATCTATGGATAGGTCTTCAAAAATGATATTGAGGTTTCTACTATATTTTTTTTCTAATCTGAATAGTTTGCGCGAGAGACGCTTCCAAAGTGGAAAAATGTGTGTAAACCCCCCCCCCCCCCCCCCCCCGTAACTTCTAAAATAAGGGAATGATAAATGTAAAAATAATATATGATGTACAAACAAACCATGCAAACTTCCACCGAAAATTGGTTTGAACGAGATCTAATAATTAGTTTTTTTAAGACGTTATAAATCGTAAACCGCATTTTATCTTTCATTCAATCAACTCCAATATAATAAAGAATAAAGAAAAACATTTATTTAGATGTATAATGGTACGGAACCCTACGTGCGCGAGTCCGACTCGCACTTGGCCGATGCAAATCTATCTAAAGTATAATTATCCTTTCAAAATTTAAAGCAAATCGCTTGAATACTTCCAGAAAAAACAAACATTTAAAAATACTTGAAAAAGAATCATAAGTCAAAACTATTACAAGTAGGATGTTAATACTCGGCTAAAATATTCTTCATTAGAAGAGGTACTCACAAAAAAATCATACGCATTTGATGTAAGGGCCGACTTACTATGGAAACCCGGCTATACCTACCCTTTAGGGTGGTCAAAATGTTTATTGCATAGATTGCACTTGACCTGTTTTTTTAAAGACGGTTGATCACAATAGTACGTTATGGTAGAGGCCTGGAAAATAGGGGACTGCCTGACGAGGTGGTTACAATACGAGTTAGGCAATCCCCGTTACCGCCGCGCGACGCATTAATTATTAACTATAACTATAAGAAACAACAATATGTTCGAACCTGTTTGAACAAATATACCTACACTCCCTTGCAAAAAAACCGGGCACCTTTTTTTTTGTTCAAATATGTATGTTATTAAACTAAATTGTATGCTATAAATTGAGAACAGTAATATTTTCGAAAAAAAACTGTTATAATATAATGTGTAAATAATATGACTTTAATCTTATTTCAATAGGTAGGTACACTACATCTAAAAGTTACTCAAAATAATCAAACGTGCCCGTTTTCTTTGAACTTTCTATATTCATAAAACAAGATTTCGACTAATTGAAAATTTCCCCTATTTTTGAACTTAGTTAAAAAGCCAAAGATATATAAAGATAAAGATATATGTATGTGAAAGTTCGTGAATTCTCAACTATATAACTGTAGTCTATTTAACTATTTAAACACCTTTATTTGTGCCATTCGAAACAAGCGCCAAGGTGATACGACAAGGATGGAAAGTGAAATCTATAACGTACAAGTCGCGATGAATTTCGGCAGGCGCGACATTCGAGTGGGAGCCAGCCCCTCTCAAGAGTGGCGAGCGAAGCATAAGAGCAGTTGTTGGTTAAGGTCTAAGTCATCTATTATATAGAGCAGAGTTAAATTTACATAAGGCAGTCCCAAAAAGTATATTTATTAAGCATTTTATTTGACCTTGACGTATTTTAGTGTAAATTGTGAGCGTGATGACCTCTCAATTATGTAAATTAATAATTAAGGCCAAACAGAAGAGCTGTTCTTGTGCTGTTTTAACAACGTCCTGGTATAAAAAAACTCTGAGCGAGGCTGCGGACGGACGGACGGAAAGGACGGACATGGCGAAACTACACGGATTCCTAGTTTGACTACGAAACCCTAAAAACGGCGTTCGATTGGTGGAACGAGTGAACGCGGCGCAGCTTGTTATAAACCGGCGAGTTTAAGTCATCCCGTCCAGGGATTGTAACCGGTTACAAATAAACCGGTATTTATTTAGGTTAAACCGGTTAATAATTTAGGTTACGTTCGAACGAATTGATTTGGGAACGTTATTTCGAAGCGCTCCCTAACCGGTTACTATGTGTTTCGATAACGGGATGAATGACCGCTGTCGCGCGTCGCGTCGCGCCGGTGGCGCTGTTGGTGGCTGCGCTATCAAACTAAACGCGTGCGTCACTTCACTGCAAGGTCAACCTGCGAGCTGTTCATTCATTCGTTCGTGTTTTACTGACTCGCTAGCACGCAGCTCCTAACGTCCTGGAACCAACCTTACATTACCAAGACAAGGGTTAATACATACCTACTAATATTAAAATGGGAAGAAAGAAGAAGAGCATCATTTACGATTTTTTTGAATACGACGAAAATGCGCACATATCAAAATGCCGAAGTTGTTCGACAAAAATAAAGGTAAGTACCTAACTAAGACTTGGTTGTTTTTCGATTTATTTATTGGTAATACCTACCTACCACCCATCCAGCCAGTGATAGTGTATTTCGCAAGCAACTAAAACACCTACTGATTGACATGGCGTGTTATTCGGTTGAGGACTTTTTTACAAATATGTCTCGCTACTCTAGGCTTAACTATGATGGGAAGTCGGACGTTTAGAATGTATAAGAATAAAATATGCATATTTTTAATACCTACTGGTAGTGTATGACTTTGTCACTTACTACAAAGATTAACTTCTGTTATCGAGCTACAATATGTGTCACAATGATTGTCAATACTTGGTAAACCAATTGTTAGTTAAAAGCTACTGTAATGTTAGTTATAAATAATTAATAACAAATGTATAAATTTCTAATAACTACTTATGTACTGTAAAATGACGTGTAAATTTATATTTATCAATAAAAAAATCAAATCAAATCAAATCATCCTACCAGTGTTGCCAATGCTTATTTAACCTATTCCCCAAAAATCAGGATCGAAATCCCCAAATTTGGGGACAAAAATTCGCTGATTCCCCACAAATTCCCCTCAAAAGTTTTATAAGAAATGAAACTATATTCGATTATTTAGATTATATTTATTATTTATTTTTCATATATTTTTCCAAATTTTCGTATCAAGCATTCTTTTGGACGGGTTGAACTTGACACTGCCGCTCAGTTTTTTTATTCCTTCTCTTGCAGCCATAAGTGATACAACAGTATCTGTATTTAATCGGTTGCGGTTTTCCGTTTTTAAATTTTTTAGCACACTAAAATTGCGCTCCGCCGATGCATTTGAAAAAGGCAGTATCAGCAACAACGATTACAATTTTTATGTTTGAAAACAGGTATTTTCCCGCAGCGTTTTTCAGACGGAACACTTTTCCCCAGTAACATTCAGCATCATTGTTATCTTCACTAACTTCAAGCCCATGTTGATGAAAATCCACCATAGCTTGAGTTCGCCACTCATCGTCTAATTTTTGTGCTGTCACAAATTTATAAAGCACTGGGAAGCGCTTCAGCACAGGTACTAATGATTTAATTTCAAACCGTGTCGAGCTTCTGATGGATTTACAGCGGATATAATAGAAAATAAAGGATCTCCGAAATCAAATCGCTTGGTAATGTCTGACGTCAATTCCATATAAAATTCTTGGCATGTTTTATAGAAATCTGCAATAGCCGCACGAGGTACATTTGCATCTTTTTTCAAATCTTCCATACTTTCTCCAGCCTGTAATCCAATATATATTTCGTCTAAACCTAGCAAATGCGTTGGATTTCTGAAGTCAGCGTTTAGAATATTGGCACAGGACTTGATGTAGCTGATTTTCATGAAATTAGCAGACAGTGTTTTCAAAAGATTTTCTACTTCTGGTTTCAATTTGTGAAGAAGGGATGTTTCTGATTGGAACAAGGTATTGAAACTCGTTATCAGTGAAAGAACTTAAGACATGAATTCTAAATATACGACAGTTAATTGGTTGTTCATTGTAATGAGCATTTCTTCGGTAGTCTTCGATGGGTCAGTGAATACTGTTTCTGTCAAGTAGGCTTTTAATGGATTATATTGCTCCAACCCACGGTCTACACACGCTTTCAGGGACAGCCATCGAGTCTGAGCTGGCGCGAGAATTTTGTGTATCTCCACTTGAAAGAATTCTTGAAACTCTTTCAATTTCATTTGTCTTTTTGAACTTCTACTGAAATGAGCTCCAACAGAACGCAAGAAGTCTTCAACATTTCGGGGCAATTTGAGGCAAGCTTTCGATGATGATAAGTGTATCATGTGACAGGAGCATTTCACTAGAGCATTGTGAGGCAAATCGTTCTTAAGAAGGTTCAAAAACGGAGCAATGTTCCCCAACCATCACGTTTGTGGTGTCTGAACTAAACCCAACCATGTTTTCTATGGGTATGTTTTTATTTAGAAGCATTTGTTTTAAACAGTCATACAGTCCCGCAGCAGTTCCCGATGCCACTTCCACCATATCCAGAAACAAATGCTCTACCTGATTGGTGTTTTCATCATAGACTACAGCAGTAAAACAGCATTGCTTTAAAGAGCTCTGATCCGTCGTTTCATCCATTATTAATGAGAAGAAGTTTTTATCTGTACGTAATTTTTGATTTATAATTTTTCCCCACAAAATGGCAACCCTGCATCCTACCTATACTTTTTTTACAAAGTGACTTGAAAGGTTTAGGTAGGTAGGTACCCACCCAGAGATAAAACCTTAACAAATGCCACTTTTGTATGTAGGTAACTAGTTGTGAAATAGGCAACTATTTAATTAATTATTTGCTATTTGTCTACCAGTCACGTCACGTAGGTAGGGATTCATATTGGTGTAAATAATGTTTCGCAAACCATACAGTCCCTAATAATAATGTACCTACATTAATAATATAGTAAACATTTCGGTTATATTATAGTAAACAAACTTACCTACTTATGTCTGGGTAATAAATAAAATCTAAATCGTTTATATACTTACTTACATTTCGTAAGCTGCACTCTATTTAGGTACCTACAACTTCAATAGTTATCGCGTTTTGAATTGAACGCCAAAAAATTGTGTAGTGATTATGTTTGATTAAAGCCTTTACTTTCTCAAAATCTTGTGTATCCATGATATGATGGTAGGTGTAGGTGAAAGAACCTGTACAAAACAAATAACGGCGCGTGCGTCCACTGCTAGTAATGACAGTCAACTAAATGAAAAATCGAATCTAATACCATAGCAAACCAATCCTGTCTCCTTAAGCGAGCGGTCATTCACCCTAGTCTCCGCGACACACGGAGGAACCGCTCTCTAACCGGTAAATTGATTTCGTTCCCTGTTTACGCTCCGACATAGAGATACCGGTTAGAGCGATGTTCTTGCGAGCGTAACCTTTATTTAGGTTAGGCTCTCAAAGTGCGGCTCTAACCGGTACGAAAAATAAACCGGTTTTCAATCCCTGATCCCGTCAGAGCGTAACTTGTTCAGGATAAAATATCTCTAATAAACATTTGGTCTTAGAAATAAAAAAGATCGTGCATCCTACCATTAATAGTAATAAGTATAGTAAGTATTTTTTTTGCTTTTTCTATTCCTGGGTGAGACAAGCACATTTTAGAAAATCTTTGAATGCAGTGTTGTTTCGTTTAAAAAATAAAAGAATGCTTCTTTTAAGTAAAATTATGTTAAAGATTTAAGGTGTGGTTGCCGGTTTATAGTAGTGCCACTCCATCATGCCTTCCTAACCTTCCGGGCGACTTATAGTAGTGCCACTCCATCATGCCTTCCTAACCTTCCGGGCGACTTATAGTAGTGCCACTCCACCATGCCTTCCTAACCTTCCGGGCGACTTATAGTAGTGCCACTCCATCATGCCTTCCTAACCTTCCGGGCGACTTATAGTAGTGCCACTCCATCATGCCTTCCTAACCTTCCGGGCGACTTATAGTAGTGCCACTCCATCATGCCTTCCTAACCTTCCGGGCGACTTATAGTAGTGCCACTCCATCATGCCTTCCTAACCTTCCGGGCGACTTATAGTAGTGCCACTCCATCATGCCTTCCTAACCTTCCGGGCGACTTATAGTAGTGCCACTCCACCATGCCTTCCTAACCTTCCGGGCGACTTATAGTAGTGCCACTCCATCATGCCTTCCTAACCTTCCGGGCGACTTATAGTAGTGCCACTCCATCATGCCTTCCTAACCTTCCGGGCGACTTATAGTAGTGCCACTTCATCATGCCTTCCTAAACTTCCGGGCGACTTATAGTAGTGCCACTCCATCATGCGTTCCTAACCTTCCGGGCGACTAAGTGAGTAAAGGCTTGTAGTATTGTTAGCCGATGGGCTTGCAACCGGTCACTAACATACATTGGTAAACATCTTGGCCTGTTTGTGCAAAATGTGGTTATAGAATTAACAACAAGTTGTTAGAGTTGTTGGTAGTTCTGTAGCTCTGCCTACCCCACTCTGGTGAAGGCGTGACGGTATGTATGTTTGTAACGATTTAAGGCAGTTCCCCTCCAGGGCCCATTTATTTTCCACCCTGTACCTATAGCGAAAATTACTTTTCGAGTTCAATATTTCCAAAAAAGGCTCGAAAAAAAAAACTATAATTGTTTTTTAGGAGCTACCCAATGATACACAGGTTCTCGGTAATAACGATCATGGTCATATACGAGTATGTCATAATGGTCATAATGGTACTCGGTATCATAATGTAAACAAAAACATGGACCTTTGCCTTACTCGTTTGTTACGAAAGTAACCGAAAAAAACTTCAAGATTTTATTTTTCAACATTGTCGGCGTAATGTAACGTAGGTAATATGCCAAATTACAGCTTTATAGTACTGAAAAGTATCTATGTTAAACCGCGGACAGAGGGACAGATTTACATGGTGAAATCATAAGGGTTCCTAGATTGACTTCGGGACCCTAAAGAGCACGAGCAGTGTTGCCGGTGATGACTTACGGATCTGAGACGTGGGCGCTAACAATGGGCCTCATAAGAAAGCTATGCTCGGGGTTTCTCTGCGTGATAGGATCAGAAATGATGATATCCGCAGTAGAACTAAGGTTACCGACATAGCCCTAAGAATAGCTAAACTGAAGTGGCAGTGGGCGGGGCACATTGCTCGCAGGACTGATGGCCGATGGGGTCAGAAGGTTCTGGAGTGGCGTCCGCGGACCGGAAGACGAGCTGTAGGTAGGCCTCCAACAAGATGGAGTGACGAACTCGTCAGGATCGCGGGACCGCGGTGGATGCGAAAAGCACAAGACCGGTCTGAGTGGAAAGCCTTGGGGGAGGCCTATGTCCAGCAGTGGACGTCTTTCGGCTGACATGATGACTACTTGATACACATATGTCTAGAATGTGGAAAGCCTTAACTAAAAAATGTTCGTAATCAATAACGTTCGAAATAAATACAGGAGGGGCGCGACGACGTCACTAAACCGGTCGAATGAAAACAATATTTACGGACAAATAGAATATGATTAATTGACATAAACTAGGTACACATATGTCTAGAATGCAGAAAGAAAGCCTGAATTAATATTGTTGTAATCTATAATGTTCGAGAGCTCCTATTTCTGAGTGTTTTTGCCCTTCGGCCGGCTGAAGAACTGACATAGCCTTAACCGACCGAATTTATGGCACTATTTTTTTCTGAATTTCGTATGTTATATAATTTGGCTTCATGTATTTTGAACGTTATACATGGTGACCAGTATATATATGTACATAGATTATAAACGTTATTATTATTAATAATAATCGTACGCGTCGTTTTCCTACGTAACCGTTAAAAAGAACCGAGGCGAGGGACAAACGAGTTTTCATTACCCTTCATTTACCTGACTGCAGATTTTCCAAAAAGATCAATCAATAACAAATTACGAATCCCAAAAAAAAAATTAGGTTGCCTAATACCGTGTTTTGCCTGCTGTATACGTATTTAGTAGGTGTACGATATGTTAAATTTGGAAACTTTATACCTAGGTATTCATAATTCATATCAGTATCTTTAAGATGCTTTAAGAGGATTGTGAACCGACGCTTAAAAGATAAAAGATAAAAGAAATTTATTCAGTAAGTAGGCCGCTCGGGCACTTTTACACGTCAAGATACTACTAGCGCTTCCCAAGAGGAGACCACTGCTGAGAAGAAACGCCGCAAGAAACTCAGCAGTCAGTCATTTTTTAAACTTATTTCATATTTCATATTACAATGGTATGTACAACTTAATCTAGCATTATATAAAGCTACAAGTATTAAATTAAATATAATATCAAATAACAGTAGTTCAGCAGGAAAACATGCCAAAAATCTTACGGGAGAGAAAGATAGAAAAGAATAAAATAAAATAACTACAACTACCTACTTATATAATTATGTGTATATAAGATGGTGCAAGATGACCACATAAAAGTTTCGATATGTTTTCCTGCATCAACGGTGTCCCCCAGACAAAAAAAGCAGGATAAAGCCTTTGCATTTGAACAAATTACTATTGACTAAGTTTCGGGTGTAGGCCATGCATTTTTGTCTGTTAGATAGTCCTCGACCCTATAATACGCTTTAGACATTAACGACCTTTTCAAATATTTTTTAAGTGCTGGAAAGGGTAACTTTAAAACTACTTCAGGTAATTTATTATAGAAATGAATGCATTGACCAACAAATGATTTATATACTTTACGGACACGGAATTTTCGAATAGCTATTTTATTTTTATTTCTAGTATTTAAATTATGTATATCTGAGTTTTTGGTGAAAGAATCTAAATTCTTAATAACATAAATATATATAAAATATTCTCGTAAATAAATTGAGACGCTACAGTTAAGATATTAATTTCTTTAAAAAGTTATCTTAAGGAGTCACGGGAATTTAAATTATAAATAGAACGAATGGCCCTTTTTTGTAACACAAATATAGTTTGTATGTCAGCTGCCTTACCCCAAACCAGAATACCATAAGACATAACACTATGAAAATAACTATAATAAACTAAGCGAGCTGTCTCAACATTAGTTAGTTGTCTAATTTTCCTAACGGCGTAAGCTGCCGAACTTAGTTTACCTGCCAGTGCAGCTATGTGGGGACTCCATTGCAAATTTTTATCTATTGTTATGCCTAGGAAAATCGCCTTATCTACCATTAGCAAACACTCGTCATTTAGAAAAATACTAGAATCTACCGGTTTAACATTAGGCAAAGCGAACCTAACACATTTAGTTTTCTTGGCATTTAGTAGCAAGTTGTTACTAATAAACCAATTATGTACTTTAACTAGAGTGGCGTTTATCCTACTGTAGTCTACGGTTTTTCTATCTACCTTGAAAATTAGTGAAGTATCATCAGCAAAAAGTACAATATCGCAAAGTTCATCTACTATTGGTGCTAAGTCATTTATGTAGACCAAAAATAAAAAAGGACCTAAAATAGAGCCTTGAGGCACACCTATTTTCACTGTAGCTCCAACAGATTGCGTTTTGTTTACAACAACTGTTTGAGTTCTATCACTTAGATAAGAAGACATAAGGCTTAAAGCTTTATTGGACAATCCATAATGTTCTAATTTTAAAATAAGGGTCATGTGTTCCACGCAATCAAAAGCTTTAGAAAGATCACAAAATATTCCTATTGCGTCGCAAAAATTTTCCCAACTGTTATATATATATTTAATGAGTACTGATGCCGCATCAATTGTTGATCGCCCTCTTGTAAAGCCAAACTGGTTATTGCTAAGTAGTTTATTTCTGTTAAAGTGACCTAACATATCCTTCAGCATTAGTTAGCATAGCTTTTAAAAAAACACCATACTAATTTAGGTCCAGGCTGTAACGTTCCTCACCCTCCCTCCTGAGCTCCTCATCCATGTTATAGTTATTATATATTACTCTATATAAGTATTTATATCGTTGTCTACTCCCCATAGTACAAGCCTAGAGCTTGGGGCTAGGTCATTTGGTGTGACATTGTCCCCTGATATTATTATTATTATTCAGATATTTATTAAACTTTCTATAAGTTAGGTTTTTTACAATAATTATTTAAATATAAAAGTAAAATAACAATACTAATGTAAAAAATAGACATTATAAAAAAACCTAACCTACGAGTGCCGAGTGAAGTGTCGAGTCAACATCCACATGACATGGCGGTCACCTCGTGAGCCAAGTCGAGGTACTTGCTGAGCTTGTCCGTCTCGGCTATCACGAGGTTCTGGAACTGGCGCCGGTGTCTACTTATAGTACGGCACTTCAGACTCACCAAGACCATATTGAAGAGCAAGTTGCTGATTGATGATCATGGCCACGAGGTTATGTCTGTGCAAGTACTCGCCGTTGGCCAAATGCGAAGAACCGGAAATTATATGTCTGAGGGACTCGCCGGGGCAACAGCACGCTCGACAAATGTCAACCGTGCCATCCCTCAGAATATATTTCCGGTAATTGTTCGCCATTATGACCTCGTCAACAAGCAAGATGCCTGCCACAAGCGCCACACCTGTAAGCAGTAACGCTTACCGGCGGCGTCGCGTCTTAGTGAAACTTAATTGAATCATCGTGGAGCTACCGCGAGGGCATTGGTTCGGCTGCTATTATCCTCAACTAAAAGGCTATACCTACATCCGAATGACGTTCGTCGGCCATTGTGCGAGACGTCAATATCTCGCCATCTGTGTACACCAAAACGACACCGAGCGACAAGCAGAATAATAATATACTTAATAAACGCAAATTCGTCGTAGACAGACTCTGGAATTCTGGATAATAGACCTTTATTTTTGTGTACAATATTTCAGATAAAACAAACCTACTATTTTAAAGAAACTATACTGGACCGCAAAACTAAGTATCACACTTTATATGACATGTTCTTTAACGGTGTGATACCTAGTTCTGCGGTCCAGTACATATACGTATTTAGATTTATTTTACCACGTTTTTAATTCGATCATCCAGTTTAGGATTAAGCTACATTCATAGTTTCAGTGGCCTTAAGTGGAAGAGAGGCCTAGAGGTGTCTAGTCAGTAGTCACTCAGGGCGTCACACTCGGAATATATGTTAATATGCCAAAATATAAATTATAGTATTGCATCTTACGATATATTTTCCGTACTAGGTGACAGAATCAACAATAGCAGCTATAATATATATTAATATTTATTTAGACCTTGCTGTAAGATATATTTTTCTCTGTAATGAATGGGATGGTATATGTTTTCTTATCTTAGTATTGTGTGATTCTTCGCTACAATGTCAAATGTGTTTGTGATGCGCTTTAAAAAGTATTATACCTAATTTATCGTAAATGTAAAAATCTAATTTTTCAACAATGTTTACACGTTGAAGAAAAACGTCAATAACATTTCGTGACTAAACTTCTATAACACTACACTGCCAGCCCTAACTTTGGACGCGTAAGACAGAAGCCGTAGCGGGGTGAAAGGGGGAAGTAGGTATTTAAAGCGCGGCATTTTGGCCCGGGTAAAGGAGATTCGCTTCTGCGTGTAGGGATTATTTATTTTTATGCTCTAGATAAGATGCATTGCGACACCGAATCGTTATCGAGAATGTATGAGATTGACGAGCTGCCGGGTGGTCGGGTCGCGTCAAGCGCTTATGTCAATTCCATACACTTTTGACATTTATCGAACATCGTTTACAATAGCGTTAACCATCTTGTCTAGGACCTTAAAGTTCTCTAGTAAGATTAAATCGAATGCATATTGTGTACCAAAAGACAAACAAATAGCGAGACTAATAGAATAGGTAATAAAAAAAAAGGTAGTAATTAAAATAATGAACGATTAGTGTAGTGAAGGCTACCGAAGCCGTTACTACAAACACAAATAAACAAGTCAAGGGCGAGTAGGACTCACGCACCGAGGGTTCTGTATTTCAGGTAATTATTAGATGATAATTGAAATCATTACCTTTTACCATTTTATTATACAGGACCCTATTTACTAAGACTCCGCTATCCGTCTGTCTGTCTGTCTGTCACTCGGCTGTATCTCATGAACCGTGATAGCTAGACAGTTTAAATTTTCACAGCTGATGTATTTCTGTTGCCGCTTTAACAACAAATACTAATTAACAGAATAAAATAAATATTTAATTGGGGCTCCCATACAACAAACGTGAATTTATTGTCGTTTTTTAATCGATATTAATAACGGCAACAGGTAGACGTTACAATATTCACAGAATATTAAGTTGTATATTCAAATAAATAATAAAAATGAAATAAAATAAAATAAATATTCAAGGGGTGCTCCCATGCAACAAACTTGATTTTTATAGATACCGATGATGGTTCAAAAGTTTTTTTTAGAGAGTACGGAACCTATTGTTCGTAAGTCCGACTCGCACTTGGCCGGTTTTTTCCTCAATTTTGCACGTTGGCATGCTTTTGTTACACAAGTGAAACTGGCTTATTTTCGACGCAACCAGGGGGGTAGCCCGCAAGAAGCCTTTGTTTTTGTGAATGTGCCAGTCATATCATACTACAATACAGGTACCTATTCATAGAAATGGCTTTATTTTTGGTAGTATGTCAGTCAATATGGTAATTTTCCACCGTTTTTAAAGAGTGATTCGTTGTTTGGACGCGAATTTGGCGGTAGACCAGAAGAGGCGACATTACGCTAGATTCTTAACATATTAAGTAGAATTTAGGTTTGAGAAAATACTAGTAATATGTTCTATGCAATAAGGTCCATTTTGTGCAGCCTAAATTTAAATACGTTTTAATTTTTTTTGCAAATTTTTCAAAATGTTTAAAATTTTACAAGTTTGTTTTATTTTTCGCGTAAAATATAAATCATTATTTTTAAGTTGTGTATTTTCAGATTTACTCAACAACACTAATCAAAAAAAAATTTACATAATTTTATTTTTTGAGTTGGGGCCCTTGGGGCAATAAGGGTAGCTACCAAATGATCTTAGGAGACCTTTCCCAACTTTTTGAGTGATGACAATCGACATTCACAGATTTTTGATAAAATGTACAGTCAGCGACAAAATCGTCAGAATTGAGTAATTATTTTTTCATCACACTTGCTCGTAAATGGTGTTATTCCATGCCTGTATACAGAAGGACAATGGCCTAAATTGTTCCCGCGGGAATTATGGCGAGTTTGTCATCCCTAGGGAGTAATGACTTTCTTTTTAAAATTTGCAACTCTTTCGTACATCATTTCTGACTAAGGAGGTTTAATTTTCAGCCAAAAATTAAATCGGTTTCTAATTTCATCTTTAAAAATTAGCTATAGAGTAACTTACATTACACAAAACCTATACGCTTCATTAAACTTCATTATTTTTATACCTATTTCAAGTTTATATCAACATTTATCATTAATTTTAGGAATTATACATTTTTATTAAATTGGCTAAATCTGGCTCGAATCCAGGTCGAAACTAAACGCAGTTATTATCTGTGGTAGAGGTCACAAAAAAAATATAGTTTCCATTTACGTTCCCGTTCGTCAAAAGTTATTTCTTTATATTTTGCAGAGTTAAAGTGTTTTCTCTTTGTTTTTTTTCCTCGCAAATGTGATGACAACCATTGTGTGTATCACAGGCAGTAAGGGGATTACTAACTCGAGTCATTAAAAGCCCTCCGCCTTCGGCGTCGGGCTTCTAACACTCTCGTTAGTAATTCCCTTCATACTACCCTTGATGCACAATGTACTATTTTAATGCCTACCGATCTCATTCCTATAAAGGATAAAAACGCTCTTTGAAAACAACTGAGGTTAGAGTACGAGAACACCTACAAATCAAAGAAAACTTTTTCCATGCATTAGCACGCACATCAACGCACAGCCTAAACCGCTGATCGTAGAGACCAGAATCTTGGAGGGTGTGTTCTTTGTATGAAGTAGGCATCCGATAAGAACGGATTTTCCGAAATTGAACCCCTAACGGGGTGAAAAAGGGGGGTAAAGTTTGTATGGAACAACGTGATTCTTTGGTCCAATCTACTTCAAATTTGGCATAAACATTCTTCAAAAGCATTTATGCAAGAAGTGTTTCGTATTTTATTGAAATTCATCCCCTAAGGGGGTGAAAAAGGGGTAGAAAGTTTTTTTGGGGGTGTTTTGCTTCGAAGTTGATATCAATACTCATTAGTGGTTTTGAATTACATTACATTTTATTTATTCAAAAGTTTGAAGTCACATCAAAGCTTGGTGCAATGCAAATAGCCAAACCGCTGAGTCTAAGGATTCCAAATTTATTACATAGGTTCCTTATGTC
Organism: Acleris sparsana; assembly: GCA_923062465.1. Classification (NCBI taxonomy): domain Eukaryota; kingdom Metazoa; phylum Arthropoda; class Insecta; order Lepidoptera; family Tortricidae; genus Acleris; species Acleris sparsana. The sequence continues at coordinate 21,379,672 of OV281285.1, forward strand.
GTCTCGGGGTGCAGAAAGAAAGGATTTCCCGAAAATCGACCGCCAACGGGAAGAAGTAGGAGGAGTAGCGGGAAACTAATTCTACGCGTACAAAGTCGCGGGCGTCAAAATCAAAATCAAAATCAAAATGCGTGTATTTGCTGGAGTACAGTTACAAAGGTGTTATGTTTAGAAGGGTACAGTGTATCCAGCCTGCATGCAGGCGTGCAAAATATTAATAATAACATGAATTTATAATGTCAAAAATTATACTTATAAAATGTAATTGAAAAATTAAAATAAAATGTCAACTTAATTCCTATCATGCTCGAGGTACATCTTAACACTATAAAAACAATTGTCCAGAAGCCATTTTGTGAGCGAGCGCTTAAAATCGTTACCTTCTAATGTTTTAAGGTTAATGGGTAGTTTGTTATATATAACAATGCACATATTAAAAACATTTCTTTTATATATGTACTTGCGAGCTGGAGGTTTATATAAAAGATTCATAATCATTTCCCTGGTCTGTCTATGCAAGGCTTCATGTCGCTTCCTAAAATATGATGGGTGAGAGACGACAAAAATACGTCCTCTATATACTTATACAAGAATTGCTCGTTTAAATTTATTAGATGTATATGATTATATAAATAGATAGATAGATAGATACTAATACTTGCTTGTCCTTTCGTACTTGATGCTCATGAATACATTTTCATAAGAAGATAATAATTTTACTATACATATTTATTTCTGCTGTAGGTAGGCCTACCTCGATGCCAAATTTCAAGGCTCTGTCAATGGGCCCTTAAGGATTTGATAAGTAAGTCAGTCGGTCCATAATTCCGTACCAAATAAGTAGGTAACCGTTTTTAGTAATTAATTACGTTTATGGGATACTTAAATAAAGTAAAACTGTTTTTTTTTGGGCTTGAAAATCGGCCTAGCAGCACGGGATATAAGTTACGTCGATGGAAAATAGGGCTTAATGAGGTTTATGTTAATATACACATTCGAGTGTCGCTCGGGCTTTTCTTATCAAGCTTGTAAGCTTGTTCGGACACAGTGTCTCAAGGTGAATACCATTTATATAAACATAATTAATTTATGCCACAATACATAATAATAGATACGTACCTAGGGACAAACGCACGTGTATACGTAAACATGTACCTACTTGCAACGCAGATTTGGCTGAACTTTTATAAACGGAGATGTTTGTGTCAGTCAGCTAAAATTATGGAGGGCGTGGGCACGACAAAGAGGAGCTGGATATGTGTACAGGTGTAGTGCATAATTGTTTTCCTTCGTATTTCACGGAAACGTACGAACGTGTCATGCTACTTCAGTCAACCTCAGTACTTTTTGTACTGTGACCGACTGAAATAGCAAGACACGTTCGTACGTTTCCGTGAAAATACGAAGGAAAACAATTATGCACTACATCTGTAGGGGTTTAATTACTGCTAACATAGCACCCGCGCCTTAGAGTATTACAGATTGCTGATGCTGATATACCTACTACAGCAGTCCATACAGTTCATTTTTTTTAGGGGCTGTCATATAATTTTTGGCGGTATGTTAATTAGTATGGTAGTAAAATGTAAACAGTACCTACATAACAATAAATGTTGTAAAAACATCAAAACCCGCCTTAAAAAAATAAAAAAATAACTTTTAAAGTGGTAGGTTGCGGTTAGTGATGTTCGCAGTTGAAATGTTCCAGAAGAAATAAACAATAAAAATAAAATTGCAACCTATTTATTGCATATTACTAATGAGAACCCATTGAAATCTGGATAATTATTATCCTTAATGGTATTTATATAATATTTAATTTATACTTTTACTTTATTTATTCCAAAGAACTCATTTTTTAACATCCATCACAGTTAAAGCCATTTTTTAATTATATGCCATGGTTAAACGTGTCTTTCAAACGTTAGGGTATATAAAACGTTTTTTTTTTAATGTGCACCTGGCCGGTATGTTTTGAGTACCCCGAAAAATCCGAATGCACCTTATTAAATAAATACCGGTAAAACTGATGGAATGAAAGGTTACTAATAAGAGTAATCAGTTCGCCACGGCTGTAAAACACAAACGTCACTTTAAAGGCACTGGTCCCACCAAGGGCGAGGAAACGATTGCTATCGGCGATTTTCTCGCCCAAGAAACGAACAAATGATAAAAATCCCCTGTCAGTAAAAGAGACACGTATATTAATCCTAGTTGCCTAGTTGATCGCTGGCTGTTCACACCGCCGGCGAGAGCTCTATTCACCAGTTTGTCGAAACAAAAAATATACCTAGATCCCGTGTCAAGAAAAGAGACACAATTTTAAATAGTTTTCGCTGGCTGAATGGTCACGGATTTCAATTGATATACCACTTATAACCTTGTCGTATAAAACCTACGATTTATATTCATTTAATATCTATCTCGACACTTGACGCTGTCATCATGACAGGGTTCCATAGTGGCATAACAATTAAAGTCCGTGACTGTACTCGCTTCCAGTGCGACACCAGTGTCAAATGAAAACTGCGACAAACATAAGAGAGGATGTTGATAGATATAAAAACATATGTTAGCTGCTTACATACGCTAACCTAACTAACTGGTCTGAGCGCCCAGAAATAGGGGACCGTTGCGGGAGCCCGTTAACTTAGCGGCAAAGTCGTAGTTAAAGTTAAAAACTAGCAGGCACGATCGATCATTCGACAGAAGCCCGCTGCCTAATTAAGAATGCGCGCGCTAGAATGTGTTTTGTTCGCTCTGACGGGACCTACTTAAACTGCGGTCGGTTTATATGTATATGCAGCGCCGCGTTCACTCGATCACTCGTCCGACCGACCGAACGCCGTTTGTAAGAGAATAACACCCCAGCACGGGTAGCACAAGTTGTATTTTATCGCTTGTCGCTCACTGCGTCTCTATCGTTACTGACTAGATAAAAAGGGGATCAGAGCGACAAACAAGTCCAAGGCAACACATACACACATTCACACTGACACACTAACGCACACACACACACGTAGATTCCAAATACCTACCAAACAATAACCTGAAACACTTCACTTAACTTCTTTTGGTTCACGCTACATCAAATATATTATCAGTGTTATCACACTTATCACTTATTATTCATAGGCATTCTACTTATTTAAGGTTTCCGTAATGTTAGGTATCTATTTTTAAAGCTTGTTTAAAATAATGACAATCCGTAATTGGCCCATAACTGGTAATTAGGTATGCCTGAAATAATAAGCCTTGTAATTTGTGCTGTGGATTTATTGTTTCAATCAAATAAAATAAATAAAATAGTTTTAGAAATTAACGTGTAGGCACAACGCAGGTAGGTAGGAGAATGGGGGCGAATACGAATCGGGAAACGCAGCGTCGCATGTGGAACTTGTGGAAGGGACTCGCCTCGCCCTAGGCAGCAGCGGTCGAACGTTGCCCTCTCGCCTCATCGTCAAGTTCCTAAGTTCCTTTTTGTGTCTGCTCACTAAGTTAGAATTAGAAGCTATCGTTTCCGCCATGTTAGCATCAACGCGGCTCACATCTCCCCAAACGTTTTAATTAACAATTGAGGCAGGTTCAACGCGATTAGGGTTAGTTACCATTTAAGAATTGGAAAAGTCCTGACAAAAAGCCTAACATTTCGATAAAATTCTATTCACTTACTTACAGAGGCATCATATTTAAAAAAATCTGGACAAATTAAAGAGCTGGGCAAAATCCGAACTAGTCTAAAAGTCTGAACTAATCCGGACGGATGGTCCCTAATCACGGTTTCGTGGTATACTTATTTCTTCGTACCTAGGTATGTAGGTACCTAAGGTCATATCGTCGTATCGGATTACATTCAAAACTAATTCTGTTCATAAGTACCTATACTACCTAGGTATTTCCCAGAACAAAAATGGTGCGTAGGTACCGATTAACCCACGTTGGTAGGTACCTACGCGTATGTAGCGTCAAAATTAGCTGATCTCTTTTGTGCGCATTTAACAATCTTGTTTGACATTGCTTACGTGACTGTAAAGCGACAAGGTACAAAAGTTCATATACCTTCCTAGCTACCTATACTTTTGATGCAGACTATAGAAAGTTTGTTTTTAAAATAGTCATTACTTACTACTTGTTTATTCAGACATGTGAAATGTGAACCACACTTAAGTAGGTAGTTTGGTAAATGCATTAGGGTACTTGCCTGTGGTTATAATAAACAAAGATGCTTTGCATATAGCTAGTTTTAATGACGAGGATTATGATTATAGTTTTTATTTAATTTAATAAAGTCGTTATTTTATTATATATCTTATAATACAATAAAGATTTTTAATCTATATTGAAACACCAATGAGATTGCGTGACGTCATCTTACTTAATTTTTTTTTTTATCATACTATCTGTGTCATCAACTCGAGACAGTGACAACTCTTATAATCTGTGCTTTAGACATATCCTATAATCTATGGTGACAACTGTGACATGACAAGATTCATTCTGTCTGCGTTTACTGTAAACAAAGATTTGAACTTGAGTCTACTGGCGAAAAAACTTACATTATCTCATACCTACTGGGTTAGCCGTTAGCAAATACATTGCAATAAACAAAGATCCAGCTATGGCGTCTTTGGTGGACACATTTACCAAAGCAGACAGTGTCAATTTCTCAAACTTTGAACCGTTGTTAAACAATATGTAATGTTGTTAACTACTTTGTTAAACAGTATGTAATTTAGTACTTACATCAAAATGATCCTCACAAAAGTACATTGTTGAATTTGCGGAGAGTTGTGTTGTGTCCAGTCCCTTCTTGAAAGGTCTAACCATTGTTTTCTGGATTCGGGGTCTCGAGGTACAGGAATAAATAGTTTTGCAGGTGTTCGTTTTGAATTATTTTCGCAGCTAGGCACTATACAATACTGGTAATAAGATTTTAAACTCATATTGATGTATCATTATCATAATTTACAATACTGAATTGAATGGATAGCATACAATATAGTAGGTAAACACAAATATAACCCCACTTTTTGAAGTTTTAAATTGTCCGTTGGGTTGAATGACATTTGACATAAGTGTAATATGACGTCATAACACAGATTATACAGAAAGATGTCGTTTTGGCTGTAAAGAGTTAAGGCAATTATTTATTTATTGTTTTATTATTGTTATCGGGTTAATATCCGTGCGAGTTTTTTTTTACTATCATAAAATGGATCACTAATTAAGTATAAATACTTTTCACAAACTAGGCAAATACCCTATTCCGCCTTGTTCCACTTCTCCGAAGAACGACAAGATTAAGTTGTTGTTAAGTTGACTAAATACCTACCGTGCCCGTTTGCTTAAAGCGCAATTCACACAGCGGGCGGCAGCGGGTTGGAGGCGGGGAATGTCGTTTTCATGGCGGGAACCGCGCGCCACGTAACATGGTACAGTCAGCTGCAGAGAAAACTAACCCCCCCTGCATACAAGTTGCCTTGCAAAGGGGGTTACATTTCTCTGCAGCTGACCGTACCTATAGTAGAAACTATTTAAAATCACCATTTCCACTTGAGAACTTACCTGCGATGAATGGCATTGTTATCTTTTGTTAAACTCAACCGCTAATAACGTGTACAAAATGAAATGCATTAATAACAAAAGATGGAATATTAATTACAACTTTACCTGCTTGAGAATAAGGTTCAAATTGGAATAGGACACACTTCACACAGAACCTTTTGGACATGACATAGGTATAATAAGGACCACCGGGTGTAGCATTTAGCAAGTGTTAGTCATTTCTAAAAGGTTCTATGTCAATTGTGAGATTTGTGAGTGAGTTCGTAATTTCCAATTTGAACCTTATTCTCAAGACGGTAAAAATCTAATTCATATTCCATCTTTTGTTATTTTATTAGGTAATGAATTTCATTTTGTACAGGTAATTAGAGGTTGGATTTAACAAAAGATAACAATGCCATTCATCGCAGGTAAGTTCTCAAGTGGAAATGGTGATTTTAAATAGTTTCTACTATACCTGCCTATTTCTATTTATGCCTTAATTTGGCAAGAATAATAAAGTCGAGAATTCAAGCCCTTTTTAGGGTTCCGTAGTCAAACTAGGAACCCTTATAGTTTCGCCATGTCCGTCCGTCCGTCCGTCCGTCTGTCCGCAGCCAAGCTCAGAGACTCTTAGGGCCGTATTAATAACTCATCTTGACTATGAGGCCCGTCACAAGATACGTCAAAGTAAACGCCAAACCATAGAACACTGTCATTGTTGACGCATCTCGAGACGAGCATTAGAGTTGAGATCAGTTTATTAACACGGGTCTTAGGGCCGTGTTAATAAACTCATCTTGACTGTGAGGCCCGTCACAAGATATGTCAAAGTAAACGACAAACCATAGGACACTGTCATTTTTGACGCATCTCGAGACGAGCGTAAGAGTTGAGATCAGTTTATTAATACGGGCTTTAGGGTCGTAATAAAACTGAACTGGACTGTAATGTCCATCTCAAGATGTCATAAATGACAGTTCTCTATGGCGTGACGTTTACTATGACGTACTGATCTTGTGACGGACATCGGAAGATGAGTTTATAATACCTACTAGAAAGCTGTAATTTGGCATGAATATTCTCGTTCATATTAGTGACGCCAAAAAAGTGGTAAAATAATCATGAAATAATAAAAAAATAGGGTACCTCCCCTACACGTATCGTATCGTGGGGATGTTTTTTTTCTTGTCTGCCCAATAGTGTAAGGCGCGGGCCAGAGAGAAGAGACGTAAGACGCGGACGCGTCGGCGTCCAAAATATATAGACGCTCAATACTACTATTATACATACGGAGATAGAAGGCTGCGCCCGCGTCCTTCTATTCTATCTCCGCGTCTTAAGCAAAAACTACAAATACTAAATACTGAAAAATATCTTCATTGAAAGCACACATAGCGAATTTAAAATAAAACACGACTAAGTAGACATCTCATGCCCGGTTTTTTAATTTTGAATCAGCAAAAAAATATGATGAACATTATGGCATGTACAATATTCTGGATATTGTGTAGCTGGAATTTTAGTGCTCTAGGTAGCATTCGGGAGCTAGGCAGGCAAACCGACTTGAACTTTCAGACTGCGTCTTTAAAATAACTGGTGAGCGGTCTTTGAACCCGAGAGCGTAGCGGGATGAAAGCGGGGCGACTCGAGTCGGTCGGTAGGATATGAAACGGACCTATTACAGGTAGAGAAACTCGGAGAACAGCTGTCGCTTCGCTTAACAAACGATCTCGATAGTGCTATAAGTTTGTACTGCATCTCTACGACTATGCACGCAGGTAAATAACGCATCGCAGCCGCCCTCTCGTCCTTTTGATTTGGAAATTGGGATGGACCGTTATATTTGTTGTATGATTCAGGTAGCGTTCCGCTTCGGCGCCGACCGTGTTTCGACAAAGTAAATGCGCCATCGCGGAGTGTCAATTAGCAAGCGAAAGTACCTAGTAGGTTGGGACTTACCTATGTGCGCGAGGTCAATTATGGGGATCTCGCAGCGCGCGAGCAGGGTCTCTTCCTGGGCCGTCGCCATGTCACCGCCTGCACCGCCGCGGGAGTGTCGCGCAGAGCTCGCCGTTCAGATAACGCACCGACTTCTTATCACTCGACTCCCAAAGAACAATGATAGAGAAACGATAGATAAGCACTTAGACTACCGTACGATACAACCTCAACGTTAAAGTTTATTAAAGTTGTGAATGGTCTTTAGATTACCCCTAGTATAGAAGCGTTCAGAACTCATTTGCATAACCTTGTAATTTCTGCTCGAGGCGTTCAGCGATCTGACGTAGCAGCAATGAGCTATACTGACTTGACACATTAAAAATTGGTTTCCGTAGCTCTCTCACAGTAAAGTTAATGTGTTAGGAAACGTTGGTCCCGCGTGTGCGACCGACGGCGTCGCTCGCCCCCCGTCCCTCACAGCTGGCGCGTTTCGAATGTCTCTAGTCGAATAAACTGGCTCACCGTGCGCGATGAGCGTTACCCTGGCGTCCGATGTCGGCTCTCACTTGTATATCATCGCGCAGACTTTCGCAACAGAGTGGCGTAACCGAAACACTCCGCCTTGATCACGCCGCGAGGAGCAGAAAGCGTACAGAGAGCGTGTGCGCGCGTCGCTTGACGGCCGGACTGACACTGGCGTTGCTAGCTCAGTGCTCGAGCGGCGAGCGCGAGGCTAGCTAGGGCTCTCTGACTCACGGTCCGTTTGCTTGGCGGAAAGCGACCGATCAATCGCACGCGGCTCACTTCACTGCTATCAACTATCTTAGGTAGGTAGGGGAAACTGAGGAGAGGGTTGGTCCCTAGGGCACACTTAGTAAACTTGATTCCAAGTCTTACCAAGCGTGATACACTTTTCTACGCTAGCAACACTCATTTATTCGTACGTCACATCACGTTCTATCATGGCGCGTTTTGAGAAATGTCAATGGTTCGCACATGGCGGACCGAGAAAAAATTCTGACCTACGTTACTATATCTAATTTATGGTAAGTTTTAGCTTGATTTATTTGATTTATTTAATAAAAAGTGTAGTGAGTGTGTTTAATTTATTAGTCGTTTATTTAAGTGTAGATTAGTGTTGATTTCATTGAAATAAGTGATCACTAGTTTTGAGTACGGTATATTTTGTAATGTTTCTATGTATGGCGAGACTTGTTCTTTTTTTTGGGGTGTAACATGATCCCGGGACCATGTGACCTCGTGAGGGATCAAGTCTACCTTGTAATTAAATAAACAGACTATTCATAGAGCTGAGCTGTCATTTATATATTACTTTTTCTTTAGGAGAAACGATGCCCCGCAAATATACGACCAGAGAAGGTTAACAAAAAGAAAACCAATTAAATACTTAAAGAAAAATTGAAAAATGCAGTAGCTGCAGTATTAGCTAAAAATACATAAAAGGAAGTTAAGGATGGATAATTTAGGGTTCTATACTGCGTCCAAGATAACGAGTTAATATAGCGTTCTCTCTGTTGCACTTTTGTATGCAAATGAAAGGGACAAAGGAAGGTCGGTGGGCGTAAACAATTGCACCTCTATGCTTGGGCAGGCTTACATGCCGTTCGTTCGGAATATTTATGTAAGTAATATTTTTGTTAATGCGGTCATTTCCCAAATAAAGCGAGGAATTATTATCTTTATTACCTTTTTATTTTAACATCATTAAGGAAAGTTTAAAAAGAGGTAGGTAGCTGGATAGTTATATAAATAAAAGAATGTATATTCGTAATGTACAATTTATTAATCATTGTCAGATTCACTTGATTCATTTTCTAAATGGATTATAAATTGGTTATTATTTCCTTTGTTTTCCACAGAATTCATTTTCTTCTCCACCACTTCTACAACGTGTTTAATGCACTTCTTCCATGATTCAGCATTTATTTTGGAGACGGCTTCTTGGAGTAATTCTTTTACTTCTATTATTTTATAAGTTTTATTATTTTTGGCTACGTACCCCTTTATTTGTGACCAAATCATTTCTATAGGATTGAGTTCGCAATGATAAGGGGGTAAGCGTAGCACACTTTAAAGCGTAGTACACAAGCCGAGTCGCAGATTAAGTAGAAAACAGTCCAATAAACAAGCCGAGTCACAAGTTATGCAGAAAATAACAATCCAGTAGTTGTTTACGTTTACAAGCCAGGTAAACGTAAAAAATCGCCAAATCGAAAGAAAGTCAAACGCGTCCGCACCGTACGAGAGACAGATGTTGACTGAACTTTGGCCGCCATGTAAACCTATCTGATGCGTATTTGTGACTCATTTCGCTGACCAATCGCGTGCGTTCTCAGTTTTCTAGTACTAACTCGTTATCTTGGACGCAGTATAGTTCTGATACAAATAAATGAACTTGTTATTGGTATAATTGTTTTGACATAAATAAGTTAACTTGTTGTAAGAACCTTTAAGGTTTACCTATATAGTTTTAAGCAACACTGAAAATGACTGATTAACATAATGTAACTGATTGATCAGCTAAATTTATTCATTATTACTTATTTCTAGTCTGTTAATTTGTTTGTTCCGATGGCTATTATACAGATAAGTATTTTTTTTATAGTAAAGAAATTGATTACCAGTTTTGTGTTGTTATTTGGCCAATACTAGAATTTCTCATTTAAATTTAAAACATATGGATTACTAAGTGGTATCAAGTCAATTAATTAAAGGGAAATAAAGCCTCTGGTATGGCATTCACGATAAAATCTGTTTACCATGTGTCCCCAATCACGGGAGATTTGATTCCTGCGGATCAAGTGATCTAATCAGTGGGAATTAAACTTCTAGGTATGCAATATACGATAAATATCTGTACGCTGCGTTTTCCTATTTCCAGATGCATGGTTGACTGCGAATCTAGTTATTTAATTAATGAGAATCAGTTATGGGGAGACGTGGTAAAAATCTGTTTACCAAGTCTCCCCCTGAGATCAAGGCTAAGGCAGGGATAAACAAGTCTCCCTAACACTGGGGACACATGGTAAAAGTCTACAGTATGACATTTCATTAAATAATGGGCTGAATTTTAGTACATATTCTGAATCTTAAGATGTAAAAAGCAGTCCAATACAGCAAAAACTAAAAATAGTAGAGTCAAAAAACAAGATTGATCAACCCTCCCCAGTTTCCCCTACTTTCCTAGGGGCGACTCACTTACTTTACGGCTTGGATAGAAAGCAAGCAGTTACACATTAAATCGGTATAGTGGAGTACCTACTACCTACACTTATAAACTTTTCAGGTAGGTATAGTAATTTAATACACTTTTACACCTTATTTTATTAAGTGTTGCCTACCTAGTTAAGGTGCAAAATGGTTTAGATACCATTTTCCTGATAGCTGTGAGCAATCTTCGTTTCTAGGGTTCCATACTCAAACTAGGAACCCTTAAGGCTTGGTCAAACACACGGCGCGACGCAGCGCCGCGGCCGCGCCGCGTGATGCCGACGCGATGCCTGTTCAAACAGGGCGCGCGCGGATCGCGCCGGCCTCGCGCTCTCAACACGCCCGCATCGCGCGCGCGGACGCGGCGCGGACGCAGCGCGATGCGGGCGTGACTCGCGCGCGGGCCGTCGCTCGCTCATTCCTGACTGATGTGACCCAGCGCGGCGCAGCGTGCCGCCGCGTCCGCGCCGCGCTACGCTGCGCTCGCGCCGCGTGGACGCAAGAGGCCGCGCGGCGCGGAGCGCGACAGAAGCGGGGCGCGATGCCGGCGGGACGCAGTCTGTTTGACGTCGCTAACCTGTTAGAGTCTGTCTAATGAAAGCTGAACCTGGGAAAAAGCGGCAAATTCAAAAAATCTTGATATGGTATTACCGATCAATGAAGGAATAAACGATATTGATACTTTTATTATTTTATTTATTTTGGTGGGCACAAAGGAAGAGGAAACGCGTACTATATTTTCATATATATTATTACGAGCGCTATATTTTGATGAAAAGCACTTTAGGTAAAATACGATGACAGTGACTGGAGCACATTTGGTTTTTCGAAATATATTTGACATGAAAATATAGTGATCTGCACGTGTAGCACAAGTTGTATTTTCTCGCTTGTCGCTCTGTGCGTCTCTATCGTAACAGACTAGATAGTAAGGGAGATCCGAGCGACAAACAAGTCACGAGCAACTTGTGCTAGTCGTGCTGTTGATAGATTTCATTGATACGAGAGGTTTTCGTCTGTGTCGCACACAGCATAATAAAACAATGATGATGAGGAATATTATATTCAACCTTTTTAATAAAGTAATTAGAGGTAACATTATTCTCATCACCCTTACACCTCTATCTAACGACAATTATATCTTGGAGAAGAAGCGCCGCAAGAAACTCCAGCAGATCATTTTTTCCAATCATAAAATACAATTATTCTTAAAAGTAACATTACAAGGTAGTAAAGTAATTAATAATTATTTCTAACAACACAAACTTAGTCGTTACAAATGTACGCTCAATAACATTGAGTAAATTAAAAATAGTGACTAGGAGAACAACATGACGAGGTCTCTACGTCAGGAACGATAACTAAAATAACTAACTGGAAAACAGGTTCTTGCAAGCGTGAACAGACAGGACCCCACTGACAACACCGGCCTTGTGAGGTCGCTTTTTTCCGGGAGTACTAAAGACACCGTTGTTTAATTTTCCCTCATTACTTATTCTTTTTAAAGATGAAACACTGATATCTGTAAGAAGAAAGAAAGTGTTAAATAAACAGAACACCATTTAGAAATACATTGTGTGGTTGCGCAGTACAGCCCCATTGTACAGTCCGACAGCCCTAAAAACATTTGGGTTTAGGTGAAATGAAATTGCATCGGTGAGGTTCTAATCGCAACGGTTTAAGAACAAGGAAGACTCATATAACCCGAACATCTTTTATATCTGGCCGATCAAAAATGACATTAAATAAATAGATAAGGTACTAAAGTGTACACATATTTATGAAATCGACTGTACAGTGTACATTTGGTTCATAAACAACAAAATGCTGTTTGCTCCGCACACAGAAAATACATATCAAATAATATGTTTATGATATCTTTTAACTAAACACCTCCTTATTGTTTTATTGAAACTATGAGTGTCAGTTACATTAATCATCTGTCTATTAAATTAATTTAATAAAATTGTGAATGCTAAGAGATTCAACATGATATAGGGACAGACAATAGGTACCTACACCTATTACATAGGGAAAGACAATGATAATTTTAGTAATTACCGGTCATTGAAGATACTTCTTCCAAATATTTCGTCTGAGTCTGGCAGGCTAACTCAGTTTCCTCAACCTCTTTCAGCTGCTTTACGTTTTCCAGCACACTTTTGTCAACGTGCACGTCCAGGTTTTCTGAAACGAATTTAATTTCGTTTAATTTCTTAATCTCATCGTATAATAGACAGAAAAAGGTAAATTAAACTTAGGATTGCACATAGAGAAATAAGAAGTATCAAAATGAACATGCCGTACTAAAGCCGTACTAACCTATAAATTTGGTCACCGTAACTAAACAATTAATTTTTTGCATCAATAATGCTTTTCTTTCTTCTTGTTTTTCTTTGTACTTCTGTATAATAGTATACAGAATCTCCCGGACACCGCCTCTTATCGTCGACGGCATGATTACTCCGTATTTTTATCAATTTAGATCTCGAATTGACAAGTTTTAACAACAACAAAGTCCAAACGTCATATTAAATAGTGTTGCCAGACTCGTCAGCCAAGAAAAATCCAGGTTCAGCTTTCATTAGACAGACTCTAGCATGTATTTAAAGCCGCCGCGGTCGCGCGGCGCGGCCGCGGCGCTGCGTCGCGCCGTGTGTTTGACCAAGCCTTTATAGTTTCGCCACGTCCTTCCAATCGCAGCTTAGCTCAGAGACTCTTGTTCTAGAAAACTGATATTTGACATGAATATACTGGGACTTAAGGGACCTGCAAATTTTACTCACTTAAAGAGGTACTGAGATATTCTACTTGCCCAGGGTCTCATATATCCAGGTATTACATAAATATCGGTCTCATTTACGGAGGGTTCCATTAAAAGAGAAGAAAGTGGAGGGTGCACCCCCATGGGAATAGAGATAACCTCTATCTCTACTACCTTCAGTTTAAGAGGTGCGACTGTCAACGTATTTTGTAAATAATTTACATGAGTTGTACCTATTGTAATCTTAAACAATAATAAAAAAATATGAATAAAACAAAAATTATTGATGATGCCTTGATCCATTGGCTGCAATTTACTTGTATTAGCAGGCAGATACACAAGTTTAATGTGGTTTAGATCGGGCATATTATAATATGTACCTATGCCACTACCAATCACGGGACTATGGAAGTCCCGGAACTTTGGAAGGCGTACCTACGAGTACATTATAGTGGAGCCAACGCCAACACGCAGAGGCCCTTTAGACAAGTTTAATTTAGTAAAGTGATGTTACACTGGGACACCAACCGGTGATTGTCCCTGAGTTCAAACTATAGAAGTATGCTCCCACTCCCACGGACAACCATCGGCTGTTTATAATATTATTAGCTGTTGGTACAATTATCGACAAACAAAAAAAACACAACAACTGTAGGTAGGTAGTGTAGAAGTACCGGATTTGGCCAACTTAAGATCGTTTTTGGCCACTCAAATTTTTGTAACGAATATCTAAAGCATTATGATTTTACAAAAATAAATATAAACAATAATTATATAAATATTGATCTTCAGTCATACATAACATACATAGTTAACTATTTATGAATATTATTTTTAATGTTACAGTATTTTTGATACTCATTTCTATCTGTATTATGATCTTCTAATGAATTTATCTCTGTTTCCTCTGCTGTTTTCCATTCTGCACTCTGTTCAATAGCTTAGTATGTATTTTACTGGGTCATTTTAACTAGACAATAAACAATAAGCTCCATAAGCTGTGATTAAAATGTGTAAGCGTTTTCACTTCTCTACCAGACCTTGAAATTTATTTTATTGGAATTGAAAGGTATTTTCCCTCTGGTCTTCGTCTTGTTTTCCATTTCTTCTTGTGGTATATTATCTACTGTTTCCTCTTTTTCTTCTTCTTATGTAACATCATCACTATCATCAATAATTTCTTCTATTATATTTTTTTCTGGCTTGGAGACAATACAGTGGTTTTCACAATACTTAATATCAGCTTCATTAAATCTTACATCTCTTGATAAGTACTACGAGTATTACGTTGTCCGTATTAGGGTCCCAAAATTTATAGCCGTTGCTGGCATACCTTACCAATCTTGTTAGAATCGCTTTGCGCTAGAACTTCACTTATTTAGGCATTATAGGTATGTACCCAGGCTTTGCTTCGCAAAATCTTTAACTTTTGTTAATTGTTTTCTTTATTCATGACGTTTGCTGGCAATTTTTCTTCTATAGAGGAACATGGTCATCTATTAATTAGAAATATAGTTGTCAGTACCGCATGTCCCCATCCCACAGATACCTTGGCAGATTAGACTCATCCAACATTGTTCGGGCTTTGTCATAAATTGTTCTGTTCATTCTTTCTGCCTTTCCATTCTGAAGTGGACTATACTTTTGAGTTTATTCAATTTTAATTCCACTTTGTGAGCAGAAATCTTTCAATAATTTCGCTGTAAACTCACCACCGTTATCACTAAAATTTAACATGTTTTTTGGGATAGGTACATAATAATCATTGACATTGGAATTATCAACCGTTATTAGTACAAGAAAAACGCTATGGTTGCTATTTAACTTTTCTTATGTTTCGAGTAGCAGGGCAATGCATGAACGCTCTTGAAATAAACCTTTTCAATACTGGCCACTTATACTGATAATAATGATTTACGTCAATAGATAAGAAAAGAAAAATAGCAACCATAGCGTTTTTGTTGTACCAATAACGGTTTATAATTTTAATGTCAGTGATTATCATGTATCCCAAAAAAACATGTTAAATTGTAGTCAAATAAATGGTAGCGGCTGCTCTACGGTAAAAGACAGTAATTACAGTCGAGTAAATTTTACAGGAGAGCGAAAAAACGAAACATTCTTTATTTAAAACGTATTTTTCATTGTTTCATCAGCTTTAACATTTAATAATGTGTAAAATAATTTGCTCTACCTACTGTGTAATAATTTTATTACAAATTGTTTTTAATTATCTTTTAAATTAACAAAAATTGTTTTTCGGTAGTAAATTATTTTGTTAAAAATAAATGTGTCATATCAAAAACACAGTAAAGTACATTTACTTTCTTTTTAAGTTGCGTATAAGCATATCCCTTACACAAGTTGAAATTTAAATAATGAAGTAATAGTACTTACCTTGTTTTTAGAAGTGTTAGGAGGCCATTTCAAAATTAAAATTCTTTACTAAACACAGTAATGGCGTTTACTTTATAGAATTTTAAGATTGTCATCATGAGGGATCGGGTGGCTTACTAATAGGATATTATGTTACTGTAGGTACCAATTTACAATAAAAAATGATAGGCGTAAATTGTAACTTTTTTATTACATATTGCACAGTTTTTACTTGTAATTATCACATACTTTTAATTTTTAATAAAATTTTAATGGGGTGTTTCATAAAAATAGCACACCTTTTACAATTTTTAGGGTTCCGTAGCCAAATGGCAAAAAACGGAACCCTTATAGATTCGTCATGTCTGTCCGTCCGTCTGTCCGTCCGTATGTCACAGCCACTTTATTCCGTAACTATAAGAGCTATACTATGGAAACTTTGTAAATAGATGTATTCGGTGAACCGCATTAAGATTTTCATACAAAAATAGAAAAAAAACAGTAAATTTTTGGGGTTCCCCATACTTAGAACTGAAACTCAAGTATTATTTTTTCATCAAACCCATAGGGTCAAGGAGGGAACAGTGGCTAGGATTTTTTCAACAGGCTATTGCATGAAAGATATAAATCCCTGAAATAGTTAATGCAAGCACAAAGCACAGTGCATTATTGAAGTTTCATATGTAGCAAATAGATTTCTTATTACTTTTACCAAAAAAGAGATAACTAGTCTTTTTTAAAAAATGGGAATCGAGCGACTGTGTACTACGACCTGTACACAGTCACTAGCACCCCCAAGTACACGGTGGTTCTAACAGTGCACAGTGGCTCGAACCTTTGTGTACACTCCCTAGTATACAGTGGTTCTTACAGTACACAATGGCTATGTTTTGATATTCAATGACCAAATAGGTTCTGACATCTTTAGGAAAAATTAAAAATTGATAAGGGTTGTTATTTTTTTATTAAAGTTGTAATGTCTAGGTATCTACTACCTACTAAGAAATAATTTTCATAAAAAATAAATCACATTTTAGCGCCTTGTAGAGGCCATACCTCTTAAGGCAAAAATAAAAAGAACATCTATATTCTTGTAACTTAAATAAACTCAGTAATTAACAATTGTCATTTTTGGTTTAAATCACTTAGGTACTTACTATTACAGAAATACCCAACCCTTGTCACAAAATTAAATCACATTTTAGCACATCTACAACCGTCCCTCTAAAGGCAAAAAAGGCAAAAAATAAAAAGAACATCAATCTTCTTGTGAATTAAATTAACTCAGTAATAAAAAAATGTGTTTTTTTTTGTTTCAATCGCTTAGGTATCTACTGTATTCTTAGAAATATTTGTCACACATCGTCGGTCTAGATGTGACACCTCGTAACTATTTTTTTTGGTAAACATAGATTTGTATGCAGAAAGTTTCAGAAACAGTATTTGAAGTTTGAGGATTGTAGTTAAGAGGTGGTCACATCTAAACCGACGACATATTAAATCACATTTTAGGTCATCTACAACCTTACT
Organism: Acleris sparsana; assembly: GCA_923062465.1. Classification (NCBI taxonomy): domain Eukaryota; kingdom Metazoa; phylum Arthropoda; class Insecta; order Lepidoptera; family Tortricidae; genus Acleris; species Acleris sparsana. Next base: position 21,397,061 of record OV281285.1, read on the forward strand.
TCTAAAGGCAAAAATAAAAAGAACATCAATCTTCTTGTGAATCAAATAAACTCAGTAATAATGAATAGGGTTTTTTTTTCTTCAAATCGCTTAGTTATCTGCTGCCTATTTAGAAATAATTATCACAAATATTAAATCACATATTAGCACATCTACAACTATGCAAAAATAAAGAGAACATCAATCTTCTTGTGAATGACATAAAATTTGTAATAAATAATTGTCGTTTTTTGGTTAAATTGCTTGGGCATCTACTGTCTACTTACAAATAATTATCACAAATATTAAATCACATATTAGCACATCTACAACCATACCTCTAAAGGAAAAAATAAAAAGAACATCAATCTTCTTGTGAATTAAATAAACTCAGTAATAAATAATTTACTTTTTTAGGTTAAATCGCTTAAGTATCGTAGGCAGTATAATTATTAGGCAGACTTAGAAATAATTGTCATAATTATTAAATCACATTTTAGCAGATTTTTAAACCCGAAAATTCAATTGAAAATTTATAAAACGGCCTTGAAGAAGTTCCTTCGATTGAAGGCTTTGGGCAGATAAATTTAATATCATTTTCTTTTATCAAAGAGAGGTCGGGTTTATCTGGAAGAGCAAATTTTTGATTTTTGTATCGAAGGAAAGATATGTAATATTCCAAATCATAATTTCTCTCTTCCAACACTTTTCCTACATACCAAGATTTACGTTTCTTGGTTGTAAATTCGACCAAAACGTATTCACCTTCACGAGGCCGGCGAGTAAGTGGTTTTGTCAGATATTTTTCAGTTAGAATGATAATATTTTCTTGTTCTTCAATATCTTCTTGTTCTTCGAATTCCTCCCAATCATTGTCAGAATCTGCTAAAACTATTTCCTCTTCATCTCCTTCATCTTCACTTTGCAACACTTTGCGATTAACTTTTTTCTTTTTTACCTCCTTTTTCTTTTTAGAAGCAATCTTCTCTTTTTCTAATTGAAGCTTTTCAGGTGTATCTGTAGCAATCAGGCTGCGTCCAGCCTTCCTGCGTTTTCTGTTTGATTTCCTTGGTCCAGCTTTGATCGGATTTCTGAAATCAAAAGGAGATATAAAAGTGTTCTGTACCGATTTTAATGGGCTTGGCGTGCCGGGTGCCTGCACTGCATGTTGTGTTTTGGTTGAATTTAGTTCCCGTGCCTCTTTGGGTGCATATATATTTTGAGCTGCAATTGGTGGTGCAATAAGCTTGTTTGAGGATAATTCACGCGACTGCGGATGTTGCAGCTTCATTTCATCTCGTTCTTTTAAAGTGACCGTTTGTTGCTCAAAGTTTATGAATCTTGAAACCACAGCAGAAGATAATTCCGCAAGTTTTGCTGGACTTTGCATGCAATACTCTGACACAGGATTTATATGTTGTGCAGTAGTCATATGCATCATAGGACTTTCTGCACACAACGTACGTATTTCCATTAAATCCTCCGGTAATGATACACTTTCTATGTACGTGGACGTCGTATACACCATAGGACTTTCTTGGCACGACATGCTTGGTTCTATTAAAGCATCCGGCATTGTTACAGGAGCTGCGTGTTGCGTGGTCATCGTAAGCAGCATAGGAGCTTCGAGGGACGACGACGTGCTTGGTTCTATTAAAGCATTCGGCATTGTTACAGGAGCTGTGTGTTGCGTGGTCATAGTGAGCAGCATAGGAGATTCGAGGGACGACGAGGTGCTTGTTTCCTTTGAAGCATCCAGCATTGCTACTGGAGCTGTGTGTTGCGTGGTCATCGTAAGCAGCATAGGAGCGTCTAGGGAAGATGACGTGCTTGGTTCTATTGAAGCATACGGCATTGCTACAGGATCTGTGTGTTGCGTGGTCATCGTAAGCAGCATAGGAGCGTCTAGGGAAGACGACGTGCTTGGTTCCATTGAAGCATACGGCATTGCTACAGGAGTGTGTTGCATGATCGTCGTACTATCTGGGCACGAATTACGCGGCATTAGTTCAGTATCATGTGCACGGGGTAAACAATCTGGGCAGGGACGATCAGTAACTGAACTTGGAAGAAAATCTTCTTCTGTGAATCGATGTCTATCGAACGGGAAGATACCACATTTGGCAAATGAGTGGATGATGTTGCTTGGAGTCATAGCTTTTTGGAAGGCCGTGCCAATGATTTCTCCTAAATCATAAATTGTCACTGGTTTTCCAGGATTTCTTAGAAGCCAAGAGTCGATGGCGGCGTTGTAGTAAACTTTGAAAGGGCTATATATGCCCACATCTAACGGTTGTAATTTAGCCGAAGTGTGGGGATGTAATGTCAGGATTTGAACTCCAGAATTCTTCGCCAAGTCCAATGCCTCGATACACAAGTGAGACTCGTGGTTGTCCATGATGAGGACGGATGGATTCTCTTTTGAGGAATTCGTATGCTTAATAAAATGCTTTATAACTTCTGGGAAGATTGAAGAATTCATCCATCCAGTGGGTGCTGCCAAACCGAGTGTACCTGGAGGTGTATTTTTGATCATGTGATCTTTGAAATTTTTTCGAGGAAACACCATCACCGGAGGCAAAAAGTTTCCACTTGCACTTATGATGCAACAAGTGGTCACTAATGTGCCCCTTTCTCCACTCGTAACTTTTGATACAGTCTTCTTCCCTTTCGGAGCTATAACCCTCTGAGGCTTTTGAACAGTCGTAGTTGACGTTTCGTCTAGATTGAAGATTCGTGTGCCATCTCCAAAAGAAGGATGTCGACTGATGAGATTCTCCAAATTGTCATAGAATTTTTGAACGTTATTCTGGTTAAAAGCGGTGGCCCTCGCAAGACTACATGGTTCTGGTTTCCTGAGTGTAATATCATGTCTCTTCCTGAATGCCATGAGCCAATCCTTACCGGCCATTTCATTTTCAGTCCATGATTGCGGGATTTTGAGGTTATTGATTTGTGCACATTGAAACGCAATCTGACGGCACTCTTTTGCAGTTAAACCATAAAACAAAAGGGCACAGTGGCTAAAATAATCTTTTAGAGATTGCTCTTGTTCGGTAGTGAAGACTTTATTGACTGAATAATTTGGTTCCAGTCTTATGTTTTCCAGAGAATCGCAAGTTTTAGTTTTATTATGATATGTTTTCAATGTTGTAAATGGAACTCCGGTAGTTGCGGCAGCTTTTTTAATAGACATACCACTTCTAATTAAGTTCAGTCCACTTTTAATTTCTTCTGCCGAATGGTTTCCAATTTTCCGTGGCACTGATGGTGATCTACTACGACGCGGCATTCTGTAAATATAATAGAGAAGTATAGCCTTTGGGGTCATAATATTTCCCGCAAAGGCGGGGTTTGGTTTTTAAGTTCTTGGTTTTTAAGTTTTTGACATAGGTACTAAAAATTTAGAAAAAGCTAAGTACACAAATAATTAAAAAAAATATATATACAATGTGTCCCCGGATAAAGTACACACCTACATTCTCAATAGTTTGCCCACACATATTAGGATAGGGGCCAATAAGGCAAAGTTTAAAAGAAGAATCTTCAATTATTTAGTGAGTATTATATACATTTTAAAAATAATTTTAAGTAAAGTTAAATGATCCTACAGTCAAACTGTGTAACCAGTTTTGTGGAATAATGTTCTATTTATATACCTATTGTAATTGTTTTCGTTAATAATTTTTAATAAATAATAAAGAAGATAATGTTTTCAAGCATAATTTTTTAACTTAAATTGAATTTGCTAAAAGAATATTAGCAGCGATTTTGATTAATATACGTAGGTACGTAACATTTTTTTTGCCTGCTGCCAAAAAAGCGTCAAATTAAGGCAAAGTTGGAGGGTTTGATTGGCGGTACAATATATTATAAGCAATGAACAGCAAATGATTTTTTATTTTCATGGTAAGTACCTACACTACATACTCGAAAACCTACAAAGGGGAATGCCCATCACTCCTACAAAAAAATGCCTGAGGTGTACAAGAGCCCATTATACACCAAAATATGCTACGAAATTGTAAGTTCCGAAAACTTTTTTGGTGATTACTCAAAAAGTTGGTGAAACGCTGTTATTTTTATGCAAATAGACAAAGACAATTTTCATCTCAAACTCTTTCAAAACGAATTAAGACGTTTAATATGTTTACAAACTGATGACGCGATAATTGCGTAACATTAATATTGCAATTAATGCAATGCTGAGCACTGCACATTATTTAAAACTAAACGAAAACAATATAGGTATAACGTCTACCAGCACCTTAGCATCATAGTGTTATTTATATGGAAGTGACGTCTCACGCCATTTATAATATTGGAGATACGAGTAAAAAGGTCGAAATAAAGTCGGTTGAGCGATGAATGTTCAAGTAAAACTCTATAAATAATGTGCATATTACTCCCATCATTATTAGACTTCAATTTAATGAGTATATTTATATTTAATTATAACATGTTTTTTGGCATATAGGTTATCTCTGTACATTCCAGGCATTATATGGGCATTCCGCACTTTAAATAAATGACCAAAAAATAACATCCAATTTTAAAATGTTAAAAGTAAATTATAAATACAGTAAAATTCAGAATGCTGCATTAAAATAATAAATCAAATTAAAGGTAAGCCAATAAACCATAGTATAGTATGACCTTCACCTATTATTTGCCATAGAACTCATTTACCTACTAATACATTTTTAATAATACTGTAATGTAAAGAGTTGCATGTAGGTACACAGTAGTTCGAGAGCGACTGTGTACTTTCCCGAAACGAACTACTGTTGTCCCTGTCGCCATTTTGGATTTTAGATCAAACTAGAAGCAAACACCAAAGCTGAGGGCCTTGAATTATCAGCCAATACTAAGTCAATTAGACACACTCTTAGTGCAAAACATAGTTAATCAAAAATGTCGTACGTGTTAAGAAAAAAATGAAGTGAAACTTACCCGAAAATGTAGTTTTGTCAGGGGTTAAAACAAAACGCATCGCAACTCGTCCGCACGGCGCCGGAGTGGGTCTCTGACTAGTTCGTGCATGATCGGGTACCCAATGCTTCCGATTGATGTAGAAGACAGGAATATAGATCTTTCCCTTTCGAGTACAGCACATTCGAGCCACTGTTCCCACCGAGCTACTGTTCCCTCCCTGACCCTACGTGTGGGGTATCTATGGATAGGTCTTCAAAAATTATATTGAGGTTTCTAATATTATTTTTTTCTAAACTGAATAGTTTGCGCGAGAGACGCTTCCAAAGTGGAAAAATGTGTGTGTCCCCCCCCCCCGTAACTTCTAAAATAAGGGAATGATAAATGTAAAAATAATATATGATTTACATTACTATGCAAACTTCGACCGAAAATTGGTTTGAACGAGATCTAATAATTAGTTTTTTTTTATACGTTATAAATCGTAAACAGCATTTTACCTTTCATTCAATCAACTCCAATATAATAAAGAATAAAGAAAAACATTTATTTAGATGTATAGTGGTACGGAACCCTACGTGCGCGAGTCCGACTCGCGCTTGGCCGCTGTTTTCAAATCTGCACGTGAGTTACGATCATCAATCTATTTTTCTTACTTAGAATGATGATCCCAAGATCCCAACCCCCGTGCAGATTTTTTCACAAATCTGAAGAATTTGTAAAAGGTGTGCTATTTTTTTGAAACTCCTCAAATACTATACGTAACCTCTGGCATACATGTCATGACACATGATCCTGTTTAGCTCAATGACAAAACGTAGCAACTTTGAAACGAAGATTTGAATAAAAGAAGTTTAAAAGTTTCCATCTTTAATTCGTTTTAATTATGTATACAGGGTGGCACATTTAGATCAGTAAGTATGGGGAAGTCTGTAACTATAAGTGATACAAAGATCTGTTCTTAGGAACCATGTCATAGATTTTAGTGACAAGAAAAACTGCATACATGGATTTAAAAAAAAACCTTGCACTCAGTTCGAGAATCGAACCAGGTCATATTGAAAAATGAAACTTACATTATTTGTATATTTTTGGATATCGATTGTGTAGGTCGTAAGCAGTAAATGTTACTAAGTACGAAACATGATATCTAAAAGAATAAAATGCATTAAATTTCATATCCTTTAGTTTAATAAAATGGGTCTTCGAATGACACCCATTTTTTATATAGCATTTTCTTTTTCAATACGACCGGGTTCGATTCCCGAATAAAGTACAAGTTTTTTTTTAATCTATGTATGCAGTTTTTATTGTCACTAAAATCGATGACATGGTTCCTAAGAACAGATCTTTGTATCACTTATAGTTACAGACTTCCCCATACTTACTGATCTAAATGTGCCACCCTGTTTTAGAAGCTACGGGGGGGGGACACACATTTTTCCACTTTGGAAGCGTCTCTCGCGCAAACTATTCTGTTTAGAAAAAATATATATTAGAAACCTCAATATCATTTTTGAAGACCTATCCATAGATACCCCACACGTATGGGTTTGATGAAAAAAAAAAATTGAGTTTCAGTTCTAAGTATGGGGAACCCCAAAAATTTATTGTTTTTTTTCTATTTTTGTATGAAAATCTTAATGCGGTTCACCGAATACATCTACTTACAAAGTTTCCATAGTATAGCTCTTATAGTTACGGAATAAAGTGGCTGTGACATACGGACGGACAGACGGACGGACAGACATGACGAATCTGTAAGGGTTCCGTTTTTTGCCATTTGGCTACGGAACCCTAAAAAGGGTACATAAGTTAAAGGACTAAAGTTAAGAATCGGTAATATATCCTTTCATCACGAAAATTAACGTATGAAAATGTATGACTAACAACTGTTAGTTTACTCGGCCAAAAAAAAAAGTAAGTGCCATTAAATTATATTTTGAAAATATTAAAATGGAGTTTAACAATTTATAAACAAAGTAAATGTTGGTTAAAAACCAATTTAATTGAAATAAAAATATAATAAGAAAGTAACTGCCAGTAAACTACTTTGTTTTTGCTTTATCATTTTGTTTACTTTGTTTTTGCGTAGACACATCGGTAAATTTGATGCTTTTTTACAAAACAAAAATCAAGTAATGCTACTTAATTTCTTTTTAGCTAAATTTCAGTCCTAATATAAACATTTTTACCAAACAGAAAACGAAGTGAATCAATTTACAACAGAAAAACAAAGTAATCGACATGCAATTACTGTATTTATGCTTTGTAATTGTGTTTTGCTTTGTTTTTCGGTAGATATTTTGTACCAGTGCCTGCAGTTACTGTCTTTAGCGAAACTGTATCTCTAAAACTAAAGCTCTTTTGATGATTCCGAGAATGTAGCAACATCTGTTACTGTCTAAAAGTGCCAAAAATGTAAAAACATCGATTTTGAAAAAAATGTCAGTTACTTTCTTTTTCCGTAGGGCAGCCGGTAGGTACTTATACATAAAAAAACTAATTGTACAGAAAAATCAAGTATCGATATAGACAGCATAAATATTTTTACCCATTCCTAAGAACTTGACAGCTACCATTTTGCACCTCCGATAGCGGGATTAGCGGGGTCTAGTTATCACACAGAATTCTTTTGATTTTTACTTCCATTTGTCTTTCCATTTCCTTAATGTATGATATTAACTTTTCTGTTGCTTCCCAATTGTTTTTTGGGTGAAGTGACAGTAATCATCAATAATTGTTTGAAAATATCTATATCCTTCTGCGGTTGCATTGTATCGTGTCGCTACTTATTAGAAAATAAAGTCAATCTCACTTTGATTATTATGGTGCTTTCATTTATGTAATTCTAATAGGTTATGGGCCCAGAGCCTATGATAAAGTAAGTCAGATTGACACAGTTCAGCGTAGGAAGTTTAATTGGATTGACATAAAAAAAGTCAAGTCGCACGTGCATCATTTTTTTGTCTCGGGGTAGTGTAGTGGTTCTTTATATCAGAAAAAAAAGCAACCAAAAATCAGAACGATGACGACAACAACGATGCAAATACCACAACTAGAGAGCGGTAATTTCCAAAACTGGCTCTTCCGAATCAAGATGGCACTTGATGAGAAAGGCCTTAAAGATTTAATAACAAAGATCGAAACTGAGACAACCAAAGCTGACGCTGAGAGAGTAAAACAAGATGCAAGAGCACGGAATATAATTATTCAGGCATTGCCAGACAAATTTTTGGAGTATGTGAAAGACGCCAAAACTGCTTTTGATATGATAGAAAAACTAAAAAGTGCATTTCAAAGAAAAAGTACAATAAGTAGTTAATGCCTAAGAAGACAGTTGATACAATTAAAGTGTAAGAAAAATGACAATGTTCAAGAACACATTAATAAGTTTGTGAAATTGGTACAGGATATTGAGTCAAACGGTATAAAAATTGAAGATAAGGTAAAAGTTTGTGAATTACTGTTGAGCGTAGGAGACACATATCCACTAATAGTAACTGCACTAGAGATGTCTAATGTTGAGCTCATGGTTGAATTTATAAAAGGAAAATTATCTAATAATTTAATATCAGTAATTAAGTTAAATGAGAAAAGTCTGATAGTAACATTTCGTCGATGAAACTGCAATACCGCGTAACCAACAATTGCTAATGCCGCGTAACTGACTTGTGGCAAATTTTACAGGAGAGCATTAGAGTCTGGCCATCGAAACGTGATACTGAAAATGACCGCGAAATTTAAAAATGTAGCTATAGTATGTCTGAATGAGCTACAATTAAACAATTGTAATGCTTTTGTCATTAACTTATAACTTAATACTTAATGACAAAAGCATCAACATTGTTTAATTGTAGCTCATTCAGACATACTATAGCTACATTTTTAAATTTCGCGGTCATTTTCAGTATCACGTTTCGATGGCCAGACTCTAAAATGTAATATCTTTGTGTTTATTGATGTCAGACTTACCCAAACGCTAAATAACTTTGCAAACCCCATATTTTAGCTGTCTATTATTTTTAGCATACAATTTTACCAGTAGGTATTTAGATAAACCACTTACGCGGTATTACACAACTGAATAGTACGTCATCTTCACACTTTTATGCACATTCGCGGAATTGTAAAAAAAACAAGTAAACAAAAATAGTATATTTAGAACAAAAACAAAATCAAAATCTAAGGTTATATGAGATCAATTATTACGTGAGATCCTCATTAACTTATTAGTATCAAATCACATTAAAGAAAATAAACTCTTCTAAACAAAACTGTATGTAACTCAAATAACAATTTCTTGTTGCTTAACTCTAGGATCTAAATGTTATATAAAATAGTAAGAGTAGCTAAATAGGAGCTGCTCCTTTTTTGGCGATACTCATTAATAATTATAATTGAACAGTCTTGGGCACATTATGAAGAAAGCCTGAATAATTCTAAATCTAATTTTAAAGGAACTTTAAATGTACATTATAATCAATATAATTCAGTCTTACTCAGAATATAAGTACCTAGGTAATTATTTTTTCTTAAATGGTAAGTTATCATAGAACGAATGACAATCTTGTGGAATCACACTCTTCAGTTGTTGTAAATGATTATATTTACTTTCAAGAATTGGAAGTCTTGATGGATAGAGCAATAGAACGTTATTTGCCAGTGTAGAAATATTCTTTGGTCTTCTAGGCAATGGGCTGAACTCATCTTCAAAGTGTTTCTTATAAGCAATTGTCCCATCGGGGTTATACTTCAACACTCTCAAATCAACCACACAATCATCACCAGCGGTGCGGCCAGGTCGTACGGAGTCATATATTTGATAATCTTTAGCACTGTAATCTCTGAAGAAAGTGTGATCGGGCTGGACAACTTTGTAAGGAAAAGGTTTTTTCTGGCTTCTTTCGTTATAGATGCATATTGAGATGGTAGAAACATTTCGTCGTTTTTTAGTTTTCTTTCTATCACAGAATGGACAGAGTCAACCTCCATCTGAGTGTGACCTTTTTCGAGGTATTTTTGAGTAACGGTAATGTTCTTTGCCATTGCCAATCTGAGGAGTGCATTTGAGACTACGCTGTTTCGGTTTTGGGCTGTGCAGCCATCTGTCCATATAACAACATCTTTGCAATCGTCATCTAACAGTTTTGATAAGTTATCAATAAACATAGATGCATACGTACTAGCTTTCAGATCACAGGCTGTTTCATCAAACCAATAGCAAGTGACTTCGTCTGTTCCAAGATTGTAAATAGTAAAATTATGTACTGCTAGTTTTGTTTTAAAATATAAAGAACTGGCATTCAAAGAAGGACATAACTTCACGGCTTGTAAATCAGCAGTTACTGAATGAATGGTTCCACTTTTTGCCAGAGCCTTATCTTTGCTCTTTTCATCACGGGCTAAATTTTTCAGCTCAATATGGCGTTGATAAATTTCCTCTGAGACATTACCGGCTTTGAAAGAACAGCACTTGTCACAAGCATCTTTTTTAGGTTGAAAAAGACCTATATTTTCTTCGTCTAAAATGTTACTAAACAGCGTCCTTGAAGCTATTGGTTGTTGTTGTGATTTTGCAAAGTCAACATACATAATGTACAGTTGTGATTTTGATTGTATTAATGGCTCTAAATACAATTTTGGTGCTCGATTTGCGACAGTAGTGAGACGGCAACTTGGGCAAAGCGGTTAAATAACTTTTGACAGAATCACGTTTATTATCAGTGCTTTGTTCAGGACCGGTATTTAATGAATCTTTCAGGTCAGTCCCGTTACGTCGTCCATCTCCAAGTCAGTAGCGAATAGTCCATTCTTTAATACCGTGTGTATTTAAGAACGTTTTCAAGCAGACCCTTACCTTTTTGCCATTAATCTGTAGGTAATACGCTTTGGAATTGAAACGCCGTGAGTTGCTTCCCATTGTTTTTCTCTTAGTTTGTGTTTTGACCACCAGAGAAGATACATACACTTTTTTGTCAGTCCAAGACATTCGCCAAAATCTTTGAAAAATTTCTTGTCGCACACCATCTGTTAGTTTGGAACAAAAAAAATTTTTACTGCTAGTACAAAAAGCTGAATTACATTTAGGACCAATGATTCTTTCTGGCTTTGGTTCGTTTTGAAGATATTTGTTATCAACTTTTTTGTATCCTATGTATTGTTTTCCCATCATTCTATCCTTTTTATTTGCTGCCCTTTTCCAGGAACCTCTGTCTGCTTTTTTCTTTCTTGATCTTGACTGGCTGGCTTCCGCCGGCTCGCAATCTCTCTCAGGAAACCAGTCAATGTTATCGTTAGATTCAATAGGTTGCACATTAGTAATCTCGGAAAGTGGAACATAATTAGGGTCGCGAAGGTCATCATCAGAAGAGAAATCTAATACTGAATCAGCACTATTATTTGGCTGCATTGTCGATGAGGATAGGTTAGGTAAGATTAGCCCCGGAATTGCTGATGAGCTATCGATGTTTTTTGGCGAGTTAAATGGAACGGATTCAAGATTCGTTGAAGGGTTGTTCGGAACTGGTTCCAAGTATGTTGCCGAGGAGTGTAGCGAAATTGCTTCAATTATTGTCGACATAGACTCATGTTGAACGGGCTCAAAAACAGTAGTCATGGTGTCAAAATCAGCAACAGTATCGATATTCATACATACACCTTTAGATTGACTTGGATAATTTTGACCTGAGGATGGGCTATCTACATGCGTTTGATTCAATATTTGTTGCCTTTTAAGAAGAAGTTCTTTTCGCCTCATTTGAAGTTGTTGTAATGTGACAACATCATTGCTAATGTCGGCATTTTTAAACATTTCTAGCTCGGGACTTTGTTCTTCGTCCATGTTTTCCATGTTAACCACTGGAAATAAGATATTGATATTAAGTAGGTACCTTCTTAAATAATGTTAACAGCATACAATAAGTACAAAATGTATTCTACTCATAAATTAAATACCTATTAAATAATATTTAATGTATCGTACATATATTTATTTTATCCTAAAATAAGTATTTTTTGACACTTTTCTGTTTACAGTAATAGTAGTTGTATAATATAAAGCTTTGAGATTGTTATGAAAATTCCGCGGAACTGCAGAAAGAAGCGTTAATAAGAGCGTTTTAAAACCGCGTAACTACAACGAAAATTTATTTGATATTTTTACTTGACAAAATACAATAAATCTGAGAAACTTCATCTTGTCTAAGTAGTTTAAATAACAAAGAACTGAATAACAATTCTCACTTACCGTTTATGTAACTATTTCCATCGAATGAACACTATTTTGTCGGACACCAATAAAACACAACCGCACCGTGCTGTTTACTTGCGTAGATACGCGGTATTTAGCAAAGAATAGTACGACATGCTCTTTCGCGGTATTGACATGACGTGACTTTGGAACTTTCTGATTGGTTATCGATACAGCTGTCAATGCCGTTTGGAGCCTATCACAGTGTTCTACCTACAGCCGTGAAAACTTAAATTTGACACATTTGTTAGTTACGCGGCATTAGCAATTGTTGGTTACGCGGTATTGCAGTTTCATCGACGATTTGACAAACAAGGCACACAAATAAGCAATGATAGAGTAAAAATACAATGAGAATGCAATGGAAGGTTGTGTACTATTAAATTAAATTTAAATGAGACAGAAGCATTGCTCACTAAGAAGCTAGATAATAATTTATGGCATCGCAGAATGGGGCATTTAAATTATGGAGGCATGAAGATACTTGGATTGCCTTTATCCAATGAACGCTGCTCAATATGTATGGAAGCAAAGGCAAGTCGGTGTCCATTAGTTGAAAACCCAGTACCTTGTACTAAAGCTATTGGTCAGTTAATTTATTGTGACATTGGAGGCCCTGTCACACCCATGAGTAAAGATGGCGAAAAATATTATCTGACAATCACTGATTACTCACACTTTATGGAAGTACACCTGCTTCACTCAAAAGATGAAGCAAAAAGATATATTACGAAATACATTAAAATAATGAAGAACAATGGTAATAATGTGAAAAGGATAAGAACAGACCAAGGTAAAGAATTTGTAAATGAAGAACTGAAAGCATTCTATGAAGATAATGGCATAATACAAGAAACTACATGTGCATACACTCCACAACAAAATTCGATATGTGAGAGAATGAATCGCACACTAGCTGACAGACTCAGAGCTATGCTACTGGAGACAAATCTACCAAAACATCTATGGAACAAAGCTATGAGGTGTGCAGCTGGGCGGAATGAATGAAGAGCCACTCGACCGCCCGCCTGCCTTGGCGGCGTCCCCACTCATCATCATCATCAGATGTGCAGCTTATACTATTAACAGATCACCTACAAAAGCACTTAAAAGAAACACTCCTGCTAAACTTTGGTATGGCAAGCATAACCTAGAGAAGCTAAGAGTTTTTGGCTCCAAAGCCTGGGGTATGATTTTTCCAAGACCTAGCAAACTAGAACCAAGAGCAAAACCAATGGTCATGATAGGATATTGCGGGTCAGGCTACAGATTATGGGATCCTAAAAGTAACAAGATAATAGAGTCGCGTGATGTTAAATTTGATGAGTTGAACTACAGATATGAAGAAAATGAAATAATTCCACATCCTATTATACATGTTGAAGAAGATGAAGTAAACAAACACTTGAATTCTCAAGAAAGCACAATGGATTTGACAAATATTGTAGATGTAAGTACAGAACAAGAAGACGAAAATCAGCAGCGAAAAAGAAGACAGATAAAGTTACCAACTAAGTATACCGACTATGACATGACAAATATAGCATGCATTAATATCAGAAGATCCTATAAGCTATAACAAAGCTAGCGGACAAGAAGAATGGAAAGAAGCTATAAACCAGGAATTAGAAGCACATAGAAAGTAAAAAAGTTAAAAGTGATTTACCAAAGGGTCAGAAGGCTATTGACCCAAAATGGGTATTCCGCACAAAGGCAGACAATACAAAGAAAGCCAGGTTGGTCGCTAAAGGATTCCAAGAAGAGACCACTCAGAATGTCTATGCACCAGTTGCTAGAATAACTACTGTAAGATTATTTCTAAATAAAGCAGTACAGGAAGATTTACCTATAAAAAAACTGGATATACCTACAGCTTTTCTAAATGGTGAATTGAAATCAAACATATATATAAAATATCCTGAAGGACTAGAAAATAGAAAAGAAGGAAAAGTTTTAAAGTTAAAAAAGGCTTTATATGGATTAAAAGAAGCTCCACATTGTTGGAATGAAAAGCTTAATAATTTTCTAACACAAAATGGATTGAAACAATCATTAAGTGATTTTTGCTTATACACAGGAACAAATGTATACATACTAATATTTTTAATACAGTTGCTCAAAAAGTGATACTTTTCGTAGCTGTATATCGTGCGGAAAGTTGGGTTTTTTCGAACTAGTGCTTTTTACTTTTCCTACTAAATAAACAAGGCCACTACTAGGCTCTATACTAAATAAACTAGGCCGTGCATCCAACCAAGGGTTTGCATGTTTAAATAAAGTACCAGGAGCGCAGAGGTAATGAGGAGGGTAGCGCAGTGCGGCGCAGCGGCGGGCGGCCCGGGCGGTCGCGCCCGACACAACGCGGATTGTAAGTAAGGTAGGTACTTCTAATGTTTATGCTTTCCTAGTATTTGATTTTTAGGTGCACACGTTAAGCTCACTTCAAAGGTCCGGGGGAAGAGCAGAGATACACAGATACCCGACATACACATATACACAGATACACATTTTTTCGCAACTGTATTAAAAAACGTCGTTCGATTCACGTGCGGTATGTCATTACTTCACTCGCACCGTGTCTTGCCATGAGCCTGCGGCTCGTGGCAAGATATCTCGGTACTCGTGAAATAATGACATACTTTCCGCACTAGCATCGAAATGTACTATTGTGGATGACATTTTAATAATTGGAGATGGACAGAATATTATACAGAAGTTAAAAGAACAATTTCAAGCTAGACATGGGAAATATTAGTAAATTTTTAGGAATGGAAATAACAAAGTGTACAAGTGGTATGGAAATGAAACAAACACAGATAATTGAGAAGATTTTATTAAAATGTCATATGCACGATTGCAAAGGTTCAAATACACTGATGGAAGTTGGACTGAAAATAAATGAAAATGAAGAAATATTAACTAACATTCCCTACAGAGAAGTTATAGGGTCACTTATGTATTTAGCTACAATCAGCAGGCCCAATATAGCATATACAACTGGATTTCTCAATAGATATATGAATTGTCCAACACCCACTCTGTGGACAACTGCGAAGAGAGTCCTGAGATACCTGAAACAGACAAAAGAAAAAGGATTAGTATACAAAAGAGAAGATAATAATAATAATTACTTACAGGCTTTTTCAGATTCTGACTGGGGAAGTGAACATATGGATCGGAAAAGTGTTAGTGGTGTTGCAATATTCCATCAAGGCAACTTGGTCAGCTGGAGTTCAAAGAAGCAGACGTCCGTGGCACTATCAACAGCAGAGTCCGAGTATATTGCAGCAGCATTATCTGTAAGTGAAATAGTATTCATTAGAGAAGTGTTAAGTAAAAGATTTGCAATGTGATATAAATTTAATTTGTTCATTATCAATTGACAATCAGAGTACAATAAAAATGATAGAGAGTTATGAAAACAGCAAACGATCAAATCAAAGCACATAGATATAAAAGTCAATTTTATCAAAGATATTGTAAACAAAGGTTTATTAACATTAAAATATGTTTCTACTAATGAAAACAAAGCAGACATACTTACCAAGTCACTGTCTCTAGTTAAACACAATTACTTTTGTGAATTAGTAGGATTGTATTAAGCATGGTTTATGTGTAACTAAGTTAATAAGTTTTAAGTTGCTTATTTTTTTTAAGAGATATTATATTGTAGGTATTGTATTAGAGGTTATGATTTTTTCAATTGTCAAATTTGTTAATGTCTAACAATAACGTCATGATGACAGATAACAATGTTGCTAGTAATTTTTTTTGATGCAAGTTCAAGTTCATTTGCCATTTTCATGTATAAAAGATTTACTATAAAATAAAAACTTGATCTTGAGGCAGGGTATTGGAATATGTTATCTTATTTAGTTATTAATCTGTGGTCATTTGTGATACTTCTTGACGTTTGACCTTTTACTGTATGCTGTGTGTTGCAATGGCGGTTGCATTGTATCGTGTCGCTACTTATTAGAAAATAAAGTCAATCTCACTTTGATTATTATGGGCTTTCATTTATATAATTCTAATATTTAGTGGGCAAAGTTGTGAATCTATTTTGTGACTACTTCATCAAAATTAATTAAGATTGTCAATTTTTTGTTTTACGCGACTACGTCGTACTAAGTACGTCGATACCTAAAGAAGGGTTATGTATTTAAAACTGTATAAATGAAGAAATTCTTATCTTAGCTGTAGGTCTCTATTAAAATATAAATAATAGGCTCATTAAGAACCAGTTTTTTATTAATTGAAAACATTAAATCAAATTATCTCAGATGTATTCAAATATTTTTTTTTACAATAATCAAACAAATGACATTCTAACACAAACAATGGTGGGATATTGAAAGATAAACAAAAATAAAATGAATAATCAACAAAACTGTTATCACTTCTTGAGTGACAACCCTAACGGTATTTTTGTGCTGGGAAAAGTTGCAAGCAGTACTCCCGGAGTACGCATATAGCATTGCCCACCGCCATAACACAGAAATTAATATAGATACATTGTTGAGTCTGTAGCGATTACTTGCTATAAATTTATAACATCCAAAAGTACACACTCGTACCTGTTGGGACGCCGCAGGTGAATTTACCAGACAAGTTTTTATCTTTTTGGCCCACTAAAATACACTACCATCTTCGAAACCGACTGACGAGGGACTAAAGTAGGTATGCTAGGGGATAGATGGTAGGTATGCTACCTTGGCTTGGCTCACTAGGTGACCGCCATATGGGATGTTGACTCGACGATCATTGTCCCGATCGATAGCTGTTTCGGCAAGCGGTCTTATAGTGAAGAGTCTCGACCAACACCTCAAGAGACTCTCGCTAGATGGCTGGCTCAAACAGCCCTAACCACTGGTAGCTTGAGCCCTGCCCCGCTGCCGGCGGCACTCGTAGGTTAGGTTTTTTTATTATGTTTATTTTTTGTATTAATAGGTATTGTTATTTTACTTTTGTATTTAAATATTCGTTATAAAGAACCTAATTTACAGAAAATTTAATAAATATCAGAAAAATAAATAGTTTTATTACTAAGTACCCCTCTTTTGGCGTCGAGGGTTCAAAACTGTAATTACCTATTGTATCAGTAATAAAGTACAGCTACTGGTTACTCCCTACCTACACTTTGACTTGGTCTATTCCGACTAGTTGCATTGATGGAACTGCTTAGTTTTTTTCGATTAGTTAAATTAAACAAAAAAATTACGGCGCGCGTTAAGAGACGAGCGCTCGCGTGCCATTCATCTGTACAGATATATTCACGAGAGTTGGCACGAATGGATTGACCTAAAGTAATGTCACTTGTCACTGTGAGTGGCAGTGTGAGTGCCTTTCTTATACAGGGGCCTCCTTATATTCTGTAAACACGTACCTAACACGTTCTCGTTGTTCAGGAAAAAAATTATTATAATCTGCACCAAGTATCAATGTTAATCCATTTAGTAATTTTTGAAGTCCTTTGTATTAAAAAAAAACATACGTTTATTTTTTTTAATTATTTTTATTTGTGAAGAAAGGTGATGGCGTGTTCGAATAGTAAATACCTAATCTAAAAAGTATCAGACCGAGGAGTCCGTCGTCAACAGAGTTTTAAATTTATTTATAATATACTGTCTTATCCTGTTTTCATACCGACGCCGCAATTAACAAAATAATGGCGAAAAGTTTCACGACATCGTCATTACGCATGAAAAATGTTTATATTTTATTAATTTGTAAAATGCAAAATCCAGGCTAGATTACGAAGTAAGAACTTACATAGATAAGATTACATTGTGCTTGATAACCTTCTTATTAGAATGACACTTCACTCATTTTTTACTGTCATATAAGCGATAAACAATACTTATACCGTAATGTAATTTTATCTTATTCTCAAAATGACTACACCTACTTTTGGACGAGGAAAAACATTATCGGGACAGTCTCGAGAAATAATTTTTAACAATAATTTTAAACAAAAAACTAAAAATGCTGAAGGTGGATTTCTAAAAATTCAAGAGTTATACAAATTAACGTCTGCGGCGACTGGGACATCAGAACGAAGTGTACAGCGAATCGTTAACTGTATCTGCAAAAATGCGACTGTCCTGAGGGATCGACTTCTAATGTGTTCGTGACACCCGGTGAAAAACGATCACGTTTGTCGAAAAAATCGGAGGTGGACAATTTTGATTTAAACGTCATCCGAAGGTGTATTTACGATTTTCACAAAATACACAAATCACTACCAACTATTAAAACATAACACAAAGTTTTAAAGGAGTCGATAGATTTTCCTGGCAGTGTCAGTTCTTTATTACGACTGGTACATAAAATGGGATTCCGGTGGAAGAAGATTCAGAACAACAGGATGCGGATAATTGAAAATGACAACATTCGTTACAAAAGATTTATGTATTTACAAAAATTACAAGAATATAGAGACCAAAAACGGCCTATTGTGTATACCGATGAGACCTACGTGCATAGCACTCATACTACGCCAAACGCATGGACTGACAACAGCAACAGTGGCATCAGAGTTCCCATATCAAAAGGGCAAAGACTTATAGCGGTTCATGCTTGTACAGAGGAAGGCTTTGTAGAAAATGCTTTGCTGACATTCAAATCTAACCAGAAGTCTGGAGATTACCACAGTAATATGAATGCTACAAATTATCAAAAATGGGTGAAGGAATATTTGTTACCGAACTTAAAGCCCAGAAGCGTCCTTGTCGTCGATAACGCTCCTTATCACAACGTTCAGGTGGATCGAGCTCCAGTAAAAAACTCAAATAAAAAAGAGATGCTGACCTGGTTAGATAAAAATAAAATATCATACCCAAAAAGAAATACTAAAATCGTTCTGTACAAAATAATTAAGAAACATAAAGACACAAAGAAAACTTACAAGTTAGATCAAATACTGCGAGACCACGGTCATTCTGTATTACGTCTTCCACCTTACCATCCAGATTTAAACCTAATCGAGATGTTGTGGGGGATTATAAAAGGTAAAGTAGGGACAAGGAACGTCACTTTTAATATGAACGAAGTTCAATAACTATTCATCGATGAAGTTCATGCCGTGAAAACAGAAACGTTTCATGATACTTGGAGAAAGGCCCAAGAAACAGAGCGTTCGTACGAGTCTATGGAACACCGGCTAGACGACCTTACTGATGGTTTCATTGTTAATATAGGTGACAGCGAGGACGAAGAATCTTCAACATTTAGTAGTTCAAGTGATGCAGAGTCGGAATAACAATTTTTTTAATAAATTTTATAGTCAGGTTATGCATATGTATGTACAGTCGAGTTCATAAATATGTGAACACTTTTTTACCTACTCGAATGCGGTCGCTAACAATTAGTTTGCAAACGCATTCGACTAGATAAAAAGGGTACACATATTTATGAACTCGACTGTACAGTCAGCGTCAAATAGTTTGTAGCAGTCAAAGTGGTCGAAAAGTTCGGTACATCATACTAAATGTATCCTATACCAAACTATTTGACCACTTTCACTGCTACAAACTATTTGACGCTGACTGCACATAAACCACAGTCAAGTCAAGTATTTATATTAATGGTGTTGTTTTAATTTAAGACTGGTAGATCTATCAAACCCATCAATCCCAGGACCGCTGCTTAGAAGGCAACTCCCGTTACCGCTAAGCCACAACGTGTTGTCAAAGATTTTTCATACATTTTATTCATGATGAAAGTAGACCTTAGTTTACTAGATTTATCTTCATGGATGGTTTGCGTGGCACTGCAGTATACTACGTTAGGTGTTCTTGGTTTCCAAAGGTTTCTTATTTTGGCGGGTATGCCAGATTTTCTTAGACACAATTATCGTAATTACTTTTTGCATCAACCTGTATTTAATAATTATGTCATGCACACATAGACATTTTCATTCACTCGTTCAATCCATTCGTGCCAACTCTCGTGAATATATCTGTACCTTAGTCCCTTATCATGAGTTGCAATTACCGTACTCACTATTGAGTCGAATGCTCTGTCCCTCGCAGTATTCTTATAGAGTGCGAGGGACAGAGCATTCGACTCGCTAGCGAATACGGTAATTGTGCCTCATGTTCAGGGTAGTGATTAGCCGCGCGTGCCAGGCCGCACATTTTGTACGCGATAGCGCGGAGTGAACCCGGCCTGACAGTGGCTACAAACGGTACCTACTTCTACCCTATCTAGACACACTGAAAGCACCATAATGAAAGCTTCAAAGTCACCTCCCAACTAAGAGTTTGTTCTCAGTCCCAAGGCTGATCAGGTGGCCTGCCGTCCAAATTTTATGAAACTTACCTACACTTCTGCACAAAACAAGTATGAAAATTTAAAATTTAATTAGTAGTTTAAACACTTTAGCTTTGCATCCTAGGAACCAATCAAGTCTACTCAGCCGTGATAGTATTCCTTTCAAATTCGTTATAAGTGCTGTGCTTTAATTTAAGATATTTTTCAGATTTTTCGTATTTGGGTGACTCCACGGGCGTGTGTCAACCGCCGTCAGTCCGCTGTCTTAAGTATATAAGAAATAGGCGATAATATACTTAAAATTCGATCAATTGTGGCAAGAATTGCGATAACAGCTATAGCCCTGTGTGTATATTAGCTGCTTGGTGAAGCTCATTCTTTCAATATTTATGACAGTTGTAACGTTTGCGGTTGGAATCACCCATTTGTAGTTTTGGCTGTATGGGCACTTGATTCTGACAAAAATTAGCTCATAAATCTTAATACTTAAGTGACTTTTTCGAAGTCAAAATGGCATCCTTGTAAACCGTTCTACTCGGTACTCGATTGACGGTATTTTAAAAAGCTTTATTTTGGCTTTATTTCCGTGAGTAAAAATAATTAACGATTTTCGGAAATCCCTTGTAGTGCTTAATGAATTTATTTAATAATAATATAGAAAATGAACATGGCTCGTGTTGTGCGAGAGTATTTTGGCACCACACCTAAAACCCTGCATTTATCTTCAGATAGACAGACCCTATACGTATTATTCGTCTCCCTTGCCGGATTTTATAAATGATTTTACTTGGAATTATGTATAATTTGACCAATTTGATAATTTGAATTGTGATTTTATTTTCGATTTTTGACAAAAGTAGATAGAGCTAAGAGTACGGGAGCAGCGGGTGGATCAACGAGCAGACTGGATTCCATTGACGACACCCAGTAGAAGCCTCTCTCAATAGCGCCCTTGAGGGAAATAGTGAGCCTCCTGAAATACAACAATAAAGCAGCCAAATACCCACCACCAACCAACCACATATCAGTAGCGTAGCGCTCATACAACCGGTATACAATAGCTTTACCCACCCGTTGACATAACACAGTATTAATATAATACGATGCATAAACAAAACGCCTATTGCCGCAATTCCAATTAACCAATGCGCGCGAAATCAAAAATTTCTTACCAAAACCGATGGCTAGCGCAGGACAGTCCGCACACATTTGCTAATTTTGCACACAGATACATTTTACTCAACTTTAAGTTACACCCACATTTAAAAACCCCATACAAGCTAGCCGCTTGCTCTTGGCCGTACCTGCATAAACACATACAAAGATTTTCCTACAACTTTGACCTCTCACACCAACACAAATCGACAGTGACACTCCGTAAAACTGCTTACAATAGTTTCGCAGGTCCGGCACGGCCATTGCGGCTTATTGCATCCAAATTTAAACTTTATTTGCATGTGTTCATAGTCGTTATCACCTTTGCCTATTTTCGTGAGGAAACGGGGGCACCTCTGTCGCGCAACTCGCGCGTGACCTGAGCCGATCGAAATATAATAAGTATGGAAGATTAACACCGAACAAACTTGACGTTGAAATACGTCCCATTTCCTCTACGCTTGAAACGTTTGAGTAGACGCCATTAGTGTAGAGGTTGTATATATTTTCACCCATAAGAAAACTTTGATTGAGTTTTAGTTAAACTGCTATGACAAGAGATTTGATTGGTCTATATTTTTTCTCGTTATGGCTACTCAAACACGCTATAAAATGACACATCTGACATTTTGCTGAACTTGGATGGTTTAATGCAGAAGTGATCCGTAATTTAAATAAGTTAAGGTGTATACTTTATTTATACAGCAATAAATAATGTTTTAGTAAATATTTATTCTTAAACATATAATAGTTAGTAGGCAATAAATATAGTACATTTCGATGCTAGTGCGGAACGTATGTCATTATTTCATGAGTATCGAGATATCTTGCCACGAGCCGCAGGCTCATGGCAAGACACGGTACTCGTGAAGTAATGACATACCGCACGTGAATCGAACGACGTTTTTTAATACAGTTGCGAAAAAATGTGTATCTGTGTATATGTGTATGTCGGGTATCTGTGTATCTCTGCTCTTCCCCCGGACCTTTGAAGTGAGCTTAACGTGTGCACCTAAAAATCAAATACTAGGAAAGCATAAACATTACAAGTACCTACCTTACTTACAATCCGCGTTGTGTCGGGCGCGACCGCCCGGGCCGCCCGCCGCCGCTGCGCCGCACCGCGCTACCCTCCTAATTACCTCTGCGCTCCTGGTACTTTAAACATGCAAACCCATGGTTGGATGCACGGCCTAGTTTATTTAGTATAGAGCCTAGTAGTGGCCTTGTTTATTTAGTAGGAAAAGTAAAAAGCACTAGTTCGAAAAAACCCAACTTTCCGCACGATATACAGCTACGAAAAGTATCACTTTTTGAGCAACTGTATTAAAATAGTACATTATGATACAAGTGTGCTAAGTTGACCATTGTATACAAGGCGCTATTGTGTGCGCACGAGCGATAAGCGAGTGCGCCACAAGAAAGCCGCGTATATTATGGTCACAGGCACACGTGTTACATACGACGTTTTTCAACACACTTGCGAAAAAAAAACAAGACTTCATTTTCTTTACTTAAAGAAGACATTTTTGTTAATATTAAACTTCACAATAATTAATCCAAACTATCTTAGTCACAGCCGTCAATTATTTACGAAAAATGGCGGCTGGCGCGTTGTTTTTTTTTCTTGCCGCGATACCGATGCGCGCTCAAGGCTAAGGCGCGAACGAGATCGGCCAACAGCCAAATTTAAAATATAATAATTCATGTTTAAAATACAAATTACAGAAAAATTTAAATGATTTTAATGAAATTGAGTTATTTTTTAGTAATATAGCTGATTTCACCAATTTATTGAAATAAATATGTAGATAATGTTATTTGCCGCATAAAAACTGTTTGTTGCTAAGAAAAAAAAAAGGTATAACCCGACTAAATTATATCGCTTCTTCTTCGTACTTACAACTTGGTACTAGGCTACAAATGTAAATTGTTAGGGTTAATAAACTAAAGGCACTTGTGCGTAATATACTGAAAAAGCACGCGTGTTTAATATCTAGGTTTATGAGCCAAAAATCGGTGGAATAAAAAGGTCGTTTTGAGCAAGTGTGTTGAAAAACAAGTTGCAGTACCTAAGTATCACCTACTAAGGGTTGTCGCAGACAACCGCTCGGCAACGGATCGGCATCGCCTCGCCTCATTCATACAAGGCGAGGCGATGCTGTTACGGTGCTGATTAGGCTGCGTTGCAGTAGGGAGTTACTGTACGGTACTGTGCAATTTGGAACCGCTGAGCATTTCAAAAAATGTCTGCCAGTTTTTGGAACTAAAAACTCAGTTTCTTCAAAATGGATACTGCATATCCTACAATGTTTGCTGGGAAGCCACGTTTCATCGCGTTTTTCTAAACGAACTGCAGCTATCCAAGCAAAACGTTTTTCTTCATTTCTAGGAAAACTAAAAAAAAACATTAATTTTTAATATTATAATTATTTCAGAACTTATATTGCATAACATCGGCCATGTCCATTTTGTAAGGAAATTATTTAATTGTAATTACTTACTAATGGAACATCCTTTTTAGGGTCCGTGCGACTCCTACACCAATTTACGATGCACGTCGGCATCGTTGTTGCTATAGTTTATCTTATTTATCAGTTATCTATAATTATTTTACAAAACTATAATAACAACCATTTGACACAATAACACAAAGCCTGGAAGCCGGTTGAGCACCAAGTATTAGCTCCGCCCATTTCAGCACTAAGTATGTGGAACACTTTTTGAGTGACAGTTATCCTTCTATACTTATTATATTTCTATGCCTGAGCCCAAATGTCTAATCAAAATATTGTTGCACTTACTATGCAGTAGTTTTTCATTACGTGCGCCATTACGCGTCCTTTCACATTAAAACACTAGGTGATGTTTTAAAGTTGTGTTAAATTGCGTTTTACAAGTGAAATATAACTTGCTAAGTGTAGGTGGGTCATTCTCAAAATGCAAGTACCTACCTGACTCATTTTTAGGGTTCCGTAGCCAAATGGCAAAAAACGGAACCCTTATAGATTCGTCATGTCTGTCCGTCCGTATGTCACAGCCACTTTATTCCGTAACTATAAGAGCTATACTATGGAAACTTTGTAAGTAGATGTATTCGGTGAACCGCATTAAGATTTTCATACAAAAATAGAAAAAAAACAGTAAATTTTTGGGGTTCCCCATACTTAGAACTGAAACTCAATTATTATTTTTTCATCAAACCCATACGTGTGGGGTATCTATGGATAGGTCTTCAAAAATGATATTGAGGTTTCTAATAAAAAAAATCTAAACTGAATAGTTTGCGCGAGAGACGCTTCCAAAGTGGAAAAATGTGTGTCCCCCCCAGTAACTTCTAAAATAAGGGAATGATAAATGTAAAAATAATATATGATGTACATTACTATGCAAACTTCCACCGAAAATTGGTTTGAACGAGATCTAATAGTTTTTTTTTAATACGTTATAAATCGTAAACCGCATTTTACCTTTCATTCAATCAACTCCAATATAATAAAGAATAAAGAAAAACATTTATTTAGATGTATAGTGGTACGGAACCCTACGTGCGCGAGTCCGACTCGCACTTGGTCGCTTTTTTTTGTCAGATTTTAAGAAATTGAACTAATTATAATAATAATGGTTATCTTATACTCTTTAAATATGTATATTTGCCACAGATCGGATGAAAAATAAAGAAGTTATTAAGCTTTAAAAAAAAAGTGTCCAGGTAAATTATTTCAATGCCAGGTAGGCTAAAAACAGTCCAGGTAAATTATGAAAACGCCAGGTAGGTGTCCAAGTGAATTATTTGCTGTCCAAGTAAGACTGAATTTTACGTTTTTCAAAGTGCTTTGTGTAAAAAAAAGAAATTCAATTAATTTATTTTAGTTTTGTAAATTAATTTACCTGCTTAGGTTTAATTCTCGTACAAAAAATGCTTTTATGTTAATGTTTTCTTGTTTCTTGTTTCATATTTTATTATATCCAGAATTCATTTATTAAATGTACGAATAAATTAAATAAAACTAAAATATGAAATTTGTACTACAACTAATTTATAAAAAAAACCTCCATCGTACCCACTTGCGGCATCGTGCCGAGGACACTCGCAGCGTTACCCCGCTGCACTACAATGCTCAGTCTTCGTTGTCACCAAACATCAATTTAGCAGGAGATCCGTAGGGTAACATGGTTGACAGTGGATCACCCTTTTTTTCAGCCAATATATCTCGAAAACTATTTGTGCAAATTACATTATTTTTGGACTAATACATGCATAATTTATTTAAGTTTCATTATATTACACTTAAAAATTCCTAGTATAATTAATTTGGAGTCGGGATGGTTTTTTTTAAAAAGTGAGAAATGACCCACTGTGTACCAGGGGTGGGTTACACTGGGTCACCCGGTAGGACACAGTGGGCCAAGGAAAGTCAGATGGCTAACAGCATGCTAGAATAAATGAAACGCACATAAATTGTTACATTTTTATTAAAAGAAAGAAATAAAACTTAAAGGGATAATAAAATACGTAATGTAAAACAAGATAAACATAAAAGAGATCAACTTCTTAACATAATAGAGATCTATTTTTAACCCGTGTTTTTGTAACAAACTTTTGTAACCGGAGATCAACTTCTTAACCTAATAGAGATCAATTTACAACCCGTGTTTTTGTGACAATCAGTCATTGCTTAGGTACTTACTAAACAAAATAAAGAGATCAAACTTTTAAACTCAACAGAGATCAACTTCTTAAACTAATAGACATAATTTTTAACCCGTCTTTTTGTTACAATCAGTGATTTCTTAAAAGCTAAATTAATACCTAGGTACTGATTAACGAACATTAATGTTAGAGAAATCTTTCGAGAAAGAATAGTACGATTGCTGCCTAGCCGTGCTGCCACCCACCACTGGTTTAGGTAAAACAAGTTTAATACTATCATATTTCACGTAGGAAACGTCGGGAACACTAGGCAAATAAAACAGTCCCTGTTTTTTTTGCCTCAAAAAATTAACGTAAACCTCCAACGATCGATTGCGTTCTTCCAGAACTTTGGCTACATAATAAACTTTTTGTTTTTTTGTAGTAAATTCTACCAGCACATACTGTCCCTCTTTTGGTGGTGAAATTGGTTTGGTTAAAGAATCTTCTGTTACTACGTCTTCATCGACATCTTCCTCAGGCCAAATATCATCGTCGCTGGAATCGTCTTGTAATGCAATAGACTCATCATCCGAATCACTCTGTAAAACCTGCCGAACCACCTTTTTTGCTTTAGTTTTTATTTTAAGATCCTTCTTCTTTTTGACGGCTTTTTTTTGTTCTTCTATAGCATTTTTTTCTGGTGTGTCTGTAGCTATAAGGCTCCTTCCTAGTTTCCGTTTTGTTGTTCTTCTTTTTTTATCCGCTTTTATAGGTTTTCGGAAGTCTTCTGGTGTTAGTAAGACCTTGGAGGTGCTGGGCAAAGAATCTGCAGGTCGCTGTGGTGGAGTAACAACCGTTTCAGTGCTGGTGGTAGTTCTTTGTAGAGATTCTGCAGGGTAATTTTCCAGATTAACATCCTGATTTGAACCAGGTTGCTCCATAAAATGGCTCAGGGAAGAGATCATTTGTTGTTCTAATGGTGGTACATCCACGTGTGTATTGCTCTGCACTGGCTCTGTTTGCTGTGGCGTTGGAATAACAGAGGGTTGATCTTCAGGGTTTGGTCGCTCTGTAACAGTACTTGGCAAAAAATCTTCGTCCGAGAATATGTTTTTGTCAAAAGGCTGAATTCCACATTTTCTGAAAGCCTGCATTATATTGGATGGTGTCATACTTTTCATAAAAGCAGTCCCTATAAATTGACCTACTTCATAAATTGTCACTGCACAGCCTGGGTTAGTAAGCATCCAAGAATCCATTGCTGCATTGTAGTAAGATTTAAATGGTGCATGGATACCAACGTCCAACGGTTGCATTTTGGCCGAAGTATGAGGATGCAATGTGAGGATCGTAACGCCAGAGTTTTTCGCCAAATCCAAAGCTTCTATAGCAAGGTGTGACTCGTGGTTATCCATGATTAATATGCTTGGATTATCTTTTGTCGTACCTGAGCGTTTGATAAAGTGTTGCATCACTTGTACAAAAAGATCTGAATTCATCCAACCCGAAGGTGATGCTAGAATTAGGGACCCTGGAGGAGTACCAACACCCATTCGAGGATTTGTTTTAACTCTTGGGAAAATAATTGCTGGTGGAAGTGCTTGACCACCGGCGCCAATTATATTACACGTTGTACACAATGTACCTTTCTCCCCGCTTGTGACTCTACAGAGGTTTTTATGACCTTTTGGTCCTATAACTTTTTGATTTTTTTGTACTGTTGTAGTTCCAGTTTCATCCAAGTTAAAAATTCGTGTTCCGTCACTAAAAGCTGGACAGCGTTTAATAATACATTCGAGATTTTCAAAAAATACTCTAACAGTCTCTCTGTTAAACGCAGTAGCTCTCGCCAAACTACATGCCTCTGGTTTGCGTAAAGATAACTCAGGGTGTCTTTCACGAAAGCCTCTGAGCCAGTCTACACCGGCCATGCGATTCTCTTCCCATGAGGCTGGCATTTTAATGTTATTATGCAGGGCCATCTGGTATGCTACATGTCGGCAGTCTTTGGTAGATAGGCCGTAAAATAATAAGGCGCATTTCTTAAAGTATTCTTTTAAAACTATTTCTTCTTCGTCCGAGAATACTTTATTCACAGAGTAGTGAGGGGTCAGTCGCACACTACTTACATCCTCATTTTCTTTATCTTTTATTTTACTGTAATATCTTTGTAACGTAGAAAAAGGTATGTCACTATCTACAGAAGCTTGTCGAATACTGCGACCATTTTTAATAGAAATTAGAGCGCACCTCATTTGCTCTGAATTATGTGTGCCAATTTTCCTTGGCAGATTCTTTTTTCTTGGCATTCTGTAAATAAAAAAAAAGTTTTTATTTTTATAGAAATATCGATAGTCGTGGTACACAGTGGGTCACGACCCACTATGTACCCGATCCACTTGACCCACTGTCAACCCTAGCACCAATTTAACAAAAAAAATTAAAAATTAAAAAAAGTAACTGTTCAAAGAGAAAATAAACAACACTCTCAGATAGCTTATTAATCAACTCAACCGAAAACTTCTACTTAAAATTGTATCGTATCATTTTTAGAAAATACAAATAAAATTCGAACTTACGTAAATGTGTGCGCCTCGCGGCCGATACACAATCGCACTTCTCCACGTCGTTGCGCTCGCGCTGCCGAACGGGCACTGAGCGAGTAGGAACGTGTCACCAGGTGGCGTCTTTTGCGCCGAGAAAGCATCGAAAAGGACTGTGCGTATTATCAGTGTGTGCGTGACCCACTGTGTACGAGCAACTCACTGTTAACCCGGTGACCCTACGTAACATTACCAAAGATAGTTGGGTCATTCTCAAAATGCAAGTAAATTTATCTAACCTACTTGACTCTTTTTTTTTGTCAGTTTTTAAGAAATTGAACTAATTATTATAATAATGGTTATCTTATACTCTTTAAATATGTATATTTGCCACAGATCGGATGAGAAATAAAGAAGTTACTAAGCTTCTAAAAAAAAAGTGTCCAGGTAACTTATTTAAATGCCAGGTAGGCTAAAAACAGTCCAGGTAAATTATGAAAACGCCAGGTAGGTGTCCAAGTGAATTATTTGTTGTCCAAGTAAGTATGAATTTTACGTTTTTCAAAGTGCATTGTGTAAAAAAAAGAAATTCAATTAATTTATTTTAGTTTTGTAAATTAATTTACCTGCTTAGGTTTAATTCTTGTACAAAAAAATGCTTTTATGTTAATGTTTTCTTGTTTCTTGTTTCATATTTTATTATATCCAGAATTCATTTATTAAATGTACGAATAAATTAAATAAAACTAAAATATGAAATTTGTACTACAACTAAATTATAAAAAAAACCCTCCATCGTACCCACTTGCGGCATCGTGCCGAGGACACTCGCAGCGTTACCCCGCTGCACTACAATGCTCAGTCTTCGTTGTCACCAAACATCAATTTAGCAGGAGATCCGTTCGTAACATTACCAAAGATAGTTCCTCTAATAAAAATCATCTAAATCACTGTTTCTGAGTACCTACTTAAGTAAATATTCATTGCCTTTTTAAATACAACTTCTAAAAATTATTTGAAAAACTCACGTCAAAATTATTAAACTGTACAAATAATTATTGGCCTTAATTGAGTGTAAAATGAAGTCACATTTAAATTAATAACCTAACCTACGTGGACGTAACTTGGGCAAATCTAATCTACCTGGACGCCAAATGCCAAAAAGTCAAAGTAAATTAGATCCAGGTAAGTTAGAAAACACGTTGTTTATTTATTTATCACCGAAACTGAAATCAACTCAAGTAACTTACTATATTACATTCAAACTAGACTCAATACGCATGTCTTGAAGAATATGTCTTTTCTTTACTTGTTACGTACAAGGAGTAAATTCCTGCAAGTAGATTAGGTACTGCGTGGATGAAGTTTTTTGATGGGCCTGAGAATCGATGTGGCCGGGAGCACAACGCCGCTTGCGCAGGTTCGTCCTCTATGATAGTTGACGACAACTGAATGCTACAGGTGGGGGGAAACGCGCGCTTGCAAACGGCGTTCCATTTTGGTTACGGTTGTTTTAGGTACATTCAAGTAAGTTAGATGTTTGTAGCGGACGCTTACCTTTTCTTTAATAACTTTTTTAATTGTTAATCAATATTAATGAAATTTGAAAGAAATATTGTTTAATGTCTGTCTTGTTAATAAAATATAAAAGGATGCCAATGAATAAGATAGTTCTCGACTTATTCTTACTTTTAAGTTAAGAGGCAGGTGTTGGACGCTGCTGTTTTGAGCAGTTTTCGGACTTTCGTAATTTATTTCAGCTATTTTATAACTAGTTATTATATATATTTTTAATGCAACAATAAGTTTATGGCACGTTCTTTGACATATAATATTTTCAAAACTCTGCAGTTATAAAGAGATACGTTCTCACAGGCGGACGCGTAAAAATCACGAAAATTGAGAATGACCCAGGTATTGTCGTAGTGTTGTGTGTAAGTGTAGTTTTATTGTGATTTTGTACTGCGGTGAAGGCGACGGAGGTTTGTTTGTTTACTTAAATAAATGTAACTTAGGTCTCTCGAAATGGTCGCATTTTAAGTTAAAAAAGTGTACCCTATTTATCTTAGAGATTAGGTAGGTATCTGAAAAGGTTAAAGAGTTTTTCCAAGTCATCTGTTAAGTATCGGGAAATGATTTTAGTTTATACTAAGATTAATACAGTCACCCTGTAAACATACCTACTCTCCTCACGCACCGAAATTAGAAATCGAATTAGCGTGTGGACTCTATTGATGTAACTGTAGGTAGGTAGATACTTATTCTTTAAACTTTATTATTTTTGTATTAATGTTGACGATACCAATGTAATTTCATATTTTTTGACATGCAATGCAATTAATATTGTAACATTACATTGATGAATAAATAACTAACTAACTAACTAACTTACCTACTTACACTTCCACACTAACTATTCTAGCAGTATTGGGACTCGAAACAGGCTTGTTAGATATAGATACCAACATTTTTCGTGTACTTTACTTATCATAATGTTAGTAGTTAAATAGCAGTTGTTAGTAATTAGCTAGGTATATCATGAAAATAATATGAGGTTAGATTTTGACTTTTTATTAGGTAGGAGGTACCTATGAGGTCTGAGGGTACCTATTATGTTTCTTGTCTATCTATTTCAGGTGGCTAAAACTACTAATAAAACATACCTATTTGGAACGAGGAAACAAAAATATAATATAACATTAATCAGCATACGTTGATAGCGCGGGGGTCTAATTTAGTTGGTACTTTTCTGATTGCGTTTTCTTTTATTTTAATCGATTTTATGCTTATACCTTTGTTATACCTTCAAATTTCAACGTTACATCATGTTGACGTGAAATTTGAGACAGAAATAGGTAGGTACCTACCTATAGTTTATAACCCGAAAACGGCTATAGTTATTTCGGAAAAAGGACTAGATCCCGAGGAAATAGCGGTACTCTACTTTGTCGTGAACGGAGTCTTGGACAAAAGTTGGTTGGTAAAAAAAAGGTTATTTACTAAACGGAAACCTAATAGTGCGTAGTCCACCTCACACTTGACCAGACCGGGTTGCCTACTGGTTTTGGCCACGCTTCGCCACTGCCATATATCATCATCATCATGTCAGCCGAAAGACGTCCACTGCTGGACATAGGCCTCCCCCAAGGCTTTCCACTCAGACCGGTCTTGTGCTTTTCGCATCCACCACATATCAACTATACAAAAAAAAAAACTCCATTAGTCAAGGGTAAAAGAAGCACGAATATACCCTTGATAGATTCAACAGAATATCACCAATTAAAGAGGAAAAAAACTACAGTTAGAAATAAGAAAATTACAGTTAGATGTTTGGGAGAAGGAAACATCTCTAGGTGTAGGAGCATTGCGAATTAACCAACGATTTGAGTCCGGAATGTATGAGTACATTAGTAATTGATGACGACGGTGAAATTCACGTACTTAATAATGAAAATGGCAGTCATAACACCGCCTAAAACATTTTATTTTAACTTAACATAATAAATATGTCGCATTCTTTATAGGTATGTTCTCAGTCATAAATACTATACTAAATGTACTTAAATACAAAAAACATTACATTCACTGGAGATGACGATAAAAATATTGTAACTTTTCTTAGCCATCATTGTTCAGATTATTTTCCCATTGGTCATCTCATCAAACTCGTCACTTCCGAGGTCAACTTCATTTCCATGAGCTGTTAACATGTTGTTTTTAGATAAATTGCAAAGAGCAACGCAGCATGTTACTACTTGACCAGCATAGACAGGATCCAGTCGCATATGATTTAGGCACAGATTTTTTTCCTTTAGAATTCCTAATGCTCTCTCCACCACACGTCTGGTACTTCGGTGAGCCCTTAAAAATCTACGTTGAGCGTTGTTTGTAGAGTCTCTTATGATAGGTGGAATTCACCACAATTTTAACGGATAAATAGAGTCTCCAAGAAGAACCGCATCTGGAAAAGGTCTCCATCCAGCCTGCATACGTTGACAAAGCCCGCTGGTCCGTAAAACTCTTGCGTCACTGGTACTTCCAGGCCAGTCAGTATAAACATAATAAAACTTTAGGTCTGCACCAGCAACAACCATTACCTACGTGTAACGAATGATTCCCATGTCGATCAACATAAGGCGTTTTCGAATGAACTTGTGCCGTCTATTTTTTCAATGTTCCATCGACTGCTCCACAGACGACTGGCATATTAGCATGTTATTAAAGTCGTTTATCACACGATCAACATCACTTGGCCGCTTCACTACGTTTCTTAAAATATGATTATTTACGGCAGCTACCACCTGTTTCACTGCTCTGCAAATAGTAGCTTTATCAGCGCCATGCATATCGCCTATGCTGTGATATTGGGCACCGGTGCCCCACCAATGTAATGCCACTTGCAACTGCTGGTGAGGTGTTAAAGCATAATTCATGCTTGTCTGATGTTGAAGCGTACACTGAATTTCGCCCAAAATACATGAAAACTGCTCGAAGTTAATCTGAATCTTTCATGGTATTGGTATGATTCTTGTAAATGATAACTCAATTGGTGTCTAAACATCCGCGATCGCCTTTGTGATGATACTTCGTCACTAATATCACCGTCAGATGATGTAATTTTAATATTATATTTTTTTCTGTGACTATTGAAAAGGTATTCAATGACTTATATTATTTTTAACATACCTACTCTAAAGATTTATGAAATATTTACTTGTATTATGAGTAAATAATATAAGCAAGCTGTTTTTTACAATATAACCAAAATTTTACTTGTAATAATTGCTTATAATACCCGTAAAATTCATTATAACGATTATTATTATTAGTAAAAATGTAAATGCAACAAAACACTTATAAAATTTACTTGTAATAGAAATCTATTTCTTGTAATAATAGTCTAATATTTTTATGCAACAAAAGCAACAGAAAAAACTCAACTACTAAAATATTTTTCATGTTATGAGTCTGCTATTATAAGTTTATAATAGCAGTACGTTTATGCAATAAGCCCCAGGGGCCTATTGCATATAAAATAATAGCTTATATTATAAGCTATTTACTCCTAAAATTTACTGATTATAATTGTGTTACGTTGCATAAAATTAAATAGTCATAATAATAGCTAGCAGTCCTAAAAATAATTTCAGAAGTATGCTAAATTGTATTGCATAAATATTTTTTTGAACTTATAAAATGCTTTTACTTATAATATAAGTAACGAGTCCAAATTTAACAAAAAAAATTTTAATATTGTAATACTTATATCAAATGCTCAATTTGGACCGCGGTTCCTTTCAGCGTACGGCCATAGTGTAAAAAGAGTTTAAAAAAAACAAAATACTTGCTGTATTTTCCCGCTTTTATTCGTAAGTTGAGTTAAAATAAAACATTAGGTAAATATGATGAGAAAACGAGAAGAAAAGCACCTGAAAACAACAAATTTTCTGAGAAAAATGATTGACTTCAAGGAATTACTATTTGCAAAGTTTTCGCCGACAATCACGAAAGATATAAAAAAACAAGCGTGGATAGATGTTCGTGACTACGCGGTCGCGATTAATTTTGTCACAAGCGACAAAGACTTTACGTATATAAGAGACACAACTTGGCCTAACTTACGCCAAAGAACGATGGTAAGTTTACTAATAATTAAAGATTATTTGCAATCCCTTAAATAATTTATGTCATAATATAGAAGATGAATATGGCTCGTGTTGGGTGAGAATATTTTGGCACCACATTTTAAACCCTCCATATATCTTCGGATAAGCAGTATAGCATAATATTATTCGCCCCCTTTACCTGATTTTATAAATGTTTATCTTTGAATTATGTAGGTTTGATTCTAAACTAATTTTATTACCTACTTATTTGATAATTTAAATTGTGTTTTTTTTCTTTTCTTTAGACTAAAGTAGATAGAGCGAAGAGTACGGGAGCAGCGGGTGGATCAAACAGCAAACTGGATTCCATTGACGAATTAGTTTTAGAGGTAATTGGGAGGGACTCGCCCATTATAGAGGGAATCGGGTTAGAAGATTCGTTTGGAATACGATACAAAACCCCAGTACAACCGGTAGAAGCCCCTCTCAATAACGCCCTCGAGGGAAATAGTGAGGCTCCTGAACAACAAGAAACCAACCAAATTTCCACCACCAACCAACCTCATAACAGCTATACGAGAAATAAAACTCCATTACACAAGGGTAAAAGAAGCACGAATAATACATCACCGTTAATAGATTCAACAGAATATCACCAATTAAAGAAGAAAAAACTACAATTAGAAATAAGAAAATTACAATTAGATGTTTGGGAGAAGGAAACGTCTCTAGGTGTAGAGCACTGCGAATTAACCAACGATTTGAGACCGGAATCTGTGCCGGAATGTATGAGTACATTAATAATTAATGACGACGGTGAAATTCAAATACTTAATGATACTCATGATACAAACTGAAACATTTTATTTGAATATACATTATTTCATACCTATGTTGTATTATATAAGTACAAATATGTTCTTAGTCATAAAAACTAAACTAAATATATCTACTTAAATAGAAACAAATCTAAGGATGTTTTTTTTACATTCACTGGAAATGACGATAAAAATATTGTAATTTTTCTTGGCCATCATTGTTCCGAGTATTTTCCCAT
Source organism: Acleris sparsana (assembly GCA_923062465.1). NCBI lineage: Eukaryota > Metazoa > Arthropoda > Insecta > Lepidoptera > Tortricidae > Acleris > Acleris sparsana. The sequence goes on from OV281285.1 coordinate 21,432,495, forward strand.
TGGTCATCAAACTCGTCACTTGTTAAATTTTCCGTATTTAACTGGTCAACTTCATTCTCTATTAATTGTTCGGACATGTTGTTTTTAGATAAATTGCAAAGAGCAACGCAGCATGTTACTACTTGACCAGCATAGACAGGATCAAGTCGCAAATGATTTAGGCAAGGAAATTTTTCCTTTAGTATTCCTAATGCACATTCCACCACACGTCTGGTACTTCTGTGAGCCCTTAGAAATCTACGTTGAGCGTTGTTTGTAGGGTCTCTTATAATAGGTGGAATTAACCACGATTTTAACGGATAAATGGAGTCTCCTAGAAGAACTGCATCTGGAAAAGGTCTCCATCCAGCCTGCATACGTTGGCAAAGCCCGCTGGTTCGTAACACCCTTGCGTCACTAGTACTTCCAGGCCAGTCAGCATAAACATAATAAAACTTTAGGTCTGCACCAGCAACAACCATTACGTTTAACGAATGATTGCCATGTCGATCAACGTAGGCATTTTCGAATGCATTTGTGCCGTCTATGTTTATCAATGTTCCGTCGACTGCTCCACAGACGAGTGGCATATTAGCTATGTTATTAAAGTCATTTATTACACTATCAACATCACTTGGCCACTTCACTACGTTTCTTAAAATATGATTATTCACGGCAGTTACTACCCGTTTCACTGCTCTGCAAACAGTGGCTTTATCAACGCCATGCATATCGCCTATGCTGTGATATTGGGCACCGGTTCCCAACCAATGTAATGCCACTTGCAACTGTTGGTGCGGTGTTAAAGCATAATTCCTGCTTGTCTGATGTTGAAGCGTACCCTGAATTTCGTCTAAAATATATGAAAATTGCTCAAAGTTTAATCTGAATCTTTCATTGTATTGGTATGATTCTTGTAAATGATTATAACTCAATCGGCCTCTAAACATCCGCGGTGGCCTTCGTGATGATACTTCATCACTACTATCACTGTCGGATGATGTCATTTTAATATATATATATATTATTTGTGACTATTGAAAAGGATTTCGATCACTTATATTATTTTTAACAAACTCTAAACACCTATGAAATATTTACTTGTATTATGAGTAAATAATAAAAGCAAGCTGTGTTTTTGCAACAGAACCACAATTTTACTTGTAATAATAGCTTATAATACCCGTAAAATTTCTTATAACTTCTATTATTAGTAAAAAATATATGCAACAAAACACTTATAAATTTTACTTGTAATATGAGTATTTTTCTCGTAATAATAGTCTAATATTTTTATGCAACAAAAGCATACTATTTTATATGCAACAGAAAAAACTCGACTACTAAAATATTTTTTATGAGTCTGCTATTATAAGTTTATAATAGCAGTATTTTTATGCAATAGGCCCCTGGGGTTAAGCTAGGATTAAATTTACGTGCTAGTGGGCCTAAGAGTGCAACAAAACCCATTGATGGATCCCAGCGTAGTAAAAAGTGTAAACGACTCCAAATGGATTTAAGTATACATTAAAGCCCACTCAACTTCATTAATGGATTTGAATGTACATAAAGTCCACATGACCCCTTTAATGGATCTTATCAATGGATCCTAGTGGACGGGGTTAAATCGTAAACGGCCCAATTGATTGTCATTAAACCCCATTGCTTTTTTAACACGCGAATTGGTCCCTGCGTTAGGGAGCTATGATGCTACAGACATACACTCGCACAGACACGAACGGTTAACTTACAACACCCCTCCTCTTGGCTGGGGGTTAAAGACACCAATATAGTGCTTGCTACACGCTCGAGCCATCCTCGCGTGGCCATTTTAATGTTTGCTAGGTAGTTATAACCTACCTAGGAAAAAGCATTGCTACTGAAACGTTTAAAAGCAACGTTTATACCGCCTCTAAGCTCTCGCACTGCTGAGTAAAAATCCATCTTAGGTACTTATTTAATCAATCAAATCTCTCAATACATCACTACATTTTCATTCAGAGGATTGTGAAGCTAAAAATGTCCCTACAAAATCCAAAAACGTTTCTCTCCATTTAAACCTCGTCCGATTTTTACGATTTTTAGGGTTCCGTGCCAGAATGGTAAATAAGGAACCTTTATGGTGAGACTTCGTTGTCTGTCAGTCTGTCTGTATGTCACAGCAGGTTTTCTCAGGAACTAGAAATGCTATCAACTTGAAATTTGGCATAGTTATAAAACTTGCTTGCCCGCATCTGTTTTTAGTAAAATAAATATGAAAATATAATAATATATAATATAATAAATTCGTCTCTATCCAGAGCGCACTCCTGCCAATCCCGCGCAAACGACTCAAGGTCATCTCGCCATCTCCTTCTGGCGAAAACGAGGGGAGGCCTTTGCCCAGCAGTGGGACACAAAAACAGGCTAGGAAAAAATAATAATAATTATTATTATAAATAATTGAAAAGGGGTGTCATATGATAGGGCTCAATCTGCCCATTAGATAACCGAGAAAAGTTAAAGTATATTAGTGTTTTTTATTACTCGACTGTATGGTGGCTCACTAAAGGAGAGATATCATATTTATGAGAGACGCATTATTGTGAATAATTGAATATGTACATATTTCAGCTTCCTCGTAGTTGCTAATGATAAATGACTTAATTAAATGTATTTCCATAAATTGTACGTGTTTTTACGTACTCGTAACGTACATCAAAGTAATAAATAAATAATTAAAATCGCGGAGTTTTGAGTCAAAATGTTATTTAAAAGTATTTTCTATAGAATTTACAGAAATACTTAAATCAAAATATAATTAATGAAAAAATCTATAATACATTCATTACATTAAAATCGGTTAAGCCGTAATTATAAATTCATAAAACTCTGTTGAGGATCTTAGCAATTTATTGCTTTTGATAATTAGAATGAGTATGCTTTCGGAACTATAGGTATGTTTGTTTCATTGTAATAAATATATATATCCTGTTAAGTAAGACCGCGTGTAATGATTACAAAAACCAAGTTTGGTATTTACTTACAGGTAACTGATCAATACGAAACATGGCGGAATCTAAGAAGAAAATTAAATGTCGGCAGTACAGTGTCGATTATTTAATATTTGGTTTTCTTCCTTGAAACGCAGATAAGCGATTGCCCATGTGCCTATTATGCAACAAAGTTTTGAGCAATGACTCTATGAAACCATCGAAGCTCGAAGATAATCTAAGAAGGTGTCATCCTGATAAAATAAGTAAAGATTTGAAATATTTTCAAACATTGAAGGAAAAGAGACCCACCGTGCACAGTATGTTCGCTTCAACGTCTGAAAGTAACGATGATGGCTTGCGGGCATCTTACAATATCTCATTACTCATAGCGAAATCTGGGATACCGCACACCATTGGTGAACAGTTAATTTTACCCGCTGTTGAAGAGGTTTTAAAACTGTTCTCCAAAAATTTCCATTTGACAGACTGAAAAGAATTCCTTTGATTAACAACACTGTACAAAGACGTATTGATGAAATGAGCTCTGATAGGTATTGTAAGTTTCTTGTGTAATTATCTGCAAACAACTCATTTTTCTATTCTACTGGACGAGTCAACTTTACCTGGTAATGAAGCATTATTATTGGCGTATGTTCGATTTGTTATGGATAAAGAAATTCATGAAAAGCTATTATTCGCCAAAACTGTGAAGACGGACACTAAAGGTGAATCAATATTTAATATCATGAGATAATGATTTTATTAAAGGAAAATCGATTCCGTTCACTAACGTTACTTCGGCGGCAACAGATGGAGCTCCTGCCATGGTCGGGCGATATCGTGGGTTTATAAGCCATCTTAAAAGAATTATACCAGAGGTAACTGCAATTCACTGTGTCATCCACCGACAACACCTAGTAGCGAAAAATTTGAGTGATAGACTGCACCAATCGCTTCAATTTGTGATTAATGCGGTTAATAAAATAAGAAGCAATGCGTTGAATACGCGTTTATTTGCCCAATTGTGCGATGAAAATGATGAAGACTTCCAACGATTGCTCTTACATACTGAAGTACGCTGGTTGTCGAAGGTGCATGTTTAACAAGATTTTACTCACTTTTTGAAGCCGTTTTAGAGTTTCTGGATAGTAAAGCTCCAGATTTAAAAGAAAACCTGATCTATTTTTAAGCAGACATCGCATATTTGACAGATTTGTTCAAAAAATTTAATGATATTAACTTACAATTGCAAGGGGACAGCCTCAATTTAATAAAAACAAAGGGTGTAATTTCCACTTTTCTTGGAAAATTGAAATTAATGAAGCAAAATATTAGTCGGCGCGAATTTTTCCAGTTTTTAAACTTGTCACAGGTAGAATGCCTTGATGATGATATTCAGACATACGTTCAACATTTGATTGCCCTGCATAATGATTTCAAAATCAGATTTGAAGATATTCTTACGATGGAAATACCATGGATCATAAATCCATTCGATGAAATGGAAGTGGAGAACGTGATATTACAAGAGGAGCTACTTGAGCTTAGCACTAATGAGGAGCTGAAGGTGAAATTTAAAAAAGGGTATCAAACATTTTGGCTGCAGGCAGAAATACCCGAAAAATATCCTGGACTGTGGAGAATTGCGAGAAAGCTTTTGATAGCGTTTCCTGTTGAATTATTTTTCTATTATATCAAAAATAAATTCATGTTCAACCTCCTCGTTAAATCGCCATATAACTTTTATATTTGATGAATGTCTTTACTGTCTGTCAAGTGTGCTTCCTTGGTTGTTTAAATAAAAGATTAAAGTGATATTTAAAATATTATAACGTATTATCATTAGTAGATAATTAATAGGTTATGGGCCCAGTGTACGTTACAAAAATAAACGTTAAATAAAATATGGAAAATTCAAAAATGAAACGAAATATAAAACCATTAGACGGAGAAAAATATAGCGTTTGGAAATTTAGAATTCGTGCATTATTATCAGAGTTGGACGTGATTGAAGTACTACAACCAACCCCGACACCGCGAACCCGTGAGTGGGAAAAGAATAATAAAATTGCCAAAAATGTGATCGTGGAATACTTGTCAGACTCGTATCTTGGCTTTGTGAAAGAAGACGGACTGCCAAAGACATTTTTGATAGTTTAGATGCGCTGTATGAGCGGAAAAGTGTTGCGACGCAGTTGGCTTTACGTAAAAAATTATTAGCCTTAAAACTACAAGTTAGTGTACAGCTGATTAAACACTTTGCAATTTTTGACGACTTGATTGCGGAATTACTCGCAGCAGGAGCCAAACTGGAAGAGACTGATAAGGTGGCTCATTTATTTTTGACATTACCCGCAACATATGATGGTGTTGTAACTGCGATCGAGACATTGACAGAAGATAACTTGACGTTGGCTTTTGTAAAAACGAGACTTGGATCACGAGGTGAAACTAAAGAACGAATCTTCCGACACAAGCGCCAAAGTTCTCCAAGTCGAACGGACCGCTGCAATGTTTAGAAAAAGAAAATTTGAATACCCTTAAACTTCCTTAAACATCAAATTATAGATATAAAAAAGACAATCGAGAAAAGAAAACAACATTTTTGAAGTGTCACCATTGTGGTCGTAAAGGACATGTCAAAAACGACTGTTATTACTTTAAAAGATCGCAAAACCAGTCAAAACACAAGGAAAGAACAAGAACGGTACAGGTGGTCGAAATGAATCAACCATCCACATCAAACAACTGTTCCGGATTTGCCTTCATGACCGGGGCATATGAAAAAGAGGAACACGGAAGAAAAATTACATTTTTGTTGGATTCCGGAGCTTCTGATCACATTATAAACCGGGAAGATTTATTTTATAACTTCACCGAATTACATACACCACTAAAAATTTCAGTGGCTAAAAATAATGAATTTGTTTCAGCGACCAAAAAGGGAACCTTACATGTGATTAGCAATATGGGCGTACAAGGAGTATTGGAGGACGTGCTCTTCTGCCCCGAGGTTCCATATAATCCACTGTCCGTTTCAAAAATGCAGCGTGCCGGTATGACAATAATTTTCGACCAGCAAGGTGCACATATACAAAGGGAAGGTAAAACCATCATGCAAGGTAGGTCAACCAATAATTTAATTGCATTAGATTTTCTTCCAATTATTAACACTTGCAACCCTGTTTCCCAAGTGTGTGATCACAATAAAAATAATTATTCTTTGTGGCATCAACGTTTAGGACAAGTAAAAAGAAATTTTTAGATTTGAAGAAAAACAACATGGTTTCCGACATTAATCAAATTGACACAGTGGTGACAAATAATGAATTATGTGAAGCATGCATACAAGGGAAACAGAGTCGCCTACCATTTAATACGGCAAAAGATAAAAGTCATATTAAGCGACCATTGTTTATCGTACACTCCGATGTCTGTGGGCCTATTACACCTTCAACTGTTGACAACAAAAACTATTTCGTGCTATTTGTTGATGAATATACTAATTACTGTGTTACTTATGTGATAACTTATAAGTCAGATGTATTCGCGACATTTAAAGATTTTATAGCAAAGAGTGAGGCAAAATACAATACAAAATTAGTTCATTTATATTGTGATAATGGTGGGGAGTATTTATCAACTGAAATGAGAGCATATTGTGTTGAGAAAGGAATCACTTATCATTTAACTGTTCCAAGGCCTCCACAGTTGAATGGTGTTTCTGAGAGAATGGTGAGAATCATTACAGAAAAAGCTCGTTCCATGTTAAACGGTGCTAAATTGGAAAAACGTTTCTGGGGAGATGCGGTATTGACGGCTGTTTATTTAATAAATATAACACCTACTAAAGCTCTTAAACCTCCAAAAACACCATTCGAAATGTGGCATGATAGAAAACCTCAAATAAAATATTTAAAGGTTTTTGGCTCAACGGTGTACGTTCATAACAAAAATCCCAAGGCAAAATTTGATGATAATTCATGGAAAGGAGTATTAATGGGTTACGAACCAAACGGTTATAAAGTTTGGAACCCAGAGAGCGAAAAGTATGTTGTAGTCAGAGACGTAATCGTGGATGAGACTGATTTTGTTCGGTCCAGGCCAGTCCTAACGCCTGAAGAGAATATTGGAAATTCTCGTAATAGAACAAATAATGCTGATACACCTAAATCAGTAGGTACAAAGTCCCGAAATTTTGACTGCAATAAATCAGATAGCTCTAAATCTGATGGTGATGACCATAGTGGTCCTAGTAAAATTCGTAAAATAAACCATGACAGACAAAATTCTGATTTAACAGTTGATTCTCCATCTCAGATACAAGAAACAGAACCCACAGACCAGATCATTGACCTTAGAAGGAGTGATAGGCTCATAGGTCGTCCTGCTATATCTTATAAAGAATATGACGATGATTACTTATTGTGTACTCAGTCTGTTTTATGTAAAATACCAAATTCATATTATGAGATCAAAAACCGACATGACAGAATTCAATGGGAAAGCGCAATTAGGGATGAATTAAATTCTCTTTCTAAAAATAAAACATGGAAATTAGTACCAAAGCCTGAGAACAAAAACATTGTAGATTGTAAATGGATTTTTACTATTAAAAATGATGAGTTTGGCAGACCAATAAGATACAAAGCCCGCCTTGTCGCTAGGGGCTTTAGCCAGGAATATCTAACGGACTATAACGAAACGTTTGCGCCTGTAGCCCGAATAGCTAGTTTTAGATTCATGATTGGCTTTGCAAACCAATTTGACCTTTTAGTACATCATATGGATGTCAAAACTGCCTTTTTAAATGGCGAGTTGAAAGAGGAAATATATATGACAGTTCCAGAGGGCGTGGTTAGCAAAAATAATTATGTTTGTAAATTAAACAAATCCTTATACGGCCTGAAACAAGCAGCTAGGTGTTGGTTTGAGGTTTTCGAACGATCACTAAAAGAAAAAGGATTTCAAAATTCTGCAGTTGATAGATGCATAGGTATTATGTATTAGATAGAGGTGATATTCGTAAAAACATATATCTAGTATTGTATGTCGATGATTTGGTAGTAATTTGCGCTGAAATTGAAATCATGAACGAATTCAAAAGGTATTTAATGAGCAAATTTGAAATGTCGGATTTAAAAGAAATTAAATTTTTTCTTGGCATTAAAGTTACTAGATCAAACGAGGAAATAACCTTGGATCAAAGTGCATATATAAACACAGTTTTAGATAAATTTAATATGCAAAATTGCAACCCGGTCAGTACCCCCTTGGAAAGTAAACTAAATTATGAAGCATTGAACTCAGATGACAAATATAACGCTCCATGCAGAAACGTTATAGGTTGTTTAATGTATATAATGCTATGCACTCGGCCGGATTTAAGTACAAGTATTAATATACTAAGTAGATACACAAACAAGAACAACAAGGACTGTGGCAATGTCTTAAAAGAGTTTTGAGGTATTTAAAAGGTACTGTCAATCTCAAATTATGTTATAAAAGGTATGATTATAGCACCATTTTATGTGGGTACGTAGACTCAGATTGGGGTGGAAATGATACACGTGACAGGAAAAGTACAACGGGATATTTGTTTAAGCTTTTTGATCAGTGTACAATAACTTGGAATACAAAAAGACAAACGTCAGTCGCGGCCTCTTCCACCGAGGCAGAGTACATGGCATTATATGAGGCTGTAAGAGAGGCATTATGGCTTAGGTCCTTAGCAGCCAGTATCAATATGAGTATTGACGACCCCATAACCATCTATGAGGACAATAATGGGTGTATCAGTATAGCAAATAACCCCACAAATCATAAGCGGTCAAAGCATATTGATATTAAATATCATTTCTCAAGAGAACAAATTGAGAAAAATGTAATCAAATTAAATTATATTCCCACAGGTCGACAGCTGGCCGATGCCTTGACAAAACCATTATCCGCAGTTACTTTCGAGGCAATGCGGAAAGAAATGGGTTTATAAAAGTGACTCCTTGTGATGTGTTTTTGTTTTTGTTTTTATTATTTTTTAATTAATTTGGTTTGATTAGGTTTTTACTGGGTTTTCCCTAATCCTAGCAACAAATGTTGAACCAAACAAAATTATTGTATATATTATTATTACCCAGAAAACACTTGGAAGTCACATGTTTTACACTGTAAAGGGTGATTCATTTTTGAGGGGGCGTGTTGAATTATTTGTCTAATATATCAAAAATAAATTCATGTTCAACCTCCTCGTTAAATCATCATATAACTTTTATATTTGATGAATGTCTTTACTGTCTGTCAAGTGTGTTTCCTTGGTTGTTTAAATAAAAGATTAAAGTGATATTTAAAATATTATAACGTATTATCATTAGTAGATAATTAATATTTCCCTCATCATACCTTGTCGAAATAAGTTTTAGCGTCGTTACAAACCTTTTAACAAAAAATAGGAACAGATTGAATATCACAGAACGGGGAGATTTGCGATTATTCCTAACAAAACTGAAGCCAAATATTGATAATTTGCTGTCAATACATCAAGTACATCCCTGCCATTAAAATTATGACTATTTTGTGATTGTCATTTGATGACATGATTTCATGATTGTTATTTATGTTTAATTTTAATTAATTTTACTTGAATAAATACCACACAAGAAAATATACAATATTTATTTTCATTTTATCACTCCGAACGGGAAGAAGTGAGAATTGATTGGTTGCTTGGGCTGTGAGTAGATGTCAAAAAAGTTAAGTTGTATGGAATCACTATTTTGATTTTTGACATCCACTCATATTCAATTAATAAAATTGACCAATGAATTCACACTTTTTTTTCTACATCTGTTAATTCGTGAAACTCAGCCGCAACGAAAATTTCCATAGTTAGATCGTCTCCAGACTTAGGTAATGTTCATATTTTTTGCCGAGTTTTGGGAATATAGTAGAAATGTGGTGTAGGGGGTCTACCAGAACTATTTACTTTTGAAAGTGGTCCATGAGAAAAAAAAGTTTGGGAACCCCTGATCTAGATGAACAAATTTAGCTAGTCAGGTAGGCATTTGATATTTTCTTGAACCTCGTACCAAAATCAACCCATCACACACCAACGGTTACTTGATTTTCCTTTATTAAAACACTTCGTTATCGTCTAACAAATTAGTATATTTTAATTCCAGATCGAATAAGAAGCGTACAAAGCAAATATACACCGCGACCGCTTTCAATGTATTAAGATACAAGATTTACTGTAATAAATATTAGAGTAGAATCGGAACACTGATGTGATAATAAAATTAGCGTGATGTTTAGTTACTAGTGAAATAAAAATGCTTTTTTTGTTTTTTTTATTGTTTTGGGTATAACCGTTTGACAGTCGGGTTTGGGGCCGGTCACTTCAGGCATCGTTCGAAGTAGGAAGCGCCAACATAGCCCCCGCGCATGGCGCGCTGCACGTGCTGCTCGAAAAGCCGTCGGTTGTTCTGCAGCTCGTCAGCCGCCTCCTTGTTCAGCGGGTCCTCGGGGTTCGGCTCCTATGAACGCGCAAATACGGAATAAATAAACCGGTCAAGTGTGACTTATATAGAGGAAGCTCCCGTAAATTGGGCAGTTTGTTGATACTTGTTTTTATTTTTTATTTTATAGGCTTTAGAATTGCCGAATGTGCGAATATGTCAAAATATACTAAACATTCTGGGATGCAGCTTTACACGAAGCTTTTATTATTTGTGATGTGACACCCCAATAAAAAAAACCGGTCAAGTGCGAGTCAGACTCGCGCACTGAGGGGGTATTTAAGATAATATGCTTGGTAACCGCAAAAGAACTGTTATGAACTTTATTTTCTTTGCCATAAGGTCCATTACGAGTATTATGACTAGTCTAAATTTATCAAAGTTTTTTTGTCATTTCTCTAAAACTGTAAGTAATTTATAGGGACAATGCCGCGTCAGCTCATTTCTTAGTGCGAGTGCACTTGAATATGAGTCAACGCAGCACATAGCCCGAGCGGGCGAGACGAGGGACGCAGGGGAAAGGTTGGTCGGTTCCCGAGCTTTCGACTTCACTTCAATCCGGACCGTTGTAAATGTAACTTGTGTAACAATATAAGTATAAAGAGTTCTTCTGGTTTTATTCCATTGCCCGTCACCCCTACAACTGGTGACCCGCCGACGGAAAATATACGAGTAATTATAATATTAATTTGGAGTCAAGATTATGGCACAAAATGGAACGCCACCGGTTCTCGTGAAAGTGACGCAACAGGGACAAATAGTACAAGGTCAGTCACAACAAGCACCGCAAATGCCACAAGAAGTGCCACAGGCACAACAAGTGGAAGTTATGGCGTTAACAGTATCCAGCCGCATACCGGATTTCTGGACAGATCAGCCACGGGTGTGGTTCATCAGGGCGGAGGCCGTATTAACACCGCAGCGAGTCGGGGATGAACAAAAATTTGATATGGTGGTCTCCAAACTACCCAAGGAAGTGATACTGAGGTTGACAGATTTTTTGACCAACCCACCAGCAGCACAAAAGTATGAAACCTTAAAAAGTAAATTGCTCAACATGCTCGAGGATTCAAAAAATAGACAGATCGAGAAACTGCTAGGAGAGTTAGACTTGGGCGACCAGAAGCCCTCCCAATTGCTCCAGCAGATGAGGAACATGGCGAAAGATAATTTTCCCGAAGATACGCTGAGGATTATGTGGCAGAACCGGTTACCAACAACAGTGCGAGCAGTGCTAAGTGCTTCCAGGGAAGTGAATCTGGAAACCCTCGCCAGTATAGCAGACGACGTAGCCGAAGCCACTAGGAGCCGACATGTGGCGGAACTAGCAGCACATCGCACCACCTCGACAAGAGAGCCGGACTCAAGGCCACGCGATACCTCCGCGCTGATACTGGCGGAGATAGCCAAACTCAGCGTCAGAATGGGCGAAATGGAACGCGGAAGATCCTACCAGCAACGTTACAGCAGGGCACGTAACTCCAGGTCCGCATCCAGAGGGCGCAGCAACTCACGCGGTCGTCAACAACCAAGGAAACCCGATTGGCTTTGTTTTTACCACTATCGGTATCGCGAGAAAGCTGAGAAGTGCATACAGCCGTGCGCTTGGGCGAGGTCGGGAAACCAGCAAACATAGTACGGGAGCCGCCGGAAATCTGTACTATGTCTCAAGGACGCCGGTTACGAGTGATGGATTATAATAGTGGTTTAAACTTTTTAGTGGACACGGGAGCAGACATTTCAGTGATTCCCGCAGTTAAAAAAAATCGCGCCGTGTGTTCGAGTTACAAACTTTTCGCCGCGAATGGTACCCAAATACAGATTTATGGGGTAAGGTCGATGGTGTTGGACTTGAAACTTCGTCGACCGTACCGGTGGGACTTCGTGTTAGCGGACGTGAATCAACCAATATTAGGCGCGGATTTCTTAAGTGCTCACAGACTATTAGTGAACCTTAATGAGCATAAGTTAATCGACCAAGTAACGGATCTAGGAGTGTCAGCAGTAATGGTAAGTAGTAATCAACCTTCCATTTATACTGTCAATGAGAACCACCCGTACTATACTTTATTATCCGAATTTCCGAACATCACGAAACCTGCATCATTTAAGGAAATCCCGGAACACAATGTCGTTCACCATATCGAAACAACAGGTCCTCCGGTCTACGCTCGTGCAAGGCCGTTACCGCCTGACAGATTAAAAAAAGTTAAAGACGAATTTAAACTAATGCAGGAATTAGGAATATGCAGACCATCCAAAAGTGCGTGGGCGAGTCCCTTACATGTCGTGACGAAAAAGAATGGTGATATCCGACCTTGTGGGGACTATCGCATGCTTAACGCAGTCACTAAACCAGATCGGTATCCGATACCGAGGCTGCATGACTTTACGTACAATTTAGCTAATAAAACGATATTTTCAAAGTTAGACATAAATAGGGCATACCATTGCATTAGCGTAGCCAAAGAGGACATAGAGAAAACAGCAATAATTACCCCATTTGGTTTATTCGATTTTTTGAAAATGGGATTCGGAATGCGAAACAGTGCGCAGACATTCCAGCGCTTCATGAACAACACGGTTTTAGAAGGCCTGGAATTCCTTTTTTGTTACCTGGACGATATCCTTATCGCGAGCGACACACAGTCGCAGCATAAGGAGCATCTAAGGTCGGTATTTGAGAGGTTCGAGAAATTCGGAATTACGATCAATTTAGCCAAGTGTAGCTTAGGACAAACGACACTCAGTTTTCTAGGTCACGAGGTCTCTAAAGAAGGCATTAGACCGTTAGACGAAAAAGTCAAGACCATAGTAGATTTTCCGAAGCCAAAAACAGTAGAACAATTGCGCAGATTCTTAGGGATGATTAATTTTTACCGTCCACATATACCTAACGCCGCTAGTATTCAGTCAGAGCTAGATAAATACTTAGGTAACACAAAGAAGCACGACAAGACGCCGGTAGCATGGACCGTCAAAGCTGAAGAAAGTTTTGAGCAGTGTAAGGCCAGCCTTCAAAAAGCCGCGACTCTGTCGCATCCACGGGCGGATACGGTTTTGGCCTTGATGACTGACGCGTCTGATACCTGTGCCGGTAGTGTTTTACAATAGCGTATCAATAATTATTGGCAGCCTTTAGGATTTTATTCAAAAAAGTTTACTAAAACGCAGCAACAGTATAGCACGTACGACCGTGAACTTTTATCTATCTATATGGCAGTAGTGCATTTTCGCAAAACTTTTGAAGGTCGACCGCTGACAATATATACGGACCATAAAGCTTTGTGTTTTGCGTTTCAAAAATTAGGGAACAATGATAAGGAGTTACCTAGACGTACGCGTCAGTTACTCTTTATCAGTGAGTTCACGACAGATATTAGGCATATAAACGGTCAGGAAAACGTAGTTGCCGACACGTTATCTCGAATCGAAACAATAAGTTGTCCCACAATAATTGATTACGAGCAACTCGCAAACGAGCAGGCTAGCGACGATTACATACTGCGCGCAACGCAAAATATTGGGGGCCGCGCGGCAGAGAGCAAAACCGTTTTTAAATCAATGTTAATACCAACTTGTAATAGATTTATTTTTTGTGAAATGTCTACACCGGAAGCGAGACCTTATTTACCGGAAAGTTTTCGACGGCAAGCCTTTGATAGTGTACATAACTTAAGTCACCCTGGAATTCGCTCTACCAGGAAATTAGTTAAGAAAAGATTTTACTGGCCGAAGTTAGAGAAAGATGTAGGTGCGTGGGCGAAGGCTTGTATACATTGTCAGCGATCGAAAATCAACAGACACACGGTATCCAGGATAGGTTCGTTCGAGGAAGCAGAAAGATTCCATCACATCCATGTAGATTTAGTGGGCGCGCTGCCTACGTCTTCACAGGGATACAAATACCTCGTAACGATTATCGACAGAGGATCAAGATGGCCAGAAGCTTTTCCGATAACTGACATAACAGCGGAAGTTGTAGCGAAAACCATTTTCGAAGGATGGATAGTACGCTATGGTTGTCCCGAGAGACTAACCACAGATCAAGGCCGTCAGTTCGAGAGTAGCTTGTTCCAGCAACTCATGAAATTATTAGGTGTAAATAAGCTCAGAACTACGGCATACAACCCAAAGGCAAATGGTAGAGTAGAGAGGTTTCACAGATCGTTGAAAGCCGCACTAATGGCCAGGATGCAGAATAATAGCTCTTGGATAGACGAACTACCATTAGTAATGCTAGGATTACGAGCTGCAGGCAGATCCGACAACGGAATTAGCCCGGCAGAGACGACATTCGGACAGGCACTACGGTTACCAGGAGACTTCTTCAGTAGTACAAGTAAGCCGGAACCCGCCGAGATGATGTCAGACTTTGTTAAAAACATTCGCGAAACTATAGGTAAATTAAAACCCGTCTCTACTAGTTCTCGTAATAATCAGACTTTGTTTATACATCCTGACCTATATTCGTGCGATCACGTATTTATAAGAAATGATACAGTACGCAAATCACTCCAACCACCATACGATGGACCATTTAGGGTATTGGAAAGAGGACCTAAAGTATATTTAGTTGAAATAGGAAATAAACAGGTAAGAGTTTCAATAGATAGACTGAAACCAGCTTATGTGTTGAATACGAGTGACGATGGTACAAGTACAAGCGTCACGCCGGCGGACAACACGAAGCATCAGACAGACTGTGCAGGTAACGCAGACCCAGTACCTGTGGTACCGCAACAACGTGTTACTAGAAGTGGGCGCGTTGTTAAGAAACCCGTAACTTTTAGGGATACATTTAATTACTAAGGTAAGCAAATAATTAGCGTAGGACGATTTCTTAGATATAAAGGTAATTGGTTCTCATAAACTTAAATGGAATGTTAATTATTACCGTTGATTAGAATTAATATTGTTTTAAGTTAAGTTGTTTTTATGTTTATGTTTATGAGCGATAGCGTATTTGCAACAGAGTAACTTGTACCACGCATAAAACTTACCTTGCAATATGAGCAAGCGGTGATAACGCTTACTTCAACAATAGCTACGAGCGATGTTTTATATTGTTGAATTAAAGGAAATATAATAAAGTTGACATAGTTAAATAGCATAACGAATCATTATTGAACTGGACCGAAGTTCAGAAAATAATGAGACGTAGCAATAAGTTACTTATTTAAGAAATTGTTTTTTCATATAGTTATTACTTTATTACCAACTTAAGAAGCAAGTAGACTTAGCTACTTTATGAAATTTTAATTGTTTTTATTCAGTCAAAAGACTAATCTTCATAATGGGCTGGGGACAGAGCAAAGACGAAGAAAAAGAATCCCATAACACTATTGCTATTGCCCAAGTGAAGAACCTTTCAGGGCAAGTTGAGTCAAAACTTAATTACGTAGGAATAGCACTCATTGTGATATGTGCTATATTGAGCATTTTGTTGTTGTACGCCATCCAACGTAAATGTAAGGATCATACGCAGTCCTGGATGCGGCGAGCAATGGACAAGGCCTCTCCACCACTCGCCACAGTCAGAGTCCAGCGAGAACACCTGCAACCGCAGGCAGTCCCGGTGAACACCCAACAGGTTGTTTATTAGATAGTAAGTGTAAAATAGAATACATGTTTATTAATTGTAATTCAATTTATTTAGAGTCACATTTATGTTTTATACTTAAGCACTAAATCATATTTCTGTTTCACTAACATGATATTGAATTGTATGTTACTTATCAATTCTACGAACTAAACTTCATTGCGCAAACAGTAACGCTATACATCCGTTGTAATATAATATTGCTTAGACACAACAATGACGACCAAGAATGCAATGTAATCAAATGAATGAACAATATGACTCGTAATTCTGTGTAACCTAGTTAAGAACTTACAAATAGTTTAAGGGTCCTGAAATTTTTTTTCCTGTTGGGGGGGGGATAGTATAGGGACAATGCCGCGTCAGCTCATTTCTTAGTGCGAGTGCACTTGAATATGAGTCAACGCAGCACATAGCCCGAGCGGGCGAGACGAGGGACGCAGGGGAAAGGTTGGTCGGTTCCCGAGCTTTCGACTTCACTTCAATCCGGACCGTTGTAAATGTAACTTGTGTAACAATATAAGTATAAAGAGTTCTTCTGGTTTTATTCCATTGCCCGTCACCCCTACAAATTAACACTTCATTTTATTTTTCGCATAAAATATAAGTAATTATCTAGACAAAGTTTTTTTTAAGATTTCTTTTATTTTGGCTACGGTCTTTTTTCTAGAAAATAAAAATATAAAACGGTTTTGAAATGTGCAGATTAAGCCCTTTCATATGACACCCCATTTGCTATAATCAAACCACTTTCATTTTTTAACTCCTCATTCTAGACCCATTTTAAATTATTAATAAAATTATTTTCATTTTTTTAACTAATAACAGATGCGGGCAAGCAGGTTGTACAACTATTCCAAATTTCAAGTTGATAGCATTTGTAGTTACTGAGAAAACCTGCTGTGACAAACATACAGACAGGCGGACAACGAAGTCTCACCAAACGCGGCCCAGCCGCTGCACTGGCGGTTGGGCCGCGTTTGCCGCCTGTACCCGAGGACCGATAGCATCAGCAGGGTGGTTAACGTTATCACTTACAAGGGCTGCTTCCGAAGGGCAGTCAACAAGATGTGCCTATTGCCGACGTCAGACCCCAACGATGATAACAACGAGGCAAGCGGAGCCGCTTCCAGGCTTCAAACTACTGCTTGAAAGCTACTGCTTTCAATGCTCCGGAGGATGTTCACGCGAGACGCGCGGGGGTTGACTGGTCAACAGACTCTTCACATGAACGCACGCGTGTAAACTTTAATGTAAATACTTACCAAATCTTTTATTATACTCGGTACTAAGCAAGTCTATTTTTATTTAAAACTAGTTCAATTCCGAACATTCGCAAATTAATTATAGTGTCTTATTTTACAGGAAAAAAAACATCTACATGCCTCAACTCGTAAAAAGTCAAAATATCTAGCGTGGTAAAAAATATACTAACGACTTCCAACAATATCTATGAATAAAAAATATGTTGATGATAGTTGTAATGACCCTAATTATTATAAATTATCACATCGTTGATTTATGTTTCGCTCCGTAAATCGTCGGCCTGATCTGGCATAAAAAACGAATCAAATAATTTTAAACCTGATCAGTGTTTTTTTTTCGAAACATATATCAAGGGTTTGCGATTTCATATTTTTTTGATGGCTCGATGTGGGTCGCAGAAAAGGCTGCGCTAAACCGAGATTAGATGAGGCAAGAGTGGCGTCGTTTCGTCAAAATCCATCGGCGTCTACGCGAGATATTTATAACGATAAAGTTAAAAACGTCGGTCAGGAACGTGCATAACGCCAAACAAATTCAATCATTTACAGATTAAGAAGAAACCAAAAATCCCAAACGCCTGCTGCTCAGCTTGAAAGAGCAAAATCATGAGCTAAAATATTAAACAAGTTTTCTATTAAAAATCGCGACAGATGCATACTCATGCATGATGAAACATATGTGAAAAATGACAGGAGAACGTTACCTGCACGGGTAGCACCAGTTGTATTTTCTCGCTTGTCGCTCATTCCGTCTATATCTTTACTGACTAGATAGAAAGGGAGTTCCGAGCGACAAACAAGTCGGAGGGCAACTTGTGCTAGCCGCACAGGACCCCAGTTTTAGACGTGTGAGGCTGGCAAGGATATTCCTGAAGAGCATGAGTGCGTGGCTTTTGAAAAATTCACTCAATTAGTCCTTGTATGGCAAGCCATTTGCACGTGTGGGCTTAAAAGTTCCGGCTTTTTCACTACGGGTTCAATTAACGACGATATCAACCGAAATTAGAAGCGAATTCTTCCCTCAATTGGAATCATGAACTTCGCCCAATATTTGGGCCAGATTTAACTCCAGCTTATGGTGCTCAGGACAATTTAAGTTCCGTTATAAGGAAAATATCAATTATGACCCGGAAAGCAGGAACCGACCAAAATTGTCGAGAACTTCGCCGGATTGAAAGATATTGGGAAAACATTAGGAGGAAAACAAATTGATGGCAGAGGTGTTCGAAAATTGTTAAGCAGTTTTAGGGTTTCCTTCAATTTTTATATAGTATTTTATTTCCCAAATATTTGCGTACCGATATAATTTTGTTTGTTTGAAATACTAATAATTTGTTGTTTATTTTTAATTGTAATATTTATAGTCATACCGAATGTGACGCTTGTATGTCTTAACGTTTTACGATAAAGCGAAAATAAAATTACCTTTATAAAGAAAATGTATGGGTTTAAACGCATTCACTGCCGGCAACGCATATAAGCGTTCTTCTAACTTCCACCCAGTGCCCTCAACGCATATGTACGTACTTACAGTAGACACGCTGCGTATAAAACAAAAGATGTGGCACCTGGCGAAAGTTCTAAAAACAGTAGAATTTCATATATTTTTTTGTATTTACTATTTATTCTGTACGTCTCATAGATACAAAGTTACAAGAGGGAGAATATTTTATATTTAAACCGTTGAGGTTCCCGGTAGGTTAACGTCGATAACTTCATCATCCGCGCTGGCATTTTCCGTCTCGTTGCATTGTGAAATTTCGTCATTATTATCCTCGGTACCTATCTCAATTTCTTACCCATTTTCGCAATACAGAATCCTCACGCAATATAACATTTCAATCCAGCTTTTCTGTAGCTACATGCACTACTGAACCCTTGTCGACAGTTGCAAGATATTATACAGGGTGGTACTCGATAAACTGTACATATTTAAAGGGGTGAAATTTTAGGTTAATTTATCTGTAAAACATTTTTTTTTTTTAGCCAATGGTTTTTTTTTACGGATTTTTAAACTTATTAATAAATTTTGGGTAGTACACTTACTTGTGATGGTGTAACTTTTGATCTAATAACTTAAGAAGGATAAAATAAAATGCATGGTATTGACATTAGTTAGGTTTATAATAAATAATAACAATATTAGACCAATTAAAAAAAAAACTGAGTAACTGCTTTTTTTGTGGTAAATTACTGCAAAAATGTCATTTTGTTTTCATAAAAACACGATTTTCTCAAAATTTTGCAGATATTTTACCACTTTTTTGTTGCTTATTATTATTTCTCGTTTAATTTTAGATCTAAAAACGTTTTCAAATTATTTCAACTAATAAAAAACCGGCCAAGTGCGAGTCGGGTACCACTATACATCTAAATAAATGTTTTTCTTTATTCTTTATTATATTGGAGTTGATTGAATAAAAGGTAAAATGCGGTTTACGATTTATAACGTATTAAAATAAAACTAATTATTAGATCTCGTTCAAACCAATTTTCGGTGGAAGTTTGCATGGTAATGTACATCATATATTATTTTTACATTTTTCCACTTTGGAAGCGTCTCTCGCGCAAACTATTCAGTTTAGAAAAAATATATATTAGAAACCTCAATATCATTTTTGAAGACCTATCCATAGATACCCCACACGTATGGGTCTGATGAAAAAAAATAATTGGAGTTTCAGTTCTAAGTATGGGGAACCCCAAAAATTTATTGGTTTTTTTCTATTTTTTGTATGAAAATCTTAATGCGGTTCACCGAATACATCTACTTACAAAGTTTCCACCGTATAGCTCTTATAGTTACGGAATAAAGTGGCTGTGACATACGGACGGACAGACATGACGAATCTATAAGGGTTCCGTTTTTTGCTATTTGGCTACGGAACCCTAAAAAAGCTAATCTAAAACTTACGATAACAAAAGCATACATTAAAATTAAAAGTCACATTTGTGTTAAGTAACAAAATTATTTATTTAAATTAATAAAATTATCCTAATGTTGAAAAGGACGTTCCTTGTATGGAATTAAATGTTCGAAATGTCCTCCTCTTTCTTAGAGGCAAAATGTGGCCCGAACTTGAATTTGCTGTGTAGCGCGTCGGATCATCATCGGGTTATTTTTTATTTCTTGCGCAGCGCACAAAATCCTGTCGTGCAATTCGGCTTCTGTATTGACACAGGTGCGGTAAACTCTCTGTTTCATTTCACCCCACAAGAAATAATCTAGAGGTGTCATATCCGGCGACCTAGCGGGCCATCCGACGGGGCCATCCCTCCCAATCCATCTATTGGTATATTCATCATTTAAAAAATGTCTTAGTCTTAGGGCCCAATGAGCTGGGCATCCGTCCATTTGCAGGAATATGCGTTGTCTGACATCTAACATAACATCTTCCAAAAGTTCTGGGAGCTCGTCTCTTAGTAGGACTAAAAATCTATCGGCATTGAGGGTATTTGGTAAGATGACTGGCCCAATAAATTGATCGTCGAGTAACGCTGCCCAAAGGTTTATCACAAATTGGTCTTGAAAATTGGACGGTCTTACTAATTTAGGAAAAAAAGTTTCCGGTCGCAGCTGTCAAAGCAAGTAGAAGTGTTTTTGTTCACATCCGTGTATTTCGAAGCAAACTTGATGAAAAAAGATCTAAGGGTGCGCAAATTGGTACCATTTCACCGACCAAACAACGGAGCACCGACACAATTGTGGAAACAACTCAAAGTGATTCGATCCTCGGATTAATCAGTGAAATAAAAAGTGATAACGGCATAAACATAACTATAGATAGACAAAGTTAACCTCAAATCGTTACAACTGCCGGAAGTGAAGTCAACTTGTCAAGTTTAACAAGTGACAGCTGTCATTTGAACGAAACGTCAACAAAGTGATACGACAACTGAGTGTTACCAGTGGTGCAAAATAAAAATAGGTTTTGTGGAAAAATGGAAGAACAAATGAATTTACTTTGGACCAAACTCAAGGAGGAGCTACAAAGACAAACAGATAGTATTAACGAAACAATACAAAACACTATTACAGCTAAAATAGAAGAGAAATTGATACCTATTATACAAGAAACTGAAAAACTAAATATAGAGAATGGAAAACTGAAAGCCAAAATCAAAAACTTAGAATCAGATTCTAGAAAAAACAGTGTGATTATTAGTGGCTTAGAAGAAAATGAGAAAAACAATGCGGAGCTGATGGAAATGGTCTTAGAAACATTAAACAGTATGAACAAAAATATTAAGTCTAGTGAGTGGGACAAATGGGAAATCAGCAGGGCGGAAAGAATTGGGAAGAAGACAGAAAAGAAAACCAGACCAATCAAAATAACAGTGACATTGGGATGGCGGAGAATGGAACTTCTCAGGAACAGGAGCAAGTTCCCAGGAAATGTAAAGGTGTCAGAAGACTTCCCAAAACAAGTGCTTGATGAACGTAAGGCCCTTATACCCAAACTTATTGAAGCTAGAGAATCTGGAAAATATGCGGTCATAAAATATGATAAACTCATAATTAAAGAAAAAATCGATACAAAAAGGAAAAGAGTGCCCTCATCACCCCCCTCGACACCACCGAGCAGCACAAGCGGAACCCATCAGCCTACCAAACAATACAAAATTAACCCATTTGAAAAAACATCAAACGCAAAAACAACTCATAGCGAAATACTATCAAAAAACTATTAGCACCTGGCAACCGGAATACAACTACTACAATCATACTCAACAACAATATTACTTCAACAAAATCAAGAACAATCAAAGATAATACAACAAAAGATAAATGTAAACCATATATTAGAACTCTCCCAGCACGGTTGGTCCCCGCGGGAGTTTCAGACCGCCCCCCCCCCCCCCCCCTCTAACGAAAGACGACAATCAGATATTTATAGCAACATTAAACACCAGATCACTTAGAACATCCGAAGCCCTAACCGAACTCGAAGAAGCCTTAAAAAATCTCAACTGGGGGTTATGCGAAGTGAGGAGGGCAGGAGAAAAAATTGAAGAACGGCCAGGCTATGTGCTCTACAATAAAGGAGAAAAAGGAGGACAGAGAGGAGTTGGATTCATGATCAAAATTCACTTGAAAAAATATATACAAGAAATCATTGGGGTCTCAGACAGAATAGCAGTCCTAAACATCAAATTACCTAATTCTAAAAAAACATGGACAATCATCCAAGCCTACGCACCCACAGAACAAGCAAACGAGATAGAAACTACGGCATTCTACGAAGGGCTATCCGAGACAACTGGGAAATATTATGACAACTTAATTATACTGATGGGTGACTTCAATGCCCAGGTTGGTGCCAAACAGAATTCGGACGAATACATAATAGGAAACTTTGGTCATGGAAAAAGAAGTGCTAAAGGACAGCGACTCATAGATTTCCTACTAGAACACAACCTTACCATCTTAAACAGTATTTTTAAGAAATGTAACAAAAACAAATGGACCTGGAGATCCCCCGGTGGGAAATATAAAAACGAGATTGACTATATCATGAGCAATTCACCAAAAGCATTTAATAATACATCAGTGGTGACAAGATTCAACTTCAACTCTGACCATCGTATGGTCAGAGCTTCACTTCTAAACAAACTTCCCAAAATGAGCAGGAAACACCAATCAACCCGCACACTCAATATTCCAAGCAAAGAAAAATGCAACAATACAGCTAAGCTACTATTAGAAATCAGTTCAGAACTTAAGGAGAGTGAAGAAATTGACATACAAAAATATTATGGAAAACTACACAACCATCTCTCTAACGTCAAAAATACTGGAACGAAAAAACTAAAATACACACTAAGCCACTCAACCCTGCAACTTATTGAGGATAGAAGACGTCTCCTTTTTACCACCTCAAAAAAAGAAAATAAGAACGCAATCTCGGATCTAAGTAAGAAAATCAAAGAAGGTATTAAAAAAGATAGGAAAGTCATTAGACTCCAGACACTAGAAAAACACATACAAGCAACAGGAGGAACTAGAAAGGCACTCAAACAGCTTCGCGAGTCAAACAAGGACTGGATACCTAGCTTGAATCACAAACAGAAAAACATCACAAATAGAAAAAATATTAATACCCTAGCTACAAACTTCTACCGACACCTCTACTCAAACCAAGACAATAACCCAGATAAGGAGAACAACGGGAAAGGCAGTCTTCCACCAACAGACCCGGTACCCGAAATCCTACCATGTGAAGTCGAGAAAGCTATCAGGAGTCAAAAAATGGAAAAGGCACCGGGGCCAGACAAAATTTCAAACGAACTACTAAAAGGCACCACAGAAGAGCTTTCCCCAATACTCGCGAAAATCTTCAATAAAGTTCTGACACTAGGACAGATCCCAGAACAATGGGAAACTTCCCACATAACCCTAATACACAAGAAAGGTCCAAAAGATGTAATTGAGAATTATAGACCAATAAGCTTGATGTCTAATATCTACAAGATCTTCGCAAAAATAATCCTTGACCGCATAACAACCACGCTAGATGAAAACCAACCTATAGAACAGGCAGGATTCAGGAAACACTATTCCACTATAGACCATATATTCACTGTAAAGCAAGTTCTAGAGAAATTTAATGAATATAACAAAACCCTGTATATGGCCTTCATCGATTACACCAAGGCCTTCGACAGCATAAGTCACAAAGCAATCTGGGAAAGCCTGGACAATCAAGGAATACCTGCTATGTATAGTAACATGATCAAAACCATATACTCAAACAGTAAAGCAGGAATCCAACTAGAAACACTCGGCAACCCATTCGGAATAAACAGGGGCGTCAGACAAGGAGATCCACTCTCACCCAAATTGTTTTCTGCAGTGCTCGAAGACATATTTCGAAAGGTTGACTGGGAAAACCATGGACTCAAGATAGATGGCAAAAGGCTAAACCACCTCAGATTTGCTGACGATATAGTACTATTCGGCGAAACCCCAGAAGCCCTGGAAGAAATGCTGAACGATCTCAACACAGAAAGCGAGAGGGTGGGGCTGTCAATGAATACTGCCAAAACAAAACTCCTAACAAACTCAGCCCACATATCAATCAGACTCAAAAACAAACCACTGGATTACACAGATGAGTATACCTACCTAGGCCAAATCATATCTCATAAAGCCCAAACTACCAAAGAAATTAACTCTCGGATTGCAAACGGCTGGAGGAGATACTGGTCGCTGAAAGAGGTCATGAAGGCAAAAGACCTGAGCATTACGACAAAACGTAGAGTCTTCAATACTTGTATTCTTCCTTGCATGACCTATGGATGCGAAACCTGGTCTCTTAACAAACACCACAGGGATATGCTGGTCCACTGCCAGAGAGCCATGGAAAGGAGCATGTCAGGCATAAAGAAAAGAGATAGAATACAAAGTGCAAAGATAAGGGAAAAAACAAGAGTGACGGATGTGCTTGCCAAAATTGACCAGCAAAAATGGAGATGGACAGGTCACATGTTGCGAAGCCAACAGGACAAATGGAGCAAAACTGTGATAGAATGGTACCCGAGAAAAGGAAAAAGGAGCAGAGGAAGACAAAACAAAAGATGGGAGGACGAAATCAAACTTACGGCTGGCCCCAATTGGAGGAGAGTCGCTAAGGATAGACAGCAATGGAAATCGTTAGAGGAGGCCTTTGCCATGAGGCACGCGGAATTAAGAGATTTAATTTAATACAAACTTATATAACTAAAAAATAATGATATGTAAAACTTCTTAATTTTGAATAAAAAGGCTATTGATTGATTGACTAATTTAGGATTGTCATGGGCCCATGTGTGCAGATTCCTAAAGTTGCTTATTCCCGTATGAGTAAATCGAGCTTCGTCCATCCATACAATTCTTCTAGTGAATTCCGGATCTCTTCTGAGATTGTCAAGTATCCATGTCGACATGACACACCTAGGCCGGGCATCACCTACATTTAGATTTTGTACCCGTTGGTAATGAAATGGGTGCAGGCCTTCTTTTTTTTAAATTCTCCACACTGAAGATTTTGAGATTCCATGTCTCAATGCTAAGCGTCTAAGACTTGTGGTCGGGTCCGCGTATAAGTCTCTAAGAACCGCTTCTTCTATGGCAACATCGATTATGGTTCTTTGCTCTCGGCGAACGCGGGCATTGTTGCTGAGACCAATATTGCATAATTGGCGATGAATTTCTTGAAAGTGGCGAGCGGCAGGCCTTGGGACACTTTCGGGATACTGTTCCAAATAAGCGATACACGCTGCTCTTGCAGACCCATGGGATAATCCATAAAAATAGTGCATATTGGCTATTTGTAAAGGCGAAAAATCTCGTAAACGCGGCATGATGACTCAAACCGAAAAAAAAAACAGGTACTTAAATTGAAAACGACAGAGTAATTAAATAGTGGCAAGGGTGTAGGTATGCGTAGAGATGGGCAACAGGAAACTTTCCTAAAATGGAAACTTTCCAACCCGAAAGTTACATGAAATATTTCGGAAATGTTTCCAGAAGCGGAAGTTTACGGAAATATGCATGTTTATAAACATAATTTTACTATAGTACAGTTAGGAAATATTACAAAAGATATGTTTTTGTACAAAAGTACCATAAAATTAAAGTATATACTTTGCATACATTTGAACAAAATCATAAATTTCGGTAAGTTTCTATAAGTTTCTATATATTCCAGCGAAAGTTTCTAAGTAAGTTTCCTAGAAATATGCCAATGGTTAACAATTTTTGTTTATTTTAATATTTAGAACCGCAAGTAACATAGTTTTGGTATCTCAACAATTTATTTAAAAATACTTTGTTTCAGTTTTGCTTTTTTTTTGTGAACATTTTAACGTTTTTATTGTTGTTTCAAGTATTGAAGTAAGACTCTTCGATCGAATTCTTTGATTATTCAGCTATCGAGTGGTGTAATTGAATTTTGGATGTAGATGATAGAGATGTAGTTGAACATTAAACTGTATTCTCTGATTTTGTGATCTTCCTCCCACTATAAAAGCAAATTTAGACAAATTCACGTCAAAACACATAAATAAACATTCATAAAATCATTTAAGCTAAATAGCACTACGAGTACCATGACCACGACGTGCAAACCGTTAAAAATACCATATTCCCTCCAGTATTACCTTATCTCTCTTTCGCACTTGGGTGTCTGAATTACGTTAGTTTAGTACTCACTGAGTCATCGCGTGCGTGCGATGTTGCAGGGACGCGTGTTGAGCCAGAGAGGCACTAAAAGAGAGAGGGAAAGAGAGAAAGAGAGAAAATGAGTGTGAGATAAGGCTGCAATGTCGTTTATCGTCCTGGAGCAATGTATTCACCTCAGTTTCGCACCAAAACTCAGTGTTACTAGTCTTGTTATTCGTGTCCTGGTCGTGTCGTGTGTTATATATTTTTTTCAAACGATTGGCAATGAAACTAGAGCATGAATACCGGTTTTCGATAATATCGAAAAACCGGAATATCGGACCATAATTCCGATATTGGCAAAACCGACATTGAACTCTACAACACCGGTATTTCGATATTTTCGATATTAAAACCACCAGAAGAAATTAATTTTCTAAGAGTAGAGTATTGCTGTCTTAATGCAGTCTCAACTCAATACTCGCAAATGTCACAAGTAATAGTAAATATAAAAAGTAAATAATATGTTTCTCATGTAGTTAACGTTTTTATTTACTTTAAACAACATACAATATTACAATTTATAAAGATAACGAACAATTTTGTTTTTTGATTAAAGATCTCAAATGCTGTGATTAATAATAATACTTTGTTATAGTTTTATACTTAACGAGAATGTTTATTTCTTTAAAGTTATTTTTTATTTGAATTTTGGAAGAATATCAAGTTTAAATGATAATAGTACATATAAAGTACATTATTGAGTCGAGAGTGATTATTTCTTATTTTATTGCTTAATAAATGTTGATTTTTACATATCCTGCCTGTTGTTTCATTTCTAATAATTTAAAATCTAACTTGCACCTCTTGCAAGTGCCGGAAAGATGTTGGTAACGGGAAAATCGATATTTTACTATTTAAATAACGAATATCGAAAAAATATCGAAATACCGGAAAACCGGTATTTGAATTTCCGATATCGAAAAAATACCGGTATTAGAAAAAATCTCCGATATTAGATGCTCTAAATGAAACCTCAGTCACTTGTTCGTAGCTATTTTAAAAAGAAAGAAGTGCTCGGCAAAGATGTGCAGGTGTGTCAGTTCTGTGATTTACGGTATCAGACAATAAACGCTACGCGTATGAAACAACACCTACTTAAGTGTAAAAACTGCCCACAAGAAGTAAAGGACTCATTTGATAATGCAGCTGCTGGTGCTCACAAAAACCATGGACTCCATGAGTCAACAATAATTCCTCAGATTACGATGCAACTTCTAGCACTAACGTGCATCAAGCTACATCTCCGTCTGATGACGTAATGTGTTTCTACATGTTTACATTCATTTAAAAGATTTAAGCCCTAAAATATCATCATCATCATCAGCCTATATTAGTCCACTGCTGGACGTAGGCCTCTCCCATTGCACGCCACCTAGCACGATCTGTGGCCACTCTCATCCAGCTTCTGCCAGCCACCTTGCGAAGATCGTCGCTCCACCTAGTCTGAGGGCGTCCTACACTGCGTTTGCCGATCCGCGGTCTCCACTCAAGAACACGATAGCTCCAGCGGTTATCCGTTCTGCGGCACACGTGGCCGGCCCACTGCCACTTCAAACTGCTAATTCGATGGGCTACGTCGATAACCTTAGTTCTCTCTCGGATCACCTCATTACGGATCCGATCCTTCAGAGAAACTCCCAACATAGCCCTCTCCATAGCTCGCTGAGCGACTTTAAATTTGTGGACCAGCCCCACCGTGAGTGTCCAGGTTTCGGCTCCGTAGGTCATAACAGGTAGGACGCACTGATTGAAGACTTTTGTCTTTAGACTCTGTGGAATAGACGACGTGAAAACTCGACGTAATTTCCCATACGCTGCCCAACCCAGCTGTATTCTTCTGTTGGCCTCTTTCTCGAAGTTGTTTTGACCCAACTGCAGAGTTTGCCCAAGGTAAACATATTCTTTAACAACTTCGAGTGTATCGCCTTGCACTGCAATCGGTCCCGGTGTGACATGTTCATTGAGCATAATCTTGGTTTTATCCAAGTTCATCCGGAGACCGATGCGTTGAGAAGAATCAGCTAGATCGTTCAGCATATGTTGTAGATCCTGCAACGTTTCGGCCATAATAACGATGTCGTCCGCAAATCGCAAGTGTGAGATGTAGTCGCCGTTTATGTTGATGCCACGCCCTTTCCAGATCAGCGTCCCGAACATATCCTCCAATGCTTTTGTGAACAATTTAGGGGAAATCACATCCCCATGTTTCACACCTCGATGCAGGTTGATAGGTCTAGTCCACTGATTCTGTACTTGGACGGCCATAGTTGCGGCGTTATATAGACATCTCAACACTTGGATGTATCGCCAGTCCACTTGGCAACGTTGCATGGATTCCAGAACTGACCAGGTTTCGATAGAGTCAAAAGCCTTCTCATAGTCCACAAATGCTATGCACAGGGGTTGCTTATACTCTTCAGTCTTCTGTATAATCTGCCGCACTGTATGAATGTGGTCTATGGTGCCATATCCTCCTCGAAACCCGGCCTGCTCAGGCAGGGGGTTGAAATTCGTCGAGTCTTCGTGCAAGGCGGTTCGTTATGACTCTTGAAAATAGTTTGTAGACGTGGCTTAAGAGTGAAATGGGTCGGTAGTTCTTCAGCAGGGTTCTAAAATATACTAGGGTAATATTTCTAACTCGAAATTTCTGGAAACTTTCTATGAAACTTTCCATGTAATATATGCAATTTATTGGAAACTTAGAGAAAAATATATAGAAATGACATTCTAAGGAGTTCATACCCACTAAAACATACGTACATGGTAAGATAGAAAATGTTTCGTTGTATAAAAAATATTTGGTTTCATACAAAACTTTTGTTATATTTGGTATGTTTCCATTTTAGGAAACATGCCCGCAATGTTTCCGGAAATATTTCGACCTTTTCGAAATATTTCCGGAAACATCCCAACACTAGGTATGCGTATATTCTATTAATACGTTTAATCAATTATTTACTTAGTTTTACTATCATAAAAAAAAAACACTTATAAACTGCAACCAGATTTGGGCGATTTAAAACGTCACTTTTAGCGCGCTTTCTGTGACGTCAAAGTTCATGTTCAAGCAGAGACAAACCTATACAAACTTATTAACGGCTACAAACTCGTTGATTCATGTCCATTAAGCACAATAAC
This sequence comes from Acleris sparsana, assembly GCA_923062465.1. Classification (NCBI taxonomy): domain Eukaryota; kingdom Metazoa; phylum Arthropoda; class Insecta; order Lepidoptera; family Tortricidae; genus Acleris; species Acleris sparsana. Next base: position 21,462,173 of record OV281285.1, read on the forward strand.
ACACAACGAAGGATCCGTAAAAAGTGACCTTTAGTGTAGATAGCTGAACTCTTCACTTTATTTAAATGTATGCTTCGGTTTTCGTAAGTTTTAGATTAGCTTTTTCTATCAGTTGAAATAAGTTGTAAACGTTTTTAGACCTAAAATGAAACGAGGAATAATAATAAGCAAAGAAAAAGTGGTAAAATATCTGCAAAATTTTGAGAAAATCGTGTTTTTATGAAAACAAAATGACATTTTTGCAGTAATTTTCCACAAAAAAAGCAGTTACTCAGTTATTTTTTTTAATTGGAATGTCAATACCATGAATTTTATTTTATCCTTCTTGGGCTATTAGATCAAAAGTTACACCATCACAAGTAAGTGTACTACCCAAAATTTATTAAAAAGTTTAAAAATCCGTAAAAAAAACCATTCGCTAAAAAAAAAAAAAATGTTTTACCGATAAATTAACCTAATTTTTCACCCCATTAAATATGTACCTACAGTTTATCGAGTACCACCCTGTATTTAAAAGTGCCTCGGGGGCTTCTTTCTCAGTTGTTAAATGAGTAAATGCATTATTGATGTTATATCTCCTCTCCAGCCATATTCTTCTGGATTTTTTACAATTCCGTACCTATCATGGTTGCACTTGGTGGTATGTCCTAAAAGTGTGATATGATGCAGCGTCTTTTGTTGGTGGCAAAGAAGCAAGGTTAAATTTACTTTTTAATGATGACTTTGCGAATTGTCGATATCGGATTTCTTCTAAGGATTCCTTTTCCATATCGCCACCATACAAAGTTACCAGAAAGCGTCCAGCATCTGCGCTTGCCATTGGTTGCACAGTTTCATTTTTGAAAATTCTATTGACCTCATTAGTCATTAAGTTGCTTCTCGACAAGACAAATAAATTTGATTTTCCCTTGATTGAACAGAGATTATGTGGCAGCCACTAAACAGAAATTCAAACTATATAGAAAAGGAATCTTTCGAAGAAATCCAGGTTTTCGATGTTGGTAAATGTACAACAAAGAGAGACGGTTATTAATTTCAAAATAAATAAGGATAAGCTCAAATATGTATGAAACATGAAATGGATGTTGTTTACAGTGAATCTGATTTAGACAAGGGAGGAAGAGCATTGCAAATACTCATGTATTCATTTTAATGTTTATGTAAAATGTATGTTGAGAGCATTGCAAATACTCATGTATTCATTTAAATGTTTATGTAAAATGTATGTTGATCTATGGTATTGAGCTCTGATACTCTACACATGAGCACCTAAATATTTGGAGTGTAAAGAAAGAAAACCGTTCTTCAGCTGCTAAGTTAGCAAAACACAATCAAAATCTATTAGCACAGCAAGTAACAACAATCGACCACCAAAGACGATTAAAATGGCACAACATAAAAACTGAAGTTTCGCTTCTATTTCTGGTTCTTGGAAGAATTACTGTCCTTGCTGGACACTCGGGGTTGCAATAATTTTATAACTCATCTCTGATCATAGTCCAAGTCTGATTGCCTATTTAATTAATGAGAAGAAATAGAGTATCATCATCACATCAGATCTTAGTGGTAGATTCAACATAAATAAATAAGAGTGTCATTGGATTTTCCGTTACATTAAAATCCTATAAATGGTTAAACCTAACGTCATATTTATTAAAAAAGACTTGATATGACTATATTGTTTGTACTACAAATGTATATGGTAGTGATACAACTTACCAAGAATAAGTACTGTAGCCCATACACTATCGAGTTGACAGTCAGCACTGGTTTCCAGTCCTCCCTTAGTATATTGAGGCACACATTTCCGTCCATGTCTATATTGGGATGGTATACGGCTGTCTCGCACTTGACCTTTGGAGGCTCATGTGGATAGTTTGGACCTACCTGAAAATTAACAACACATATTATCAATAATAATCATACGAGACATTGTTTTTTTTTTTAAGCTTTTGTTCGAGTCTACTATATTTTGTAGTTATTATCTTCTACTTAACAAGACAAACAAACGAAACCCAATTTGGTTCTGACTCCATCAGCTGCTTGATACCATAAAGTTACATTGCCCTCGGGTTAACTCATGTATTCCACATTATAGCCCAGTACAATAACAAGAAGTGGTTTAAAATGAACTAGAAATATTAGAACCACAATTACAGTGTATGAAGTGAGCATGGTACTGAAAAATTTGTAGGAATAGACAATGCCGCAGGAGAGCACTGAACTTGGAACTAAAAAAAACTAAAAACCGGGCAAGAGCATGTTGGACCATGTTCAGTGGCAGGGTTCCGAATCCGTTACCACAATCATATCGCGACAAACTTAACTTTGCCGTTGGAAAACTATCACCCCATACATCGACATAGGTCGCGGTCAGTTTACCAACACCGCACATACGTTTTCGGGAGGTATAAACATTTAAACCATTTGTCACTCAAAAACCAATGAATTTTTTAAAGACCTATCCAACGACACCACTATGGGGCAGACGAGAAAAAAAATTCCTCAGGTTTATCATAGGGGAGGCCACATATTTTTATTTTTTTTCAAGTTTTAATTTTACCACTTTGTTAGCGTGAGTACTAAGAGTCTCTGAGCTAGGCTGCGGACGGACGGACGGACATGGCGAAACTATAAGGGTTAGTAGTTTGACTAGGAAACCCTAAAAAGAAGAAAATGTAACATGCTGCAATAATGTTATTCATCTATCAAATTTAAATAAATATATTTACACGACTTAACAGTAATAACCAACACATTAAGACACTTAACTAATTAAAACAATTATAACTATATGAAAAGCAAGCTTTAAAACCTGACTGCATTTTTTGATATTATTTGTATATATTTGAGATGGTCACCTTTCAAATGATAGCCATATTGTAATAATTAGGAGACTTTTTTTTTACACATAATTGACATTTTGCCATTGTTGTTATTTTAATTTTAACATTTTAGGTGTCCTATGTCACCCGGGATGGTGGAAAGGATTCTAATGATACCACACACATTGAAATCGGCTCAGCAGTTTAGAAGTTATGGTGGAATACAGATTCATTACATACATACATGATTCCTGAAAACATTACACTCCTTTTTTTGGGCTGGCGTGTAAAAATATAATATTTGGTAATAATAGATTGCTGATCATCCATCATCTCAAACAATTTTAGACTTTCACAGGACACCGTTCACATTCGGGTGCCGACACAACAAGTCTCAGGACTCAATGACTGATGCGTTTCAGCACGACACCGTGCCCGTTGACGAAATCTATTTGTAAGCTTATATATACCAAACTTATGCCCGCAACTTCATTTGCATAGAAATCATTTATCCCTTTTCCCCTGGGATACGTAGATTTTTTTATTTAATTTCCTGGTTTTAAGTGTTCTATTCCCAACTAATCTCTGTGCCAAATTTAATTCAAATCCAATAAGCCATTCTGGTATGATTGAATAACAAACATCCCAACTTTTGCATTTACAATACATATTGGTTAGAAGAATGATAAGGTTAACATCAAGTCGTCTTTATCTTTAACACTAAGGACTAAGCTATACAAATAAATGTTTGGAGTTTTTTTTATAAGATCACTATTTTGGATCCATTGTAATTGTTAATTTGGATTTGCCATTAATTTCTCTCGAGAAACACTGCAAGAAATCATCCTTCGGTAACTACTAAACCAGACTGACGTGGAAAGCCTTAAAAAAAAAGCTGTATTGACCTGAATCTCAACCTCCCAAAGAGTTATTCAAAATCTCCACTGTGAAAGTTTAGGCCAAGAAACAATGTTCTATATTTAAGATGGTTGTCTTGTCTCCTAAAACTCTTATTTGTGAGCGGTAATGTCAGCAAATTAAATGTTTTGTTTGAGAGAATTAAACTTAAATATATGCCAGACTCAGTTCAACATATATCAATGCTCTTACTGCTCGTTTGTACACTCCAAAGCTGATTGGCCACATTTCTACCATTTTATCTTACCATTTGTCTACTTGTACAGAATTTCATACTAGGCAGCTACTGCCTTTCAAAAAAAAAAAAGGTAGCTATAAACCACAAGATCAATCCTTTCAAAAACCATGTCATGGACACATGAACTTAATTTTCTTCTTGAGCATAATAAAAGCCCAACATTAAATAAGCAAGTCAACTACCCACATTACAACTTTATAAGATTTAGGACAGTATAACTATCTTGCTACGTAGATAACAAGTTTCATTTTTGGGGAAAGCTTTTGTTGCCACCTGTCCTTTTTTAACAAAGACATTATCTTCTTATCAAGACCACAAAAATGGCCAACATGGTGGGTCGACATTAAGTATACCTGAGATGCTGTTGCAACCTTCTGACTCAATCATCAGATCAGGTTTTAGATACATGGCCAATTAGATGAATTCCAAAGTTCAGCCCATTATTATGATGGAAAGAGGTGCAAAATAGACTTGCAAGATTGACCAACGCTAACAAGGCAAGTTTAATGAAAGCTTGAAAAAACCATTAAAATACAAACTTCACAGCACTAAACTGATGTAGTTGAAGTCATAGACAATTAGGTGCAGTTAGTGTTAAACTAGCTATTCTGAACACCATAGATATTTTTCACCTTAAAGCTAAATATAAATCGGCCCCCTCGATAAAAGCCCTCGTCAGGGCATATTATCAGTTTGAAATTCAGCAAATCATCTTGATCAGGGAACTCTGTACTACATGTCTTGGGCAAATTCAATTCATTCAGATCTGAAAACAATAAAATTTCGACAATTATATATTAACGTGAAAAAGTAAATGTACTATTCCAGGTATCTATAACTGGTGACGCTGACGTATGCTTTACGTTAGAGCTGCAAGAGACTAAAGATGATGACTAAATTTTATCATGACTATTCAAATCGTCCTTTTCATATTGGATTACCTACCTTTTGTAATCCGCAGCTGTGCCGCCGATGCCTTCTTTTGTGATCCACCAGCTCTTGCTGTACCTTCCTCATCTTTCTTTTGCTGTTTTAGTGAAAAAAGTTTAATCATTGTCCTATACTAATCGATATAATAGAAATTACAACCAAGACTTATTTTGACAGATTATTTTTGTAGGTACACACTTAAAACTGTCTTAATTTAACTGTAATACGATTAGTAAATAATAAATAATTATACTTTCGTGTAGTTTTGATTGGTAACTAGGTAATAATGTTAAATAAGTTTATTTTAGACCAATCACGGAGGAGACAGACGGTCAGATCAGATAATTATGACCACAGACAAATGTAAATGTAAGGCACCCCACAGATGATCAAAATATTTGCACAGACTATTAAGGTATGTTTAGAGATAGGAATCAGCCTTAGAACTGACAGACCATTAGTGGTAGTTCAGGTACGCATGCGAGTACGGAACCGGTAGCGCTAGTGGGCAATAAAATTCAAATAAAAATGGCGGAATGGCGGGGAATTTAAATGTTGACAGCAAATGCTCATAATGAAGTTCATTAACAAACAAAAAAGTTCAAGAACAAGCTGAGATGGTGCCAAAACAATGAGGAAAATATTAAACTTGAAATTTTGGCAATGCATCGCAAACAAAATAATTTCGGAAAATTTTGGAAGTCCACTAAAAGTCTAAATTATAAATCCAGTGTACCCATTACCGTAGAGAGTATTTCGGGATCTAAAAATATAGCTCAGTTGTTTTCGCACCATTTCAAAGTTGATCCGCTTCCGGCAAGCGTGCCGTGCCGGACGAGTGCTGCGTACTCGGCCGTCACCGAACTTGAACCCCCACCTAACTTCACGCCGAGAGATGTTAGGAAAGTTGTTGTACAGATGAGGCGTGGCAAGTCACCAGGCTATGATTTTTTGAGTATAGAACACGTCCAGTTTGCCGGCGATGAAATGTTCAACGTTTTAGCGAATCTTTATGGCCTGTGTCTGCGCCATAGTTATCTGCCCAGCAAAATCATGAAAACTGTGGTGGTTCCAGTCCCAAAAAATAGAACGGGTGACCTTTCTAGTATTAAAAATTATCGCCCGATTTCTTTAGGCACAATTCTTGGCAAAATACTGGAAAGACTCCTACACCCATCATTAAAGGAGAACCTGATATTGGATGATGCGCAGTTTGGTTTTCGTACTGGTCTCTCAACAGATTCTGCGATTTACTGTCTTAAATCGACTGTCAATTACTATGTTGGTAGGGAAACTTCCGTGTACGCATATTTTCTTGACCTCAGTCGGGCTTTTGACCTCGTAAATTATGATTTACTGTGGGAAAAACTTGCTGGGTCAAATGTACCCAAGCACAGTGTGAACCTGTTGAGATACTGGTACGAAAATCAATCAAATGCGGTGAGATGGAGCGACTCCTTCTCTAACGAATACAGGTTAGAGTGTGGAGTTCGTCAAGGAGGGTTAACCTCCCCGGACCTCTTTAGCCTGTATATTAACGACCTTATTATGAACTTAGGAGGGACTGGAGTTGGCTGCCATGTCGGCAGAACATGTCTGAATAATTTCAGCTATGCCGACGATATGGTCCTCCTCAGCCCGTCTATTAACGGTATAAACAAGCTTCTTAACGTCTGCGAGCACTATGCTTCTAACTATGGATTAAAGTATAATGCTCAGAAGACTAAGCTATTGGTTTTTCGCTCAGGGAAAGGTCCGGAGAGTGTTCGCCCAGTGTACTTGGACGGTTCTCCAATTGAGAGGGTCCGGCAGTTTAGGTACTTGGGACACATTTTGACAGAGAATCTCCAAGACGATCTGGACATAGAACGTGAACGCCGAGCCACAGCCGTCAGAAGCAACATGCTTGCGAGAAGGTTCGCGCGATGTAATGACCCTGTTAAGCTGACATTATTTAGAGCATTCTGTCAATGCCTATATACATGTCAGTTATGGGTCAATTACACGAGACGCGCCATTAGTACCATCAGAGTGCAGTACAATTATGCGTTTCGCACCTTGATGAAACTGCCACGTTATTGCAGTGCGTCGAGTATGTTTGCGGAGGCTGGCGTTCCCGATTTCTTCGCCATCATAAGGTCACGCATAGCATCATTTCGAGATCGCATTCGGTCGTCCAGTTACGGGAATTTACGGGATTCTCTGTACCCTGTCCGATCGCCTGGACTGCCGGATGCTTCGACACTGGCTAAAGGTGCACTGCGAGCCCAACAAAAAATAATTGCCGGTTAGTGATGTTGTTAAAATATGTCTTATGTGTTATTTTAATGTATTATTTTAATGTATTTAAGTTTAATTTACTGTGTTATTTTTAAACACTTTTTGTAAATTCTTATGATGTATGGGTACACTTGCCTGAAATAAATGACTTTATTATTATTATTTGTATGTCTTTACCAATCACGGGACTATGGGAGTCCCGGACCTTTGGAAGGCGTACATGGAGCCGAAGCCAACACGCAGAGGCCCTTTAGACAAGTTTAATTTAGTAAAGTTATGGGACACCAACCGGCGATTGTCCCTGAGTTCAAACTAAACAAGTATGCTCCCACGGACAGCCACCGGTCAGTGTTAAATTGATGAAACTACGGCGCCTGCCTGGCCAATGCTAATTACTTTGGTTTAAATGGCAGGCGGTGACTCGCCAACTCAATGGAATGGACCTCCCGAAATAGCCACATATATATAGCAGCAGGGAGGCAACAGTTCCAGAGGGGCTAAGGGTGGAGAGGTGCTTCTGTTATTATTATTCTTATTATTATTCTCGAATTGAACGAAGTTAACTTTTTCGCACTCATCGATTATTTCGTAAATTTTGTGAAATATATTTCATCGATCAGCACGAATTAGTTAACTTCGATCAATTCGAAAACGAACTTCCATTTGCACAAGCGAAATGCTAAAATAAAGCATGTTTCAATCTTCAATGAATGAAATATTAATACATTTAAGTTAAACTAATACATTTTAACCCGACTGTTGCAGTGAAACGAACTCTATAAAATAACAAAGCACAAACAGTATAAATTATAAGACTGTATGAAATTTAAAATCTTTATTTAGTGACCACTGACTGTCTTTTAAACAAAATCTTATGTGTATCACAATGATATGATGAAACTTAAGCTCAGAATAACATAACACTGATTAAAATTATTAGAAGTAGAACAAAAAAGAACAAACGAACCAAGTGAACACAAGTGAATATGTTTTTAAAGAAAATTTACATTTAACCTTATCTACATTTTAATAACAGGACACACAGGAACAGCAACGTTTTCTTTGTTAAATATACAAATATGCTGTTGTGAGCTTATTTTAATTCGACTAAAAGAAGAATATATGTCCCGTGAATAAAAACAATAACAAAACAACGCCACTGGCAATGCCACTCGCGGTCAGCTCACATTTAGCACATGGTCGATATGATAAGAACATAAATAATTTAACTATTTATTTTATATGTAAAACACAACTGGTCATTAAATGAAGAGCCATTTTAGTAGTCGCAATCACAATAATACATAGTAAATAATGGTCCCTGTTTAATAACAATTAAACCGTGACTAATTTAATGTCTAGTCCAGTAACTGCCAGCCAACCAACCAACCAACAATTGTGCATTTTCTTTCTTACCCAAAAGACAGTATTAACATTTGGGAACCTGTATTCGTATGTAAGAGCATCAACGATCCTTAATGGAGACGAGAATAAGCTAGGTGTGCCGTTTACATTTTATCTGGTTATAGAAATATGGTTTAATGTTTAATACACTTTTTATAAAATTATCATAAGACGACCACATATTTATTTATACAATGAAATAGTTTTTTTTTTAAGACGCTTTGTAATTTTTTGTGCTACATAAATAAAATCTTTCTTTCATGAAATGCATAACTCCTACAGTAAATCAGTATGAATTAACTACCTAGCAAAAGGTCGGGTATCCGCCATTTTTGTACATGATCCACAGGGATCACTGCCATGCCCTAAACAAACAGATTTAAAAAGGGCAGATCTCCGACTTTTCGCAAGGTAACATGTTTAATTTTACTGAACTAATTATCACACTTATATTTTTACCATTCAATGCATGAACATTATATTGTTAATACAGATTTTAGGTTTCACTTGAATTCTTAATTTACATTTCCATACAAACTTAATGCCGGTAATCATAATATTTTTTAGTATTAGTATTGTTATTTTACTTTTATATTTGAATATTTATTGTAAAGAACCAAACTACTAGAAAATTTAAAAAATATCTGAAATAGTACAATAAATTTAAACTGGCAAGACCAGTAAAAGGCAGTCGTATATGCGGTGAAATTATCTAATTATAATCTTACTTAAATAACTTCATTTAATACAACTATAAATACGGACTTTACATTAAAATTTAAAAGTTAAAGTTAAAACTAAACTTATTTAAAATAAAATAAAATAAAACTAAGCTACTCAAATATTAAAAATTAAACATAAACACCACTATAAAAAGAACACCCCCTCTAGCAGGTCCGCTCGCGGCATGGTCCCTAAGACACTGGCTGCATTACCTCTCTGGATGGCTAGCCCAATCCTTTGGGAAAGGTAAGCGCCAGCTCTAGGGTCTCCGGAGGTGTCGATGAGCCGGGATGACAGGGCCTTAATGAAACTTTTCATGTCAGCTGACCAAGGTCCCATTGTTTCCACCGCAAGCGCCACAAATTCGTAATTATTTAATAATGATGAATATTTGCGGCGCTTGTTGGTTTGGGCCTGTTCAGCTGCTGCACCGGCCCGATTACGGGTTGTCTGGACGTGAGAAAGGGCGAATGTATCAACACACGTCGCGTCCCACACCAGTGCCCTACCTAGTTTCCACGGCACCAACGTAGCTCCGTCTGGTCGCTTGCCATCGTCTCTATGCAAACCTGCTGGTTCCAGGACAGCAGGCACAGAGACAGTGGCAAGCGAACGACGGATCAGATCATTAATTGTGCCGTGGCGGTACAAACGGCCAGCACTTCTAAAACATGAAAGGCCATGTCGTCCCAGCTCACTCACTTCCTTCCCGCACGTACAAGTGTGAGGTTCACAGATTCTGGCTCCAAGCCGTAAGCTTATTGCAATTCGCAAGCAGCTTGGGTCCAAGACTGTGCCTATATTACGGGAAGGAAGAGCGTGGAGCCAGTGGCCTGATTCGCCTGCTGAGACAGCGAGGAGACGGGCGCGATCTAAATCGTCCGGACTATTTTGTACAAGAGATGCATGAATTGATTCGAGGCGAGGTGTATCCCATGCTCTTTGGATATGCCTCTTGACTGGCATATCCACTCCGGGACAAGACTCACACCAAGCATCCCTGGCCTCCACCAGGTTCGCCATCTCAACGTCAAGTATCTGTGGGAGATTTAAAATAATACTGACGAGAGACAACGAACCATAAGCGGAGGACAGGAAAGCCGGCAGTGCCACGCTAGAAGAGCATCGAATACCAAGTCCACCGAAACGAATTGGGAGAACCGCTTGAGTCCAAGACCTTAAATTAAAATGAATGTTTAATAATTTTGACAGAGTTGATTGAAGGGTAATATCTATAGAAGCCATGATGTCTGGAAATTTCCAAATTGGACAACTCCGTAATAAATACATGAACTTTGGAGTGAAAAGACAAAAACGAATAATAAAAAGCGCCATGTGGGGATTTATTTCGTACAAAAGGTCAGAAGTATTTTTAAAAAGATTTAATTTGCAATTTATAATGGGATTGATTGCTTCGTCAAAAATCGGTGAACCTAAAAGTGTTAAAGATGAATTTGAATGGACCGAAATGTTGGGTGAAGCTGCGTTAAAATTAGTGACGATATCAATATTTTTTTCTAAAGAAATGTGATCTGGCACATACATTTCGCACTTAGTAAAGTTTAATGAGAGGCCTATAATAGAAAATTTAGTGATGATCGTATGCAGGTCTTGTAGTACAGTTGACGCGTCCCCACCAAGGGAACCGTCATCAAGGTACCACAGATTGAATTTGGAATTTAGATCTGAAATAATTGGATGAATGACTAAACTAAAAATTACAGGCCCGAGTGGGTCTCCCTGTTGGCAACCCATGCATGAAGATATGATTTTGTCACCGAATAGTAATTTTGATGGTGCCCCATAGCATTGCCACAAATAGCCGTATAATTCTGGAACTTATTTTTTGACAGCAGCTAGAAGGGCACCACGATCTACCGAATTAAAAGCATTTTTGACGTCAATTTTTAGAAAAACTTCATAGTCCGGACGGCTTAGAAAAGAGCGCGCAGCGTGGACAGCTGCCTCACAACCTCCTTTGACGCCGAAACCCAGCTGCCGAGGTTTGAAAATGTCTGACAGTCTATTACGATATTTTCGGCAGCAAAGTTTCGACGCCAAACGCCTAAAGGTGCAGCCGACGGCAATCGGGCGGATACCACCATCTTTTTTGGCTAGAGCCACAAGATTGGCGCCATAGAGGAGCGGGACAATCTCGACATTCACGCGACCTGACAACATAAGATTAATCAAAGCAGTGACGTTCTGTAGCAAAGCCTTTCCCGCATCCCCTAAAGACGAGGTGGTCAAATCTTTGAGATGTTGTGGTGAAAGACCATCCAAGCCGCCGGCTGAACCATTAGGGAAAGACATGATAGCCTGCTGGACGGCATCGACATTTACAGATAAAACAGTGTCATCTGATTCGGGAGGGTCAGGAAGCAGGGAGGAGGCGGGGCGAATTGGGTGTTTCTCTCTGAGAGCTGCAAAGGTCTCAGCAGAGTGCGTGGCCAAGTCGTCATTTGAAAACAGAAGTCGGGCAGCACTGCTAACGTTCCCTTCTGAAAGTTTATTTTCAATCTGTTTCACTTTGGAACATTGAGAATAAGCATTACTAATTTTAAAATTTGGACGCGTTTGTGAATCAAAAGGTCTGTCGGAAGATAAAGTGTTGTTTTTAATTTGATTTGTGAGGGAGTCTTTTTTACTTTTGTCCGCATGAAGAATAGAATAGGGGAACGTTAGCAGACGCTCCCAGGCTTGAAGGGAATTTTCCGTGACAACCTTGGCGACACACTCGGAGAGGCAGTTGGCCACAGAGGTTCGCGCTCCACGGGGAATTCTTTTTATGATTGGTTCTAATTATATACTTAAGTGGTCACATAATTAGAACTTGTGATCCATTCCATACAATTGCCCACAAATATCACTTATCGAATTTGACCACCGCCCAAAGTAGTTGACCAATTTTATTAGTAATTACAATTTACTTTATTAATCTTTGTTATAAACGAATCTTATATTAAATAGAGATTAAAAAACTAAGTGCTAACGCATCCATACAAAATTGTATAACTTTGTATGAACAAATGAAAGCTTAATTATTACAGAGATTAATTGAACATCATTTTAAACCTCAGTACTAATTTCACCAAACGATGTTAAACTTAATCAATGTTAATCGACGCTTAGTTCATACATTATGACCGCTGTTACCGCTCTATTCGTCTGTTAAGTGGCTAACTTCGTTTGGTGAATTTGGTACTTGGTTTATTATTATTAGTCAACAAGATGGTAACTAGCAATAATATTAATTAAGAACTGTTTGATAGACTGTCAAAATTTAGTAATATTTGTAGGCAATTGTATGGGGAAAACGCCAGCACCACCAGCAACCTAACCACCTATGTATACCATAAAGATCTAGTCCGCTACTTTAATCATACACTATATTTAATTTCAAATCAGATAATTCGGTGTCAGAATTCTCTAGTATTAAAGGAAATATTAAATAACGATTTGGGTGTATAGAATCACAGCTTAATCCATACTTAAATATTCATGTAATGGGACAAGCAAGGCAAGCAGACGGTAGTTTATTTATTTATTTATTTTATTTGGGACATCAACAGCGATACATTGAATAAGATACTTAAGATATGAATACATTTGAGTAAGCCAATAACAGATGACCACAAAAAATACAAGAAAAATAGAAGTGGAGTTATAACAACGTAAACAAGTACATTTTTTGAAGGTAGCACAAAATTATCCTTGTTAATAAAAACATACAAAAAAATAAAGAGATAGTTATTACTTAAATTTAGGTACTTAAACGGGTGTGTGTGTATTGGTTGTGTGTGTGTGTGTGTGTGTGGTGAGTGTGTGTGTGTGTGTGTGTGGTGTGTGTGTGTGTGTGTGTGTGTGTATGTGGGTACATTATTAGGGGTTTGTAAGTAATTGACGAACACGGTTTACAAAAACAGACTTACTACAGTTGAAGATCTCTATGCTATGAAAACGCGTATTATACTCTCTGAGGAGACGTACAAGTGGCGAGTTTTGAGCGTACTTTGTGTGTGTACGCGGGATCCCGAATAAAGAGCGTTCAGCGTGGCGGGTTCTAATAGCCGGAACAAAAAGTAGTTGTTTGGTTCCGCGGTACTACCGGACATGTGGAGCAGGAAGGTGACAACACTGACAACAGTTGTTGGTAAAAGTGGCAAGGAACCGATCACAAGGGCGCTCTGAAATTGCGCTGCTAAACAATCATGTGTTTTGCGGGTGGTAGGACCCTGTGCAGGGTCCGTCCGGATCGCTACCACCATCTTATCCATTAACCTACTGCCAAACAGCAGTGTTCGCATTTTGTGTTCCGGTTTGGGGATAAGACAGCCGGTGTAATGACTAGCATAGAGGCATTCCATCTTAGTCCTCTGGGTTGGCAACGCAGGTGGCCTGTGTGCTCGGTTGCCTTCCCTATGCGATAAAAAAAAAAAAGGCTTTGAAACCACTTAATCCAAAAGGTATGCAATCCGTCCAGCCCACGAAGTTTTCTAGTTCTACCTCATTCGAATTGCACAACATAAGTCTTAGGGGCAGATATTATGATTATAGGCACCATAAAAAATATCATTTCTTTGATTTAAACAAATTTACTTATAAAGCGCCTTGATCTAACATCAGGAAAAATTCATTTGCCCAAGAAACATATTTTGACCTTGGTTGATCTATTAGCTTTTAATGTAGAACCAAATAGATATAATAGTTTACAGCCCCAACAAGCCAAAATTGGCAATAATGCTTTGCCTCTTGATTTAAACTAAATTATAGGACAGCGGAAACACCCTTGAGTATAAATTTAATTCACCAAAATATTCAAGGTTTTTCCAGCAAAGAACTAGAAATAGGGTTGTTCTTAGATAATGAAAATGTACAAATAATGTGCATTACTGAACATTGGCTTAGACAAGATCAATTAATTTTTGATTTTTTAAATTTTAAATTAGTAAGTTATTTTGCCAGGAAAAGTGCCATTCATGGCGGCTCTTTTATAATTATTAAAAGTACTCTTAAATCCAAAGAAAGAAAGGATATTGTAAAGCAATCGATAGAAAGGATTGTAGAAATTTCATGCGCAGAAATAGAAAGTTATATAATAATATGTGTTTACAGACCACCATTGGCTGATTTTTGCACATTTGAATCCACTATGGAACATGTGTTAAAATTAGCATGTAATAGCCAGAAGCATGTTATAGTTTGTGGAGATTTTAATATTAACTTACTTGAAAAGTCAAATAATACCACTAGGTTACTAAGTTTATTTAAATCTTTTAATTTAGGTAATCTGTTCTTTGAACCCACTCGGATAGGTGTTAGTAGTGCAACTTGCTTAGATAATATTTTTTGTAACTGCGATTGTTTGGATAAAGAAATATTTAATTGTTTTAATTCTGACCATAGTGGTCAGAAGGCATCTTTCATCTCGGATTTTTATCAAAAACCTCACACAATAACTTACCGACCTATAACTAGTAATCGTTTGAAATTATTCAAAAATAAAGTTCAGAGTAATCTTTCAGTGTTACCTTTTTCACAGAATGAATGTAATAGTATTTATAAAGACTTGTTTGGCGTAATTCTACATCAATTTAACAACAATTTTAAAATTAAAACTATTACTAGGTCGAAAACCAGATTTAGTGAATGGGCTACTGCAGGCATTCATAAAAGTAGAAATAGGCTTTATGACCTATATAGAGAGAGGGAGGACAATAAGAATGCTGATTTCCTAAATTATGTTAAGAAATATTCAAGGACCTTTAAGCAAGTTTGTTTAACTGCTAAGGCATTTTTTCTTAGTCTTAAACTCAAATCATCTGAGAACAAGGTAAAAACTGTATGGAATATTATAAATAGAGAAACGGGAAAATCAAAAACTCGTGATAATCAAGTCACCCTGAACACAGGTAGCCATCCAATCACGTCAAATAAAGATGTTGCATTAGCATTCGAAGATTATTTTTCCAACATGGCAATTAATACTACGAAATGTCTTAAATCATCCGCGGTTGAAGCTCAATCATTACTTTGCACTAATGTCAGTAAATGTAATATAAACTTTGAATTCAGCCCTGTAAATTCAGATTCAATAGTAAAGATATTTAAATCGCTTAGTTTAAAAAAGACTGAAGATTTGTGGGGCACATCAGTTAAAGTGCTCTTTCATATCATAGATGTAATTGCACCCCATCTAGCATTAATTTACAATAATTGCATATCAGAGGGGATCTTTCCAGATCTCATGAAATATAGTAAAGTCATACCTCTTTTTAAATCAGGCGAGATGAGTGATATAACGAACTTCCGTCCCATTTCCATACTACCAGTTTTAAGTAAAGTCTTTGAGAAACTAATGCTGAAGGATATGTTAGGTCACTTTAACAGAAATAAACTACTTAGCAATAACCAGTTTGGCTTTACAAGAGGTCGATCAACAATTGATGCGGCATCGGTACTCATTAAATATATATATAACAGTTGGGAAACATCTTGCGACGCAATAGGAATATTTTGTGATCTTTCTAAAGCTTTTGATTGCGTGGAACATATGACCCTTATTTTAAAATTAGAACATTATGGATTGTCCAATAAAGCTTTAAGCCTTATGTCTTCTTATCTAAGTGATAGAACTCAAACAGTTGTTGTAAACAAAACGCAATCTGTTGGAGCTACAGTGAAAATAGGTGTGTCTCAAGGCTCTATTTTAGGTCCTTTTTTATTTTTGGTTTACATAAATGACTTACCACCAATAGTAGATGAACTTTGCGATATTGTACTTTTTGCTGATGATACTTCACTAATTTTCAAGGTAGATAGAAAAACCGTAGACTACAGTAGGATAAACGCCACTCTAGTTAAAGTACATAATTGGTTTATTAGTAACAACTTGCTACTAAATGCCAAGAAAACTAAATGTGTTAGGTTCGCTTTGCCTAATGTTAAACCGGTAGATTCTAGTATTTTTCTAAATAACGAGTGTTTGCTAATGGTAGATAGGGCGGTTTTCCTAGGCATAACAATAGATAAAAATTTGCAATGGAGTCCCCACATAGCTGCACTGGCAGGTAAACTAAGTTCGGCAGCTTACGCCGTTAGGAAAATTAGACAACTAACTAATGTTGAGACAGCTCGCTTAGTTTATTATAGTTATTTTCATAGTGTTATGTCTTATGGTATTCTGGTTTGGGGTAAGGCAGCTGACATACAAACTATATTTGTGTTACAAAAAAGGGCCATTCGTTCTATTTATAATTTAAATTCCCGTGACTCATTAAGAGAACTTTTTAAAGAAACTAATATCTTAACTGAAGCGTCTCAATTTATTTACGAGAATATTATTTATGTTATTAAGAATTTAGATTCGTTCACCAAAAACTCAGATATACATAATTTAAATACTAGAAATAAAAATAAAATAGCTATTCGAAAATTCCGTGTCCGTAAAGTATATAAATCATTTGTTGGTCAATGCATTCATTTCTATAATAAATTACCTGAAGTAGTTTTAAAGTTACCCTTTCCAGCACTTAAAAAAGATTTAGTAGCGAGATGCCTACTATCGGCCTTAGTCTATCTTGTATTTTTTACTTGCAGTATAAAGCATAATGACAATATTTTGAAAAGTCCATACATATCATCGCATTATGCCGAAAATCGCGATCTGGCGAACATTATTCTAAATAGACCAAAGAGTCGCATAATGCCGACTTTCGTTCTCACCAATGTTTTTGTTATTTGTTTTGCCTACAAAATGTACAATCAAAAACAAAACACTAATTGTATGAACATAATAAGGATTTTATTTAATGAATTCTAGTAGTAAATAATTAAATAAATCATATTTTTAAGGCTAACCAGTAACCAAACACTCCTTCCCAATTAACACAAAATTATACTTCAATTACCAACAAAGTCAACGTTTTAATTCATTATTAACCTTGAGAATGATTAAAAAACAAGTGTTATACTTATCCTCATTAAAAAAAACGAACTTTGCTTAGTCTACGTAAACAAACCCCTATTTCAAGGTGTTGATCAAGAAAATCCTGAACAATTTTTTTTATGCGATCATTTGTAATTTTTTCTTTTTTAATTTGTTTTTTAGTTTTCGGGAAATGGATCTGGCTCTTTCGTATATCGTGATCGTATTTTATGCTTTCATTTTTTATACTTTTAATGAACGGGAATAGGTTTGGCTTTTTCCGTTTAATTATTTTATTTAGGCGTGAATGCCAGCCCTCCACTGCATTTATAGTACGGTGAGGATTATCAAAGCAGCTTACAGCATGAATTAATTTCGGATCCATCCACTGTTTTAGAAAGTAGTTTACGAAGTCGTTCCAGCCCTCTACATTAGACAGAACCTCAAACTGTATACTGAGGAAACCCTCAGGCATCAAAGTTGCTGGTAAATGTGCCAGTGCTACAAAAAGAGCAATTGTTTTATTATTAAACAAATTCAACTGCTTAGCCTTTTTGTGAAGAGCTTGGGCATAATGAAAAAAACATCCTTTTATGTTTGCGGTAGGGAATATGATTTGAAGGGCATTCATCGCCGCCATTTCATAATCTGTTTGAAATATTTCTGGATTCATATCCGGAATGCGGGCTTTTATCATTCCAAAGAGCCTTTCATGGGTCAATTTTCAAACAAGCGTTTTTTGCGGTCCCAGAGCTATAATTCTAAGTATATTTAACATTGAGTATAGTTACATATATATTTGCATTTTGTGCATTTTAATCTACTTAAAAATATATATTGCAGCTTACTAAATATTAATGGATTCCGAAAGAATCGAATTCGAAATCCTAAAAACAGCAAAATTTACCGCTTTTCGCGTGTCCCACTTCCAGTTTTGCTTAAATAAAAATTCATAACTTTGGACGTAGACAACGTATTAATATACAACATATATCGTTGTAAAGAGCTTTTATTGGCAAACTGATTAAAATAATTAAAAAAATAAAAACATTGATAATTAAAACCTGGAAAGTATTTTCGTGGATGTCCCGCGTGCGACCGTTTTTATGATGACTCAAGGAAACCCCCTGAATCTGGTTTATCTAATGGCCTACCTTCATATTTACGTTAGGATACCAAAGTACGTTAGTTGGGCTTAGACCGACAACGGGAGTGGACGCAGAGCCAGTGTTTTTGACGGAGGAAACAGGATAAGTCTTTTAAAGATGTATTTTGGTACGGTTATCACGACATTTGTATGGGCGTTTATTTATTGACATACGAATGAAATAAAAATGTGTGTTTCATAAACATTGTTAGCAATATGGGTAAGTAAGAATTTCGTATTAGTAAATAAGTGAATCGAGTAAGTAGTGTAAGAAAGATCGGTGAAAAACGTTTTTGTCGACATTTGTATGGCGACATTTGTACGGTTATTTTGTCCATACAAATGTCGAATGTGGCATACAAATGTCGGCTAAAATCAAAATCTAAATAAAATCGAAATGTATCATTTCCATATCCAATAATATCAACTTTTATGTTAAGTTTCATTATTGTAATTTTTTTGTGAGCTATCGTATAAAAATAGAGTACTTATAAGCAGGGCTCTGATTTTACATCGCACGGTAAGATGAAAGAAAACTATGGAGTCGATATTAAAATGCAAACTTGAGTAGTATCCATACTCATACTCATTCATATTCTTGGTCCCGTTTTTTTATATTTATCATGCTGTAACTAGTTACTTCAACGTAATTACGTACCTAGTTTTACAGACTATATGGTTGCGATAGACCTTTATCAAACTGGCCGCTTTATCAAATTTTATCGTGTGCGTCATGTCAATCATTAACGACTTTCGACGTGTCATTTATTTATATTTACAGTCTGTGCCCATGGCGTCAATTATTAGGTGAACATTTTATTATGTCTGCAAGTTTGTGCCATTTTTTACTGGATTGAGCCTTACAAGGATCTGAAATACGATTATAAAAAATGTGCTGTGTTGTGACATAACCTTGAAGTTTTTTATTATTTATTATTTAAACACGAATTTCAAAATTCCGATTGAGAAAACTTCAAAATGTCATCGCTATTCCGAGTTAGGTTTCCGATGTATCATAGCATGTTTAATTAATATCCGAATATCCGATTAAAACTAGGTACGTAATTAAGTTGAATTAGTTACAGCATGATAAATATAAAAGACTAAGTAGTAAGAATATGAATGAGTATGAGTATGAATATGACTTAAAGTTTTAATTTTAGTATCGACTCTTTAGTTTTCTTTCATCTTACCGTGCGATGAAAAATCCGAGCCCTGCTTATAAGCGAAGGTTTTCATATTTAATTATAAGTAACTGAAGTGAATTACGGCACACGGGAGAGACTTTACATATAAATGATATAGATACTTAATCCACCCCCAAGTATCAAGCTAAAGGTTAATGAAAACCGCATCAAAATCGGTCAAGTACTTTTCGAGTTTATCCCAGACTGACAGACATACGCGGCTGAGGAGTTTGTTTTGAAGGTTACACTGACGGTATATTATCATCATTTGCTAAAAAACGTTTCACAAAGTTATAATTTTGCATATAATTGCTTATAATTTCGATATAATAATCAGTGAGTTTGTTCCAAATGGTATTCATGCCAGTAAATACGACTTTTCGACATTTGTATGGCAGTATCGACACTTTTATGGCACTATATCGACATTTGTATGGCGTTGTCGACATTTGTATGCCACCGTTTTTTTTGCGTCAATATCTAGCTAACTATTAGAAGCAGAGTGGTGCCTCATACACCATATTTTTTCTTGTTAAGAACCTCACCTGATGACGTCACTAAGAACCAAATAAGATAAAATAAAAAAATTGCCATACAAATGTCGAAAAAACACACTCTTCAAAAATTGACCCTCATATGTATATTGCTCTTTATTAGGTAATAGACAATATATCAATGGAGTAATGTGAGCCGTAGTTAGCCCGTGAACGGTGTACAGCTGTTTGAAAGGTGGCGGTACACTTTTAAATGTCCCATCCGCAAAGAAATGTCTCACATTTTTTATTGTTTCTCGAGCCTCTGTACTACAGAATATTAAAATTTTATCTGCGTTGCCATCGTCACAAAGCAAGAAGTCTTTATTTAAGCTTTCACTTAAGACGACATCTTCCAATTTTTTGAAAACTGTCGCGTGTACATTAAGATGCGACTTTCTGGCTCTGTAAAGTGAATCTTTTACCGATTCATAATTTGGCAATATATCATCGTATTCAGGATCGGATTTGTATGGTAACATCACGCGTTCATATATTTGGGGTATGGGACCCAAGTCATCGCAAACGGCTTGTTTTAAATTCGCCTTAATCACCGCCACTTTGTAGGCATAGAAATTAGGTTGGCATGTATGGTCACTTATTCTTGTAATAGTTTCGTCATCTTCCATCCAAGTGACGGATCCTGAGCATCGTCTATTAGTGCATCGCCAAATACTAGAACCATTTTTATTTGATTTTTGGCGTGTGTGACTATGTCCGTTTCTCCACAATGACCAGGAACCCTGTTACAAACATATGTATGCTTATAACGGTTGGCATTTTATCGATCGTCTATATGAGTGGTAGATGTCAATATCCCTCGATAAAATGCAACCACAATAAGCCGGATTGATTTGATAATAATTATAATTAAAAGAATTAACCAGATACTATTGTAATCAAGTTAAACGCCGAAAAGAATAGCTACATAATATACGTACCTTGGTATTTTTTATTAACACGATGTCACTGTTAGTGATGTATTTTACATAGTTATTATTCATTTTATTCGGTAAATAATAACTGTACCCAATATTAAATAGATACTGTTATTAAACGACATAAGTCATCGTACCATACATGACGTTCTTATTTTATTTTATGTAATATGATTAACCTTCTTGCACTTACCAAGGAGATAAGCTATGATTTTAAATAAAGACATATGTAATGTATACTTAAATTATATCGCGATATTAGTAGGTACTTACTTTAAAAATAGTCCAATTTTAAGACCTTTTCAACACGACTGTATTAAATTAGGCATCATGATATTCCCGAAATTATTTTTCATAAAATATAGCAAAATGCTATACGACAGTAACTAAAACGAAAAAGTAGGCATAGTGCGACTACGTGTTTGGAGGTTTTCTGAAACAGACGTTACGCTACTAATTGTATGAAAATGTAAAAAAGTCAACCAAGGCCGATAGTAGGCATCTCGCTACTAAATCTTAAAAAAGAATATTTGAAAAGGTCGTTAATGTCTAAAGCGTATTATAGGGTCGAGGACTATCTAACAGACAAAAATGCATGGCATACACCCGAAACTTAGTCAATAGTCATTTGTTCAAATGCAAAGGCTTTATCCTGCTTTTTCTTGTCTGGGGGACACCGTTGATGCGCTCGTTCCCTGAAAACCATAATTGCAAAATATCTTATTGCAGATATACATGCTTACCAAAATATTAGATTCCCACAATACCAGTATTTTTATATATTATGTTCCTTTTTATATCAGTTTTATAAAATACCATGTTCTCAATACACCATGTTCCCTATAAAACCTTATACCGAAAATATCAAATTTCGAAATCACAAGAATGTCAAAACACTGAAATACTTTACAAACCTGATTCGGAAAACACAATTTTCTCGAAAGAACTTGATCTCGCCTTAGCATGATCATGTAATACTAGATTTTTCAATGAGCAGATTTCAGATAAACCATATTTTCGATATACCAGATTTAAGAACACCAGATCCCCAGAATATCAAATATCAAACAAGTACGGTCAGGTGCTTCAGGACTTCGTTTGCGTTAAATACCAACTTTGTCACTCCTTTTCTCTTCTTTTGGGGATGAGTT
Organism: Acleris sparsana; assembly: GCA_923062465.1. Classification (NCBI taxonomy): domain Eukaryota; kingdom Metazoa; phylum Arthropoda; class Insecta; order Lepidoptera; family Tortricidae; genus Acleris; species Acleris sparsana. Next base: position 21,484,374 of record OV281285.1, read on the forward strand.
GTAAAAAATGCTGAAATACATGTCTAATGAATTTTATTCAGAGATATTCAATCCAAGATTCAAAAAATAGGTCAAAAAAAAACTCTATCACCCACTCGGTGTTTGCATTTCAAAAAACCCAGTATTTTCCGATATTTACGTTACAAAAGCAAATCCAAATTTAATGTTTCTAGCTTCCGTAGTATTGGCTGGGCGACGATGAATCAGTCCGTCAGGACCAGTCTCTTTTATTATACATAAGACTAGCTTTTGCCAGCGACTCCGTCCGCGCGGAAGTCGTTTATCGCAGTTAAAAAAGATTCCGGGGAATTGCGAACCACCTCCTTTTTTTGAAGCCGATAAAAAAATGTGTATATATAAATATTTTGAATTCACCAAATGTTTTTTTTTTCATTACTTATTTTTTTATTCGTAGACTGTACTTGCCATTTGCTAATGATAAAGTTCAGTACCTAGTTATAAATAGTTGACAATAAAAATTTGATATTTACAGTTGGTTTTGTTGTCTAACCGTACTTATGTAATCTACCAAAGTAAAAATCCGGTGTTTTAGGAATTTAGGCATTCGGAAATCAAGTATGATCAGCATCTGGTGTGTAGGGAATTAATTAAACTGGCAATCTGATATTTTGAGTATCTGGTAGCTTAAGAAACTGGGTGATTCAAGTACATTGTGTTTTGCCGGCCTAGTGTTATCAAAATCTGGTATTATGGGAATTCGGTTTTAAAGAGAACATGATGTTTTGAAAACACGTTAATTTGGAAATCCGATATAAAAAGAAACACGGTGAAAAGAAAGTCTGGTATTTTGTGTATTTCATATTTAAAAAAACGGGTAAATCGACAATTAGATATTTTGCAATTATGGTTTTAAGAGAACGAGCGCGTTGATGCAGGAAAACATATCGAAACTTTTATGTGGTCATCTTGCACCATCTCATATACACATATATAAGTAGGTAGTTGTAGTTATTTTATTTTATTCTTTTCTATCTTTCTCTCCCGTAAGATTTTTGGCATGTTTTCCTGCTGAACTACTGTTATTTGATATTATATTTAATTTAATACTTGTAGCTTTATATAATGCTAGATTAAGTTGTACATACCATTGTAATATGCAATATGAAATAAGTTTAAAAAACGACTGACTGCTGAGTTTCTTGCGGCGTTTCTTCTCAGCAGTGGTCTCCTCTTGGGAAGCGCTGGTAGTATCTTGACGTGTAAAAGTGCCCGAGCGGCCTACTTACTAAATAAATTTCTTTTATCTTCTTTTTTATCTTCACGGGTTCAATATCCTCACAGGCACGTTCAACAGCACAAATCCAGTCACATTCTGTGTGCACGATAGGCACGCGACCAGGTGTGGTGCTGTACAGCACGACAACGTAAGTTTTTTATTTCTTTTGCGGCACATATTCATGAAAGACCCTACTTATATACACTTTTGGTTTCAAGAATTGTACTCTTATAGTTTCGACGTCTGGGCATAATGATGCATGATGTGGTCGGCGTGCTAGGTAGATGCTTTTTGGCATGGCCGGATTTAAAAAAACTGAGATCAATTGTAATGGTTACAAATGATAGAAAATAAATATACCCTCGATAGGACATCGATTTTGGCAGTGGCCATGAAAAAAAAAACCACTAATATTTATTTATGTTGTGTCTACCCCAAATCCAATGGTGCGATTCTATTACATTATATTACATTTAAAGACCAAGCCAAAATTTTGTTATCACTATTCATATCAAGCGCAATTCAACTTTGAACGCGACCTAATCTTACTTATTAATATTACCGGCTTTTTCAGTGCAACTGTCACAATCCATGTGCTATCGAGGGTACGAATTGAGTAATTTATTTTCTGTCATTTGTACCCATTAAAATTGATCTCAATTTTTTAAATCTGGTCGTGCCACAAGGCATCTACCTAGCACGACCACATCGCTAATGCCCGGTTCCTATATTCAAGAAACGAATCGTTTTCCTTACGAGCCGTAGCGTTATGACATTTGCTACGTACAAAATGTGTTTCTTGAGTATAGGAACCGGACATAAGTCGGAACGTCGAAACTATAAGAGTACAATTCTTGACACCAAAAGTACATAAAAGTAAGTTTGAAAAAAAAGCTTCCGTGGTCGCGCTATACGGCACCACACCCGACCAGATGCTGCGCCAGAAATTAATCATAGCAGCAGGACCCGGTAGATGGGGTATTTGTTAGGTCACCTCCTCGAGTGCGGCGGGATTGGCAGTCCATTAGGATCCGTCCGGATGGAACGCGAATCCCAAACCGCCGGTATATCCTGGGCAACAGTCAGTGACTCCCCAAGGGGTCTTACTGGTTGTTGGCAAAGAACCTTCCCAACCACCGGAGTTCCGTCCGAAGAGGCTTCACCAGCGACCTTGTAGCAACCGCAACAAAAAGGACTGGTAGGTCATGACCTGTGGGCGTGTCAGACCGGCCTCTTCCTCGTGAAGAGTGCAGAGCCCACCTACGTGATAGTGCCGTACGTAGTTGAGCGTCGTAGGAGGGGATAATGGAGTCCTGGGGGGTTGAGCCTACCACAGATCGGGTTGTAGTTATCTTGTGGAGGCAACACGCCCTCTTTGGTCCGGCATTCCCGAAAATCGACAGCCTCAGGAACTAGCCAGCCTGAGGTATCCGGCAAAGGCGCCCCTTAAGGGTGGTCGGCGAGGGTTACGGGGTCATGAGGTGCGCAGCCGGCGGAGCGCGAATTCTACGGCGAGTACGGGTCAAAACCTCGGCCCGACAACCGTAGTCCTTCTCGCACCGTGCGGGCTCGCTGCATCGCGGACCCTGGACCCTATATTCTCCGCGGTAGGTCCTGGTGCTCGAATGAGCATCCCCATCTGCGGGCTCCCAGGAGGGTGGGACGCCGAGGAGAACGAAACTTTTATCTTTTAACCAATATGGATAACAAGAGTACTTAATAGAAATAAACCCAAAAACATTTATCAACAGCAGGCCGCTGCTTCTAACGAAGCGCCCTGCAACAAACAAGCCAGCCCCCAACCCGGTCCCTCACAGACCGGTGAACAGCAGTGGGTGCAGGTTACCTCACGAAAGCGCAACCCATCAGACAGGCGCAAGAAAGATAAACGCGCGGCAAAACGTGCAGCACACTTTGCCCAGGCAGGCTCGGAGAGGAGGCAACCTCCCGCCGCAAGGCAGGAGGAAGCCAAAGGGTCGGCAACGACCCCCGTCGCCACAGTAGGAGCAAAGCAGATGGACCGCCTCGGCGAAAGCCAAGGTGGGACGAAGCTGAGCGCCGAAAAGGCACTCCGTCCCAGCCAAGGGGCGAAGAACAAGGCCGTGACATCCCAGACGGCGAAAAGAAAGCGCGGCGGAAGGGGCAAGAAAGGGAAATCCGAGCCACAGGGTAGTGGCCAGAAAGTACCTAAGCGCCCTCGCCCCGACGACACACAATCCCCGTTAAGCAGCGATGCGAAACGGACCAAGGCCTCCACCAGTCTGGTGAAACCGGCCGTCACCTACGCTGACACTGTGGTCCTGAACGAACTATTTGTCGCGGTGATGGCGGAACCCTTCACCGACCTAACACCTGTCCAGGTGGAGGGCATTAAGGGCACACTGGAGACCAGCATCGAGGACATTGCTGATGCCCCAGGCGCCTCCAACACCGTTCCGTACTGGCCCTCCTTTCGGGGCAAGCCCTTTCACAGTGAGGGTGTGCTGAAGCTGCAGTGCGAGGACGTCAAGGACGTAGAGTGGCTCAAGGACACCGTAGCCAACTTCACGTCACCAATTCCCGGGACCAAGCTGGTGGTAAAGCGGCAAACGGACATCCCCAAACGGGTGAAGTCCGCTGTCCTGCTACCGACTTGTGCTGACGAGCCTAAGATGATTCAACGCATCTTGGCTGGTCAGAACAAGTGGTATCAGGTTAGCAGGTGGTCGCTTTACAATATCGAGCGCCATGAGGGTAATCCTTCGGGTACCTTTCTGGTGCTGGGTATTCCAGCGGACCAAATTCCCGGGATCTTAGCGAGGGGGCGGAGACTATGCTACAAGCTGGGTAACGCCTACATCCGTTTCTTCGGGAGCTCGGGAAAGCTGCAGGATATGCCGCCGGACCCTGCTGAGACTGCGACTGCACCCAAAGTCACCAGCGACTCCTCCGCTGAAAAGCAGAGTTAGTATGCTAGCACTGACCAGGGAGCAGGCGCGTCTACGTCTGTGGTAAGCAGGCCGAACTCCGCCGCAAGGCAGAGAGAAGCTGGCGAACCAAAGGTCACCCAACACTCTTCCGCCGAAAGGCAGAAGCAGGATGGGCTGTCAGCTCACTCGCAGACTACTTCTAACGGAGATGCCGATTTCGGCGATCTGGAGGAGGATGTCGCGCAGCTGATGGACCAGGACGTCCCGCTGGGAACGGACGAGGAAGTGAGCAGCCCCATTCGCTCCTCCTCCCCTCTCTAACGTCGTCCAAGCCAACCTCCAGCATAAACAAGCCGCGGCGGCTACCCTGCGCAGAATGCTGGAGGTAAACAACAAGACCGTCGCCCTTAACCAGGAGCCGTGGATAAGGAAGGACAGGATATGCGGTCTAAACAACATCGGAGGTAAGATTCTACTCGATACCACCGTAACTAATCCACGCACATGTATTTATGTACCAAAATCTATCAATGCAGTTTTAATGAATGAGTTCTGTTCCAGAGATCTGACTACGATCAGACTCCAAAACAACTGCCCTAGCATCCCGGAGGTCATAATAGCGTCAGCCTACCTGGCGGGCGATGCGGACATACCGACAGTTGAGCTGGCAAATCTCATCAGGCACTGCGAAAACAACAAGCTTGAGCTGATCATCTCGGCGGACGCAAACGCGCACCACACCCTGTGGGGCAGCGGATCTTCCAATAAACGAGGTGAGGACCTAGTTGAATTTTTATTTTCTACCAATCTCAGGCTTATAAACAGGGGGTCAGAACCAACTTTTGTCACCTCCAGATTCCAAACTATAATCGACATCACACTTGCTACGGAAAGAGTATCGGAGGTTATCTCCGACTGGCATGTGTCGAAAGACCTGTCATGCTCCGACCATAGATGGGTAAGATACAAACTAAACGTGGACTCCAAACAGCCAGAACTTTGGCGAAATCCCAGACGGACCGACCGCACAAAGTTCAACAGACTGATATCTGCAAACCTGGCTCCTGACACAATCCCGACAGGGTACAAAGAGCCTGCAGACATAGAGACACATGTAAATAAACTGACGGAAACACTATTAGACTCGTTTACGAAAACCTGTCCATCTACAACGCCCTCGACGAAAACCACCAATCGTAATGGCTGGTGGGGACCTGAACTCGAGAAAATGCGATGTAAACTACGCAAGCTGTTTAACAGAGCGAGCAACACAAGGGAGGTAACAGACTGGGACGCCTACAAGCGGATCCAGCTACAGTACAAAAAACGGATCCGTGAGAGGAAACGTGACTGCTGGAGAACCTTCTGTACCAACATCGAATCAAACACTCAGGCAGCCAGGATAAAAACCATCTTATCCAGCGAACCAAATTGGAACCTAGGCTCACTGAAAAAACCAGACAACAACTACACAACAACTAATACTGAGATGTGTGAGCTGTTGCTTGACACACACACTTCCCAGGGTGTACAGTTACGGAGGACTCGACATGGGAAGACATAACCTGGCAGACTTTTGAACAACCAACTGTCGAGGCCGTCAATACTGCCCAAAGAATAGTAACACTAGAAAAAGTGGTTTGGGCAATCAACAGCTTCTCGACGTTTAAAGCGGCAGGCCTAGATGGCATATTTCCTGGACTCTTACAATGGTGCCAAGACACAGTGGCACCTCACCTAGTCCTGATATACCAGGCATGTCTCTGGCACCGCTATGTCCCCACAAAATGGAGAGAAGTTAAAGTGGTATTTATACCCAAACCAGGTAAGAGTGATTATACGCAGCCTAAATCATATAGACCAATAAGCCTTACGTCATTCCTACTGAAAACCCTGGAACGACTCTGTGACCGGGATCTCAGAGACGGGACTCTGGCGCATTATCCTCTCCACCATCAACAGCACGCCTATTGTTCAGGTAAATCAACCGAATCAGCACTACCTAGTGTCATTTCGCCCATAGAAAATGCACTATCAACACAATCATCAGCTCTTGTGACCTTCATCGACATCGAGGGGGCTTTCGACAAGACGCAATTCAACAGCATAAGCCAAGCCCTACTTAGCCATGGCGCCGATGCAGCCGTTTCCGGATGGATCGACAACATGCTACGACAAAGGGCGGTACGGGTAACAGTCAACGGCACCACACGAGCTGTTGTATCGAGAGGCTGTCCACAAGGAGGTGTCGTCTCACCACTCCTGTGGAACCTCGTGGTGGATGACCTAATCCGTTCACTAAACGAGGCAGGCTTCTACACTGTAGGCTATGCAGACGATGTAGCTATCCTCGTAAGGGGAAAGTTTGAGTCAGTCCTATGCGATCTTATGCAAGGGGCTCTCAAAATCGTCGAACGATGGTGCTCCGAACATGGTTTGTCAGTAAATCCATCAAAAACCGAACTAGTACTGTTCACAAAGAAACGGGTTATAAATAACCTACGCTTACCGAAACTCTTTGGCACGACTTTGACCCTTTCAAAAGAGGTCAAGTATTTAGGGGTCATCCTGGATGACAAACTGCTATGGAACAAACACTTAGAAAACAAACTAGAAAAGGCCTGTGTGTCATATTCTGGCAGTGTAAAAGGTTACTTGGCAGAACCTGGGGTATACACCCAAGAATTGCCATGTGGCTATACACGGCTGTGATCAGGCCTATTATCACCTATGGTGCTGTGGTCTGGTGGCCCAGAACTAAACTGACCACAGCGAAAAATAAACTGCAACAATTTCAGAGACTAGCTTGCGTAGCTATTACAGGTTGCATGAAAACTACACCCACAGCGGCGCTGGAGATACTGTTGGGTCTACCGCCCCTAAACCTTTTCATCCAACAGGAGGCGGCGGTAGCAGCCATCAGACTGAAATCTCTCAACCTCTGGGGAGCAACAAGCGGGACTCATACCGAAATCCTTCAGGAAGCAATCACATATCAACCTCTGATAGGTGCTCCTAATGACAAGGTACCCAAACAACACAACTTCAACAAAAGCTACACCATCCAGCTTGCTGAAGAACCCACTGACCAGTCCAGTATATACGAACTACGCATATAGAAATAGAAAATATTTATTCGACGATCACAGGAAAAAACAAATAAAACACAGATTAAATTTAACATTGATAAAAAGAATGGCAACACAGAAAAAAATTTAAACAATAAGGAAAAAGAATTTAGTAATTTTAGCATAATGTTGCCATGGGTGATTCCTGTCGTCGAAATTGACACCACTCAGCACTATGTCACGGCCTGAACCGCGACGCTGATTTTCAGTGGCGCCAACGTGACACACGAACGAAGAGACAGCGGTTGCCCACATATACACTGATTTAAATAATAACCAATAAGAGAATACAATATATAGTAGAAAAATGGAATAGAGGAGTAAAATATAAATATTCATAATATTCATACAAATAAAAATAGGAAGGCAACTGAGCACAGGAGACAAGGAAGTGGAGAGGGGTAAAAGCGCCAATCGGTGCTACCAACATAAGGCTTTAACAAACGGCGCGGGTCGGCAGCGGAATAACCGGTACCTACCCTCATTTACCTCCTCTCACTCTTGGGGTGTGGCTGGATTACGAAACAAAATTAATTTATATTTATTCTATTCAACGTTGATTTAGCTTAAAAAGTCAAAGTCAAAGTCTTAGTGCGTGAAATAAAATAAATAGTGTTTCAATGGTACCTCAGTGCGAAATTTGAATTTAACTACTTACGATTCTACTCAGAGCAGTCCCATAAGGTAAACATTACAGCCTTGAAAAATGAAAATTGAATAGATTGCGTAATGATCAAGCTTTACTTTTTTGCTGACTTAGTAAATATGCCTTACATTTGACTTTAAACGTGTTCGCTGTTTGCAGAGTTCGGAGTGGCGGCGGGAGGTTGTTCTAGCATTTACTGGCGGCGTAGCGGAAACACCCACGAAATGCAGCTGAGTGATGGCGGGGGATTACGAGCTGCAGCTGCCTGAGAGGTCGCGTGTCCAGGCTGTGTGCGTTATGCGCCCAGATAAGCTTCCCGTATAGGTACGTGGGCTCCTTTGATTTAAGAAGTCCGAACATTAATGTGGCCAGATGATGTTTTCTGCGCGTGTCCATTTTTAAAATGTTATTACGATTAAGAAAAGGTGTAATATGCGCACGCGGTGGTATCTGAAAGCAAAATCTGGCACACGCATTCTGTACCCGCTGTATGAGACGTTGAGTACGCGCCAGCAGCCTTGGACCATAAACTATGTCTCCGTAGTTAAGCTTCGACAGTATCAGGGTGTCACAAATGTGTATTCTGAGATTTGTGTCAAGAAAGTTACGTATATTGTAAAGAATCTTAAGCTTATAAAAACAGTTGCGTACGTATTAAGGACGTGATTTTCGAAACGCAGTTCTCTGTCCATAAGTAAGCCCAGGTTCCGAGCTTCTGGGACTTGTTCTAAAGGTTCATTATTAATATGTATTGTGAAATTAAGGTTTGATAATAAGCTAAGTTGATGTTTAGAGCCTAAAAGTAAATATTTGGATTTCATGGGATTAAGGGATAGTAAGTTACATTGGGACCACGTGGCAATACGACCAAGATCTTCATTTAATTTATTTATTGCGCAAGAGATGTTCGAGGGTTTACTGGATATATACAACTGTATGTCGTCTGCGTAAATATGGTAGTTACAGTGTTTAATGACATTTTGTATATCACTGCTGTACATAATAAATAATATTGGCCCCAAAATCGACCCCTGTGGGACGCCCGCTGGTACCGGTGTTATTTTCGAGGCCACATTCTCACCTGAACGTCCTCTAATAACTACGCATTGACTACGGTTACGTAGATAGCTATCGAACCATTTTACTGAATTGCATTGCAATTGAATTCAAATCCGTAGTAAGATAGCTTGGATAGGAGGAGCGGGATGTTGATGGTGTCGAAAGCTCTAGAAAAATCAAGCATAGCGAGAACGGTGCTTGCCCCTTCATCTTGGGCACATATTATATTGTCCACAACGTCAAGTAAAGCAGTGGTGGTGCTACGGTTCTTACGAAACCCAGACTGTGTGACGGGCAGAACACTATTCGTTTCTAGGTATTTGGTTACTTGTGTGCAGATAATTTTCTCCAGCACTTTAGAAAGGCATGGCAATATGCTGATGGGGCGTAGTTCCTTGACAGTAGCTGGGTTATTTTTTTTAGGAATCGGTTTAACGAGCGCAGTTTTCCAGGCAGTGGGAAAAGTGTGACTCTCAATGGATTTGTTTATAATGGCTGTTATGGCGTTCAGAGTGCGAGGCAGAGTGAGAAGTATCATGTCTAGGGAGATATCATCAATTCCCTGTGCGTTTGACTTCAGGGTATTGATCATTTTCGATACTAAATCGGCGCAGACAGGTTCTACATGGAACTTATACGGGCCGTGACGGTTAAATTCGTAATAGGTCAGATCACTTATCGATATGTCTCTGTTGCCGGGGAGGTCAAGAAAGTGGTGATTGATGACGTCAGGGAAGGTGAAATGAACAGTAAGCTCCTTATTTATATTATTATCTAAAATGTCTTGCTTTAGATTTTTCCAAAGTGCTTTTGGATTTTTGGTGTAGCAATTAATTTGATGGGTAAAGTATGCGCGTTTCTCGTAGTAAATAGCAGTGATGACGATATGTTTGAGATCTTTATAGTATTTTTTGTGAGTTTCTAATTTAGTATTACGATATTTAGCATGAACTTCATTACGAAGATTCATCATTTTTTTGTAATGTGTAAGTAATCCAGGGACAGCGACGTTCCTTGAAATATATTTTTTTGCGAGGGGCATGGAGGTCAAATAAAAGTAAAAGGCTTTCATTAAATACATTGACCATGTCACATACGTTATCTTGCTCCAAGACACTCTCCCAGTTAATACAATTCAGATCTCTATTAAAAAACTCGCTGTTTATATCTTTCAGTGGCCTGAATGAGATCCATCTGGGGATATGCTTTTCTTTTTTAATTTTAAATGTACATACAATGAAGGCATGTGTGCTAAGATCCGCAATGTAATCAACTGTAAGGTTTGTAACCGGTGCGTCAGAGCAGACCAAGTCAATCAAGGTACTAGTGTCATAGCCAGTAAAATTAGTCGGTTTATCAACATGCTGTATGAGGCTTGAGCAATGCAAAAAGTTTCTTAGTTTTTTGGTGTTAGCGTCATTAATTTGTAACATGTTAATATTAAAATCACCTTCTACGGGTTTGATGCTTCGATCCAAATACCAAATAATGTACTTTTTGGGATTGAGGACCAGGCAATTTCTATCCGACCAGGAAGCAACACGATCGAGGTCAGCATTTATGTTCTCTACGGCGTTGACTGAATCTGAGAACGAAGTTTGTGATATTTTATTATAGATATTATTTGGACAAACACGGCGAATAAGCTACGCGAGCACGCAACGCCAAGACAAGTGAAGTGCCAGCATTAACGCAGAAACAAAGATCGCTAAGTAGATAACTGACGGCCAAATCATATTTCCTGAACTATACACCTTCCTCTGATCGCTTTGGAAGTGGTGATATTGCTGTTATCTATCCACACACGATGATTACTTCCGATCAGGTAACCAGCATGCTCGATTAAGTCCTTCTCATATAAAAAAACACGCGCAAACGCGTTCTCTATCTTAAAAAGCCCTCCTCATTACCTGGCTAGTCAGAAGCAGAGGTCCGTTATTTTGTTAATACTATTAATATGTCGATTAAGCTGTCTTTGAACTTATACCCCTCAAACATGAATCCTGTCAAAGGCTCTTAACGTTTTCTATAAGAGACAAAACAAAATAGATAAATGTAGAAAACCTTAATAAACCAATGACGTGATTTTAAAGTTAAACACTAATTAAAATTAGTTTCAAATTATTTTAACGTGCTGGGCTGGGCTCTTGTGTAGTCACTCGCATCCGTCGATTCTGAAATGAGACAAAAACATTGAAATAGACACATTTATTTTATTTATTTATTTATAGGAACGCAAACAGTCACAAACATAATTCTTAGACATAATTTTCAAGTACAATTGATCAACGACAAACACTGTTCACGATTGACACGACAAACGTAAAGATTAACAGTCCTCCTAACCTACTGAGGTAGGCTAAGGATTACTAGTAAATTTAATTATAAAAATAAAGAACTTAAAAGTTAACTACCCTATATTGAGGCTTGTATAATACGGTATTTATATTTCTCATGAAACTGCCTAAATTTGTATTAAATATATGAATTTTGATGAAATGTCTTTTGTCGTAATCACATGCCCGTGGAATATAAGAATTTTGAGCATAGTTAGTTTTGCGTGATGGCTAATGGAATGGCACAGTAAAAAGATGTTTATCTACATCCATGTCATAACTTTCCTATTATATGTTTAGAAACGATAAGCAAACAGCCTATATTAAGAAACCTGTATCTGTGGTTGCACTTTAATGTTAACATTAAAGTATTACATGTCATTAAAGTATCGGTTATTGATGTAGTTGCATCTTAATGTTCACTTTAAAGTTTCGGTGACCGAAACTTTAAAGTGAACATTAAGATGCAGGTTCTTTAAGATACAAGGCAACATGGTACAATTTTCTCACATATTGTAGAAAACTTATGATATGCATGTAGATAAAGTTATGTATGCGACTGTACGCATAATTAGGCATTAAAACACTCGTGTGATCTTATTATGAAACTCACCTATCGGCTCGTTTCATAAAACCACACTCGTGTATTAATGCCTCTCATTATGCACCAGTCACATAAATAACTATTTTGACACTTCAGTTGGGACATCGGAAATGAATTTTATTCAAAAGGTCTATATGACATTATTCGAAAGTTTGTGCAAAAATATCTAATCTCTAACCAGACATCGGTTTATTAAAAGTTGCATGCTTTTTTTACGATGTACAAATTAGATTATTTTTTTCTATGCCCCTCGGCGACTTGAACAGCTACTATCGCGGGAATATGGCGTTTCCACTATGAAGTGATTTCGCCAGTGTTAAGTATATATAAGTATTAATCAATAGAGTAATAAAACACAATCCAATCTTCTCTAGGAAGATTGGTGGCAACGTTGTACGGTGATATGTAGGACAGAGGCCAAGATAGTTTTAACCTCTGTACCACTGCGAGTCCACTTGAAACGAGAAGTAAGATGCCAGGATACACGAAATAAGTCCAAGTCTTCTATCACTGTGCAACACAAAGGCATTAAAAGTACAAATCACTAACAAAAAAGAACTTTGAACACCTAAATGGGTCAATTTCAAAATTTCAGATTTTTGTCTCATTTCGGTGTAATTTTTAAGTTTCGTGTATTTTTGAACGTTTTTCATTTTAAACTACGCATTGTAACATATTCTAGACGTGATGTTAAGGGACACCCAATATCATGAATACTTTATGAGATATACGAGATAGAATATTTGATGAAACTATGGAATGATAAATACACACCGAAATGATAAAATGTACCCACCGAAGTGATATTTACCCACTGGAATGATAGAAACTACCCACGTAAATGAAATCTTATCCACAGGAATGAAAAAGGTCAATAATTATCATAATTATAAGTCTTTATTTAAGTAAAAATGGCATTAGTGTTATTATTAACTATCACACTTACAAGTCTTTATTTAAGAGATAAGAGAGATAAGAGATAATTTATTTGTATTTGAGTAAAACTTACATAAATGATTTTAATAATCATTGTAAATTTAAGTATTGAGTCCAGTAAATATGTCATTAATGTTATTAATAATTATCATAATTATAAGTCTTTATTTGAGCAAAAATTACTTTAATGTCATTCATATTTATAAGCCTATTTCTATTCAACCCGCGTATCTCTATTTACCCTATTTACTTGGTAATCATTTTTACATATAACTGCATAAAAAAATTATTCTTAAATAAAAGTTATGAAGTAAGTCATTTTAGCCTGACAAGTCGCGGTACGACCCATCAATTCTGTTATATTGATTCCGTCGCTTCAAAGTCGTCTATATTTACACATATTTATCTTATCTTTAATTACTCGGAACTTTTTTATTCTAGAATCACAAACAAAAAAAATTATAATGTGAAAAAAAGGTCGTTCTGCAATTTTTCGAATTAAAATAATGATCAGTCTGCATTTTGATGTAATACCTACATATAAGAATAAAATAAAGAAAAAATACAAGAGCAAAGGGCTTGGATTTCTAACTTTTATATCAACACAATTATGCACAAAATAACAGACATTTGGTTATCATCATCATCATTTAGTTATAAACCAAAAACTCCTTAAATAACACCAACATTATTAATGCATTAAAAGAAACCGGTATAATTTATTTTTACTAATAAAAATAAAAATAATTGACGTTTAAACGCTTATAATATTTATACACTTACTTTAATGTCATAAAAATGAATAATTAATGTTGATAATTATTTGGATAACTAAGTGAAGCTACTTTTATATCATGCCGGTGTTGCTTATCATTCCTGTGGGTATTTCATACACCGGAAACATCAGAATGAGAACACCGTAATGATAAAACATGCACAAAAATATTTTTTTAAAAAGAACGGTGTTATGTTTCTTTAAACTAACGTTACTCCAGAAGGGTCAATTTCCCAAGCAATAAATTGAGATGGCAGTGCTGAAAACGTGGGTGAAACAAGTTTAAATATTAAGCTGTTAATTTTTTCTGAATACTTCACGCAATCGCCTATTTCGGGCAATAAGTAGAATTAAAATATTAATATAAATAATAATGTTAAAAATATAATTAAGACCTCATTTCTCATCACAGTGGGCTGTCCGCAACCCAATTTTGATTGTTAAACGTGGAATAAATTGAATACTATTAATGATTTTGAAAATCGTTTACCTTTTTTAAAATACTATATAGTTAGTGTACAAAAAGAAGCCCTTACTTTTTTTTTAACTATCACACATACCGTCTGGCAGGAGTAAATACGTTTGTCCGGAGAAACGTTATCATTACCACCGTCAAATATTCCGTACGTTATATCTGCTAAGCTTCAATATGTACGCCTCCCACCTCCCGCGCACCTTATAGAGTTAGTCACGTGCAAGAGTTTGGTGCTAGCGGTTGTGCTGTGCGCGTTTGTGGCGATCCAATATAAAGGTAAGTTCTTGCGTCCGGTGGGGTGGGGACAAAAAAATCCTCATTCCGACGGGTGCTTTATTTTTTGTATTTTTCGTTTGCTGGGTTTAAGGTTTAAGTATAACACGTACGTCATATTTCTTACTTCTGGAGTAACGTTAGTTTGAAGAAACAACTCGGTTTTTAAAAAAAAAATATTTTTGTGCATGTTTTATCATTACGGTGTTCTCATTCCAATGTTTCCGGTGTATGAAATACGCACAGGAATGATAAGCAACACCGGCATGATATAAAAGTAGCTTCACTTAGTTATCCAAATAATTATCAACTTTAATTATTCATTTTTATGACATTAAAGTAAATGTATAAATATTATAAGCGTTTAAACGTCAATTATTTTTATTTTTATTAGTAAAAATAAATTATACCGGTTTATTTTAATGCATTAATAATGTTGGTGTTATTTAAGGAGTTTTTGGTTTATAACTACATGACGATGATGATAACCAAATGTCTGTTATTTTGTGCATATTGTGTTGATATAAAAGTCAGAAATCCACGCCCTTTGCTCTTGTATTTTTTCTTTATTTTATTCTTATAGGTAGGTATTACATCAAAATGCAGACTGATCATTATTTTAATTCGACAAATTGCAGAACGACCTATTTTTCACATTATAAAATGTTTTGTTTGTGATTCTAGAATAAAAAAGTTCCGAGTAATTAAAAATAAGATAAATATGTGTAAATATAGACGACTTTGAAGCGACGGAATCAATATAACAGAATTGAAGGGTCGTACCGCGACTTGTCAGGCTAAAATGACTTACTTCATAACTTTTATTTAAGAATATTTTTTTATGCAGTTATATGTACAAATGATTACCAAGTAAATAGGGTAAATAGAGATACGCGGGTTGAATAGAAGTACAGCCTAAAGTAAAGCATGTTGTGCTTATTAATTATGACATTTTAACGTAATTTTTCTTAGAGTTGTCCATTTAATACTTATAATTATGATAAGTATTAATAACATTAATGACATTTTTACTGGACTCAATACTTAAATTTACAATGATTATTAAAATCATTTATGTAAGTTTTACTCAAATACAAATAAATTATCTCTTATCTCTCTTATCTCTTAAATAAAGACTTGTAAGTGTGATAGTTAATAATAACACTAATGCCATTTTTACTTAAATAAAGACTTATAATTATGATAATTATTGACCTTTTTCATTCCGGTGGATAAGATTTCATTTACGTGGGTAGTTTCTATCATTCCAGTGGGTAAATATCACTTCGGTGGGTACATTTTATCATTTCGGTATGTATTTATCATTCCATAGTTTCATCAAATATTCTATCTCGTATATCTCATAAACTATTCATGATATTGAGTGTCCCTTAACATCACGTCTACAATATGTTACAATGCGTAGTTTAAAATGAAAAACGTTCAAAAATACACGAAACTTAAAAATTACACCGAAATGAGACAAAAATCTGAAATGTTGAAATTGACCCAGAAGTAAGAAATATGACGTTCGTGTTATACTTAAACCTTAAACCCAGCAAACGAAAAATACAAAAAATGAAGCACCCGTCGGAAAGAGGATTTTTTTGTCCCCACCCCACCGGACGCAAGAACTTACCTTTATATTGGATCGCCACAAACGCGCACAGCACAACCG
Source organism: Acleris sparsana (assembly GCA_923062465.1). Taxonomy (NCBI): domain Eukaryota; kingdom Metazoa; phylum Arthropoda; class Insecta; order Lepidoptera; family Tortricidae; genus Acleris; species Acleris sparsana. The sequence continues at coordinate 21,500,430 of OV281285.1, forward strand.
CTAGCGCCAAACTCTTGCGCGTGACTAACTCTATAAGGTGCGCGGAAGGTGGGGTGCGTACATATTGAAGCTTAGCAGATATAACGCACGGAATATTTGACGGTGGTAATGATAACGTTTCTCCGGACAAACGTATTTACTCCTGCCAGACGGTATGTGTGATAGTTAAAAAAAAAGTAAGGGCATCTTTTTGTACACTAACTATATAGTATTTTAATAAAGGTAAACGTTTTTCATAATCATTAATAGTATTCAATTTATTCCACGTTAAACAATCAAAATTGGGTTGCGGACAGCCCACTGTGATGAGAAATGAGGTCTTAATTATATTTTTTACATTATTATTTATATTAATATTTTAATTCTACTTATTGCCCGAAATAGGCGATTGCGTGAAGTATTCAGAAAAAAATAACAGCTTAATATTAAAACTTGTTTCACCCACGTTTTCAGCACTGCCATCTCAATTTATTGCTTGGGAAATTGACCCAAATACACAAAAATAAAAACTAAAACAAACTACACATCCGCCATCTTTTGACGTTGCAAATGGCCTCCGATTAATGAATTATTTGCGCAATTACACTGATTGCCCAAACTTTTTGGTCGTCTAATTCATGATTGAAGTTTGCGCAATCATTCTAGAAAAGTTTGATAAAGTTGTTTTTTTTGTTTGTGGCTTTGTGACATCCATCTCGTGTGATGACAAAATAAGAACTAGCATAGAAGTAATCAAATAAACCACCGTGTGTTATCTTTACGCTAAAGGGTCCTTTAATACGTTAGAAAGAGAAAATGTCCGAAAAAGTAAGGTTGTAGATACACGGTTTTCTTTTGTTTCTGGAGGAAACTAGACACATTTGTCAAAAATTAATATTACTTACGTACAGTGCGACAGAAAAGAGTAGAAATTAAATGAGGGCGCCACTTTCTACGTATTTGTAACATTTTTGAGGTAAAATGCTTAAACATGGCAACAATTTAGTAGGGATTTTTTAAGTTCCATTTTATTTAATTTCTACTGTTTTGTGTCGCACTGTAAACATGGTTAAGGCATGGGACTATTCAATAATATCGATAGATATCGTCATTTTACTCGATAGCGACTGGATTATAATTTTAAATACATAAGTATGTTTCTTAGTTCTGCAGTTTTTTAATATATTTGTCAGATAAATTACCGTACAGGTTCTCTATTGACTGCCAAGTTCAAGTTTCGATTATTGTTGTCCAAAACGTTTTACACTATACTTTACCAATCACGGGACTATGGTAGTTCCGGACCTTATTGCGGCGTACATGGAGCCCAACTAGCCGAAGCCAACACGCAGAGGCTCTTTAGACAAGTTCAATTTAGTAAAGTTATGGGACACCAACCACAAACATTATATAAACTAGCAGAATAAACATTATTTCACGCCTACATAGACTAGTATAAAGAAAGCCACTACCCTTTTCCCTCTAATACTAAATCGTAGAAACCTATTTCTTTTTTGCATTTATTGCAACAACAAGGCACACATGCTCAATTTTGAACCGGTGGCAGTCGCTATCTTTGTTAAGTGACATTTAAGCGACATATGGCGTTACATTTTTGTTGTGGTGAACGTACGTCAGATGGTGTACCCTTGTTTTGTCGACAACCTTTTCATCGAATATTATTTCATCGACAACGATTCATCGAAACTTTAGTACTAGTAATATTGTTTGGCGTTATCTTAATTCAACTACTATTTATTTAAATTTATGTTACTACGTGGAAATACTAATCAACGAATACTATTTAATCGCAGATTTGTTTCATATTATCTTAATTGGTACAACTACAAAACATTGCAATTCATTTCTTCGACGTATTACTTTAATACAATTTTATATGTCCAATTGCACATTTATATATACATTTTTCAAATTATGTAGTTTGACAAATATGTATAATAAAACTAAGATTTATTGGTTTATCAGAGTAGGTTAGGTTAAGTTAGGACTGCGACCCCCAAGAAAACGAACTGTTGACAGAAGTGGGTTAGGTTAGGTTAGAACTGCTACCCCTGAGAACACAAAAACATGACATATTACTATTATTACAGCAATATTATAATAAATTAGGGACATAGCTATAATCGCGCAGAGTGAGTGATTGCGTTTAGTTTTGATAGCAAAATATTACCAATTCAAATAATTTTATGGGGTTTAAATATTATTACAAGTAAAAAAAACAAATTAAAAAGACCCGAAATGATTAGTCATGACATGAATTTTATTGAAATATGTCAATTACTAATTAAAAGACCTCGGTTCAAATTACCTAGTATCGAGTCCACGACGCAATGACTTGTCGATGAAATGAAAATACTTGAAACGTTGTCTTTGAAATAATATTCGATTAAAAGTCTGTCGGCAATTCAATGGTAAACCTACGTCAGATATCTTGTGGGAAATGATAAGTGTTACAACGCATCATACAGGAAAACCCCTGAAATAGCGTTCCATCGGTAAGTTAATATTTTGCTATTATTCGTCATAGATTTATTTTTCCTTACCTCGGCCTAACTAGCATTGGTCTTCAAACATTTAAAAATAATTACAAAGGCAATATTCATCAGGCTGATAAAACTTACAATTTAAGGTTTTCTAAACAAATATGAGAAATATTTTAGTTTTCAAAATAAAATAACCTCATTTAACACATATAAAGTGCAATTTATACAGGGCCGCACTAGGCCTAGGCCTGACATTTGTTTGATAATGCTTCTTAGCAGTACTTGATTTTACAAAATTGTTATCGCTACTCATTGTGATGCACTTGACCGACCTCATTTATTATTGCATTATTGGTAATATATAGGTACTTACCCTGAAAACAATTAAAAACATAACATAACCAACGCACTGAGTACTGTTTTGTCTTGTTCTGGTATTGTTTGTGAGTTAGCTATCTTATATACCTAAGTAAATTGCGGGAAAGTTTATTTCATGAGACGTAATGACACAAGACTTTTGCAAGACATAGATTAATAAAAGTATTTATTTATACTGTTAATATGTTCAAGTTTCAGTTACCTTAATACGTCCCTGTTTTTGTATTAGTGTGAGTTTATAGTTTATGTGTGTTTACCTGCCACGCATTCTGAGTAGTAATGTTATGTTTGCTATACCCTGTCCACGATAACGAGCTAGTATAGCGGTCTCTCTTTTGCACTTTTGTATGCAGATGAAAGGGACAAAAAAGGAGAGTGGGCGTGAACGATGGCACCTCACTGTCATGCTCGGCTTACATGCTCGGTCGCTCGAAATATTTATTTTAATATCCCTTATGATTTTTCTGGTTTAGTTAAATAATAAAGGACCCAATAAGTATTTACTCATGTATTTATTTATTCAAACAGCAGAAGATAGTCCAGTAAACAAGCCGAGTCACAGATTAAACCGGTAAAAATTGAGAAGAGATCACTATAACGCGTCCGCACCGTGCAAGAGACAGATGTTGACTGAACTTCGACCGCCATGTAAACTCACCCGGTGCAGTGCATCGCCCTTATCGCTGACCAATGACGTGCTGTCTAAGTTTTCTAGTACTAGCTCGTTATCGTGGACAGGGTATAGTTTATATAATGTCTGTGGACACCAACCGACGATTGTTTCTGAGTTCAACGGACAACCACCAGTTTGTGCAAGACTACGAGTATTTAAGGATGGTAATATTAATAATAGGTTCTATGAATAAAGTGATATGGATTTGTGAACTATTCTATTGATGAAACTACGGCGCCTGCATTGGCCACAATGCTAATTACTTTGGTTGAAGTGGAAGGCGGTGACTCGCCAAAATGGAATGGCTCCCGAAATAGCTTAACGTGTTACTTTTGAAAATATGGTCACCGGACAGAAAACGATTCATAATTGCGTCATTTACGTAAAAAAATATTTAAAAGTTGTTCTTTTCTTTAAAGGCTTGGAAACTTCACCTAGGTTTTGTATTGCATAAAGCTAGTTTTCCAGCAAAGTTTGTGTTTTTGTGTTGCAAAACATTGAATAGTAGCTTTATACAATTAGTTAAATAAGTCGAGGCACTGGTATATATACGTATGTATAGTACAATTTAGTGCACTCAATTACCGTCTGAGGCGCTAGTGCTCGCGTGGGTCCAGTTTACAACGCAAGAGGGCTCTTTCTTCCTGACATATATTATTATACTCCTTGGTCGTGCGCCGTTGTCCTTCCAAGTTAGCTAGTGCGTAGGGACCTTTAGTCATAATGTAAATTTCATAATATTGAAGAGTATATAGCGGAAGGTCAATTTGTTGGAAGTCATACAATTCATAGACATACCAATTAATGACATAATTATTAAACTTTATAATGTCAAAGGTAATAAATAATAATAGTACTTGTAATAAATTGTATTAGGTCGAAACTCGTTAGTCACTGAAGTACAACGCATACAACTTACAATAGACATGTATGATGTGACAGGGCCGGCGGAGCTCCTATTTCTGACAAGTTAAGGCCTTCGGCCTTGACGCAAAATTTACCTAACCTAACCCATTGACCTAAATTTATCTTGTATAGCAGGGGTTTTTTGACAAAGAGAGAGTCTTCCCCCCTTCCTCCGTACCACCTACCACTACCTCCGCTTCCACTAAGTGTTGCCTTGATAATGATTTCAATTATAGAGATATGAATATTAAAACCAAAATGAAGGTATGAGTAAAAGTAATTGAACCTATAAAATGTCCTAAGATATTTCTGACTGAATTTAAATATGCTTTTAGAGTTTTAGGTTATGACTTTTGTATTATAATCTTTTACATTATGAATAATTAACGTTCGAATAATAAAGCGTTATGAACTTAAATTTGTATGACTTCCGATAGTCATGAACATAAATAATATTGGTACAAAAGTCTGACTTTCTATAATCGAAACAATAAATTTATGGCAGTCAAAGGATCCCCACCGTATTAAATAGGAGTACAGTCGTAGCAGGAGTTCTATTCCAACTTGTTTTAACACATTTTAGGTACATCTAAATCGTAGTCGCACTTTTGACGCTATAGTTCTCGGGGTGATAGACAGTCGAGTAAATTCGCGTAGGTACTTGCGGCTCGGCGATCTTACTCGAACGTGTGTCATCCGAAGTACGCATACTTAAAAACGGCCCAGTAAGTTCGTCTTCGATCAAACATTTTTGAATCTTGCTCGTAGCCCGTTTTGGTTCGTCGCCACGGTTTTCTTTCGGCAGTCTGTGGGGAAGTGTTTGACATCTGAGTTACATTGTGTGCAACTCAGATGTTTGTTTATTTTGGTCCAGAATCTCTAGTTAAAACCTAAACTGAATGATTTTTAAAATGTGATATGATATATTTAATTTATAAGTCAAAGCTTGCTCTGCAAACAAAACATTTTGCGTTTGAAGTGTGAGCAAGCAACTTTAAAAGGCGGGTGATAGACGGTCGAACTTTAAAATTGCGATCTTACAGTTTGCGAACTTACTCGGCTCGCGTGTGTGACAGACGCACGAGCTATAAAATCACGATCTTAAATTTCGTGCACGTGAATGGCTCGCGTCGGTTAAAGGGGTATTACTTTATCCTAAATTTAGTCGTCCTAACTGGCTTGCAAGGGAGGGGATAGTTAGGAAGCTCCTGATCACACTATTCCTAAATTTAGTCACTAACTGTCACTTTAGACATTATCCTATAATCTTCGGGGTATTTATGAATTTATGATTCAAGTGGGTACCTACGTCTTTTCAGTCACGCGCGCGACGACTGGCTTTCCTAAATGTTATTACACCTTCCTAACTCCTTTCCTAACTGGGATGCTAACTTCAGTTAGGACGGCAGACACCGTCCTTGCTTCCTAGTTAGGATGCTAGTTAGGAAGGTCACTTGCTAAATGTTATTACACCTACCTAAATTAGGATCCTAACTCATTTAGGATGCTAAATTTAGGATAATGTAACAACCCTTTTAGGATAATGTAACAACCCTTTTACACACGTTAAACCTTGCTCTCACTTCGAACGCAACATGTCGTGGAATTAGTTATAAAGGAATTCGGCTGCCCTACGGTAAAAGAAAGTAATTTACAGTCGAGTAAATTTTACAGGAGAGCGAAAAAACGAAACATTTTTGATTTAAAACGTATTTTTCATTGTTTCATCAGCTTTAACATTTAACAATGTGGAAAATAATTTGCTCTACCTACTGTGTAATAATTTTATGACAAATTGTTTTTAATTATCTTTTAAATTAACAAAAATTGTTTTTCGGTAGTAAATTATTTAGTTAAAAATAAATGTGTCATATCAAAAACAAAGTAAAGTACATTTACTTTCTTTTTAAGTTGCGTATAAGCATATCCCTTACACAAGTTGAAATTTAAATAATGAAGTAATAGTACTTACCTTGTTTTTAGAAGTGTTAGGAGGTCATTCCAAGATTAAAATTCTTTACTCAGTATTGGCGTTTGCTTTATAGAATTTTAAGATTGTCATCATGAGGGATCGGGTGGCTTACTAATAGGATATTATGTTACTGTAGGTACCAATTTACCATAAAAAATGATAGGCGTAAATTGTAACTTTTTTATTACATATTGCACAGTTTTTACTTGTAATTATCACATATGTACTTTTAATGTTTAATAAAATTTTAATGGGGAGTTTCATAAAAATAGCACACCTTTTACAATTTTTTCAAATCTGCACGTGGGTTACGATCATCAATCTATTTTTCTTACTTAGAATGATGATCCCAAGATCCCAACCCCCGTGCAGATTTTTTCACAAATCTGAAGAATTTGTAATAGGTGTGCTATTTTTTTGAAACTCCTCAAATACTATACGTAACCTCTGGCATACATGTCATGACACATGATCCTGTTTAGCTCAATGACAAAACGTAGCAACTTTGAAACGAAGATTTGAATAAATGAAGTTTAAAAGTTTCCATCTTTAATTCGTTTTAATTATGTATACAGGGTGGCACATTTAGATCATTAATATGGGGAAGTCTGTAACTATAAGTGATACAAAGATCTGTTCTTAGGAACCATGTCATCGATTATAGTGACAATAAAAACTGCATACATAGATTAAAAAAAACTTGTACTTTGTTCGGGAATCGAACCCGGTCGTATTGAAAAAGAATAAATGGCGTGGTTTGAAAACTTTTCAAAACGTCTCGAAGAGCCTTCAACTATCATCGTCGACAATGCCAGCTATCACTCTGTGTAGCTTGAACGGATACCAAACGTAAATACAATTAATCCTGTAAGTAATTCGAGAATTGCTGAAGAAGAACAATATTCTGTATTTGGATTCAGATATAAAATAAGAGTTGCTGCGAAGAGTAAAAGCCAGTAACCCATCAAAAGTCTACGCACTAGACCAGCTTGCAAATCAATGGGGCCATGAGGTAATACGTTTACTGCCTTACCACTGCCATTACAACCCCATTTAACTCAAGATTAAAGTCACAGATTAAGGGAGAAGTTACAGCAAAAAATAACACATTGCAATTAGCAGACGTTGAAGCTCTTTGTCACTAATCTGTGGGAAAATGTTACCGGCGATGACTGGATCAAATGCGTTAGACATGCCGAAGCTCTTCAAGACCAAGACTTGGAGAAAGCCATTTTAAGAAACCGATATCAGCAACGCATTGTCATAAATCTAGACGATGATAGTAACACCGATCTTTCTTGTAAAAAAATATTTACTTCATATCTACATATTTAGATTATATACCTATATGCGTTCTATGCCCGTAAAAAATCAGTTTTCTTAGGTGACATCGATGGACATTTACTAAGTAATGCACATCACTAAAGTAGCTGCAAAGCGCGAGCGAGAAACCTGCTAAGCACATTAGAGCGAGAGAGAAGGGCGAAAAGGGTTTTATGGCCCCAGAGACACATGGATGATAACGGCCGTGGTATATGTAGACTTTATTGGTTCCTTAGATACAGACGACTGAAGTGTTCGTAGGTACCTACTAAAATCACCTAAGGAAGCACCCAATAAATTTGTTTGTTTTTTGAGTTGTATTTTGTGTAGTAACGGCTTCGGTACCCTATTCTGAGCTTGGTCAGACATGCTCCTGACCAGTTTTTTATAATAATAAGTTTATTAGATAGTATCCATATCTTCATTACCAAACTGTCTTTTTACTGTCTTTTTGGCTATGAGAGATATAGATTAGATACCACTGGTTTTTCGAGAATAGATGGCGTCATATCTGATTTTGGCGATTTCAGAAAACCAAGATGTTTGCCATGTATCCGGTTCCGCAGCCACACTCAAATCAACTTGCAAATGTTAAATTTTGGGTCCCATTTTTCCATAACACTTGATGCACAGCAATGGTGCCTTTAAAAGGCGGTACTTTTATCGGGAATTTGCTTTCTTTCGCAGTGCTAATCACACTCTCCACGTTGTCTTTTATCACATATGAAATACTAAGTACCTACATCAACGCCGTGATTGACACAAGAATCAACTGTCCGCTTTAATGTTCTTCCCACACCATTGCCGTGACCAGTTTCCTTAAGTTTAAAGGATTACATTTAATCATTAAACAATGTTAAAAAATACTTTTTTTCGTTTATTTAGCTTCAAAAATCCGAAAGAAGTACCAGTTCATCATTACCCGTCACGCATCATTACCATTTACATGAAAAAAATGGTAAAGATGGCAATGGTGATGACGAATAGGTATGGATTATTTTCAATAAAATTGTAAAATTAATGTTTAAATAAAGCAGAGAACACATCAGCTATTTTGGAAACTTGCACAATGTATAGGTAAAAGCTCACAACATGGTTCAAAGCAATCTAATGTTATCTTACCGGGTTAACCGTGTTAATTGCGATGCCGCATAACTGTGACAAATAATTTCTGTCACCATGATTAGGGCCAAAAATCCTATTTCTATTAGCAGCAACTTGAAGTGAGTTTGATTCCGCTTCGTATTAGAGACTGAGGAGTGGTAAGCGTGGCCGGCCAGAAAATCAGCCGCGTAGTACAATAAAAAAAAAACTTTGATGGTACCGCAATGGTGTAGACGAAATACCGTGACAATTTTTTTAAATATTTTATCTCTTAGATTTTATTTACTGAATTGCATACTGATTTTTCATATCAATCCAGGCAATATGTACTTAATTAATTAAAAAAAAAGCTATCCGTCAGGTGGTTTTTCAAAAAATATACGCAATAAATATATAATATACTATAATATTTCCTGATATGGTAATGACGTTTGGGGAGTGTTAATTTGATTATAAAATCATGTATAAGACAAAAGATTTTCTATTGCGGCGCATAACAGCGAAAAACGTACCCTAGCGTTATCCCAAAGAATAAATAATGATATAGCAATGTGTAATTTTATATTGGCCGGAACACCACTTTTTATGAAAAACGCGAATTGACCTCCCCATCTGTTGGTAGTGTCCTTGATGATACTGCCACCATATTGCGGCTAATTTTGTGAGCAGCATCGATAAGCCGCGAAGGCAATTGTCTTCTGATATGGGTAGGAATGACTTGTATGCCTCGACAGAGTCCAAAAATGCTTCCAAGATCTCGTCCGGCAATCCACCATAGCGTGCCGTGCAGCAGAGACCGTGGCGGCTGCGGCAGCGGCAGCGGCCGCATCGTCTGTCTGTGACGGAGTGGACGCTCGAACCTCGCGCATGAGTTGAGGGCAAAACTCCGCTTGAGATTGCTGCAGCGTCGTGAGCATCGTCGCGAGGGTCTCCTGGGACATGGTCATGCTACCACCTGCTCCGGTGGAACTCGCAGTGTCGAAATTTTTGGCCTGCGACAGTCGGCGCGTCTGACGCTTCCTTGGCAAGTTGGCGGCGAGTACAATCGGCTAAAACACTTAAGTCCTTATTGTTGACAACAAAAAATCGCGGTTTTGAATAGTAGGTAAACTGGAAAAAACCGGTTTGTATCAAACACTCGGAGTCCAAGTTGATAACTAGTTTTTAGTCAATTAAGTCTAAAATCAATGTAAAGGTACAAACCACACAGCATGAAAACCAGAAAACCGAATTAATAAAACGACCGGGGCGCGGGAGCGCGGGACGTTACCGAAACGCGGGTACTCACGCTCGGACCTTTTTCGCAGTACCTATACAATAGTAGTCTTTGCTTTTTCGACTGCCGAATGTTCCGTGGGTGGCCGGTAAGGATTGTACCATCTCCCTCTCACTCACCCGTGCGCTTCTCGCAAATCGTATCGCTTAGGCGCAACACCGCTGTTGAAGGTCACGCGCTATATGTACCAATATTCAACTATCTAAAGATATAGTTGTTCTGCAATCTTACGCTTTTAAAGGAACAAAATCACTACAGGAAAAACCAATAATAACAAAATGCCAACTTGCCTGTAAAGGTAAAGAGTTCGGATGCATTTTCTTTATAATTCAAGCGGTACCTATTTACTCCCCAGAACAGCGCAGGCCGTTATCAATAATATTTCACAATTATTTAATGCACAAACTGCACATCTTATATTGTTTTAATGTTGAGATTTACAATTTATTATATTGCGTAGCTCGCAGGACTGATGGCTGATGGGGTCAGAAGGTTCTGGAGTGGCGTCCGAGGACCAGAAGACGAGCTGTAGGTAGACCTCCAACAAGATGGAGTGACGACCTCGTAACGATCGTGGGGGCGCGGTGGATGCGAAAAGCACAAGACCGGTCTGAGTGGAGACCCTTGGGGGAGGCCTATGTCAAGCAGTGGACGTCTTTCGGTTGACATGTATGTATGTATACAATATACAATAGTAGTCTTTGTGTATGTATGTATATTGCGTAGATATTATGTGTTTGAAAGCAATGTGACAGGTTTACACTTACACTACAAAAGACAATTCACCGCAGCTACTTTCTCTCAGTCTCATACTCCGATTTAAGCCACAATGCGCTGCTATATAACTCTTTATCTAACTCATTATCATTCTTCGTTAAAAATGGGTTAGATATACTTTTCAAGTGTGCTACTCATTACGTTCCTTCTATGAGAAATCAATTTCTGTGGATGATTGATTTCAATCTATTGACACGCACGTGAAGGGGCAGAACCTGTGTCAAGTGTCAATCTGTGGCCCGTTTCTCGAAGCCACAGATTATTAAGGTATGTCTCTCGAAGCTACAAGTTACAAATTACTACAAGCGGAGGGCTACATGAAACTGGCCTCTGATTGTACGAAAATACAATTGCGCAAACCTTTTGTAGGTCTGTGGGGGGCCTAACTGGCCTAATGCAAAATAAAGTATAATCAATCCAATTTATAAAAAAAAACCTTAGTTAGTATCTATTAGTAGTCTGTGATGAAGAACGACACAGATGAACGAGCATGGTATTTATAAGCTACTTGTGCAGCCCAAAATCATTTTTAAATTTGCCTATGGCAGCACTGACTGACGAATAAAGATAATGTCTGTGGTTTCAAAGACAATTTGCAGTGTATCTTCTGCTACGCTACTACTCTTTTCTTTTCTATTATGGCGCCTACAATGCTATTGGAGTGTTTAATCTTTATTCTAAACATTGTACCATATCATAATTTCAGCTTTTAGATGAAAGTTTTGAACGATAGAAATATATGTAACTAGAACTGAAAATAATAAATAGTTATCGAAAGGAGTCAAAATACAATATGGAAGAAGTTATTGAGTTGGGGTCTTCTGACGAAGAATCCGGGCCGCTTTCGCCAAAAAAGGTCAGCTAAGTTTTATAGTTTATAAAGAGAATAAATGTGTTATTACTTTTGAAAGTTGAAAGTTAACGTCGATGCAGCATCCTCGTTACTTTACCAACTATCGCGTTCTCCTAACTCTCATTTTGTTTTCCATTTTTACACATAATTTTGTACCATTGTTGTGTAGGTAATTATTTTGGATATTTCTTTTAATTCTGCAGTTTATGCTGTCCTTAATAAATTTCAAGGTATAAAAGTAAAATAAAATAATTATATTATCATACAAAAAATATAAAATTCACTACAGGTATGTATTTATTATTATGTCTTGCAAAAAGCTTAGATTGATTTGATATATATTCTAGTTTTGTTTTTATAGTTTTATGTCTTATATATTGTTATTTTATAAAGCTCAATTCAAGCTAAAAAGGTCTTGACTTGAAAAAGTTTTCCAATTGTATATACAAACACAAGCATCCTTAATGATGTGGCCACCTCTGTATGTACAAATAGGTATGCAAACCTTAATAAATTTATATTTGAGTGGGCATTATAGTAGCGGAACCTAAGAGGAGATTTTGGGTTTACTTGAGCGCAGCAGATTAACATAAGGGGGCATTCTTGTACCCTGTTGAGTACCTCCAGCATATATGAGCACTTTATTCTAGAATATGCGTCCAGGATACCTAATCAGAATAATAAAAAAAAAACAATAGCTAGAAATACTCGAGCGAGTCAGATTAAGGTACAGTCGAGTTCATAAATAAGTGTACACTGTAGTATCTTGCCACTTTAGGCGCTGTGACTATTCATATATGGCAGAAATGGCAGTTTAAATATGACATTTAATAGAGAAGGTACTAAATAGCAGGGCTCAAGCTAACGGTGATAAGGGCTGCAGAGAGATGAGACCTCACAATGCATGCCGTGTCAATGAGTACTCGAAGAGCCATCCAGCCATCTAGCGAGTCTTCTTTGCTATAAGACCGTTTGCTGAAACAACTATCGGGACAATGATTGTCGAGTCAACCTCCAACATAGCTTATATAGGCTTATTGGCGACAACGGTCCTGTCCGTGATGACAGATCCATTCCAATCGAGCATAGCACGACCATTTTCGATAACTGGCGCCGTGAACGGCACTTCAGACTCAATAAGACCATATTGAAGGGCAAGTTGCTGATGTCTGTGCAAGTACTCGCCGTTGCCCAAACGCGAAAAATCGGAAATTATATGTCTGAGGGATTCGCTGTTCATATATTTCCAGTAATTGTTCGTCATTATGAGCTCGTCACCAAAAATGGACAGACAAAACCTTTTTTCCCCGTTTCCCCGAAGAAGTCATCAAGTCGCAGCCAGTTCACGGATGCTAAAAAGTCCACGTCGTGCCTCGTTAGGGCCCGGTAGAAGCGTCAGTGAAGCTACTTTATCTTCCATACGTTCTTCCGGTCTTCAGTGCTCAACACCGTTGGTCTGCGTCTTTTCCCGTTTACCAAGGAGAGAGGCGTGAGGCTCCTTTCCACTGCAACTACATCAAGATGCATCCCATCACCTTAAGGTTGACTGGTAGAGAATGCTTGTAGCATTAAGTTCGCCTTTTGTACACTATTTTATTTTTGTGCAATAAAGTATTTAAATAAAATAAAAAATCCCTTACTCATTGCCAAGTAAATAATCCCTCATATTGCACATCTCGCGGTTGTGGAGATTCTTAGCATTTAAAATAACTCTACTTTCTCATTTTCTCGGGATTTACAAACAGCAACACTCTTAACTGTACATCGGCGGATTTTATTACAAAAAGCATATGGTCTACCGATGGATAGTTAACAGTGTGGGTGATAGTACCTACAATCTCATAACAGACAAGTGCACCATACGATCCGATATAAACAGTAGATGGACCCTCCTATCCAGGGCGTCCAGCTCAGTCGAGTCCAAATTAGTATATGACAAAGGAGTATGTGAGAGGTGGCAGCACCCAGCCATTGAAGGCGCGCACTTTATTGCCACCAACAAAAACAGCTGACTGCTTGAAATCGCCTTCCAAAATACCCAAAGACTGTGACAAAATAACATATTTGTAGGTTTCAACTTCGGAAAGAGATCTGAGAGACATTGTCTCAGAAAGCTGCAAATTCAATGAATTGCAACTGTCCCTTGTTGAACATGGTTGACCGCACACTTATCTAAAAATAATTCTCGACTCCAGTAGCATTAGGTCTGATGTGGGTTTTGTTAACTTTTCAGGAGAGCAGAAATAAAAATGCGAAATGTTTTGGTTCATATTTATTAAAATATTAAAGTTACAATCTTCAAACTTTTTGTGTCTTAGGCAGAATATTTGTACCTTTATTTTCTTACAACTAAAAATACTTAACTAGTTTTGGAATATTATTAAAAGACGTTTTTTTACGAAAACAACGACTTCCGACTTTATGCTTCTCATTGTGACATTCTTATGCCAAAAAAATATGTTTATGTTTTGATACGACCTGCCGACCTTATACCTGCAAATTATGGTGTTATTTTTTAGTTGTATGTTCATATCTCGTATTATGACTCAACACACTTAAATAGTATAATGAATCTAATATAGGTCTGATCTGTATATATTTCCTTAAACGCCCAAATATTCGTTGTTAAAGATTTAGAAGAAAGGTCGGAAGCACTGATAACAATCAATACAATTTAAACGAACAACATAAATGACAAAGAATAACATGTGTTTTATTAATATAATATTGCCTAGTCACTCTCAGGAAAATCATTTTCATTATTTGAATGCTTTAAACTTTTAAAATAAGTGTGAAATTCGGCAGGTATCCACTGCAAAAGTGTCATTAAGTCATTAAACTTCGCAGTACATATTGGTTTTTCACTTTGTCTTATTTGGGGTAAGTCATCGGGGAACGTGACCCCTTTAGCTGCGTTGCGTACTAAAGATACCTCAGTGAAATCTTCCAAAAAATGGTTTTTGTAAAATAGCACTCCGGGCTGATCTCGTTTCACTTGAAGCCAAACGCATTCTGATATTTTAAAATCTTTACCATCTTTATTCTTCTTACGTGATACAAACGGTCCATTTTTTTTATACAAAGCTGTGACATCTTTGATATGTTGCAACTCTATGTCATAAACTTCAAAAGGCCTTTTACCCCCACATGTTCTTATAAATTGTGACCAATTTCGTAGGTATTGCAATCTGCATAGGTTTCAGCTGTTTTTTTTTCTTTCTATTTGTGAATGTATTTGATCCACCTCCATGTGTGTATGTCCTTTTAAGCATAAATTTATGATTTATGATTTTTAGTTGTGGTAATTTGTATAATAGCCACATATATGCCATAACAACCATCAAATTCCTATTCTGTCCCGCACAATTATCCGACCACAATGTTAGTTCTTCTAGAGGTGCAATTTTGCTATTGTTTTCATCTGCCCAGCGGATGAGGCAAGAGGCTAATTCATTTCCTCCTCTTATGCAATATTTAATGTAAAAACATATAAATTTATTTATGTAGGTACCTATATAAACTTAAGTAGGTACATAAAAAAGTGTATTAATCCTTATTCAATATGGACACTCACCTGTCTTATTAACTTTACTTTCATGACTGCTTTTGCGAGATTGAATCACTTTATTTCGAAAATCAGCAAGTCTTTGCCTTTTTGCAAATAGTTCTTCAAAGCGTAAATGCAGTACATTATGTTAGAGTAAAATTAAACATAGTTACTAATATGAAATGAAATCATAAATAATAAAAGCCTACGTAGGTACCTAACTTATGTACTCAGGAATAGGATTATACTAACCTTTTGTTTATCCTCCATTGTTGTGAATCTTAAAACACAACATCACACCGTAATAATAGCACACATTTTTTTTTAATTCTTAACGGTTTATTTTAAATCAAATAGTTAATAAATACACCGACGACAACCGGCACTTTCATCAAACAACTATATCAATCTCGAGTGTCGTTTGTAAACATCGAAAGAAAAGAACGTCTTGACACTCTTGACCGGCACGTGTTTCATTCACTCATAACTATTAAGAACCAACAAAATTAAACTTTTACCGTTCTTAGCGTTTATTTTTACTTGGCTCATTTACCTGCTTATTGGTACTTTGATGTGCGAAAATACCCCAAGTATCGGCGAAAAGGGCCGATGTCGTGCCTTTCGGTCGCACAAAAATTTAATTGGTAGCCGGCATAAAGTTCTATTTTCACTTGCTTAAACGTAGTCTATTACAAAGTTGATATTATTATTGGCATAAAGTCTCAAACTAACATAAAAATGAGGGTAATCCAAAAATATTTCAAGCATTAAGTCGTATCTAGTGTTACATACCTACGTTATATCAACGTTAGAGATGCATAAAGCCCTTAGTGCTTAAACGTCACTCCTGACGGAAAAAAAGGTCTGGAGCATAAAGGTTCAAGATCATATATACCAAACAAAAAAGTGTTTAGAATTCTGAGCAAAAAGATGTAAATTGAAATAAATCCTGATGCGTCTCTGTATTTATAAAAAGTTGTCATATCGGCCCTTATGCATTGAAATATCTACTTAACAGAAAGAGATAGAAATATATTTGTCAGTTTGTTAGAAAGAGAACGTAATAAATACTATCGTAATGTCAATAAGTCAATTTGGTCGGCTCTTCACATCACACCTTATGCTACTCGAGTCGAGAATTCTGTCTTGATTGCACTACAGAACTCTTGTGATTTTCAATAGTGCGATAACATCTTGGCGCTTCGATGCAAACAGTAAGTGAGAAATGACGTTAGCAAAGGTGAGAGAAATCCCAAAGAATGAAGATTCCTCTTTCATCCTTATCAAATTAGGCGATTCAGATGGGATATCTCGACCACCTGGTTGACGAGGGACTGCTGCCTCATACAAACACCTAAAAATACACGAGGCACCAAGTCATAAAGCCTTCTTGTAGTCAATCCAAGCAACTAAGAGAGCCGCTTTGCTTTGCCTAACATGCTGGCAAATGGTAATTTTTATTAGGAGTAGCTCCTTAGTACCGAGGGACCCAACCTTACATCCATTTTGAGCAGTGGCGACAACATTGTTGGCAATAAAATGGGCATTTAATTTTGTGGTCAAAATGGATGTAAGGAGCTTTTAGATGGTAAGCAAGCATGGACGAGGGGCGGTGAATAAATTCTTGGTACTGGTATCTTGCAAACCTTTTTAGTAAACTTCCTAATACTGGCCGCTAAGAGTCATTCATTGACAGTAAAAAAAGTAAACAACCCCGGATCTAAAGTATGGAAAACGTGGCTTCAGTTAAATATCCTAGGATTTTGATGTTATAGATTTCGAAGTCCTTAACAAAAGTCTCTAATATTAACCACCTTTGTTTTGTTTTTCTGCTACTGCTGAACAAACGTGATCACCATAAGCGATTTTAAAATGTTAATTAAATTCGAGCAGTGATAAATTTCTTGACTAAACAGGGAAAATATCAAAAGTCTATTAAAGAAGAAATGGATTTAGTTTACTGTGAGTCCGCTCCTTCCGTCCGTCCAAAAGTGGTCAAATTAATTTAAGATCGGCCTGTTGAAGCTACTTCACCAGAAAACATTCAAAAAGTGGAGAAAAATATACTGGAAGATGGTCGAGTGAAGGTTAGGTCTATAGCACAAAAAACCAATATTTTTATTGGTACAATACATGATGTTATCCACGATCATCGTAACATGTCCAAAGTTAGTGCGAGATGGTTACCATGAATGTTGACACCGTTTCAGAAGCATACGCGCGTTGCTTGTTGTTCCGACTTCATTGAGCTGTGTGGTGAAAACCATGATGGTTTGCTCCAATTTTTTTTTACCTGAGATGAAACTTGGGATCATCATTATGACCCTGAGAGCAAACAAGAGTTGATGCAATGGCAAGGAACACCTCATCCCAAGAATTTCAAAGTCGTCCCTTCAGCTGGCAAGATCATGGCGACAATATTCTGGGATTGTGAAGGGATATTATTAATAGATTATAAAGAAAAGGGTTTAAATATTATAGGAGAGTACTACGCTAACATTTTACACCAATTACGGGAAGCAATCAAAGAGAAGAGGAGGGGAAAAATTACCAGAGGAGTGCTGCTTCTTCTTGACAACGCCCCTGTACTGCTCATGTTGCCAAGGCTGCTGTTTTTGAATCTGGGTTCGAAACTATCACTCACCCGCCGTACAGCGACTACTTTTTGTTTCCCAACCTTAAAAAGGATCTTCGTGAAAATCGATTTTCTAATGATGAAGCGTTGAAGGGAGCGGTGGCGTACCATTTTGACACCAAAGCCTAAAAATATTTTTATGATGACTTAAAAAAACGAATTGACAGATCTTATAAGTGTATAAACAAAGGGGGGGGGGGGGGGGAATATATAGAAAATTAAAAATAAAACACTAATCGTATGCTTTTCATTTCCCTCTCTTACCGAGAATTTATTGAACGCCCCTCGTAGATAATGGGTCGCTAGTTCTTTGGATCCGCGGTTGTGGACCGGACTTGTGGAGCGGGAAGGTGACACTATAGTTGTTAATAAAGGTGGCAAGGAACAGATCAAAAGGGCGTTTTGGAGTTGCGCTGCTTGAGATTTATCTAAAAATAGGTATAATTTGTCCTTCCAAACCCAAAAAACACGTATGTGTCATCATAACCTTATATTAGCCAATGGAGGCAATGGTGCACAGCAAGGTAGCGTTCTTTATACCATAATAACTCCTAAATTATTCTAAGGATAAAGATGTGTTCTGGACCGACATAGAGAAGAGGCTTTCGTATCCTTTAATATTTACGTCAAGTTAAGGGATGTTCGTAGTTTCACGGTTAATTTATTTAAAAAAATCTGGTTTAACTGGGGTGTTGCTTATAGTACGAGATAAGGTTTAGAAATATATGCCCCCTTCAGGTATTAATGATAATAAAATGCTAGATAACATATACATTAATAGATCCCAAATAGGTTGCGAGCAAAATAGTGAGCTATTATATTTACTATGTAAAATAAGCAATTCTATATTTAATAAAATTTATTCAATTAATTTCCGGGATTGTTCATTTTATTTTTTAAATGCATTAGTTGAGAGCATATACCCCTGGGAAAATAAAAATAAAGGATTCTTACTATTCCCTCTGCGCAACTGTGGAGTTGCCAGGCTTATTTTATTACAATCCGACCCGATGTTGCCTTATCAAAAAGTACATTTCATATGTGTTTGCCTAGATTTTAGACATTAAGTTTTCAGCGCGAATGTTGAAGAGTGCCAGAAAGGCGTTGCGCGCGGAACTCTATGCGATAGTAATATACGAAGCGAGGCAGCTGTGTGCAAGGTGCTTTGCAAAAGAGAGTGGGAAATGCCCTTTATTCTATGTAATAGACCAAACCCTAGCGATTGCCTCAGACATCTAAAAAATTACATTTTCAAAGAAGCTCTGGTTCAATTCTTGGCTAATTACTAGTGATAATCTAGTGTCAATAATCCAAAACATTTTTTTATAACTATTTGAAAGCCCTGTTTTTCTTCCCATACAATCGAAAACCAGGTCGTGATTTTTTATATCAATATGAAGGAGCAAATACGCGGACGATATTTCATCTGCCAAAAGCACCACCTAATTAAATGCGCACCTACACGATCGGAGCGCCAATAGTTCGAGGGGAAATGGGTAATTTCACCCGAGTTAGACACTCTACTTTTCATTTCGACTGTGAGGAAAAAAGACACTGTATACCTAAATATATTTATCTCGTTTCCCGCTTTATCTATTGAAAACTTTTTTTTCTAGATTCATAAAAAAGTTAAAATACATATGCTGCCAACATTAGAAAAGTTAAATCGAGTTGGTCACGGCCAAGAGCATGACTTCCATCTCATTCTTACCCTAACGAAAGAGATGGAATATATTCGTGACGTAATAAAGGTCAAATTTCTTGTTTCGAACGGATGTTTGGTGTTCAACCTCCTTGTTGTATAATAAGCTCCTTGGTCGTGACCAACTCGATTAAACTTTTCTAATGTTGGCAGTAGTGTATTTTCTACATGGCCATGCCGAAACGTGAAAGAAAAAGTGTCATGCTATGCTATCACGGCATTATGGCGGGCAGCAGAATAGAAGAATAATTTTAAATGTTGATTTTCTGTAATTGCGAAAAAATAGACCAGGCTTAAAATGATCATATATGAACCTATAGGCCGTAATAAATACATCGTTTAACGTATAGCCGAGTTTAGATATATGAAAATCTTTTATTTTAATAATATGACGTAGCTCAATTATCTTAGACTCCGTGGCCAATCGTAACTATTAAAAAAAAATACTTTCCACCCTAGAGATGAAAACGCAATTTTCCACCCGGCTATCCACCCATTCAAATTAAACTTTCCGAACAGGAGAGATGAAAAAAAATGTATGTCATTGGTAATATTTAATCTAACTTTAATCCTGTATTTGACCAACCAGTTTTAACAACGCGCTTACGCTATCGAAAAAATCTTCTATAAAAAGAACTAACGCCTCTTTGTCACTCTCAACACTCGCGCTGAAGACTCAACATCTAAAATCTAGGCCATACATTTTTGATAAGGCAACCTAACTGTGGTAAAATTGGAAATAAAATAAGCTTTTAATTTAATACAATAATTCGATTAAATAACTGATGCGGGTATATTAATAACTCATACTCACCTATTTATACCTGGCAACTTACTCACCTATTTATACCTGGCAACTCCATAGTGTTAAATAAATCGCTCTGGAAGTAGGGTTGCAATTTTTTCGAGGGTTTTAATAGTTATATAAAGAGTGGTTCAGTGAACAAGTAGCAATGAATTAATTATCTGGTATATTCTTTTCAATTTTTTAGGTATGAAAGTGTTTTTCTTTTAGTAATCTGTAGATATCATACTATCAAATAAAAATACAATAATATTCAAATCTATGAGATTCTTTGAGTTTTCTCAATATTTATTGAATGGTATAACTTTTTGGACAACATAATTTGACAATCATCGCTCGCCGTTTTCTACAAAGCCACAATTGAATTTCTATTTTACAACTTGTGTTATGCTTTTTGGAATATCATCTTACGAATAAGTTATAAGTCAAGTTGGGTAAGTGAAACATACTTTATTTGTTTCTAAAGAAAATCAACTGGATTTACTAAAATGTTAGTTCTATCACAGCACCAATATAAAGTGTATCTTTGCAAAATTAAGAAGATTTATAAAATTAGCAAAATAATGCCTTCATAACGGGCATATAAAAGAAACGCACACAAAAAACCGTTTCACTTTCTTCGGGATCGGGGCAAGTGAAATAGTCGTGTTTGTAGTTCACTTGCACTAAAAGTTATAAAGTTAGTTTTTGCATACAAAAGATAAAAACGTTATTTTGGGGCAAGTAAAACATATATCCGTTTGTATACTTTAACCGCAAACCGCAGCGATATCTCTTTTTTAAATCCATAACTATTATGACAATGACTGCTTTACCGACACGTCGGTGCTTTATTAAAGCTATTATTTTAAGAGCTATTTGAAAGTGTTCCACTTGCCCCGGTGTTACACTTACCCAACCTGACCTAACTAAATAATAAACTGGATTTTACCTTGAGTATTAAGGAAGTCACTCCAAAATTTCTGTAAAAATAGCAAATTCGTAAAGTCATAATTGAAATTCCATGTAATTACCTCAAAGCGAAGCCAAATCAAAACATTCAACTATTGATCAAAATACAATTTAATAAGGTATTAAGTATCTCATCAAACTTGAAGAAAATACTATGTTTATGTCAAACAACATCTAGTTCCCTCGCCCGTACAAAATTCGGATCTGTTGAGCAACAAATCTGACTTCTCGCCGATGAAAGAGATGAAACTCTATCGTGTCAATGTGTGAAAGAGATGAAACCCTCTCTTGTCAATCATTGTCAATGTGTGAATTGTGACTCGTTCGTATACAAATATTGCTCTAGGTGTGTAAGTTTTGTCGGTGTATTGTTCCATTGTTCCACATTACAGTTTTGTTTTTGTATGTAGTTGTGCAGAGCTGCATTTGTGTGCAAATTTCCCCCCGCAAGAAATGACAGAACTATTTGAATGTTATATTCATAGCTAAGGCGACTCCCCCCTCTCTTCCGCTAGGAAGGCCGTGTTGCTCGATGCAAAAACCTCATAAATTCTCTCAGAAGACACTGTCTAAAAAGTTTTAGGTGAGATGTAATATAAAAGGCGAAAACTTAAAATCGCCCGTTAATTTTTTCGATTATTTTTATTTCATTGAATAATATCTACAGATCACTTTAGCAAATGCACTGCTTAAAAATTACCACAAAATAAAAAAATACATATTATGGGGTGCTACTTTTCTCCGGACCATTTCTTAAGTTTAAAACGTATATATAAAAAACTAAATTTGAAGCAAAAGCGAAATCAAATAATCACATTCCGGTAAGTCTATTGGATGCACTCTGTTGCACTACCCTCATTTATAAGCCAGCCGTATGCAATTGTGAGATGATTTTGTATGTTTAATTCGTAACCGGAATTACTACGTTTGATTTACTACTACTAGCTACTACCGTCTGATAAAATGTTATTGCTTCTTGATTAACTGTGAAAATTAAAACGAGTAACCCTGTGACATGTACACTAAAATTATTATATTACTTGCATCCAGTTAATAATCATGCTAAGGACCGCAGCCCAGCCAAAACTGATCTTTTTTGACTAGAATACATATTTAAGCTTTTGAAAAAGCTGATGCAAGTGTGCAATTTGTGTTGGTATGTTTTGTTAAATTTCATATAATTTATTTATAGATATTTGGATATATCCTACATAAAACCCTGTCACTACATGAAAATTTTACGGTTACCTTCACATTTCCTAATAAGTCTCATATTGCGATTATAAATTAAATAGTTTTACGAAGAACAAACGAATCAATATGTTTGAAGAAGCTAAGCGAACTACGTTTTTAAGCGCGTCACGAATTGCGATGATACGATAATAATATTATTTATCTTAGTAAAATATATTGTTGTACTAAGATAAAATATCGCTCAACATTTAATACACTACCACACAATCCTAAAGTAAATTTTGGTTTGTTGTAAGGATACAATACCTTTATATTTACATTAATTATCGTATCTTTGCTGCGAATGGCGCGTTTTATGAACTATAATAATTACTTACCCTTTATCAATAGCATTGCTGCATTTGCGTTTATGTTATGCCAAAAGTAACTTGAATTCTATATAGTTTGCTACAGAAATTTGAACAGTGGTTTAGTAAATATCAGTTTTAGAATAGGTAGTAATTTTAAACGATTCTACTATGTTAAAGGTTTTTGTAGTAAACTAGTATACATATAAATAACACACCCTCATTCTTATTTCATTTCCAGTGTTGTAAAATATCTTCTTCTCTCTTAGGTTAAAACGGTAACAAACGCAATGGTCCATATACCGTCAAATATTCATGGAGTCACTATAAAACCTGTGAAGGCATCAGCAAACTGTGCCAAGTTATTCGCTGGAAAAAACATCACTGTAACTAAAATACCAAACGCAGAAGCACAAAAAAAAAAAAAGAAGGAAATTAAACCACCAGATAAGCCAGTCAAGAAAGGAACATCTAAGATTGCGATTTTGTTAAAGAAACTAATGCGCAAGCCTATTGGGGCCCAAAGTACTGGGACAGTGTTAAATCCACTAAGCCAAATAAAGAAAAGTATTCCGCAAACTGCAGGAAACTGTGTAGTCGCGAAATTAAGCAAACCTATTCAGATATCAGGAGCTGCAGCGCTACCGAAATTTCCAGCTAGTGTTACTGTAAAAAAGAGAGTAGCAGCTTTAAGTAATCATACAAATGTTGGTACTTTGGCTACAGGCATACAAAAAACGTCAAATATCGCTAAAAAAAGGAAAATAGCCATTGTTCCAACAGTTGACCTTGATGACGAAGAAATCACGATGTCAACCGAGGGTCCTAAGTCGTATGTAAAACCTGACCTGAGACCTAAAGATCAAAATGAAGCCAATAAAGAACAGAAAACACGTAATAAGGAGCCCGAAACTCCTGCTTACGTGGAAATCACTATAGAAGACAGCCCAATCAAACCAAAAAAATCCAAACGAACGCGAGAGCTGAGTACAGAAGGCGTCATAACAATTGATGACAGTCCGAACAAGACTGGGAAAGTAAATACTGAGGCTGATGAGGGCAGTTATAATGAACCAAATACTAGGAAAGACGTCCCAAAGAGCAAAAAAAAAATAATTTATAATAATACAAATGTTGAAAGTATAGAAGAAATGTGCACACTTGAAATAGATTTTGAACCAATTGATCAAAATAAATCCAACAAGTATGTAAGAAAAGAAAAAAACATTAAAATAGTTTCTGTGACTCCTGATCAGGAGTCATCAGTAGAGATAGCTCAGAATCAACAGGGTGATGTTTCTGTTATTAAAACTAGACCAGTACAATCTAAGCCATTAAACCCCAAATGTGATAAAAACGAATCTGAATTTGAACCTACTTATTTGAGCTTTATCAATTTATGTCTTAAATTAGAAAATTCTGAAGATATGAAGAAGATCGTTGATAAGAAGATTAAAGCCTATTACAGACAAGTTCCTGAAAAATATAAACGGTCTGAAGAGTTTATTGATATGGTTTCGAGTAAGGTTTCGTCTATGAAAGTAGCACCTGAAAAAATGTATTTGTACATAAAAGATATTGTAGATGAATTAAAACTACAACGAAAACTAGGCAAGCAAACTTTACAAGAAGCCAAACCTAAAGGTAATATAGAAATTATATATTATTTTTTTGCTTCGCTACACTACCCCAAGCCTATAAGTCCTTCGCAGTCAATAACAACATTTTTCCTTTAATGATATGCCATAATTTGGCCCACACGTCTTTACCTAGAATTCTACATTACATAGGTATATGTGTCTGAAATCTTAATGCCCAATCTGATTTATGCTGATCAAGAAAGACGATGCATGTTTGAATTAATACTTATCTACCCTAATATTATAAAGTAGAAAGATTTGTATTTTGGTATTTTTGTATGTTTGGAACGAATAAACTCAAACTACTACACAAATTTCAAAACTTTTTCATACATTAGAATGGTACATTATTCCTGAGTAGCATAGGCTATGTTTAATTTCTATGCATTGACGGAGTCGCGGGCAACAGTAGTAAGGCATGAAATAAAAAATAACGGCGTGACAGCGTTCAAAGGCAGAACAGAAAGGGTGCAGGGTTACCCCCAGGGAAATAATCGAAAAAACAGCCCTACCTTCACACAGGTAGGTTTGTTAGTTACCTTGTCCTCAGAGCGAAAAGTAGAAGCCTCTAGTGCCTTGAAACCCCTCAGTAAATTACGTTAGGTTAAGATATGTTATGAGTGTTATGACTAACATGACATCTTCTATACATATAAAATACTTTGTCCTGAATGATTGACTGACTGACGGATCAACGCACATCCTAAACCGTCGATCGTAGAGACCTGAAACTTGGCGGGTGTGTTCTTTTTACGACGTAGGCATCCGATAAGAAAGGATTTTCCGAACTACCCGTAATGGGGTGAAAAGAGGGGGGGGGGGGGGGCAAAGTTTGTATGGTACAACGTGAATCCTAGGTCTAATCTACTTTGAACATTTTCATAAACATTCTTCTACAGAATTGACGGAAGACGTGTTTCTTATTTTATTGAAATTCATCCCCTAACGAAAGTCACCGTACTATTATATTAGTACCGCATTTGTAGGTTTCTAAGCTTTGGTCCTATAAGTGCATTACCTCTCTGGTAATACACTTTAATTACACGACCTCATGTTGGCGATTTTGGTAATGTGTTGAACTCTTACTCTTAACTAATGTGTCGAAATGGGGGTTAGAAGTTATTAAAGGAGCTCGGTTTTTTAAAGTGAGGTACGTGAAAGGCCGCCCCCGCACTACGGCTTAACCGCCACGTTTTTTAACCGCTTAACTTTTGTATCAAGTAAATAATCAGCTGCCAGTGCGGCCGCTTGCATTGGTTTTACTTGATTAAAAAGTCATAGGGTAAAAACCGCGGCGGTTTAGCCGTAGTACAGGTGCGGTCTTAAGTGGTATTGGTATCAGGGCTTCTGTACGAGTTGCTGTATATATAAATTATATTTTATTGTTTTTCGAAGTATTCTCCGTTGCAATTGATGCACTTTTGCATTCTTTTAAACCAGTCATTGAAACAGTTATTCCAGGTTGAACTAGACATTGCCAGAATGGCCGAATTATAAGCTTCTACGGCGGTTTCTGGGTTTTCAAACCGCTGACCACGCAATAAATCTTTAATTCTAGGGAACGTAAAAAAATCATTTGGAGTTAGGTCAGGGCTGTATGGAGGATGGGACATCAACTCAACGTTTTCCTCGTTCAAAAACTGTTTAGTTGTATGGGCGGTGTGGGAGCTCGCATTATCGTGGTGTAAGATGACGCGGCGTGTCGGGTTCCCTCGGCGAAGATCGGCCAGCATCTCTGGCAAACAAACTGTGATATACCATTCAGCGGTAACCGTTCTTTGTTCTTGTAAAGGAATTGTGGCAAAATGTCCTTTTTTTGAGACGAACGAAGCAACCATCTTCTTCGACACGCTGCGGGAACGCACAACTTTCGTTGGTTTGACCTCGCCATCGAAGACCCAAACTGCCGACTGGTGCTTTCTTTCAGGCTCATAGGAATAAATCCAGGTTTCGTCACCTGAGACAATATTATAAACAGCTTTTGACTTTTCTCCATTGTAGCGTTTCAGAGTAGATCGGCACCAATCAACACGAACCGCCTTTTGCTCTTCTGACAATTTATGGGGTAGCCATCGGGAAATCAATTTTCTGACACCCAACTCACTATGTAAAATAGTATGGATTGCAGTCATTCCAATGCTTATGGTTGCCCGAATCTGCTCGTATGTCACATCTCTGTCGTCTTTGAGTATTTTTTCCACAGCCGCGATGTTTTCAGGCGACACCGCTGTTTTCGGCCGACCTGTTGAAGGTATGGTGCTGAGAGAGGCACGACCCCGCCGAAACTCTGCATACCAACGATATATTGTCGTTTGACTAGGTGCTTCAATTTTATATATAGAAACAAGCTCATTGAGACACTCATCTGGAGATAAGCCACGACGAAAGTTGTGATAAATAATTGCACGAAAATTTTCACGCGTGAGCTTCATTTTGTTCACCGACTTGCCAATTTGAAAGTGGAATTAAAAAATACTACGATATTTTTTTAAATTGTTAAAACGGCATCGTGATTGTCAGTGGCCAGTACGCATATGATAAAAAAGGTTTTAATGTAACTTAATTTAAAGTACTCTATTCCCGATCATTCCGGTGTGCCCCTCGTATATCGATAAAAAATATGGCTTTCGGAGATTTTGGAAAAAATATCCCTGTGCACCCTGTTCAGACCGTTTGTTAGTTCCACAAATCACAGAAAGAAGGTAGATATCTTATGGGGCGTGGTTCGTGATGCCTCGGTATGGTCAAAATGACCATATCAGCACAAGGCGCGTCAAGCGTTGCCTTAGTCTTCTGCATTTAGCTGATCGCTGTCAATATACGAGCTCCGTTTAAATGGTAAAAAGACTGTTTGTAGCGTCAAAATGTGCAAAAATTAAGTCCAAAGTTAATTTTAAGTCAAGGGGCGATAGCTTACCACCGGTACATTTATTTTTTAAGCATCATTTGTACTTTTAAATGAATATTTAAGGTTTGTATGAATTTCTGAGCGTAAGGAATGTGGACGTGATTTCAATCGGCTATCGATAAATGGCTTTGCCTACAGTGATCAACAGAGTTGCGTGTTAATAGTTCATGTTATTTATCATCACTGTCACACGCTTAATTATCACGTTATTTAAAATTAAATTAGTGTTGTACAAACAGCAACACTCTTTACTGTACATCGGTGGACCTTATTACAAAAGGCATATGGTACACCGATGGACAGTTAACAGGGTGGGCGATGGTACCTATAATATAATATAACGAACGTAATGTAAAGTTTACACTGTAAGAACATATTCTGAATGACGTACGTAAATACTTACTAAAATCTGGATTCGGTTAAACCGCCTGATTTTAGTTAAAAAAATACAAATAACATACATATAAATTAACCAACGACAAAGGCAAAGAGCTCGACAGTGAGCTGTGCTTAGCACACAGCGCTGATTCACTGGGATAATCTTTGAGGTACTAAGGCTGAATGATGTTAGGTCACTTTAATAAAAATAAACTACTTAGCAATAACCAGTTCGGCTTTACCAGAGGTCGATCAACGATTGATGCGGCATCTGTACTCATTAAATATATATATAGCAGTTGGGAGAAATCTTGCGATGCAGTAGGAATATTTTGTGATCTTTCTAAAGTTTTGAACGCGTAGATCATACGACCTTTATTTTAAAATTAGAATATTTCGGTTTGTCCTATAAAGATTTAAGTTTTATGTCTTCTTGAATAGGAGGGATCACTTAGAAGTGATAGAACTCTAAACAGTTGTTGTTAACAAAACGCAAGCTACAGTGAAAAAAGGGGTGCCTCAAGGCTCTATTTTAGGTCCTTTTTTATTTTTGGTCTATTTAAATGACTTACCACAAATAGTAGATAAACTTTGTGATACTTGTTGATGATAGTTCACTAATTTTCAAGATCGATCGAAAATCTGTAGACTATAGTAGGATAAACGCCACACTAGATAAAGTACTTAATTGGTTTACTAGTAACAATTTGCAACTAAATGATAAGAAAACTAAATGTGTTAGGTTCACTTTGCCTACTGTTAAACCGGTAGATTCTAGTGTTTTTCTAAATGCCGAGTGTTTGCAAATGGTAGAAAAGGCAGTTTTCCTAGGCATAACAATAGATAACAATTTGCAATAGAGTCCCCACATAGCTGGTAAACTAAGTTGGGCAGTTTACGCCGTTAGGAAAATTAGACAACTAACTAATATTGAGACAGCTCGCTTAGTTTATTATAGTTATACCATAATGTTACGTTATTCTGGTTTGGAGTAAGGCAGCTGACATACAAACTATATTTGTGTTACGAATCTAGTTCTATTTGCAACTTAAATTCCCGTGACTTTTTAAGATAACTTTTTAAACAAATTAATATCTTATCTGTCGCGTCTCAATTTATTTATGAGAATATTATTTATATTATTAATAATTTAGATTCTTTCACCAAAATTCTGATATACATAATTTAAATACAAGAAATAAAAATAAAATCGCTATTCGAAAATTCCGTGTCCGTAAAGTATATAAATCATTTGTTGGTCAATGCATTCTTTT
Source organism: Acleris sparsana (assembly GCA_923062465.1). NCBI lineage: Eukaryota > Metazoa > Arthropoda > Insecta > Lepidoptera > Tortricidae > Acleris > Acleris sparsana. Next base: position 21,529,556 of record OV281285.1, read on the forward strand.
CTGTAATAAATTACCTGGCGTAGTTTTAAAGTACACACATTCAAAATTTAAAAATTACATGAAAAAGTCGTTAATGTCTAAAGCGAATTATAGGTTCGAGGATTAACTAACATACAAAAATTCATGGCCTAAACCCCAAACTTAGTCAGTTCCTCTGAGGCGGAAACGAGCCGAGCGGAGCGGAGCTGTGCCAATATAAACCAATAGAATCTAAGCTAACGTCCGCAAGGCGCGATTGACATAAGCGCACGCGCCTTCTATTGGTTAATATTGGCACAGCTCCGCTCGTATCCGCCTCAGTGGAGCCGCACCATTATTCTTAACCTTTATTTTTCATAACATAGAAAGAAACCAAAAATGGAACACAATAAATCTCAAATTGTGTCGCCGCGGAAAACCATCCATTTTCAGATCATAATTAATAAACTCATTTACGTCACTGTCGCTTTTACTTTCTCTATTCTCATTCTCACCCTCACTTGTTGTTTATATTTCTTCATTACGTATCATTATATAATTCGTTAGGGTACCACTGGCTTCGTGAGTATCATTATTAGCTGACAGCGGTAGAGAAACTGAAGTCGAAGGTGTACAATTTTGTAACATTATCTTATTTTCTCAAACATGCTCGGAAAAAACGGTTTTCCGATTGAAAGACAAGGACGGAAAGAGCCTTATTTTACTCCTAGGATTAAAAAAAACCATATGAAAACACTTTCCGTCCATGTCTATATTTTTCTTAAAAATGCTGTCAATTTGCATACAAAATCAAAAGGACCAAGACAAAAATTCCAAACAGCCAAGGTAACTACTCGCTTTTTTAGCACAGTGCGTGTGTTTCTTTTTGAATTTGCATTCCAATTTCTATGGTTAGTATTTAAAAACAATTGACAGTCGGTAACATTCGTTCATTCTGCATAATTAAATTACTTGCTTTTAAAAAAAAAAATGTATTATTTCCTCATATGTTTGAGAAAAGCATTATGTATGTCTCGGCGGAAACGAGGATTTCCTGACTCGTATTTTAGCAGGCCTCGCTGTTGCTCGGCCTGCTAACCACCTCGTCAGGAAAACCCTTACTTTCCGCGCCTAGGCAACAATGTACTATTTTTTGTATGCGTCTTCTATAACCATCAGTTCTCTTGAAGCTCTTCCATTCCTTCAAACTCATTATTACACACCGAAAATCCTACGCGTTTGTTAATCAAAACGGCTGAATTAGAAATATAAAACATACAACTACTGTAAGGCTAAACTATAGATAACTTAAGTTCTTATAAATATCACGTAAAGTACTAATTTACTACATATACGTCACCTTCAACACGTTATATATATATATAAATATCATCATAATTAACTTGCGCTTGAATTATATCAGAAAAATAGTGGCCCGCCAGCGGCTTCGCCCCGCTGCTTTTTTTTCTTTCATACAAACCTTGTTCTGACTATAACGATACAACAAAAAACAAATCAGCGATACAACAAAAAAGAAATCAGCCAAGTCGGTTCCGCCGTTCTCGAGTTTTGTGCTTAGCAACACATTTAGCGATTCATTTTTATTATATAGATTAGTCTCCACAAAAGCCTTTATACAGCATTTAATGTAATATGGCTAAAAAGCAAAATATTCAACCATTATGAGGGAAAGTTTTACTGTATCCATAATGTGAAAGCTAAAATCTCTTATAATTATAAATAAACAACTCTTACAAGGGGAATTCTTATTGTGGTCATATTACTCGGCCATTTGCCTTTATCCAACCTAAATTATAAGAATAGTGGGTGTGCTAGCTAAAATCTTATATACCTAAACAACTCTTACATCGGGAATTCTTATTTTTGTCTATTAGAAAAGAAAGAAAGAAAAAGAAAAAAAAGAAAAAAAAAGAAAAAAAATAATACATTTATTCACTACACACACAAGACACACAGAAAAATAAACAATTGAAAACAGTAACAACAATAAACAAGTAGTGAGTGTGTCTTCGCGGCAGTGAATCGGACACTGGCTCAGCATAATGCTGAGGAGTTAAACACCTGCAGCGCTGATTTTCAGCCAGCTCCGAGTGTGACAGGCGGACAGTACGCTAAACGAAGTGTAATTAAAAGAAAATATAGAATATATATATATACATACATAAAGATACCATTAAACAAATACTTACAGTTGGTGGCAAAATATATACAAAATCTACATGCAAATACCTTACATAAACATATTTAAAGTAGAAATACGAGTACGTACTTAGCAAGTATACAGCATCGACAATTTGGCACAAATAACAAAAACAAAAGAAAACTAAAATCTGATTTACAAAGTGCTGGTTGGGAAATAGGATTTTTGGAGCGTCAACAATTTACTAGGCGCTCCTTGGATGGGAGGGGGTAGATCATTCCAGCACTTGGACGCCGCGAACTTGAAACTACCCCGAAACGCCGCGGTTCGGTGCAGCGGCACAATCGCCCTAGGTTTAAACCTGCGTACATTACTGGACCACTGGATCTTTTCAAAGAGGTACGACGGGATCATGTGTTGCACCACACCGAATATAAGGGACGCGAGGTGCATGCGCCTCCGCGCAGCCATGTTTAGCAGGTTAGCGGCGTTCAAATACGGAGTGATGTGGGAGCGGGGAGGGACTCTAAAACAAAAACGAGCACACGCGTTCTGGACTCGTTGTATTAGCCTCTTGGACCGACCAAGTATACGACCATCATAAACGACATCGCAATAGTTTAATCTAGATAATATAAGTGATTCACACAGGTGGACCCGCATATCAACACTAAGGTAATCACGAATATTATAAAGAACCTTGAGGCGGTAAAAGCAATTACTGACGACTTTGGCTACGTGGCTCTGAAAGCGCAGCTCGCTGTCCATGAGCAGGCTAAGGTTACCTGCTTCCACCACCCTTTATATCGGTTCGCCCATGATAGCAATATCCCCGGACGCCAGGCTATCTAAAGTTCTACGGGTTTGATGCTTCGACCCAAATACCAAATATTTGGACTTTTTGGGATTGAGGACCAGGCAATTTCTGTCCGACCAGGAAGCAACACGATCGAGGTCAGCATTTATGTTCTCTACGGCGTTGACTGTATCTGAGAACGTGCTAGAAGTGTAAAGTTGCAAGTCATCGGCGTAGAGATGGTACTTACTACTCCTTATACTGGTGACAATGTCAGCACTGTACAATATAAAGAGTAGAGGACCCAGGATCGAACCCTGCGGCACTCCCCTAGTCACAGGGCTAAGAGAGGACAGCAAAGAACTTCCTGATGCTTTCCGAAGCCTGACCGCCTGCGCACGACCGGACATGTAACTGTCAAACCATCTTAGCGCAGCGACATCAAACCCGTAAAAGGACATCTTAGATAATAACAAGGGCAAACTAATGCAATCGAACGCCCTAGAGAAATCTAAAAGAACTAAAATAGTACTTTTACCAGCATCCCGAGCCTGTAAGATATTATCGACTACATCGAGCAACGCAGTAGCAGTCGACCGACCCTTACGAAAACCCGACTGTACTTCAGGTAGGATGCTGTTTTTCTCTAGGTATTCCGACAGTTGATCACAAATTACCCTTTCTATTATCTTAGATGCGCAGGGAAGAATGCTAATAGGACGGAGGTCAGACAGGTTCACTGGGCAAGGTATCTTGGGTAAAGGGGTCACTTGAGCGATTTTCCAGTCAGTCGGGAAAGTCATAGTTAAAATACTCGTGTTAATTATGTGTGTCAGGATTTCAGCGGTCCTCGAAAGAGTCAAATGCAGCATGTCAATAGAAATCGAGTCAAGGCCTTTTGCAGTCGTTTTAATGGACGTTATAATTTTACTGACAGCTGTTGAAGTCGTGGGCATAAGAGTAAATGTCGTGTCTCCGTGTCTACTAAATTCATAAAATGTCAAGTCGGATATAGTGACCTCTGGTTTCCCAGGTGTATCGAGGAAATGACAGTTTATTAAGTCAGGGTCGTCGAAATGGGTCGGTAGGTCGGGTTGAGAGTGTGGGTCGGGTATAACGGTACGCTTCAAGTCTTTCCACAGCGTCTTTGTGTCAGTCGCATTGTTGATGCGGTGATCGAAGAAGGCTCGCCTCTCGCTGTGGATAGCTCCAACGACAAGGTGCTTCAGGTCGAGTTAGTACTGTCTATGTGCGTCAGACTTCGTTTGCTTGTACTTGCTATGAGCTTCGTTTCTAAGACGCATCATAAGCCTCACGTTACCAACACGCAGTTTGTCCAATACGCAGTATGTGCAACACGCAGTTTGTCCAATACGCAGTAAGTCCAACACGCTTTTTGTCCAACACGCTTTTCGTCCAACACGCAGTTTGTCCAATACGCAGTTTGTCCAAGTTTTGAGATCTGGGTATATTGATAAAGAAGTAAAATGCAGTTTAGTAGTTATAAGCCCAAAGCGTTTAAACCAGTTTACGAGTAGGAAGTTGTTGTGGAGATTAAAACCTTCTTCATAGATAAGACATTAATACTGGCCACTTACAATACATAATAGTAGATGACAAGATGACAAGGTGACTGATATATTGTTTTACTGCGGCGTGTGACAGTTTATTTTCAATTTCATTGGATTAGATTGGAATGGCGATTTATTTACAATGAGCAATTCCTTTGATCGGACTTTTGTAAAAAGTAAAAGAGGTGCCTCGACACTATTAAGAAACGGGTTTCGGTATAATTTAAACCCAAACAAAAAAACACGCAATACGTTATGGCGATGCAGCAATAGAGCCCAGTGCAGTGCTTCAGTCACGCTGAACGAAGCACGTGATGTTGTGCTTCGAGAGAGCCAACCCACGTGCGAACCGGACTTCTCGAAAAATCTTATAGATATTGCGTTTGACGCTTGCAAGTACAGAATCGTACAAAACTTTGGTTCTGTTCAGCAAATGTATGAAGAAACTATGCAGCAGCTAGATGACAGTGGTGTTGTGGATACAGACGAGATACCAACTTTTCATTCTAAAAGAGACTCACTTCTAAGGCATAAAAAAAAACTCTGCAATTAAAAAGTTTATGGTTTCATCGGCTAAGCGACGTCGAAATCCCAGAAACATTAGCAGAAGATTTTTTAGTTAAATAAATCGGAAATGAAAACAAAATATTGGTATTTTGTACGAAATTGTCACGCAAACTACTTAATAAGACAAAAAATAAAACATACAAGATTTTTGCCGACGGCACATTTAAAAGGGCTGCAAAGCCCTTTTCGCAAATTTTTACTCTGCATATAAAGTTAAAACCTGAAAGTGACCAATACCAGAACATTGTACCGGTGGTGTTCTGTTTGCTTCCAAATAAAAAGCAACAAACGTACGAAAGACTGTTTACTGTGCTAAAAGACGAACTCGGTCAAAAAATAAAATATTATAAAGCAGACTTTGAAATGGCACAGTTCAACGCCTTGAAAAATGTATACCCAGACGCCTACATAAGCGGTTGCTTCTTCCATTACTATCAAGCCATCCGTAGAAAATGTAAAGAGTTCCTGCTAGACCAGACGTCAGTCGGCAGAAAGGTCATGAAACTGTGCTCATATTTTGAGCCTATTACCGACAAATTTTCTGACTGACGCGTGGCTAGACATAAAGGTAGTAGGTGAAATGTGTGATGATGCCGCAGCCGTCGAGAAATTTTGTACATATTTTGAAAAACAATGGGTACCTTTCTTCGAAATGTTGAGCGTGCCTAACGAAAACCAGCGAACAACGAATCCCGTGGAAGGGTGGCACAGCCGACTTAACAAAAAAGTTCCCGCGAAGCCGAATCTGCTGTTGTTAATAGATATTTTGAAGAAAGAAGGGCGACATTATGACATTCATATCAAAAGAACAGTACCGATGAATAGAAGGAGAAGATTAAGGGATATTCGCTTCAACGAGTTTTTGGAAAAAAAATTGAAACTGTTGAAAAAGTGCGAGTTAACCGCAATGCAGTTTCTGAAAAAAAAATACATGCAAAAATGTTTGATTTTTAAATTTCCCCTTAGTATTGTACGGTCAACCAATTGGAACCCTAGGCCACCATAGAACTCTGTTACAGTGACGTTATAAATGAATACGTAAGCAGTGTCAAATAAAATTGTTTTATAATGTCATGGTGACATGGTTCCATGGTGGCCTAGGGTTCCAATTGGTTGACTGTACTTAGGGTCAGTGACCTTATCACCCGCTGAATTATAAATCGTTGGGTTTTGTTACTGTTTTTGTTTATAGAAGGGTAAATGTTAAGTTCTATTTTATGTAGAAGTGTATAAAATAAGTACCAATAATTTTTTATACTTATCAATATTTTTTTCCGTTTTAATCCATACTAAATTAAATTAATACATATAAATTAATCCATATTAAACTTCGGCTCTATCAAAAACCGGGAACTTAAATTTAAGATGGACGAATAGCGATATGGACGAATAGCGACATGGACGAATAGCGATATGGACGAATAGCGATATGGACGAATAGCGACATGGACGAATAGCGATATGGACGAATAGCGACATGGACGAATAGCGATATGGACGAATAGCGACATGGACGAATAGCGATATGGACGAATAGCGATATGGACGAATAGCGACATGGACGAATAGCGATATGGACGAATAGCGATATGGACGAATAGCGATATGGACGAACTACGTTAACGACATCTGACGAACTGCGTATTGGACCAAATGCGTATTGGACGGCCAGCTAACAAATCTTACCCATTTTCTACATTGCGATGTGGTACAAGGATTTCGGATTTTTCGAAAATATTTTCTTAATAGCTTCTTAGGTATTTTTTTATCAAGTGTCGCAGATTTTAAGTAATTTAATGATCTTACAATTTCATATCATAGTAAAAAAACAAGACAGAAAAGCGATGTCTGTTTTCTGTCTATAATTTAAAATTTGGTTTTAAAGAGGATTTATGCTTAAGTTCTGTAGCAGTGTGAGATATTATTTGCAGTCTAATAAAATGCAACTCAATTACAGTTCGATTAATTGGACTTTGACACTCGGAAATCCTCGACATTTATCGGGAGAGATCGGAAGTGCAAATGACACGAGACACATTGCTGAATATTCATAATATTATAGGGTTTCACTTAACAGTCTAAAACAGTAGGTAATGTAGATCACATGCCACAAAGACATATTTTTACAGTAGACCTATGAATAACACAGACGTGGCTCGATTTAATTATTACATCGCATTACTAAAAACACAAATAAGAGTATTAAATTAGTGAATGTAAATTACAGATAATTTCATTCGAAGCAAATTCCTTTGATTTCGAATGCTAACCCGTCACATGTCATAGAAAGTTGATTATAGAATATTAATATGGAAGTTTATTAATTATAATAAGATTATAGGATATTAATGAAGGTTCTTTACTTAGGTTGATATTTTATTATTAACTAGCTGTTGCCCACGACTCCGAACGCTCAGAAAGGTAAGTAATGGCCTATGTTCATCTGGGATAATGTAGGGTTCTAATGGTGAACATTTTTCTCGTATCGGTCCAAAAGTTTTGGAGCCTATTTAATGCAAACAAACATACAATACAATCTTTCCTCTTTATAATATTGGTGTAGGTTATACTAAATAGGCAGGTTTGAATATTTTATGTGAGTAAATTCTAGGATTTTATGTACTCTATGTTTAACATACATATTACACGAACCTTTAAACAAGCATTTCTTGTGTGTGTATATATATACATAAAATCCTAGAATTATATATAATTATAATCTGAATCTCGGAAACGGCTTCAACGATGTTCATGAAATGTATTACGTAGGGGGTCTTAGGGGCGATAAATCGATCGAACAAATACCGAGTTAAGTAATATTTCCACCAAACGGCCCGCATCGGATCGGATCGGAAAGAATTTTATAGTCTTTAAACGATACTGAATCATATGTGTACTGTTTTTAAGTCTACATTAGCAAGTTGTGCACAACAGCTCGACCGCGGGCGTCTTCCGCGACACGCGTACGTCGCCGTAAGTATGCCGCGACTCGCGATCGGCTCCGTCATAAATAGACAATAATAATTTCAATAGAGCCGTACGGCTGCCGCGGCATCCGTACGTATCCTTTCCGATCCGATGCGATGCGAGCCGTTTGGTGGAAATCATCCTTTAAGCTCCGTCATCCAGGCACTAAGAATAAAATGTAACAAAATCCAACCTCTGTTGCTTTTCGATTTTAACCATCAAACTAATATGACTGACAGAACGTTAAATTAGCCTTTTTTTAGAAATGACATTTAGAGTGGTCCCAACCAGAAATGAAAAATTTAATGTTTTGAAATTTTGACTTATATATATTTTTTACAAAAATGTTAAAGATGGAGACTCAATTTTCTGTTAGGACATATAAAATATTTAATTAACCGAAATGAAAAATGGTACGATAAAGTTTAATAGTTCTAGAGAAAAGTAATATTTCATGAATTCGGATTTTATTTTTTCCCGGCTGTACCACTGAGAATTTTTCAACAAAACTTGGCACAATATTACTACAAGATGTAACTATAGAAAAAAAATCTGCTCTGACAGATTGAGTAAAAGTAGCCGCCATTTTGAACTTTTTAGTTCTTCGAATGATTGCTTCCAAAATCAATATCAGGGGATTTGTGTGGTCTCCGACAACGAATCCGCTCCAGAATAAAAACTTCTAAGGCTAACAATTTAAAGGACAACCCTTACGCTCCCTTGGAGAGTAGGTATTTATCTCGGAAAGTAGGCCTAGCTTCTTAACTGCTTTAGCTTTATACAGGGTTATTGGTAAGTCGACCTATTCCCGTTAGGAGGTGATAGGGGTGACTATTTGCGATAATTTTGACCCCCATATGCATTATGCAAAAGTGAACCATTTTTGAGTTATCGCGATTATTAGTTTTTTTTTAAATTAGTCGGAAATTCAACTTGAAAAATTTATTACAAAAAAAGTATCGATTTAAATCTTTTTTTTTCTTCTGTTTTACAAAACCGATTAAACACTGGTTATTTCTCAATATTAAAACAATAATTATCGGTCAAAATTTGAAAAAGCGAGACGGAAAACGATTTTTTTTCAATATTCTTTGCGATCCCTTTCCACTAAAATGCCTTAAAAACAAAAAAAAACGTTATGAAACTTTGCTTGCAGATTATTTTAAAAACTTAACTGTTTTCTTAGCTCTCCAAAAACGCATAACAAGTAGAAATTGATTTAAAAAAATCCTGACAAAATAATCATCACAAAGGAAGCGGGTGGAAACAAAAGTCACAAATGCAACTTCAAAAATTAAAATTAAAAACATACCAAATTTAAATCATACATTTTTTATTTGCTTTTGTACAAGATGAATTTGTTGTTCCTATGCAAAATTAAAAAAAAATCTGTACACGTTTGAGAATGCGAGGCCAAAAAACTAAAAAATACATGTTTTTTTATCAAACTCCAACATAAATTACACGAAAACAGAAAAAATTACCAATACATTTGGCGTGCAGATTACACGTAAAACATTGACGTTTTTCCAGCTTTCTAACGAGCTATTAAAACTAAAATGACTCTTGTTAAAGATTGCTGGAAAAAGTTGATCACAAAGGAAGCAACAAGGAAGTCACGTCCGAACATAACTTAAAATTAACTAACTAAATCAATGAAAAGTAACTGTTATACTCGTAAACACAAATAACAACATTAACTTATGTAAGAATAAGAAATGGAGGTAGCCATTTTGAAAATGAACTATAAAAATCCTGATTATTTTAATTTAAATTGTTTATTAGTTTTAATTTTGTAACTTTTTACATAAGTTAATGTTGTTATTTGTGTTTACGAGTATAACAGTTAGTTTTGATAGATTTAGTTAGTTAATTTTAAGTTTTATTCGGACGTGACTTCCTTCTTGCTTCCTTTGTGATCAATTTTTCCAGCAATCTTTAACCCGCTTCCTTTGTGATGATTATTTTGTCAGGTTTTTTTTAAATAAATTTCTACTCGTTATGCGTTTTTGGAGAGCTAAGAAAACAGTTAAGTTTTTAAAATAATCTGCAAGCCAAGTTTCATAACGTTTTTTTTTTGTTTTTAAGGCATTTTAGTGAAAAGCGATCGCAAAAAATATTGAAAAAAATTCGTTTTCCGTCTCGCTTTTTCAAATTTGGACCGATAATTATTGTTTTAATATTGAGAAATAACCAGTGTTTAATCGGTTTTGTAAATCAGAAGAAAAAAAAAGATTTAAATTAATACTTTTTTTGTAATAAATTTTTCAAGTTGAATTTCCGACTAATTTAAAAAAAAACTAATAATCGCGATAACTCAAGAATGGTTCACTTTTGCATAATGCATATGGGGGTCAAAATTATCGCAAATAGTCACCTCTATCACCTCCTAACGGGAATAGGTCGACTTACCAATAACCCTGTATATACTGTTTGTGCTAGAGTGCTCATTGTGCGAGATCTTAACTCTTAACACAGGCCTTTGATGTTCGATTGGCTCTCAATAGGTCCGAATTTTTAAATGTTGAAGTTTCTATAAAGTCCGAGTCTTAAGACTCACTCGTGACAGCTCATAAAAAGCTTGAGTCGTTAAGGTGTCGAACCTTTTTTGAGCTCAAACGTTCAACGCTCTTCTTCGAAGAAAGAAGTCTGAAAGTGAATGCAATTGCTGTATATAAAAAATAATGGCTATTTAATCAATATATTGTTTTCAGTAATCTTGGTTATAGAAGAATAAAATGTTGTCATTTGTTGTTCAATTCCTCATTTAGGGTTAGTTTGTAACTAGATTTCCTAAACAGTTTCAAATGAGAAACTAAAATTTACATTTGTAGCCGGATTTTAAATTGTAACTGGTTCCCCACAGTCGAATTTTATTTGAGAGACGGGTACTACCTAGTCTAGCCATAAGTTCTGTTACTAAGGTTGAGTCAAATAAAACTAACTAATGTTTATTTTTTAATTTCAATTCGTATAAAAATTAAAAGCTCAATTAATGTACCTTGTTAAGAACAAATAATCATTCTATATATTCACCGCAATTTCTGATACGATCTTTTAGCAATCACAGCCGGGATCGATAAAATTACGCATGACTATTTGTAAATTTCACTTTTTAAAAACGCTTAATAGTTAGTTTTTGTTAACCACGGAACTTTTTTTGTTTAATATTATAAAACTTCCTATCTCTGTGTATGTTTAGAGACCAACATTATATTTCTCAACAAGACTCAATTCCAGCTTATGAAGCAAGAGATTTGGTGTGTTTTTCGTATTACTGCAAATTGTCGTGAAATCGTAAAGTCATTTTAATGAGACATCAAGATTGACCGGTGTACAAGCGGATCTTTAGTTGCTTGAAATACATTTGTATCAGAATTTAAAGCTAAAAGTCTGTTCAATATGTCACGCAAAGTTGAACTCTCTACAAGAACTCTCACAAAAGTTGTGGCCGTTATCAGTATCATCGTCGTGCGTAAATTAAACTATAATTTTCTAGTCCCGAATGGGTAATACTTCAAGCTCGTACATCAAATAATTGCAATGGTTTTAGAATATCTTATTTTTATTTTTATTCTTTATAAATCAAAGTTTTGATTAATATACAGGTTTACGTAAAACTCCTTTAATTTATTTTTTAAATTGTAATAAACTTTAGTAACAGAACTTATGGCCCGACTAGGTATTAATTCTGAGACAGTACTTAAATTTTCAGATGAAGAAACGTTCACCTTCAGTAACGACAGCATCTTGGATCCGATCAAGCAGAGACAGATTCGTAAACTAGAAAAGACTCTGAAAAAACTAAATAGGGCGATCCACAAACTCGAGATGCAGGAAGTAGACTTTGATGACGAAGAGGACTCTGTTTACTTACTAACCGAGAAGTAAGATTGCTTAATTTATTTTGTCTAGAATTATATGCGGCGCTCCGGTGGCGGCGCTCACGAATGATGATTCATCAAATCACAACGGTGCGCGCCCCTATATGATTGATTAAGTTCACAGCTATATCCTTTTAACCGTAATTAGGAGTGTATGACCTCATACATTATGCTAATATGGATAAGGCCTGTGATTCCGGGACTAATGTTGTTGAAAGACTGAAATGTTTCGGATTTTATCATATTAAGGTCTGTAAAGCAGTTTGTACGAATACATCGTACATTGTTTAGTTGCGCCATTAGCGTTGACCTCGTTTTACCTTTAACTCAAATTGCTTATATTGTGAGTTAGTTCACGTTCAATTAATAAAATGTGCACACATATTTAACGAGATTAATAAAAGTTATTTATCAAGAAAGTCTTTCCTGTCACTTATCAAGTTATCCTATCAAGAATAATACGAACTACCAGGAGTTCCTGGTCCTTCGAACCTTTGGAAGGGCTTTGATAACGTGTGGTTGCGAATCAGCCAAGTCGGCCTCCTACAAGCTGGCCGCATCACACAAGGCGGAAAGATTACACGTGAGATCAGGGGAATTTTCATACACGCTCCATACAAAATTTTCGTAAAAAACATATTACTCGGTGGTTTTCCAGCCAAATTGACCCATATTCATTTTTTTACCTAATTATGAGGAATTGTTTCATTTCAATAAAAAAAATATTCACAGAAAGTTAAGTCCCTATGTCTATGGAGAGGCCATTTTCGTTCCACAGTGTGCCGGTGCCTCAGACTCCTAGCGATGCCTCGACCACTGGCCAGGAGACAAGATTCTGTGAGACTGAAGCGCCAGTTGTTCCAAAACCTCTTCGAGCAATAATGTACTCGTACAGTGGGAATCTGAGTAAGCTCGATGAATTGCTTCGGAAACAGACAAGTAACTTTAAGGCGTTCAGTCGTACTGTATCTTATATCAAGTTGGTGAATGTTGTGGAGAAGTGGGAGGAAGACATCTTAAAGACTTTCACGCTGGGCCGTCATAGATACTCAGCACTGGGAAATAGATAGTGAATTAGATGAATCTGGTGCAAATTACGAAAATACCTTCACTCGCCACGAAAATAATTACATTTCTATGAAGAAAGAGATCAACAGCAAGTTGTGGTCTGTAGCCCATCGGGAAAAATCGACCCCGCAATTAGATATCCCGATATTGAATGGGAATTATCAACAATGGCTGTCCTTCAAGGATCTGTTTACGGAAGCTATACACGCAAATCCGTCGCTATCTAATGCACAAAAAATGCAGTTTCTTAAAGGCAAGATCAAGGGTGAACCGGAACGACTAATTCAACACCTACCTAATAAGGCCTGATTCGTAACGGATTCGCTCAATTCGAAATACTGGCTACCTAGCTGTAAAGGTTTTCTCTAGTTTTTTTTTTGGCACTGACATTACTAGTGTCACAAAATAATGAATCTTTGTCTTTTATTGCGTAATTTGCTGACAAAACCATAAAAACATGAATCAACGTGAACGCCGTGAGCAGATGGTCGTCAAATGGATGGAAAATACACAACGTCCAAAACGTCCAAACCACTTCATAGCAAAGGAATTAAAAATCCAAAGAAGTACCGTCGATACGGTCCTGCCTGAAACGATACTTTGAGACCTTGTCTACCGCTCTGAAGCCTCGAACCGTAGAACATGGTGGTGCTCGTGATCCTGGACTAGGCCGGAAAATCATTAAGACGATTTGCAAAACCGAATAATGACCGAACGGGACATAGCTAAATAAAATCTACAAGTCAGTCAATGGTGAAACGTGTTATGAAACGGGCAGCTATGAAGACAAAAAAGAAGCCAAAGGTGCCAAAAACATCAGAAAAACAAAGAGTCACCATAAAAACTAGGTCTCGAAAGCTGTACGACGGGTACATACATTTTCATATGATTTTGGATGACGAAACCTATGTGAAGGCTGACTTTTCTACACTTCCAGGAAAAATTCTTCCAGATTTGGAAACCACCATAGGAATGGAGAAGTTTGGCTCCCAGTATCTGGTTTGGCAGGCAATTTGCCCATGCGGTGATCGTATCAGTGCATATGTTACAACTGGCACAATCAATAAGAATATTTACAACAATGAATGTTCAAAGAACCGTCTACTACCATTCATTCGAAGACACAATAATTCGGTGTTATTTTGGCCAGATCTGGCTACGGCCTACTATGCGACGGATACCTTAAACTTTCTCAAACAAAATGATGTCCAGATTGTGCCTAAAGCACTGAATCCGCCGAATAGTCCACAGTGCCGCCCTATCGAAAGATATCGGGCTCTGGTTAAAGGTATCTTGCGTAAGACAGGTAAGGCTGCCAGCAACCAGCAAGACTTCTTCAGAAAGTGGAACGCAGCGAGCAGGAAAGTGACTAATGACCAGAGGTCGGCGGGGGTGTGCTGTTTTCAGTTTTTGCATATCATGGACATACCTTATCATTCAATGCTAAATGTCCCATGTGTAATTTAATTATAATAAACTAATGAAATGATTTTATTTAGGCCATCAAAACAAATTAATTTTATTAGAATCTATGGAATGTGATTATTTATTTTGCACAGCTTTTCGCTTAGTTGGTACAGTTTCAACTAGTATTAAAGCAAACTTCCTTAGTTAATATATATAATTATGAAGGTTAATCAAGTGATACATCATATGATATCAAACCTCTTCAGATAGGCAATGAATCTGTTTATGGATGCCATATTATTATCTCTGGGTGAATAAATATCATGACAACGTCATTATTCTATTATTCTATTGTGTCAATTAGAAGTGTATACTTATGCGGATGAATAGATAAAAAAAAATTGTAAAAGGTTATCGCGATATTGAGTATACCGAAAGTTAAAGAAAAAACAGTCTAAAGTGGATTGAAAATGAACCCGATATGACATATGACGGTAATAAAACCATATTTTGTAAAAAAATGAACACCAGTATGACAAGTAAAAAAAGTAGTGTGCAAAGACACATCGACGGATCAATGCACAATTGGAATTATCAGAAGCCTGATGAAGATTTTTGCTTTAATTTAATTGAGTTTCTCATTTTGTGGAACATATGGTCTTAATTGAATAATCCGGCTTTCAAAAAGTTTTTTCCAAGTATTTATGCTGCCAGTGTGCAGACCGACCTACACGTCCAAGTGAAACATGCCTGAGGAAAAACTATTTGAATAAATTGTATCAGAGGCAAATCAGTTCCATGCACAAGAATGTTTCAAATGAAAAAATATGAATTTCTCTTGACGAAACGACTGACTTATTAGGCCGATATATAGTGCATTTTTTAGTGAAGCCATTGAATTCGTTTAAAAGACCATATTTAATAGAATGCAAACAGTTAACAATAGTTAATGGTCAAACTATAACAGCATTCGTCATGAAAGTGAAAAATAGGTGTGGTGAATCTTTTAAATACCTACAAAATTGGAAATGTGCTAAGTACTGATGGCGTCGCATACATGTTGCTGGCAGGCCGAATTTTGAAAACTTCTCTAACGAACATAAAGCACGTTACATGTCTGGCACAACATGGCCTAAACCGCGTAGCCGAAAAAATACGTTCCCTGTATCCAGATGTGGATTTGCTTATTACAAAAATAAAGAAAAATTTTTTGAAGGCTCCAAATAGAGTTCGAATATTAAAGGACACATATCCTAAATAGCCCCTGCCTCCAAAGCCAGTGATTACCAGATGGCGAACTTGGCTCGAGGCAGCAGCGTATTATGAAAAATATTTTGAGGAAATAAAAGTAGTCCTATGGGCATTGAAAGCGTCAGAAGCAAAGTCGATAAGAGTGGCGAAAATAATTATGCAAACCGAAAATTTACGAAATAACCTAAAATATATTGTTGAGAATTTTCATATAATTGAATAAGTATGTCTTAAAGAAATTCCAAGGATCAAAACTGTCTATTGTAGATGCATTTTTAACTTTAGATCAAGTGAGAGCTGTTATTAACTGGTGTTCATCTGCTTCTGTCAGTCAGAAATTAGAAGACGTCATCTCTAGAAACCTCGATTTAGATTTTTTTAGGGAGTATGCCGATAAACTTTCAGAAGCAGCAGACGTGGACAGCATTTTAATATACAAATTCACTCTACTCACTTCAGTGGATGTAGAAAGAACTTTTTCTATCTATAAATGGATATTAAACTCAAGGCGAAAGTCATTAAAAATTGAAAATATAGAAAAAAATATAGTTATTTATTACAGTAGCACAGAAAATTTACAATAAATAAATAAAAAAGCTTAATACTGTTTTTGTAATGCATTTTCATTTTAGTTGAACAATTTCAGTTACCTATGTCTTCTTTTAATATTTATTTATAGATACACCTTATCCATATTAATATCTACAAGACACATCTACATGACATTAATGACGTAAAAACAGCACACCCCCGCCGACCTCTGCTAATGACACTGTCGCACGGTTGATGGAGGCCATTCGACAAAAATAGCGTCAAGAATAGGAGAAAAAGTAGAATTATAATATTAGTCTAGAGATCATAATTTTATACTGTTTTTTTAAATATTAAATCATATATTTTGGTCAATTAAACCACTTCGCTTACAGTTACTGCTGTTTCAATTTTGCAAATCCGTTACGAATCAGGCCTTAGTACAGATAACTAAGTCACCTGCTGGGAAATTCTTAACCATCACCAAGAAGCTTCATGACATAACTACAGAATGCCTGAATAGAATCAAGAACTTATAGGTGTGGATATCACCACCTGGGACCCAATATTGGTTCACATATTGACCCAAAAAATTGACGCTGAAACTCACAACGAGTATTTGACTTCTTTGAAACAACCCATAAAATTGCCATCGTCAAAGGAGTTTATGGAATTTCTAGAGAGCAAGTTTACTGCCACGGAATCATCACGACGCAAACAAGAAGTCGCCGGACAAAAACTCAACGTTAACATGCCATCGACGCCGGGAAATCAAGTGAAACCTAATCGATTCAAATTTTATGCTAGCAACAAGGCAGCAGATCAGACAAAACGTGTCAAGAATGCAACTAGTTTCATAATACATTACTGCATGATGTTTATTGCAAGGAACAAAGTTCAACGTCCGCAGTAGCGCCTAACTACAGTGCAAAGAGACCTATAAAACACGCAAGTGGGTCAAACGTGGCGCGGCAGAGTAAGGAGCCCCCAATCCTTTTGGCGACAGCCTTCGTCGATGTTCTGGGGGTCGATGGTCGAATGCACATTATAAGAGCACTTGCCGACCAGGGTTTTCAGATTTCACTGATTACTGAACATGCAGTGCAGCGATTAGGGGTGCCACGACAGAGATGTTAAGGTGATTGATAAACATAATACATGTAGCTTGCTCACTGAGAATTATACATTCAATACAGACGTCTTTATCATGAACCGTTTAACAAGAAACTTGCCGAACACTACTTTTATAGAACCATCGTGGAACCTCTTAGAAACCCTTCCCCTCGCCGACTCTCAATTTCACATACGCACACAAATTGACATGTTATTGGGAGCTGAAGTTCGCAAACATCATCTTGAAGGGAATTCATAAGAAAGAATCATCGTCCCTAATAACCCAAGAAACGCGATTAGGGTGGATTTTATGTGGGAAGGTAAGATCCAAGAATTCCAGTGCAATTTAGTGTGAAAGACGGCGAAGATATACAAAATTTCTGGAAAATAGAAGATATTCCGGAAGCTTCGTCATAATCCGAAGAAGTAGATGAATGTATTAAATTCTATAAAACAACAACTACAAGATTGACAGACGGTAAATATCAAGTTCGAATACCTCTAATATCAACAAACTCAATTAAACTAGGTCAATCCAAACACAGTACCTAGCACCAACTCACATGAAACCGGCAACTAGTAACAAGAAAACTGAATGCTATCTACCACATCATTGTGTAATACGTGCAGTTTCACTAGAACTTCATTACGCGTCGTATTTAACGCATCTTACACCCAATTTACAAAGTGACCTTTTATCACTGATATTAAAATGGAGACAACATCGCATCACCTTTATAGCAGATATTGAGAAGATGTTTTGTCAGATTTGGGTCCATGAAGTCATCTTCCTCATCATCATCATCATCATCATATCATTGATCATTCAAGTGCTACAAAAAAGGATTTGGAGAGATTATTTTAATCAAATGTATTCAGAATATCAGCTTACAACGGTTACCTACGGCACCTGGCCATGATGACGCTTAATCAGTTGGCCAGTAACGAGAGATCATGTTACCCGGAAGCTGCGCAAGCCCTTGAAGAGTGCTTTTCAGTGGCGAAGCGTCACGTAAATAAATAGACAAGCCGGAGCAAAAAAAGGTGTATGTATGGCGTGTGTTGTGTACGTGTTTGCCCCTTCCATTAATTAAAAAAAAACATACCATAGATGTCATCTTTTAGTTCCCAAAAAGCAGTGCTGAAGTAAGTGCGGTAACTGTTTCTACGTGCGATCCTTGCAGTTAGTGTTCACCACCTTCGCCATACATGACATCACTGGTATTACATGAACAGTGTATGTCAAGTATGACAAAAGTGGCTTTGAAAAAAGCCGTTAGTTGCGTACGCACACATTAAACACACAGACAATATAGTTAATTTACGTTAGAAATCAAAACACAGTAAAAATTAGCTTGCTAATACCTATCATGCAAAATAAAAAGTTGTCCTTTGTTAAAAACAAAACAAAAATAAACCAAATTAAATACATGCACCGCAGGTCTGCACACAGAAACCAAAAAAAAGACTTAATTAAACATATATTTACAAATTCGTGCAACAAAATCAACCGAATAAAGAAAACCCACAGCCCGCGGCATGCGCCGTCCGTACCCGCCTTCCTGTACCTATTAAGAAAACCATGACACGTATACGCATAAAGCGCTAAACAATCCAAGTAAACCTAAACTAAGTTCATGCAAATAAATATAGAAACCGATTGAAAACTCAATATAATTATATACACTTGAAATACGCTAGGTACAGTTCGATACTTATTTATATTCAAGAATAATTCTGCGGGGTTTTTTAACAAAATGAGCTAATACGTTATCATAGATTGTGGGCCTCAAAGTTATTACCAAAAAAAGTTTCTATTCTACTGTTACCGAACTCATGTAATAATATACAACTCCGTATATGTTTCTCGCTTTGAACATGTTTCTTAGCTGAATTATATATATTGTTGATATCTGCAAAACCGGTTCGATTCCAAACACTGCTAGAATCGGAAAACAGCAAACACGAATAGCAAAACAATTTGTTTAATTTGCAGCTGCCAGTCAGCCAATTGTATTTATCATATAATTCACTATGGAAGTGTTTGAAGAATCCATCTCTACGCTTATAATCAATTTTTAGGTCTGGGCGAGCGCGTCCTAACTTAATGACATGTTTTTTATTTTCAAAGGATAACCTTGAAAAACATTTTAGCTCATTAAGTAGGTAATCTGTAAGACAACACTCAATTTGAACCAATGCGGCCATATTTAGTACCTACTTTGAGTACCTACAGACAGACAAAGATATTGAAAAACCACGAATATAACCTAAATTAGATTTGGGTAAAACCTATAGGTACCTAACGTATTAAAAATAGAATAGAAACACCAACCTCCGTCGTCGTGAACAAAAACAAATAATCCAAACAGTAGGTAACTACAAACAAATCATTACAGCACATGAACACACGAACGAAACGAACACTTAGCGAGCTAAATTTCACTAGTTACTTGAATCATAAAACACTAAATAAATAGGTAATTCAAAACAACTTTCACAAGAATTACCTACACTGTATCTTTGCGCGACGACGCGAACTAAAGTAATGGCGTCGCGTAATATTGCGTAATGAAAAAAGGATGCAAAATATTATTAAAGTTTGAAGGTCGTAGGTGGCGGCGACGGCGTCCTCGAGAAAAGAAAGTGACGCGTGCTATACACATAAAGTTGAAAATGGTTTGAAATAAGCCGGCGCCCGATTGCAGACTAGAGCGTTCTCTCACTCTGATTTTTATTGTTTTCTCACGTGCGGCCGTGTCTGTGTGTGAGTTCGAAGCGCTAGAAAAATGTTTGAATGTGTTACTTCAAGTGCGGCAAAGGTCGACCGCAGGACTTGTAATAATTTTGTGGGTGTAAGTTCGCGCGCAGTGAAATGTAACTGCGCGTGTGTACGAATATATTGTTATTGTTTCTTTCTTGTAGGTAAGTGAATATGTGCGAGCGAGTATTACTGCGATAGATTTCGGCTTTGTAAATAAATTGCGTTTTGGTTATGCATCGTATTATGAAGATGGTAATGCAAGGTAAAGCTATAGTATACCGGGTTATTTTCGGTTTTACGTTTTGTTTGTATACCTACTCTATGCATAGGAATTTTTGGTAAAGCCGTAAATAATCGGCTTGTACGAACGCCTCGCGACTGGTGCTTTTACATTTACATGGATGATCTCCTGGAGCTCGTATGGAGCCGATGATGAAATTACCACAAAGCAACTACAAGAAGAACAAGAGTCTGCTAAACATTCAATGGCGTGACAATATACCCGAAAACATCGAAGCACAGTGGAAAAAAATTAGAGAAGATATGAAAAATATTGATTGTTTACAAATACCGCGATGGCTCGGCTCAGGCGTTAATGAAGATATCGAATTACATGCATATTGTGACGCGTCAACTCAAGCGTTTATTGCGAGTTAAATAACAAAGGCCAGACAAGAATTATTTTGCTATGGGAAGATCAAGATCCCCTTCGAAGATCCCCCATCCGAAGATCACCCCGCAACAAAACAGTGTCGCTCCCGAAACTTGTGCTCAGTGGTGCCCTTCACCTTGCTCAGCTGATATCAAAGTTAAAAAATGATTGAGAAAACACAATCAAAGGACAATGGGCAAATTTGTATGGGCACTGTCCCCCCCACCAACAGTAACGGGATGCATGTCTATATGTTTATAAGGACCCAAAAAAAGACAAAATACTTATTTTAGTAGCAAAATCAATGGGATTTTTTTAATGAAAACAAGGGCCAAATAAGGCAAATCATCCATATATGTGTTCATTTTCAAACAAATTCCATACGATACGATTATGGTTTTCCAAGAAAACCCCATACATCTGGTGATCGTCTCCATAGTAAAAATACATAATGTTGCTGAGATCTATTAAATGAGACATGTTTCATTTCTGTTGGTGGGGGGGGACATTTCTGCCCATGGTCCTTTCTTATATTGTGAGTTAGTTCACGTTCAATCATTAAAGTGTGCACACATGTTTAGCGAGATTAATAAAAGTTATTTATCAAGAAAGTCTTTCCTGGTCACTTATCAAGTTATCCTATCAAGAATAATACGAGCTACCAGGAGTTCGTACACAGTTATTGTCATAATAGTTCTGGATTCTAAAAAGAGATATCGCTGCGGTTTGCGGGTAAAGTAAACAAACGGATATATCACTAGATTGGATAGTTCACAAAATAATGTTTTTATCAAAAGATAAAAAAATAAAACTAATATTTTTTATTTTTTTAATGTTTCAAAGATAATTACTTTCGTACAAAACGTCTTTTGCATCTAAAATAACTTTTAGTGCAAGTACTGAACGACAAACACGATTGTTTCACATACCCCGATCGCGAGGCAAGTGAAACAGTTTTTTGTGTACGTACAGTTTATTTTATATGCCTGAACAAAGTAACTTTTTAATAAAAAAACTGCACAGTGCATCATTTAACCCGGACTACCGCTCGAAATTCAAATAGACGACAAATCGAATGCAATCATTGTAAATATGTTTTTAAATCTTGAGTATGTCATGTTTGCGGATGACGCGTGCATCATTGTTAATGCCGAAAGCTTAGAAATGTTAAAGCATAATATCAACAAAGCAATACTTGAAATGACCAAGTGGTTTACGGCAAACGGTATGCTATTAAATATCGAAAAAACCAATATGATGCATTTTCAGCTCCGCCAAGCCAGTGATGATAAATTAAGTATAACAATTGATAACGACCTGGTTCCTCAAGTAAAGCAGGTAAAATATTTGGGTTTTGTTATCGATGCAGGCCTCACGTGGAGCCCGCACATCGACGCAACGTGCGACCATCTGGCCTCGGCCAGCTACGCGCTATCCAGGCTCGCACCTACCTTATCGGTTGAAAATATTAAAAAGGCTTACTATGGCTACTTTCACTCGATTCTTATTCAAGGTGTAGACCTTTGGGGAACGGCGGCGGACCGAGATAGACTGTTTATGTTACAAAAGCGTGCGTTACGCCTTATCGCTAAAAAACCCCCAGAGCATCCTGCACAGGAATTGTTTAGGCAACATAAGATACTCACATTGCCTAGTGTGTACATACTATCCGCCTGCTAACACGTAAGGGCAAACCTCAAAGAGTACAGGGCGCACGCGCAAACCTTCAGCAGAAGTACTCTTAGGCAAAACCATTTGATAGTTCCGAGGTATAGACTAGCTAAGACTCGTAAGTCGCTCGGTGTCATGGGCCCCAGAATATACAATTCTCTCCCTGTTCGGTTGGTTAGCTTGGCCAGTGACGCAATATTTGCACGTAGACTGAAAACCCTGCTACTAGATCTAGCGTGCTACACAATAGAAGATTTTATAACAAGAGGAGGTTAAAATAATTGTAGTATGGAAAATTATGTATATTTTCATAAAAGTATAATCAAGCAGTGATATAATTATATTTTAGGAATAATATTTAAATTAAAATTAAAATGTTAGTAATAAATCTAAGGAAATTTAAGAAAAATGATTTTTTATAATATAATTTGAAATGTATTTAAATAATAATACCTTAAATGTGACTTGAAATGTAATTCCACTAAAAATAAATAAAATTGTAACTTAGTTAAGTACGTGACATGTAAAATATTACTTTTTACCAATAAACTTATCATATCATATCATATCAAATGTTTCATTGTATAATTTAATTAGAAAGTTTTTATTTTTGTAAATAGAAATTACCATGTTTTTGAAATAAAAACACCGATATACCATAAAAACTTGTATTTTATTAAAATGTTATATGTATGTTAAAATAAATCACAATAATATCTATAATAAAATACAAATAAAGTAAATAGAAATTCATGAAACCTTTTTGTTTTTTGTATCGTTTCTATAAAAATAAAAAGAGCACATATAATTTACATTTTACTCCGAGTCACTGTCAGAATCCGAAAATTCCATGTCTTCGAGGTCAAACCTTCAAAGGCAGGATTACTTGGTTCAGGGCTTTTAAATAATTTAAAACCTTCTCCGACCATATTTCCCGCGTTTTTGTACTTTTTCGAAGACATTAAATTTTAGGATCCGTTGTCATAAGAAGCTAAGCATAAAAACAATCAGCGTTATTGATGCTGCGACTTCCATCTAAAAAACAAAGTACATTTACTACTCGCAACATTCGAAAGAATTGAACTTCACGTTGTTCTGTCACTAGCGAGAGATAGATGCAAGTTTCTTCGAAGTTCGATTTTCAAATTCCATACCTATTAGGCCCAAAAAGAAACAAACAATAACACGTTCGGATATACGTATAACCGAAAAATTGCGAATTATCGGTTAAAAGTTTTAAATGTGATTATTATATTTTTATTTAATATAATCGAATTATATTTTTTTATAACGAAATAAAGAGAACATGTATAAAAAAAATACGAAGTTTATCATGTATCTACAGTCCGTGAGCTCCTAAAAAAACTTGGGATTTCAGACGCATTCTTCGGGTATTGGCGATTCTGTTCTGTTAACAACATGCAAAACTTTTCGAACGAACGAATAACCATCCGTACAAAATAAACCTTACTGGAATAGAATTACGCTTATTAATCTTTTTTTAACTTACTTTAATGTGACTTTTTGTCATGATAAAAATAAAACTAGATCCGCATTTTCGAATTCTTCCATCGTCAATTTAAATAGAGGAAACCCCGCCTTCGCACACTACTTTTGTTTGGAAGTATATGGAGCTGTTATACGAGCGCTGTTTGATAAGTACTTTTAAAAACTATTTGTAAACCTTTTTTCTGGTAAATGGCATTAACACTGGCAGGCACAATCTTTCAAACGAAGACTCAAAAATTCACCAAAAATAACAAGTTTTTGTCAGTATAACCATTGTTTAACTGTGATCACTCGTAAATTTTCAACAATTATGGAAAAATCTGAATTTCGTGTCGTAATAAAACATTTTTTTATCTAGGGTTGCATTAACTGAACTTGATTCTGTTCATGGCACTAACGCCACCAACGTTGCAGACTGATAAATGATTTAAAAAATGGTCGGTCAAGCACATTTGATGCTCCACGCTCTGGTCACGCAATCGAAGTCACCACTGAGGATGTTGTTGAAGAAGTCCATAATATTGTACTCGACGACCGCCGAGTGAAGGTGCGTGAAATAGCTGAGACCACAGGCATCTCCACTGAGCGAGTACATAAAATCCTGCATGAAGATTTGGGTATGTCAAAGCTGTCTGCACGATGGGTGGCCACCTTTGTTGACAATCGAACAAAAACGCGAAAGAAAGCGAATTTCAAAACTGTGTTTGGATATGATGAAGCGTAATCCTCGTAATTTTTTGAGCGATTTGTCAGTGTGGACGATACTTGGGTCCATCATTATACACCTGAATCAAAACAGCAATCAAAACAATGGTGAACGTGCCCCAAAGAAGGCAAAGACTGTTTTATCGGCTGGGCAGGTGATGGCGACAGTCTTCTGGGATGGCGAAGGAATCATTATGATTGATTACTTGGAAAAGCTAAAAACTATCACTGGCCGTTATTACTAGTGATCGGCGATCGGAAGCATTTTATGTCACTTTGACGTTTAACAGCATGAACAGTAATGACTAATATGGATAAGTCGGTATTGTTTAAAATAAAACCACTTTTATTAAGAAGTAACTGAATTTAATTTGTTATAGTAAATAATCATTATTTTTTCTATGTTTGATATTGTCAATCGATTTCGTTTAACATTGAGGATCCATTTGTATAAAGAGAACGACCGTTCGACGTCAACAGATGTGACAGGTGCATATTCGTAAACTGATATTTCGTTGTAATCATTACGAGTATCACTTAAGTTTCTAACAAAATCGTAATCGGGGATTCTATCGATTACTGACTCCATTTTGTTACTTAATGAATTTGAGGACGTTATTATTACACACAGCCGTACCTCATCTAGTAAATGTAATGATTCTCTAATAGATAAACCACGCTTCTCTATATTTCGGGTTAGTATTTCAAAATTTTCCTTGATGTGTGTGAGATTTTTTTTCAAGTTATCATCTTCCATCAGATGTTTGGCTTTGCGTGTTGATACCGCCTCTTTACTATTTAATCTATTAATCACTGACTTAATTTGGTCAAAAAAAATTGCATAGTAAAATGATGCTTCCAGCCATGTACCCCATCTTGTAATTACGGGTTTTGGCGGTAAGGGTACATCGGGGTGCAATTCTCTTAGCAGCTTTTCTCTTCTGGGGCACTTTAAAAATACTTTTTTAACGTTAGATATTAAGTTGTCAACGTCAGGATATTCTGAGCGTATATGCTCTGCAACACGGTGCAACGCTTGAGCAAGACATGTGAAGTGTTTCAGCTGAGGAAATATCTTTTTCAAGGTTCGTCCAGCTTTTAACATATATGATGCACTATCAGTGCACAGCATCAATATATTATCCACTTTTTCATCGAAAGAATCACCCCATAATTCTTTAAAAGTATTAGTAACAAAGTTTGACACAGTTTTGGAGTTTGTAACTTCAATTACTTTGCATCGTAAAAGGTAAATTGGAAAGTTAATACTTTGGTGTAGAGGTTTCACTAGTAAATTTATGACGAATCTTCCTAAAAAGTCAGTACTTTCGTCCAATGTCACCCACAACTTACTATCGGTAATTTTTTCTTCAATATCCTTTATTGTTGTTTTGAAAGATTTTTCCAAATAATTTCTGCGTAAAACACTCTCACTGGGCAAGGAAAAAGGTGCACACTGGCAGCACATATATTTCGCAAAAAACTGCTGGAATGCACCACTTTTCAGTCGATCCCACGGAATATTACATAATATTAAAAATGTAATAAATCAAAATTAAATTGTTCTTGATTTTGCTTACTACTCCCACGATGAGTCTGTGACTTAAGATGATTTAGAATATTGCTTTTACGTAAAGCTAACAAATGTATTCCACATTTTTTACATAGGACTGAACCCTTTGATTTGCCGTATATCAGATCCGGTTGATCCTTTAACCATTTACGAATGGTAAATTCACTAGCCATATTTTCACTGGTAAAACTGGTTCCGCTAACACTAGATCAATAGATTTTAATGTACAAAATAATGACAGGAACGTCAATGAGACAAGTACAAGACATAAGATGACGTAAACTCATTCGTTCGATAGATAATTATAAGTGGCCTATGCTTCATAATCATATTTATAGGTAATAGAAATGTTAAAACCTTGATAGTAATAACTCAATAAAAAAGAAACATTTTTAGTAGGTATTTTTTTTAACGAGAATATAAATAGTCATGTCCATGTTATAATTTCGTCAACAATTTGACATAAAATGCTTCCGATCGCCGATCTCTAGTTATTACGCAGAGTTATTTGACCGTTTTAATGCCGAATTGTTGGAAGAACGACCTAAATAGTCCCCCAAGAAAGTCCTATTTCATCAAGACAATGCCGACTGCAATGTGCACTGGGCACACGTCATCTAAGGCAATGGCCAAAATCCACGAGTTGGGCTTCGAGCTGGTTCCGCATTAGGGAATGCAAACCGGTTTACCGGTAAACCGGCCCATTTTAAAGCCGGTAAAATACCGGTAATTTAAAGCTATTACCGGTAATTTACCGAACCGTGAAAAACTAAAAATAAACGCGAAATAATATGATTTTAAGTGCAATATACTTTCAGACAACTCCGTAAAAATGTATTTGATTGAAATTGACTTTTAAATTATGAATAAAACAGATAATTATTTGTAAACTTATGTTACTAATACTATTACGAAGCAAGCAAGTAACGCTACGTATTCCAGAGCCAGCCGAAGATGTACCTTATTACTATTTGTTTACTGTTTCTTTATTTTACCATCCCTTCCCTTTCAACCTAAGGGTAAACATGTAAGCCTATTGTTTTAGTTTGCTACCTGCTAAATGACTATTAATCACTAAAATGATTTGTTTAATTTAAAGACTGATTGATATTTTTTCTTAGATCAAAGTTTCCAATTTTTACTTCAAGTTTTCATCATTATTTTTAAATGACTTTTTAAACTTATATAAATGATTTTCAATAATTTTAATGGCTTTTATTTAAAAACCACAAAAACCGGTAATTTACCGGTTTACCGGTTTTGCCGGACCGAGGTCGGCAATTTACCGGTTTTCAAATTTGACCGGTAATTGCATTCCCTATTCCGCATGCTCCGCATTCGCCGGATCTAGCTCCGTGCGATGACTAATTATTCCCAAACGTGAAAAGATGGCTTGGAGGGTAATTTTTTTTGACAAATGAAGACTGCATCGCTGTTGTAACCGCCTATTTTGAAGACCTTGACAATAAATTTTTTGGAGGGGATAAAAAATTTGGAAACTTCGCTGGAATAAGTGTTTGGCCCTCAAAGGAGACTATGTTGAGAAAATGTTTTTTTTCATTAAGTATATTGTTTTAAAAAAACCTTTTTTAATTTTTCAAACGATTTGTCATACAGCCCTCGTACTTACCTCTGGATTTTTAGAAACTACATTCATGTTACATATATTTTTAATGTACTCTTCGTATTACCTGTTACTTTTATAACTCAGTCTTGAACCTTATTTCAAACATTTTCTTGAAACTCTCAGCATCTTTTAAAAATTATAAAGTAAATTCCTTATAAACAATTTCCCGTGGTGGGTTATTTACAGAAATACCCTGTTTAAGTTGAAATCAATTTCCGAAAAATAACAAACTAAATAAAATAGTAATTGTTGGTTTTAACTGCTCTATGTAAATCAATGAAAACAACGAGTGCACTCTTCGCGTGATGGATTGCTACTAAGTCAAAAAGAAAATTACGAATCCTTCCGATTTCCCCCGAAACCCGTAGGTTTTTCTAAGAGCTCACGGACTGTACATAATTTTGAACAATGTTTAATTTTGTAACATAAACCGCGGGTGCAGTATCAGAACGCATCTTTATTTATTTTTAATTGTTTTGGTTATTGTTCTGTTATGCTACTTTCGATACACGTCGGATATTATAAAAGTACTTAATATTAAATAAATATGGGTGAGTCCGTGACGAAGTCTGCTATTTAACACCTGAAGCATTGAAGCAGCGTGTAAAAAATGCCGAATTAACTTTCCTGGTTGAAAATATCTAAAAGAGTATGATATTTTTAAGCAATGTAGACTTGCAAAGGGTAAAACACTCTTTCGGAGACTGTACTGTTAGCGTACTTCATAAAATTATTTACAAACGATGCAACCATCTACAATATGAAGTATTTATCAATGTTGAAAAGCACAACAAAGACAAAAGATGACGTGCGCATTGAAACCTATCCCAAACTTTTTGGAGATTTTTGGAGAGAATTTCAGTAGAGCACAAATGGCCTGTTAACATTAAAAAGTTTCTTTATGAATCCGGACTGCAATTTTCTCGCTACAAACGTATTTATCCATCATTAGTATAAAAATATATGTATGTGCGAAGCGTGGCCAAAACCAGTAGGCAACCCGGTCTGGTCAAGTGTGAGGTGGACTACGCACTGTTAGGTTTCCGTTTAGTAAATAACCTTTTTTTTACCAACCAACTTTTGTCCAAGACTCCGTTCACGACAAAGTAGAGTACCGCTATTTCCTCGGGATCTATTTTCCGAAATAACTATAGCCGTTTTCGGGTTATAAGCTATAGGTAGGTACCTACCTATTTCTGTCTCTAATTTCACGTCAACATGATGTAACGTTGAATTTTGAAGGTATAACAAAGGTAGCATAAAATCGATTAAAATAAAAGAAAACGCAATCAGAAAAGTACCAACTAAATTAGACCCCCGCGCTATCAACGTATGCTGATTAATGTTATCTCATATTTTGGTTTCCTCGTTCCAAATACGTATGTTTTATTAGTAGTTTTAGCCACCTGAAATAGATAGACAAGAAACATAATAGGTACCCTCAGACCTCATAGGTACCTCCTACCTAATAAAAAGTCAAAATATAACCTCATATTATTTTCATGATATACGTAGCTAATTACTAACAACTGCTATTTAACTACTAACATTATGATAAGTAAAGTACACGAAAAATGTTGGTATCTATATCTAACAAGCCTGTTTCGAGTCCCAATACTGCTAGAATAGTTAGTGTGGAAGTGTAAGTAAGTTTAAAGAATAAGTACCTACCTACCTACAGTTACATCAATAGGGTCCACACGCTAATTCAATTTCTAATTTCGGTGCGTGAGGAGAGTAGGTATGTTTACAGGGTGACTGTATTAATCTTAGTATAAACTAAAATCATTTCCCGATACTTAACAGATGACTTGGAAAAACTCTTTAACCTTTTCAGATACCTAATCTCTAAGATAAATAGGTACACTTATTGAACTTAAAATGCGACCATTTCGAGAGACCTACTTACATTTATTTAAGTAAACAAACAAACCTCCGTCGCCTTCACCGCAGTACAAAATCACAATAAAACTACACTTACACACAACACTACGACAATACCTACACTTAACAAGTTATATTTCACTCATAAAACGCAATTTAACACAACTTTAAAACATCACCTAGTGTTTTAATGTGAGAGGACGCGTAATGGCGCACGTAATGAAAAACTACTGCATAGTAAGTGCAACAATATTTTGATTAGAAATTTGGGTTCGAGGTCACGCGCGAGTTGCGCGACAGAGGTGCCCCCGTTTCCTCGCGAAAATAGGCAAAGGTGATAACGACTATGACTACATGCAAATAAAGTTTAAATTTGGATGCAATAAGCCGCAATGGCCGTGCCGGACCTGCGAAACTATTGTACGCAGTTTTACGGAGTGTCACTGTCGATTTGAGTTGGTGTGAGAGGTCAAAGTTCTAGGAAAATCTTTGTATGTGTTTGTGCAGGTACGGCGAAGAGCAAGCGGCTTGTATGGGGTTTTTAAATGTGGGTGTAACTTCAAGTTGAGTAAAATGTATCTGTGTGCAAAATTAGTAAATGTGTGCGGACTGTCATGCGCTAGCCATCGGTTTTGGTAAGAAATTTTTGATTTCGCGCGCATTGGTAAATTGGAATTGCGGCATTAGGCGTTTTGTTTATGCATCGTATTATATTAATACTGTGTTATGTCAACGGGTGGGTAAAGCTATTGTATACCGGCTTACCTAATGATGCGTTTTGGTTATGCATAGGAAATTAACGTTCGACTTTTAGGGAAGCCGCTGGGAATCGTGTTGTATGAGCGCTACGCTACTGTTGCACACAACTTCTTCATACAGCTTCGTTTTGGTTGTTTTTGCTTTATATGACTCATCAGAAAAATCGATTCATAGCTCTTTGTATCATACCAATACTAGAAACTAGTTTTTTTTGCACTATCTCTGACCGAAACTCCTTTTTTTTGATGCGAACAGCTTGCATATCTTCTGGTTCAATTTATTCCTTAAAGGACCTGGTTTTCTGGCTAGCGCGGTTTTTTAAAGTATAGAGTTAACCGAATCCCTAAATTGCATTTTGGACTGCATGAGCGCTTACACCTTCCTCTTCAGCTGACTTTCTGTAAGTCATTCCTGTTTTAGTGCACCATTTGGAAAAAAAAGATAAATGTGTTTTAGGCGTGAGGACTTTTTTTTGAAAAATACTCGTATATTGTATAAATTGACTATGTAACTAGACTAACCGACAATGACATATTCGACAGACAACATATTTTTAAATAGTATGACTTTGTTTTAAGGGTCGTTTTCATTTTTTTTTACATATTTAAGGGCTTTAATTAAACAAAACTTAATTGATTCCTTTGTGTAGCGAAAGTTACCCATAAAGATTGTATGACTAACTTTCGTTACACAAAGGAAGCGATCGTGATTTGGTTTTCAATAAGCCTTTAAATATACAAAATGTATGATAACGGCCCTTAAAGTACTTTTTGTTTGTACCCATAATTAACGATACGGTCCTTACTAGGTAAATCAAAAATACATGTTTTATAGTTTATTCTTTTAAACGGTACTACGGTAGCTATAATAATACTACAATTTCTAAATTAATACGAAATTTGTAAATAAAGGCCTACCATCGAAGTTACGTTAGAAACAACGATCGCTTAAACATCGTGTTGATTTAAACTAGGGTCTAATTAACTATTTGTAAGAGTTTTACTTCTGATTACTGTTTGGTCGTTAACTATGAAGTTTAGATTATTATTATGTGACATCGATATAATAAACTATCATACAAATACACATACGGGTGTACTTAGGCTTAAAAAGTTAAGCAACTGCAAGCATAGTCTAAAACAGGATGGGTGACCGCTCAAGGGCCCTTTGTTTGATCAGTACTTAACACTACTTAACTCCAATAATATTTTTATTTGTTAAAATTCGAAAAAGGAATTGAAAATGAATTACACATTTTCTGGAGATTAAACCATTAGTTACGGTTTTTAACGATTAGTTGGTTTAACTACTGATTAAAACAACAGGCTCCAAATCAACATGTTCATTAAATCAGTTATTCCACATATTTGTAACAGTTTTACTTGAGATTGCTATTTATGCGTAAACTATTACTTATACAATGTAAGCTTAAAATACCATCAAACTAAGAAGCCATTATAAAAATACAATCTGTATAAAAGTGGTAAAAAAAATGTATCTTTTTGGTGTTTTGTGTATGGGGACCGACTTGATTTATTATTCATTTTATTCTCAAAGAGTCTACGGCTAAAAAGATTAATCCTCTAAACTTACTCCATCATACAGGGTGTTAGGTAATGAGTGGATAATCCTTGAACTACGGATAGAGGGCACTTAGGACGTTATGAAAAAGCTAAAATAGGTCTAGTAAAAGTCGCACGGTTTTCGAGATATTTGGACTTAGGTTTTTTCGAAAATGAACACCCTTGTTCAATGTTTCGATTATAGCACCATTACACTCGGCGTCAAAAATATCGCCCCTCCGCGAAAATCAGATTCAAGCTAATCTAGACCTTAGCGAAATTATGTTACATAATTAATATTAGTATCAATTAAAAGCACGTTTAATGTGTTTTCAATTAATAATGTTTAATTTAAACAAAACGTAATGGCTTGTGAATCAGAGCGTTTCGAAAAAAAAGTTCACAAATACTCGTTTAAAGGGTCGCGAGTTGTGCCCGTTTCCAGGGGTATAAAATGCCTGTACAAGGTCAAATGTCAATCATTCACTATCCAGACGTCGAAGAGAACACATCTAAGGAACTCAAGCAAGAAAACAACCCTCGAACATGGAGACCACTGCTGCTGAATCAGCTCAAGTGGTTGCACTACTGCAAGCAGGAGTTCGGCAGTGTGATGTCGCTCGGCAACTCAATTTAAGCCGTTATGCTGTCCGCCGAGTATTTCAGCGGTTCCAGGAGACTGGGGGCTACATCAGAAGACATGGGGCTGGTCGGCGACGCTGCACATCCGAAAGAGATGATCGCTTCATCGTGACATCATCTCTACGCAATCGCTTCGCTAGTGCTGTTGAGGTGCAACAACGCCTCAGAGAAGCTCGGAGAACATCAGTTAGCATCTCTACGGTTAGAAGAAGACTGCGGGAGAAGGATATCGTGGCTCACAGGGCTGCTACAGGCCCAATGTTTACCGCACAGCATCGCAGAGATCGCTTGCAATTTGCCCGCGACCACGTCGATTGGACGTTTGAGCAATGGAGGCAGGTTCTCTTTACCGATGAGACGAGAGTCTGTCTTTATTGCAACGACAGGCGGGCCAGAGTCTACAGAAGGTCGGGCGAACGATTTGCTCAAGCCTGTATTGAAGAGACAGTGGGCTACGGAGGTGGCTCTTGCATGTTCTGGGGGGGCATGTCTATAGACGGCAAAACCGACCTTGTCTGCGTCTCCAGGACTGGAGGCACTCGCGGCCAAGGGTCCCTGAATGCTCGCCGATACATTGCCGAGATCCTGGAAGAGCATGTGACGCCATATGCGGGTTACGTCGGCTCTGGGTTCACATTAATGCACGACAACGCTCGCTCTCACACTGCATTAATTGTTCGGGATTATCTGGAGGAGGTCGGGATTCCCGTTTTGCCGTGGCCAGCCAGGAGTCCTGACTTAAACCCGATTGAACACCTTTGGGACGAGCTGAAGCGACGGGTTCGGTCACGAGATGCCGCCCCTACCACCCTGCAAGATCTTCAGGACGCAATCATCGAAGAATGGGGCAACATTCCACAAGAGGACATCGTAAAGTTGGTGCGATCAATGAAAGACCGTTTAGAGGCAGTGATAAGGGCAAGGGGGGGTAACACTAGGTTTTAAGTTAATTTTAGGCACTTTTTGTAAAAATTTGTTATCCATTTATTGTTGTAAATTTAAACTTGAATAAACATTTTTCAACTGTTCGCAATGTCATTTCCTTTAATTTTTGACCCCAAGGAAAAATCCTTTTTTTTTTTAATTTTCCTAAAAAAACACTTTATTACCTTTCAAATGATACCTAACAATAATATTGTTGTCCTTGATCAAATAGGGTTTAAAGTCGGTTGAAATTATTTTCCGAGGAGGGGCGATATTTTTGACGCCGAGTGTATAAGGTAATTTTTTTTAATTTTTATTTTTGCTCAATATTATTGAATACTTGTATTATCAGATAGGAATCACCATTTTTGTGAGACATCAATAGATTTTAAAAAAAAAACGCAAACATGAATTTTGCATTTTCAATCGTACATTGATCAAACTTTCAACTCTCATGGTGAAAAAAAAATACACTACCGTCTAGTTGCCCATAAGCTCAAAAACATGCCAATTTATTGCCGAATTCAAAACCTAAAATTTTTTGAACCTAAAAGCCAAATAAATAAATAGGTGGCGTCTGTTTGGGTAGCGTTCAGCGTACAAAATCGCAGCAGCTCTAGCGTTGCCTTGGCACTCGCCATAAATGTAATGCATTTGAGCATATTCATTGGACGTGTATTGTGTTCTAAACATTAAAACCAAAAAAATCAACACCACAATCTAAACACAATTCACCATTCATTACGCAATAATAGCGAAATTGAAAATCGAATTCAAATAAAAAACAAAAAGCAGGCGGCATATGTTTTAAATTTGGAATAATTGGCATTTAAATTAGTGGCCAGTAATGTTAATTTTGCAACAAAAAGTTTTGAACTCTACGCCCGGGATACAAAAAGTAAATCGGGAAAAATGGGGGTGGGCGTGTATTTTATTTATTTATTTGGCTTTTAGATTTTAAATTCAAAAAGTACTTACTATTTTGAATTCGGCAATAAATTGGCATGTTTTTAAGCTTATGGGCAACTAGACGGTAGTGTATATTTTTTTCACCATAGAGTTGAAAGTTCGATCAATGTACGATTGAAAATGCAAAATTCATGTTTGCGATTTTTTTTTAAATCTATTGATGTCTCACAAAAATGGTGATTCCTATCTGATAATACAAGTATTCAATAATATTGAGCAAAAATAAAGATTAAAAAAAATTACCTTATAATGGTGCTATAATCGAAACATTGAACAAGGGGGAACATTTTCGAAAAAAACCTAAAAGTCCAAATATCTCGAAAACCGTGCGACTTTTACTAGACCTATTTTAGCTTTTTCATAACGTCCTAAGTGCCCTCTATCCGTAGTTCAAGGATTATCCACTCATTACCTAACACCTTGTATAGGGGCGCGTACCGCTGTGATTTGATGACGTTACCCCAGCAAGATGGCGCCTGCGCCCTTTAATATTATTGACCAAAATTTTAAACGTACAGTCAACCAACTTGATTTGGAGTAGGTTAAAGTGACTGACGTTGTCAACCAAAACGTAAGAGACTTTCTATGATCAGGTTTACAACGTTACGTAGACAAAGTCCATAGTGCTCTGGAAATCGAATTGGTTGATAGACTGTACGTAGAATCAAAACTACTCGTCTATTTGAAATGAAACAAAGTAGTAAGCAAAACAAACAAAAGTAGCGTAACAAACACTACTGAACAAAAAGAAGTGTTTGTTTATTTATAAGCTTTACTAAAATAAAAATAAAAATATTATTTTTGTTAAAAGGTACAAAGAGCGAATGGTACGGGTTCACGCTAAATTCTGTCAGCTCACAAATTCCAAGATGCCTTCTGAGCCTCATCTTGTAATAGAGCCGCGGCCAGGACAGCCGTCAGGACCAGCAAAGCGCCTGGAGGCGTGGATCAACAAAACTGATCCACTAAGGTTTCCTGATTTTCACGACGTATTGCGCTGCGTTAGAGAGGCCAATATTAATGATAAACTGGGCTGGAATGAGGCCTTTATTATTGAAGAAGGTAATTTAGTTCAGTAAATATTTAGTGCACTCAAGAGCAATAAAATATAACTATGTACGATTGTTGAACCTGATCCTCATCCATGCTCATGAGTGTATTTTTACACAGCTGCCCAAAAAATGTGTTTGGTATCGTTAAAATCCTTTCACCATCCCGCCCGGGTAACATAGTAATGGCAAAATGACAATGACTAATCTCAACAAAAAAATATGCGTATCATTTGAAAGGTGTTAATCTAACCATTTAAATGTATATGAATATATTAGCATTAATAAACAGGTTTAATAATCATATAAAAAATGCAGTCGGGTTTTTAAAGCTTGCTTTTCATTTAGTTATTCCATAATTCACTGATTGTGTTTATGCATCATGTAGAACTTAATAAAAATAAAATCAATATTGTTTTGATATTTATAGCCAGGGACTTATTCGTTCGCTGCGGTAAAAAGCTACAAAGGCGAAGGCAAGAGCAAGAATGGAGATTAGCAATGTCAAGATTAACTACAAGTGAAGACCCAGCTGAGAAAAGTGTTCATTTAAAGAAACAACTTCAAGATAATCGTCGCATAGCTAACACTAAAGAATCTGAGGTTTTTAATAAGTTAGTCAACGCCTTGATTTACGTTTAATGTATGTATTTTATTCATAACTTAAATTTTTTTGTTATATAAAATTTCAGATTCTCTGATTGGCAACATCAATTAAAACTAGAAGCAGAAGAGATTGACGACGAAGCAGAAGAATCTTCAGTCGAGAGTGAAGAAGATGAAACTGATGAGGGCTCGGTACTAGGGAGCAAACAGTGGAGAAAAGAAAGGCTTAGGAGGTTAATAAAGAAACAGTCAAAGAAGAACCCCACTCCGACGACTCGGGTAACTAACGAAGAGAACATAGGAGAAAGAGAAAAGATAAATGAAATGATGTTCACCCGCAACAATGACGAGCTAAAAGATATCATGCAAAATTCTGATTATGTTAATAGTAACGTGCTAAGTGACGAAATCGATTCAGATAAGGATGAACTATATTTGTTACAGAAGTTGCACTCTGATAATGAAATACGAAACGTTTCTACAGCCGAATCTTCTGATTCTGAAACACCTATAGCTATTTCTGACTCCATTGGCTCAAGTTCTGATGGAGATACAATAGGTTCGAAGAAGAAACAGCCTTGTGATGTTGTCAGCATTGAAAATTCCAGTTATTCTGAGGACTCTGACGTTCAACAAAATGATGAAAAAAGTAATGACAAACAGTCTGTGAGTACCATGGAATTAAAAGAAGGCAAGCAATTTGAAAGCACATCTGCAAGCTTGTTAGAAGGTATAGACTTTACCGATGACCCTTTAAATGAACTTTTTACATCATCGGATACAGAAAGCAATTCCACAGATAAGTTGGATAGTAAGAATTCGGAAAATAGCAATAATTCGATTAAAGTAGATGTTCATGATGGTTGTAAATTTGATCCATTTTTATTGGATTCCAATCCTGGCATGGGCGTAAGTTCGAACGAGCAAGACAATTCAGACAATGAATTCGCAAGTGTTACAAAAAAAAAAGAGGATACATTAGATGGCGAATGGGACAGTGCATCATCTGAAAAGATTAAGGAAGGATTGTTAGGTGAACATGATTATGATCTACTAGTTTCATTAGATTCCAAACCTAGCATGAGCGTTAGTTTGAATGAGCACGAAAATTCAGACACTGAATTCACAGAAAAAAAATGGGACAATGCATCTTCCAAAACTGTTAAGAAAGGTTGGTTAGATGGACATGATAATGATCCAAAAGTTTCATTGAATCTCAAACCTATCATTAGCATAAGTTCAAATGTGCAAGATAATTCAGACAGGCAATCCATTAATGTTACTGAAAAACGCGATGAGACTTTAAATGGCGAATCGGAAAATACATCATCTGAAAAGTCTGAGGAAGAGTTGTTAGATGGACATGGTAATGATCCAGTAGTTACATTGGATTCCAAACCTATCATGAGCGAACTTTCGAATAAGCAAGACAATTCAGACAGTCTATTCACAAGTATCACAGAAAAAGAATGGGATAATAAATCTTCTGCAAATATTAAGGAAGGGTTATTAGATGAACATGATAATGATCCACTAGTTTTATTGGATTCCAAACCTACCATAAGTATAAGTTCAAATGACCAAGACAATTCAGACAGTCAGTTCACAAGGGTTATAGAAAAACGCGAGGATGTGTTAGATGGCGAATGGGATAATACATCTGAAAATATTAAGAGAGGGTTGTTAGATGGACATGATAATGATCCACTAGTTTCATTGAATTCCAAACATATCATGAACGTAAGTTCGAATAAGCAAGACGATTCCGACTGTCAATCCACAAACGCTGCAAAAAAACGCGACGAGATAATAGAATGCGAATGGGATAATACATCTTCTAAAAATAACGTGAGTGTTGAAGACTACTCTAGTTCGCAAACATTAACGGATAGTGAGAATTCGAAACATTGCAATTATTCTATTGAAGAAGCTTTGTTAGGTGAACGTGATAATGATCCACTTGTTCTATTGAATTCCAAACGTTTATTAAGCATAGATTCGAATGATCAAAACAATACAGATGGCGAATCCCCAAATATTACAGAGAAACGCGAGTATGCAATAGAATGCGGATGGGATAATACATCTTCTGAAAAAAACCAGAAGGTCGAAGAACACGATGACGACTCAAGTTCGCAAACAGTTATAATAGTTGAGCAATTAGAAGATTCGCCTGATCAATCTGATGACTCACAAAGTGCATATGCTTTGTCAATGTCGTCGGGAGAAGTATTATCAGGTCTTCGATTTATTGGGGATTTGGAAAGAACCTCTGCTCCATCAATTCATAATTTAGCGAGTACTTCTAATATTAGGTTCAGGTTAAGAGAAGAATCAAGGTCACCTCTAGTTAGATCAATACAAGGTGAAATTGACATGAAAACAACATTATCAAATAATGAAAAGATAGACGTGTCTCGAAATTTTGATGTTTATACTGAGCCTAAACATAGTGTTACTTGTAATTCTGACTTGGAAATGGTAAGCAGTGTTGTACCAATCACAAAAGTGGATCAAATAGATGAAGCATTAGAAGGAAAGTTTGGTCCTAATCAAACTATTGAAAACTTGGGCGACTGTGCAAGTGATTTTATGAGTAATGAAAATACTAATTCCAATTTAGATATTCACCATATACATCAAAGTGGCACCAATCTACCTGAAAGCAATGACTCCGTTGACAATGAAGAGTTGACCACTGAACTTGGTGCAGGGCGTTCCATCGAAAAGCCTTTTTCGGAACAATCTATAAGTGTAGAAAAGATTTTAGACGACATGTTACAGTCCGAAATAATTGCTGTAGAGGCACCGATAACATTGTCACCTACTTAAAAATATAAAAGTGACATAAATAAACTGGTAAATTATATACGTGTGTAAGTATACAGGACAACAACGTCACAAGGACGTCTTTTTGTATTTCTGCTTGATTGTTGTGTGTGGTTGCTGGTGGATTAAGGGCCGTATTAATAAACTGGTATCGACTATAATGCTCGTCTCAAGACGCGGCATAAATTACTGTGTTCTAAGGCTTGACGTTTACTTTTACATATTTTGTGATACAGATCTTCGCCAAGATGATTTTATTAATACGGGTTATGAAAATTTACAGTAATTCCATCGTCTAATGATCTGATCATTAATTTCAATATAGTGTTTTCATTCCACGACGGCATGCCCTCTAATTTTCCAAAAAAGGTAAGTCGCTAAGTGCGGAAAATTTGGGCGACTCGAGCGAGTCTCAGTCAGTCGCGACTGGTCCACGGCTGGGTGATACACATTTAGTAAACTTCCACTTCCACTTTGCCGTCTACCTCAAGTCATCTCGTAAGTCGCTCAACGCAGCAGCCTAGTACAAAATGACTTAAATTTTTACATAATTTATACTAATACAGGGTGAGGCACGAATTTTGCTACAAAATGAAAATCGAATAATTCTGTTTTAATTTTTATTTATTTATTTTTATTCAACAAATCAGATTAAGTATAACAAGGAAATATAGCTTAACATTAGTTTTTAAAATTATTTGATTTAGGTGTCCACCACGCTCATTAATGCACGCTCTGCATCGGATCAGAACGTTATTCATTGCGGCTCGTAATGTCACTTGGGGTATGGCTTCGATACTTCGGATAATTGAAGCTTTTAATTCGTCCCTGTTGAGAGGTTTCCTTTTGTAAACTTCTTGTTTACAATATCCCCACAAAAAGAAATCCGGGACAGTCAGATCCGGTGACCTTGGGGGCCAACGATTGGGGGCATTCCTCGAAATTAGTTTTTGACCGAATTTTGCACGTAGGGTGTCCATAACTGATCTTGCAATGTGACTGGAAGCCCCATCTTGTTGAAACCACACTGAATTCAGAGGTATGCGTTTTCTGCGTAATGATGGAAAGAAGAAATTGTTCAACATTTCCAAATACCGATGTCCAGTGACAGTAACTGTAGCACCATTTTCCTCAAAGAAGTATGGGCCGACAATGCAGTTTGAAGAAACTGCACACCATACTGTGACGCGTTCTGGATGTAAATCCAATTCGTGAATGACTTTGGGATTGTCTTCTGCCCATATGCGACAATTTTGCTTGTTTACATTTCCGTTTAAATCGAAGTGGGCTTCATCGGACATGAATAAAGAATTTATGAAGTCATGTTCCTCTTCCGCAACCTCATTATCTTTTGACAAAATTCCAGCCGAATTGGAAAGTCTTCAGTCTTTAAACGGCTTGTTATTTGAATTTTGTACGGGAAAAGATTTAAATCCTTATGTAAAATTCTTAAAATTGTTCTTTGACTGACTCCTGTCTGTCTGACTCTAAGGCCAATTGCCTAGATGAAGTACTGGGATTAACTTCAATGGCTGCGGCCACCATAGCAATAGTGTTCGCTGTCCTGGCAGTTGGCTCACGATGGTAGGCTCTGGGCTCGACCGAACCATGTTTCTTGAACAACGCAACAAGTCTTAGAATTGTCCAACGGCTCGGAGGGTCGCGATTTGTTTCTCTACGATACGCTCTTTGTACTAAAATTATAGACTTTAGTTCATGGTACAATTGAACTAAAGTTATCCTAGTTGGAATGTCTACTCGATCCATATTAAATCTTAATTAACCAAATTATAACCTACAATTACCACAAATGTCAAAATGCCAAAATTAAAATATATATAAAGGTTCTTTATTGTAGCAACCTTCGTGCCTCACCCTTTATTATAAATTCGAAAGTTTCTGTCTATGCTAAACCGATTATGATGATATTTAGTATTAACCTGGATGAGCCCCGGGTAAGGACATACAATTGTTTGGTAAATATCTTTAGGCAAGCAAGCCACAATTTTTAAATTAGTTTAGTTATTGAGAACGATCAAATTGTTGTTCCATTTTCTGCGAATTTGATGTGTTTTAGTACATTGTGTATTAAGGGCGGTAAGTAAGGAATTACGACCGAGGCTCTAGTAGAAGCCCGAAGTCGAAGACTGAGGGCTTTCTGAGTCGAGGTTCGTAATTCCCGTACCGCCCGTGAAACATACAATGTTTTTCATCACATTTGCGGGTAAATAAATGAAATTATAGGGCAGAAAAAACTTATTTATTAAAATTTATAACATGTAGCGAGATTGCAATGAAATTACTGTTTAGATAACATTTTAAAACAATTTTTCAATTTCGTGTAAACTCCTTGCTTGAACTTGCATGAACGGTGTGCTGCGCTATAAATAAATAAAAAATTACTTACCGACCTAGGTTTTCATGAAAAAAAAAAGGTCGAGGGTTTTATATGGGGCTTACGGCCCAGTTAACCTGTATGTTTAGATACTGTTTACGTGAAAGTGTGATGAAATTACTGTTTAGACATCGAAATATAATAAGTATAGAAGGATAACTGTCACTCAAAAAGTGTTCCACATACTTAGTGCTAAAATGGGCGGAGCTAATACTTGGTGCTCAACCGGCTTCCAGTAGGCTTTGAGTTATTGTGTCAAATGGTTGTCATTATAGTTTTGTAAAATAATTATAAATAACTGATAAATAAGATAAACTATAGCAACAACGATGCTGACGTGCATCGTAAATTGGTGTAAGAGTCGCACGGACCCTAAAAAGGATTTTATTTCATTCCATTAGTAAGTAATTACAATTAAATAATTTCCTTACAAAATGGACATGGCCGATGTTATGCAATATAAGTTCTGAAATAATTATAATATTAAAGATTAATGTTTTTTTTTTTTAGTTTTCCTAGAAATGAAGAAAAACGTTTTGCTTGGATAGCTGCAGTTCGTTTAGAAAAACGCGATGAAACGTGGCTTCCCAGCAAACATTGTAGGATATGCAGTATCCATTTTGAAGAAACTGACTTTTTAGTTTCAAAAACTGGGAGACATTTTTTGAAATGCTCAGCGGTTCCAAATTGCACAGTACCGTACAGTAACTCCCTACTGCAACGCAGACTAATCAGCACCGTAACGGCATCGCCTTGCCTTGTATGAATGAGGCGAGGCGATGCCGATCCGTTGCCGAGCAGTCATGTCTGCGACAACCCTTAGTAGGTACCTAATACTGAGGTACTGCAACTTGTTTTATTTAAATTAGGTACGATCAAATACCGCCATGCCTCATCTTAAAAAATCTGGATTTACCTATTATAATAATGTACTATTATATCCGTATATAATATCGTTATTTATTGCCTACTAAATATTATATTTTTAAGAATAAATATTTACTAAAAAAATATTTATTGCTGTATAAATAAAGTATACACCTTAACTTATTTAAATTACGGATCACTTCTGCATTAAACCATCCAAGTTCAGCAAAATGTCAGATGTGTCATTTTATAGCGTGTTTGAGTAGCAATAACGAGAAAAAATATAGACCAATCAAATCTCTTGTCATAGCAAATAAACTAATCAAAGTTTTCTTATGGGTTAAAATATATACAACCTCTACACTAATGGCGTCTACTCAAACGTTTCAAGCGTAGAGGAAATGGGACGTATTTCAACGTCAAGTTTGTTCGGTGTTAATCTTCCATACTTATTATATTTCGATGTGTTTAGATAACATTTTAAAACAATTTTTCAATTTCGTGTAAACTCCTTGCTTGAACTTGCATGAACGGTGTGCTGCGCTATAAATTAAAAAAAGAATACTTACCGACCTAGGTTTTCATGAAAAAAAAAAGGTCGAGGGTTTTATATGGGGCTTATCTACGGCCCAGTTAACCTGTATGTTTAGATACTGTTTACGTGAAAGTGATGAAAAATATTTTTCTTCACTCCAACTAATCACAGCAAGACATTTTATTACAGCTTCTTACTCCGAAAACAATTTTAATTATGTCAGGTATTCGACTAGATGTAGTTTTTGAAAACGCGCAAGATCATGATCTTACACCTTAACAGGGAAAGTCCGCAGTGTTGGGAGTGTCGTCTTGACTAACTAAATATTCAAAGGTCTGAGTAGGGCAGTATGCCGTCGTGGTGGATTAAAAACACTACGTCATCGCTATTTTTCGCAGTTGATGATGTGATTATCTGTAGAACTTATAGAGAACAAATAAAATAGCTATAGTTGTAAGACGAGTAGGTACAACATAGTACATAAGAATAGAAAATACTTCGTTTGTAGCCCTTTAAGAGATTCTGATACCAATGGCCGCTCGGGAGCCTTGGGTTGGTCATACTTATTTTCGTCTAGTATCTACCTACTTGGCCAGTTCTATGATTTATTATCATTGTATTTTTTATAAATAACACAAACCTGAAGAACCTAATTATAAATATTGTTAGGTAGCTAATTTAAATTATAATTACTTACATTTTTAACTTATCTGTTGACACTAAATATTTATATTTATAGGTAAGTAAGTATTTTGATTAAGGTAAGGTGGGGGAAGATTGAATGGTTTTTTTATGAGATGGACAGTGTTGTGTTAAAACCCTCGTAAAATAAAAAACTATTTACTTTCTTTCAATTGCATAAATTGGAAGGTATGGGCAAGGACTATATTTTTGTAATCTATCGATAAAACTCGGTTACGCCTATGCTAATATATAAAAATAATTAAATAAAATACATTTTTGACTGAAAAAGAGACGGGTTAAGATGGAATGGTCGAGGGGTAAGATTGACATAGTGTCTAAAGGCTTTTAAATGAATGCAAACGGTTACTGTTGCTCGTTATTCTATAGAATTCCTTACGGTTAACAGATACCGGTGATTTTTGCGTAAAAATTCCTGATAGGTAACAAGAAAACAGCAGTTGAAAAAAAAAGTATTTTAATCTTACCCCGCTTTACAGGGAAAAGGACAGTGATACTCAAACTTTTGATTGTATATTCTTCGTATAAAAATCCTATATTCTGCAGCGGATACTGGTATAATTAGTATTGGTTTTTATGGCTGAAAAAAAAACAATATTCCTTAGTTAATACTTTATAGCACCTTATTTAAAATAAAAAGCAATGCCTCATCGTGGTGTACAGTCCAATATTCAAAAATATGTATCCACAACCTTAATTCCCAGACAATAGAGTCGTGAATACTTTTTTTAAACATTGAGTAGGTAGTCTCTTTGTAGTCGACTGTACATCTGATTGTTTTTTTATTATTTGGGGAAGACTTCACTCAAATCAACTTAGTCCCAAAGTAAGAAAAGCTCGTTTTATGAGTATAAGTTTAAGACTTATATGAGTAGGTACTTAAATAAACAAATAAACAAATAAAGCTAAATAAACATATATTTATAGCACTATTTATGTTATCGTGATTAGGTCAGTAATTATTTTTTTAAGTGCAAAGTTTGAGATTATGTGTCTTTTTCTATGACTTTCAAAAACGGGGGATGATTGAAACATTACTATTTCAATGTTACCCCATCGACATTGGCTGGGTAAACATGGAAACTTCTCGTAAATCTCAATATATGATGAATAGCTACACCTAGCACTAGTAAATAAAAATAAAATCTCAAATAACACATAAATAGTCAGTCAGAACTTTTATACTTACCCAATTAATCAAGTTATGAAACACGGGGTAAGATTGAAAATCGACGAATTCACCACGAAATGCCGACCTTCACAAAATAGCACATAACACGCGTCTACTCACTCCGA
Source organism: Acleris sparsana (assembly GCA_923062465.1). Lineage (NCBI taxonomy): Eukaryota > Metazoa > Arthropoda > Insecta > Lepidoptera > Tortricidae > Acleris > Acleris sparsana. The sequence continues at coordinate 21,574,350 of OV281285.1, forward strand.
GCGATCACTGGCGACTGAGCGGCGGATCGTAACAAAATGGCGGGTTAAAGGATGATACCAGGACTTAAAAAATTCAACCAATTAGGGAGTTATGTGAGACTTTTAATCTTTCCCCTTTTTTCATCTTCCCCCACCTTACCCTATGCTGCTTAAGTGCAAGGCGGCTTCCTTTGACTATTGGCGGTTCGCTGCGTCGCGCGGGTTTGCTTTGTGTATTGGCGCGCGCATTTTTATTTAGAATTAAAATAAAAGTTCACTTATTAAAAAAAGGTAAGCCACAAAGCTAGAAAATAACAGTTACAAATAACACTAAAAAGTTTTCTTCCATTTGGTGAAATTCGAAACTTGCAACGAATCGTCCCGATTAAATAAACTTTCTTGAAAAAAAAGAACAATTCGGTCTATACGTTTGGAAGCCACGATGCTATGGACAGACACAAGATACTCCGACACACAGATGCACATAGGTATATCCTTACGTTGATACACACGTTAAACTTGTAATATTCCTCTTTTTATGTCGGAATTTAAATGGAGTAATTGCACGCGCAAAACTTGAAATGAATGAAGAACAAAAACATGGTGTAAAGTCTATTTTTTATTCCGTAGTCTAAAATGAAATTTCATGTATTGCCTGTTTTACAACACATAAAATAGTGATGTGAAAAACCATAAAAGAATGGGTTTGTAATTGCCAATGAAACTGATTTTTAGTGGATTTAAATCCTTTTAAATCATAATTTTTCTCAAAAATGACAGGAAAAGTTGACATTACTATCTATATATTGGGATGCGAAGTACATAGTTTACTGACAGATCTCAAATTAAAAAAAAAAAACATTGCGTGCTCGCTACACAAGCACGCAATGTTGCATACAAATTTCATTACCATCTAGTATCTAACTTTTTAAAAAGTGAAAACGGCCTTTATAAAATGAGGGCACAAGTCTTATTACATCCAAATTTTGTTCGGAATATAACTTTTTTATCTGTATCTCGAATAGCTTGAGTAGTTTTAAAAAAAAAGCTTGCGTTTCTCCTTGTCATAAACAAAAGACGGTAAAGAGTAGGTAATATATTGTCTGTATAGATTGTGTGGTATTTCTTTCCTTAATAAAGTACTTTACTCCAACATAATTTTATTCTTGCGATTTTTGAGAAAAGCACTATATATGCCTCGGCAGGAACGGCAATTCTCGCAAGCTCGTCCGTTTAAACCAATCCTCGCCCCGCAATTGCCTACTTCCGTGCCTAGGCAATAATGTACTATTAAACAGTGACCCGGAGACGTCACCATGGCAACAAGCTACAACAAAAAGTTGATTGGCCCATTTATATTTTTTGTAAATACAATATATTTTTACCCCCTTACTAATAAACGTTGAGTAACGGTGGTGTAGTTAAACCACGCTATGTTCTTATCGGTCAAATTCAAATGTCACAATGATAGATAAGGACAAAGCATGGTTTAACTACACCACGTTTACTCAACGTTTATTAGTAGGGGGCTAATATTTACAGGTAAATTTTATTCGATTCGAAACTCACTTCTTATTATAATCAAAGCGGAAAATACGCCAAACCCTTCGCTTTATTTCTCTGCGTTATAATTCCAAGCAACGGATGATATACGTACCTACCACTTAAAATATATAATTTTATTAAAGAAATAAGGCCTGTTCAGGAAATAAAATAGCCACATAAAATCGGGGATACATAATTATATAGTTACTTTTTGCTATACTAAAACGTCTTATTTCAACATAGATATTGTATTGCTTTGATATAATCAACATGCAGAGGATAAATGAAAATATTCCGTTTTTTCCGAGGCGATAGCACTTCTTTGTCGCATACATGCGAGGAAGTAGACCTGGCGATTAGGCTCCATGTTTAACCAAACTAAGCTTAACAAAAACGCAACAACAATAACAAAACAATAGTCAAACTCTACAAGTATAACAAATAAAGTCCACAGCAAAAATAACACGAGAAAACGCACTGAACACAACACATCAGAGGCTCTAGTGTAATTTTACATACCTACACAAAAACGTCTAAATAAAATGGTTACTTACGCGTTCGAGACGGTTTGCCGCGTTAATAACAACTTGCACAAGAGGCACCGATCCCTATACGAGGAAAGTAACGTTTACAAAAAACAAACTGCGATGCGTTGGCGTCACTCAGCATATATTTTTTTCTCAAACTTGCTTGGAAATGTATGAGTTAATGGTATGAAATTAAGTTTCTTGTTTATGGCTGGCCTAGGCCAAGAAGTAATGTTTGAAAAACCTAATAAAAAACATAATTGGACGCTGCTCTAACTTTTTAATTTTTTTTGGTTACTAACTAAACTGACATAGGCAAAATTACATACTGCCAACCACCACTAGACTGTAACCATATTATGCGACATTAAAAAATACAAAATCGGTACTATATTTATGTGCAGTTTTGAGATTGCCATCGTAATGTTGCAGTCTTAAGAATGCCTTCGTAAGATTGCCACCGTAACATTGCACAGTCTTGAGATTGCCACCGTAAGATTTCAGTCTTGATAATGCTCGTCTAGAGATGCGTCAAAAATTACAGTGTTCTATGGTTTGGCGTTTACTTTGACGTATCTTGTGACGGGCTTCACAGTCAAGATAAGTTTATTAATACGGCCCTTAGTCTTGAGATTGCCATCGTAATATTGCAGTAATGTATTTACTTTTAATATTTCCTCACATTGCTTGAGAAAAGGACTATACAATCCTCGGCTGGAACAGGGATTGAACTCGTTTTATCCAACCTACCTACCCCAAACTCGTCCTTGAATCCCTTACTTCACGGCCTCTGCAGTAATGTATTATTATGTCGGCATTGATTGTCCAGAAGTCGGTTAAAGGTTGAATACATTGTAGATTTTATTTATTATTAATTTTCGATGAGTACCTAAAATTGGTTTTTATCTTACATATTATTTTTTATTATATCGGTTATTATATTAATAATTTCACCATGAACCGGAACAAAGAACAGCACTGTTTCTTATAAGCTGGTCACATTATTTCTAATTTTGATATTTGTAGCTGTCATTTTAGTCTACGGAATAATAAAATAGACTGCCGAGTATATAGCTACATACCTATATGAATTAAAAATACAATGTCTTACGATGTGAATCTGCAAATGGACTATAAATATGAAATAGTAGATTGTTAACGAAGGGATGACAGTGATCAATTGCAGCCCGAGATATTAAGGCCGCACGAGCGATAGTGAGTGCGCCCATAGATCGAGGGTACAATTGATACTTTCACCCGAGTTACACACTAAACTTTTCATTTAGATTATGAAGAAATTCAAAATAAGTTATTCATAACATTTTTGAAAAATATTATAACCTCAAATACTAGGAGTACATAGAGATAAAGATTAAAATCAGGGCTCGGATAACAGTATATTTTTCGAAACGGTTACGTCTTTAATACCTAAGAAACGATTTATTTAGATTTCTTTTGAACGGAACGTTATAGAAAACGATTTTGAACAGGATTAAAATTTTAATCGCTTTTGATTAATATATATATTTTTATAATACCGGGTGTACAATCCAAATGGGTCAGTATGGAGAAGTCGGAAACTATGAGAGATAGCGAGATCTGTTCTTAGGAACCATGACGTCGATTTTAGATTTAATAATAATTACATTCAAACTTTTTTATTAACTCTCATACATAACCGGGAATCGAACCTGGTCAAAATCAATGTTGTAGTGGATGTTGGCGGTCAAAAAAAAACAAACTGCGCGTATTTATATATTTATCAGTTAAGTAAATCACTAATTTAATAACAATTGTGTTTAGCTATAATAATTAAGAGTTAAGAATTAAGAGCGCAAAACAATTTTATGCGTATAGGCGTCGAGCCGCGAGCGAACTGGGCGCGGGGGGGGCAGGCGCCACAGACCCGCAAGAGTGAAAATGAAGGAAAGCTTTTTTTTTTGTCGCGGATTCTAGTGTTACATACTCCCCCTTTTGACTAGAAAGGTGTCCTCACAACTAGTCAAACATGGTTAAAAGAATGTTAAAAGTATAAAGTATTTACTAAACAAACAATACTAAAGTTTTACGAAATGATACTACCGTTTACGAGGTCGGCCTCGACGACGGACAGGAGCCACCGGCTGCGGGACCTCAAGACATTCATCCTCTCGACTGTGGTAACGTCTTAAATCTGAGATGTGGTACTTGCCTACTACCTCATTTTTCTTATCGGGAAACGCAACAAGGTAAGTGGTAGGGCTCACTTTTTTCGTAACTATATAGGGGCCATCACGCTTAAGCGTGAGCTTTGATGTGACACCCTTTGAGGTATTGCTAAGAATGTGAGTTTTCATTAATACCAAGTCACCCACCAACAGGTCATCAGATTGACGACGAACATCTTTTGCGGCCTTTTGAAGATCTTGTTGCTTCTCTATGCACTCTTTGCTAGATTTGATCGTGTCGACAAGCTTGAGCAGATACGGTGTAATCTGAGGCACATAATTTTCTGCCATAATAACAGCGCGAAGATCACTTTGAGCATCTAGTGGAGACCTTAACTCACGGCCGTACATAAGAAAAGCCGGGGTCTGCTGCGTTGACTTAGTGTGCGATGAATTCAGAGCAAAACGAATGAAAGCCAGAGCCTCTGGCCATTCGTTATGATGATCTTGTACCAAAATGGCCAACTGCGTTTTTAAATCCCGGTTTTTTCTTTCTACTGGATTTGCCTCCGGATGGTAAAGCGGCACCAAATTTTGCTTCACATTCAGAGCGAACATTGCCTTTTGCATGACGTCGGCAATAAACTGTACCCCATTGTCGGAAATAAGGCGTCTAGGCACTCCGAATCGTAAGAAGACTTCCTCGATCAGTACTTTAGCACAAGCTTCTGCTGTGGCTTCAACAAGTGAGAATAGCTCAACCCATTTGCTAGCGGTGTCTTCTACTATAAGCACCCATCTCTCACCATTGGCACCCTTCGGAAGCGGACCAAAAAGATCGACTGCTAGTACCTCGAATCGTTGAGCTGGAACGGGTGTTTGTAACAGACCCGTGGGTTTTTGATTGGACGGTTTGTATCTCTGGCATTCAATGCAGGTCTTCAAGTACTCAGTTACATATCGCCGCATGCCAGGAAAGTAGAACCGTTGGGAAATGCGATGCAGAGTTTTGTCTAGCCCACCATGACCAGAAACTGCAGTATCGTGACATTCAACCATTACTTGCTTCATTGCTTGCTTTTCAGGTATTACTAACTGCGGTTCTTCGGTGTCAGCCTCTGTATAACGATAAAGTACTCCTCGACTCATATGGTAACCTCTTTCTGTCCACCTGTTGATATCCACTTCTTCTTTTCCTTCAAGGCCGTTAACGATTTTGGATACCTCTGGATCGGCGAGTTGATCTTCACGCAGAGCGGCAGCTTCCCACCGCGGCGTGTCAACAAACACAGTGCAGATTCCACAGGAGTCACGATCAACGTCTTCACACGGAGGGCGACTTAGAGAATCAGCTATGACATTAGCTTTTCCAGGTGTATAATCCACTTGAAGGTCGAAGGATTGGAGCTTCATCGCCCAGCGAACTAATCTTCCCGTCGGCGATTTTAGGGTGACTAACCACTTCAAGGGCTGGTGATCACTAGCCACACGAACAGGATGTCCATCGATATAGCCGCGAAACTTTTCGACTGCCCACACTAGCGCGAGTGCCTCTCGCTCTGTCGTAGAGTAATTACGTTCAGCAGATGTGAGTAGTCGGCTGGCATACTCGATTGGTCGTTCCTCTCGTTGGGGCTCCCCCTGCAGTAGAGCCGCACCTAGAGCATAGTTACTAGCATCGGTCCTCAGCACGAACGGACGAGTGTAGTCCGGTTGAACTAGGATCGGCGATGAGGTGAGCAACCTTTTTAGTTCGTTAAACGCGGTGACCTGAGCTTCTTCCCACAACCACGACTGATCTTTCTTAGTTAGCATGGTGAGCGGCTGTGCGACTTGGGAGAAACCAGGAACGAACTTCCTAAACCAGGAGCAGGTCTGTAAGAAGGACTTCAGATGCTTCACAGACGTAGGTTCTCTCATCTCCGTTATTGCGCTGATCTTGTCTGGGTCTGGCGTTATTCCCTGTGGCGTGATGACGTGACCTAAATATTTGACACTTTCACGTGCAAAGACGCACTTGGCACGGTTTGCTCGCAGATTGAAGACGCGTAAGCGGTCAAAGACAGCACGGAGATCTTTAATATGCTGCGAAAAGCTGTCAGTAATAAGGATTAGATCATCGATGTACCCTAGTATAGTCATGCCTTGAAGAGAAGACCCGGTACGAAATCGGTCTATTAGTCTTTGAAACGTAGCCGGCGCGTTCCGCAACCCGAACGGCATACGCTTGAATCTATGGACTCCCAGAGGCGGAACGAACGCGGTCTTATCCTGATCCTCCTCCCTTACACCTACCTGCCAGTACCCGGAGCGAAGGTCGATCGTGCTCATATAACAGCTTTTACCAGTGTACTGCAACAGGTCGTCAATTACAGGAAGTGGGTAAGAGTCGCTCTTCGTGACGGAGTTTAGCTTCCTATAATCCACACAAAATCTATAGGTCCCATCTTTCTTGGGTACCAAAAGTGCTGGTGCAGCCCATGCAGACTCACACTCCTCAATGATGCCATCTTTCAGCATCTTTTCTATCTCAGCCTCCATTATGGCTCGTTTGGCAGGTGTGTCTGTATGGCGGCACAGCGATTGGTTGATGGTTTCCCGTATCAATGCTATGTTCCGCAAACGGCGTTGGACCTCCCCCTTCTCGAAAGATGTCTTCATACTCTTGGAGTACAGCGGTAAGGCAGTCCTTCTCCTGCGGTAATAGCATTGTCCCCTCATTAGGCCTAAGGATGAGATCGGACGAAGAACAACCTACGAAGGCGCGAGAAGCTTCAGTACGTAAAGGGTGAATGTCCTGAGGTCGATCAGCTGTAAACCACGTGTTAGCGGAAATATTAACGACAAGCCGAGCCTTGCGAAGAAAATCTATTCCTAACAAGGTTTCGTTGTTAACCGCGTCCGGAAAAATAACAAAGGTGGTATAATAGAACCCTTAAGCGATACCTCCACGTCAGCTAATTTAACCTTCCTCTCGCTTACAGTTCCATCGGCAAGTTTGACGGTCATCGCACAATCACGGAAAGGATGATTTAGCTTACGAAGCAGATCGTATAATGTGACACCTGCAATAGGTACTGCGTTTTGCAGCTGTGTCCAATACCGGTACCGCCATGACCGCACACTATGATATTTAAAATAGGACGACCACCGGTAGAAACATCGGACGATATAGAAAATTTCCGCACACAATTCGCTTGCGACTCATCAGAACATTGAGTAATTTGTGGTACACTATTCACACAAAGATCATTGTTAGAAACATTATTACTTACATTCTGTTTTAAATTAATCTTTGACACATTATCTAAGTGTTCAATCTGATTTGAAATACTCTTTGACACATATCTAAGTGTTCAATCTGATTTGAAATATTATTGGATACATCATCATTAAAATGTCCAGTCTGAGTTGACATAATCTTTGACAAGTCATTATTTAAATGTCCAGTCTGTACATAATTAATCTTTGATACAGTATCAACGCTATCAATATCGAGCGCACAAAAAGAGTCCTTAACCGGGTTGCACTTTTCGCAGTTACTACGCGTTACGCCTTTAGCGTTGCAACCGAAACAACGCAAATACGTGTTATCACTTTTAACTCCTTTATTTAATTTCGAACACTCACTACGTTCATGACCACTTTTACGACAGTAAACACAGAAAAGTTTGTTACCTTTTTTAGCAGTGTCGCTTACTACCGTACAGTCTCTCGTAAATAGTCGGCGTCGTCGTCGTCGGCAACGGCGGCGGCGCGGTCGGCGCGTGAGACCCGTGCGCGGCGCGCGGCAAAGGCGCGGTGGCAGCGGCACGGTTAAATGACCGCGCCCTTGAACCGTGGGCGGCGTCACTCGGCTCGCTTGAAGTTTGAGCGCGCGCAATACTATATGCGCTCGCAGTCTGTGAACGTGGTAAAGATGAAGGTGCTTCGGCGAGAGATTCCTCGATGCTTATAGCCTTTTCTAATAGATTGTCGAGGTCACTTAACGCTTCTCGTGTGACTCTTTTCCGAATGCGTTTATCTAATAGGCCGTATACCATATCAACTTGCAAAGCCGTCTCAATGAGATATGGTAATTTTGCAATCAACGCACGAAGGCGTCCTATAAAGATTTCGGCTCGTTCCTCTCCTTGTTCCGACGCGTAGATTTCCCTGAGGATTTTGTGTGGCGGTTTAGGTACGCCGAAACTGGCGCGAAGCTTACGAAGTGCGTCGTCCCACGATGTTATAGTGGCCTTGACCCCTCTGAACCACAGCGCGGCCTCGTCTTCGAGCAGCATGGGGAGGCCCTTCAATGCATGCGCGGGTCACTTACATTTTTACAATCTTTGTATACTTCGACGCTGTCCAGAAATGCCTCTAGTTTGTCGGGATCTCGGGATGAGCCATTAAATCTTGCCGTGCAGTTCGCGAAGTTTCCAGGTCGGGCGTTAGCACAAGATGGCGTAGGCGAGTAGGTCGGTGATGGATTCGAATTGTCGGCGTCTCTTGAGGAGGCCGACGCTGCTAGCAAACTCTCAACCAATCGACGGTTGGACTCCGCCTGAGCTTGCGCAAACGTCGACAGAAACGATGCCAATTGTCCTTCCGACATTACTGAGCTGCCATCGACGGCTTCCCCGTCGGATAAACTTGCTCTTTTTCGCGGCATTGTAATGTTAAGCACTCACACTCATAACAACACAGTTATTAACGTAATATTGTTCACCAAAAACCACCGGTTCGTAATCGTGAGTTCGTTTGTACACAATACCTATTCGCGCGTAGGTATCCGTGCCGCGAGTTGGTGCGCCAGTGTAGTGGATGTTGGCGGTCAAAAAAAAACAAACTGCGCGTATTTATATATTTATCAGTTAAGTAAATCACTAATTTAATAACAATCGTATTTAGCTATAATAATTAAGAGTTAAGAATTAAGAGCGCAAAACAATTTTATGCGTATAGGCGTCGAGCCGCGAGCGAACTGGGCGCGGGGGGGGGGGGCAGGCGCCACAGACCCGCAAGAGTGAAAATGAAGGAAAGCTTTTTTTTGTCGCGGATTCTAGTGTTACAATGTGTATAAATTCTGCAACTCGCAAGAAGCACAACACTAATGGAATCTTGTTTAAAGTATGAGAGTTAATAAAAAAGTTTAAATGTAATTATTATTAAATCTAAAATCGACGTCATGGTTCCCATGGAAACGCAATATCCCCCGGCTATTTACCCATTCAAATTAAACTGTTCGAACAGGAGAGATGAAAAATATATAACCGTATATTTATCTACTTCACAAACTCTAAATAGGTAAGTAAATAAACTTTCCTACTCCAAACGTATCTGAAAAAATGAAAGCTCAGAATTTTTGAAATCATAACTTGGAATAATGCAAACGGCTTTTACGTGAAACATTATGTGCATGTATTTATCAATATTTATATGTACCTACCTACTTATGTGTCAAAAATAGGTTCGTAAGTAGGTATAGATGAACTATCGAGAACATGGAATTGCATTTGTAGTGGCTGTACCGTTTGCAACAAAAGGAGAATAATTTTCTGTTAATTTAATAAAATTATATACCCTTAAGAAATGGAATAAGTAGTAGTCCTCTGTTTTTTGCTTTTAGTCGCTATCATGTTCATCTGAGCTGTCACAAGTATTGATAATAAGATTGTCTGAAATTCCCGTCTATCCCACTAGTCCCATTGAGTTGTCCCATCATGGGACAACTGAGATGATTACGTCCCAGTAGTCCCATGGGACAAATTGAACTAATATTTTTATCATATTGTTGTCCCAAAAGTCCCATTACCGTCATCACCGTAAGTTTCCCTCCGTCCACTTGGATCCATTGCATGGCTCCATTGATGGATCCTAGTACACTTTTTCCTCCACCTGAATCCATCGTACCAGTCAGTTCCAAATAATGGATTCTAAGACACTTTAAGGTGCACTTGGATCCTCCGAATTAATCAAACGAAGTATAATTTAAATGGCCGTTTCCTCGTGGTCCTACTATTTTTGTCCTACTGACTTTCGACGGAGCCCCGCCCAGGGCGGGCTCCCACTTCTAGGTGGTTTTGCCCTTCGGGCATCTGAAGATACCTAACGAACCTAACCTACCTACTTTTACAACCATAATTAGTATTTAAGTAAGTGGACTTTTGGGACAACAATATGATAAACATATTAGTTCCATTTGTCCCATGGGACTACTGGGACGTAATCGTCTCAGTTGTCCCATGATGGGACAACTCAATGGGACTAGTGGGATAGACGTGAAATTCGATCCATTTCCCCTTCCTGACATCGATATTTATTTTCTTCACTTTCGACACAATATTTTCCCAGTCCTCAGCAGTAATAGTATTCATTCGTTCAGTTGCTAAACTCATAATGCCTTGCATGTTTAAAGAAACGTTTCTTTTCGCTACATATCCTTTTACCATGGACCAAATATTTTCGATCGGATTGAATGTCGGGTGATAAGGTGGCAATGGTAAAACGTGGCCATGTTCTTTTAAAATTGTATCTATGACTCACTCACGAAACCGCTGTTTATTTTGTTTAATTAAATCATACAAACTGGTTTTGTACATCAACGAGCTACCTATATGAAATGTTATGTTCTGTCAACCAATCCATCATTTCTTGTTAAAGAGAATTTGACGTTGGAGCACGATTCAAAAGTTTCTTGTGATAGGTCGCATTATCTACGAAAAGTACGCTATTCGGTTTAAGGTTCGGTATTCATTTTTCTTTTAACTATTTTTCGTAGTTGACACAAGTTCATCTGGTCATGGTAATCTCCCGTTTTTTTGGTTTGCCTTAAACATTAACAAAGCGTTGGGAATAAAACCATTTTTCCTCCTGCGTGCACTATTATTAACCGCTGGCCTGTACTGATTTGTTTTTTTACACCAAATTCTGTTCCATCGGTCCAAGCCTCTTCGGACACATGTGAAGTGTGGATGTAGGTTCATCAGTATAAACTAGTGGTCTATCTTTAGACCGATATTCCGCAATTTTGGTAAGGTAATTTATTCTTAGCAGTCGTATGTTGTGTCTTTCCATTAATATTGTTCAGTTGTCGTCGGTCTTTTTCCATTTTAATCCTAATTTTTGTATTTGTTTTCGTAAGGTGAATATGCCAAATTTGTAATCTATGTCGAATTTTAACACAGAGTGGAGTCCCTTTAATGTTGGAAATTGCTCATGGGGCAAATTAAAATTGTATATAAGAAGTGGTCCGGTTAAAAAGTAGCAAGTCATTTAAGTAGTGTTTTAATAAAACTGAAGGTAATTTTGTAAATATTTATTTTATATGAAAAATGGTTGAATTTAACATGAAAATTATGTACATTGCTATAAATTTTATTTTAACCATGCTAAAATTTGCGTACTTTAGCTTTTGTTCCTTTCATCAAAGTTGAACATGGACCTTGTCGATGTTTTTGACTTGGTTTCTCCACTTTTTCTTAAAATCTTGAATATTTCCAGCTACAGACTTTTGTGTATTTGAGTTTTTTTTTCTTATGAGCCCAGTAACGCTCAATTGGGCGAAGTTCAGAGCAATTAGGTGGGTTCGCCTCTTTGGGGGACAACATGGACATTATTCACAAAATAAAAGTCTTTACCTTTTTTCCCATAATGGCAAGAAGCTAGATCAGGCCAAAACAACACAGATGAATTGTGTTTACGTATAAGTGGTAATAACCGCTTAGCCAGACATTCTTCTACGTAAATATCGCCATTAACCGTGCCCGTAGTAATAAATTCATCACTTTTTAGACCGCAGGTGCATATGGCTTGCCAGATCATGTACTTTTGGGGGTATTTGCTGGCCATTTTACATTTATGTTTAGGGTTGACATTATCCTTTGGCCCGGAATTTGTTTGAAGTCGGCAACCACATACGTCTCGTTATCCATCACGCAGCAATCGTACTTTGAGAAGAAATTAGTGTATAACTTTCTTGCCCTTGATTTAGCCACTTTCTCTTTTTCAGGCGTCCTGTCTGGAACTTTTTGGACTTTAAATGTTTTCAACCCACTATTTAGTTTTACTCGATGAACCATAGACTTAGTTGTACTTAACTTTTTGGCTAGTTTTCGTTCGGAAATGTTAGGGTTAGTCTTAAAAGCAGCTTTGATTTTCTTAGCAAGATTTTTGTTCTGAAACCCTCTTTTTCGACCAGAACCTGGTTTCCTCTCGATGGTCAACCTCCCCTTGTAGCATCTTAAAACCTTTCCGACAGAAGATCAAGGCAGATTTAAATGTTTTGCTACTCTAACCTGGCTCCAACTGGGATTTTCTAAGTGAGTGTTCACTATTAGTTTACGACGACTAATTTCAGATGACGACATTATTGTAAATATTAAATGTAATCACACGTTTGCAGCTAAAATGTATTCTTCAGTGAACGGAAATAAAACATGGATGCATTACGCCATACAAAAATGACGTTGATATATGACCCGTCTCCCACAATGTTTTTAGCTAAAACGTCTTATGTATCGAGTATGTTTTAATAATCAACTTAATAATCATTGTGTTTAGTTCAAAAGTAGTTTATTACAGATATTAGTGACGTGTTTGAGTAAACAGCTTTTTTGCAAAGGTTTTATACCCTGTCACCAATGAAAAAAGTTTGTGGTGCTGTGATTGGTCACAATCACTTTGACATAAGAATTTGATTTGCAAATAGTTTCTTTAATTAAAAAGCTGTCTACTTGAATACGGCTATGACATGTCATGTCATCCATGGATGGTTTAATACAATAATGAGCATTTAAATAGTACATTTCGATGCTAGTGCGGAAAGTATGTCATTACTTCACGAGTACCGAGAGACTCGGTACGAGTGAAGTAATGACATACCGCACGTGAATCGAACGACGTTTTTTAATACAGTTGCGAGAAAATGTGTATCTGTGTATATGTGTATGTCGGGTATCTGTATATCTCTGCTCTTCCCCCGGACCTTTGAAGTGAGCTTAACGTGTGCACAAATTACCTAAAAATCAAATACTAGGAAAAGCATAAACATTAGAAGTACCTACCTTACTTCCAACCCGCGTTGTGTCGGGCGCGCCCGCCCGGGCCGCGCTACCCTCCTAGTTACCTCTGCGCTCCTGGTACTTTATTTAAACATGCAAACCCTTGGTTGGATGCACGGCCTAGTTTATTTAGTATAGAGCCTAGTAGTGGCCTTGTTTATTTAGTAGGAAAAGTAAAAAGCACTAGTTCGAAAAAACCCAACTTTCCGCACAATATACAGCTACGAAAAGTATCACTTTTTGAGAAACTGTATTAAAATAGTACATTTCGATGCTAGTGCGGAAAGTATGTCATTACTTCACGAGTACCGAGATATCTTGCCACGAGCCGCAGGCGAGTGGCAATACTCGGTACGAGTGAAGTAATGACATACCGCACGTGAATCGAACGACGTTTTTTAATACAGTTGCGAAAAAATGTGTATATGTGTATGTCGGGTATCTGTGTATCTCTGCTCTTCCCCCGGACCTTTGAAGTGAGCTTAACGTGTGCACACACTCTGTCCGAAATTACCTAAATTTAAATCAAATACTAGGAAAGCATAAACATTAGAAGTACCTACCTTACTTACAACCCGCGTTGTGTCGGGCGCGAACGCCCGGGCTGCCCGCCGCTGCGCCGCACCGCGCTACCCTCCTAATTACCTCTGCGCTCCTGGTACTTTATTTAAACATGCAAATCCTTGGTTGGATGCACGGCCTTGTTTATTTAGTAGGAAAAGTAAAAAGCACTAGTTCGAAAAAACCCAACTTTCCGCACGATATACAGCTACGAAAAGTATCACTTTTTGAGCAACTGTATTAAAAATTAAGTTCGAATGGTGAAAGGCTATTTGTTTGAAACTTTTTTTTTGCTATATCGAGTTTTAAATATATTCGAAATAATTAAATTTGTCCAGTAAAGACAAAAATTTACACTAATATTATAAAGAGGAAAGATTTGTATTTTTGTATGTTTGTAACGAATAAACTCAATAAACTACTGGACCGATTTCAAAAAATGATTTCCCGTTAAGTAGAATGCTACATTGTCCCTGAGTAACATAGGCTATTTTTTATTACGTTTAACCCGGAGCGAAGCGAGTGCGGATTCCTAGTATCTAATATAAATAAAACTCAATACAGTAAAGTACTTCTCGAGTTATACTTATTTATAATTTTTAGTCGTGGTTAAAAAATACGAAATAACATAAGCTTATAATTTGTTTAATAATTGTTATTTATAAATATTATTATTTTTACATATATTGTACACCTAGCACATGGTTTTACAACACTTACGTGGTAAAAGGTGACAAATAACAAAGTTCTACACTTGGTTAGGACGCCCTAAACCCAAAAAGCGGATGGCGGGAGACTCGAAAACGATCGCAGCACGCTACGTAGACACATACCTGCTACTTCGGGTATAAACACAACCCAGGGAACGGAAATAAAACATGGAAGCCGCATTTGAGAACTTTGCCGTTCAATTTATGCCATTTTACACGACTATTATAGGTACGGAGATTATTTACATAGGTACATTTTAACATTTTACTCAACGATACACGGTTTATTTACATACAATATGACATTATATACCATTATAATACTACTAGTTTTCCGCCCGCGACTTCGTCTGCGGAGAGTCAGAAATTCTGATGAAAGTAGTTTACATAATAGTTTACCTTCGAACGGTATTTTTATGAAAAAAATCCGGCACATAATTTTAAGTAGGTAGGTACTTACATTAACAACTTTCATTTCATGGCTCTATCCTAAAAACGACAAAATTGCCATAAAGAATAAATTCACCATTACGTTTTTTTTAATCGTCCCTAGATTACGTAGATATATAATTTAGTAATCTAATAACTATATTTCTATACAAACAAATAACCCACTTAAAAGAAGATTTTCGAAATTGTCTCAAAATCCATTATCATCTCTTCTCTTGTATATAACTTTGAAAATTACTATTTTCTATACAAACTTTTACAGTCAGTAGTCTAAGATCCCAAGTCCCGGTCTCTTCAGGGCTCACAAGACCTTCGACGTGTTGGCCGTTGAATGTTTTTTGCTGTCTTATGGCCATTTCGTCGACCATAAGGCAAGCAAGTCTTTTATCGCTTTGAGAAAATTTAGTGCGCAGAGCTCTGAATGCTTCTTCTGTAAATCCGGGATTGGCATCAATGACTTGGTACCACTTAGACAATGTCGATGGATGGGGTAAGCACGAATCAAATTGTCTACGCACATATTTATAACCTGATGGTGAATAGTAGTTAAGAGTAAGAGCAAATTTTTTAACTGCGGGTGTGTACTTCACGATACCCTTTGTTTTTTCCTGTTTTCTTTTAATGCTCGAAAAAATATCACCAGCAACATTTGAAAGTGTAGTTTGAAGACCAGTATCAATAAATTTATTGTTTTTCAGTTCTTTAGTCATGTCTTTTAAGTAAACACAATTTTTTAATCAGTCTTTCATTCCTCCTTCTTAAGCTTTTTATCTTCGACAACCTCTTTAGGGAGAGAATTGTCTTTTTTCGCAATGTTTTTTTTAGTTTTTGTGTCTTTGGTGTATTAAAAGCCGAATCAATATCAGATGACAATACGTTTAAAGGCGTAACACATAGTTTTCTGTCCATAATTTTTGAGTCATCTGATGGCAATAGCGGCAATGGTTGTCGTCGATGAAGAAGTATCTCACTTGAATATTCCACATCAACATGACCTGGAACACCAAAGTGATGCCCACAGCTTGGACAAGAGACCTGCAAAATAAAAATACTGGGATAGGCATAACGAAATAAATTAATATGAGCGAAATTAAATACTATATTAAACGATTCCTTAACTTTAAAAATCCTAAAGGACTCGGCAGAGAGGAAGGAAATCGAGTCTAACAGAAGATCCTTCCAAAATACCAACTACAACAGACCCTCGATGATTTTAATTTGTACAAAATACAAAGAAAACTGGGTAAAGGTATCTACTACGGATAATAGAATAACTGACCAATCGACGTTTCTGAGAACTTGGCGTTTCAGCAACATTTTCTTTGTTTCTTCTTTGTTTCTTAATTTGAATGGCAGCGTCTTTGAAGGAGACAATGCAGTAGCAGGTGTCTCATTGACATTTTGTCCGTCTGAAAATACCATCTGAAATTATTAAGGTTAATTAAACTAATTTATAACTAAAACATCTTGAATGCCATTATTTCGAGCAAAAATACTTACAGTACAGATAGGTATAGCGGTTTTGTTAACAATCGTGAATCCCTTCTTCGACAAATAATATAAATCTTCATTTTTGAAATGAAGTGAACATATGCTAGTAGTCTTGCCAGGCATCCAATCACTGTCTTGTCTTTCTAATTGGACAGCTTTTCTCCATCGTTCTTTACGAGTAGGATCTTGTGGGAATCTGAATGGAAAGGAAATCAAATACCAAGTAAAATAAATATACCAAATTTGATTATAAATTTAAAATAACTAGTTTTGCATAGCACCATCCCGTGAAAGCGAAAAGTAAAAACCAAATCTCTTAAGGAGGAGGAG
Organism: Acleris sparsana; assembly: GCA_923062465.1. Taxonomy (NCBI): domain Eukaryota; kingdom Metazoa; phylum Arthropoda; class Insecta; order Lepidoptera; family Tortricidae; genus Acleris; species Acleris sparsana. Next base: position 21,591,134 of record OV281285.1, read on the forward strand.
GAGGAGTTTATAGCAATAATAATAGTAGATAATATTAAAATAAAATAAATTCATACATTAATCTACTTCATTTGGCATAATGTCATCCTTATAGAGAAAATGTGATATTTGTTTTGTAGGTTTCATTGAAGTTATTGGTTTACTTACACGTGGAAAGTGATCCCACTGTCCTTGGAATGATCTGAATGATTTTTGCACGACTTTACAACACATGAAGGCATTTTTAATGTTAAAAAACCTTGTTTTGATATCTCTCTTCAGCCGTCCGTCACTCACTGTCATCCCGATCGAACTGAAGTCGTATGCGGTAGAGTTTGTAAGGACTGCCCACCGCGGTATAGTTTTCGTTGCGCTATAATGGAGCGGTCAGAATGCTTCCATGTTTTATTTCCGTTCACTGGTATTCTTGGATTAGCTATTTGACGCCTGCAAAAGGATAGTCGTTTGTTTTACTATGTTTCTTTTTTTTATTAAAAGTTTGTATAGCTACATTTTTTCCGAACCACTCTTTAGTTCTCCGGATGACTTCCTGATCAAAATCGTCTACTGCTGATGACGGACAAGTACGTAACTTTTTATTTCTCGGGGAGGTGAATTTCTTTGTTTGTGCGATTTTCTCACTATTGCTCTCAGACACAATGTTATAAACAGTAGAGAGACAAACACCTGTAGCTTTTTCAACTAACTGGGCAGCGGTGTAAGGAGAATTTAATTTTTTCTTCAGTTCAAGTTCAAAATATTTATAACAGTTAAAAATAATTTGCTTACTTTAACTCTCAATCGGAGCAAAGTTATTCACAGCCATATTTTTTGAAAATTATGTAACTTACACTTAGTCGTACGGGCTGACACAAAATTGTAATCTATATCGGATTTGAACACAGAGTGGAGTGCCTTTAAGGTTGGAAATTGCTTATGGGACAGATGAAAATTGTATATAGTTCTCCGGATGACTTCCTGATCAAAATCGTCTACTGCTGATGACGGACAAGTACGTAACTTTTTATTTCTCGGGGAGGTGAATTTCTTTGTTTGTGCGATTTTCTCACTATTGCTCTCAGACACAATGTTATAAACAGTAGAGAGACAAACACCTGTAGCTTTTTCAACTAACTGGGCAGCGGTGTAAGGAGAATTTAATTTTTTCTTCAGTTCAAGTTCAAAATATTTATAACAGTTAAAAATAATTTGCTTACTTTAACTCTCAATCGGAGCAAAGTTATTCACAGCCATATTTTTTGAAAATTATGTAACTTACACTTAGTCGTACGGGCTGACACAAAATTATTCTGATAACTGTGAGAATACAATAAAATCAGACGTAAAAATATATGCACGACGTAAACAATATTCACAATTTGACTCTGACATTATTTTGGTATTTACTTCTTCAATATTATAACAAACCTCTTTTTATGTTGATAGTACGAGAAAACAGAAAATTTAAATTCAAATTCAAATTCAAATTCATTTATTTGTCAGAATACAGTAAAATACATGGTCTCATAAATATTGTCATTATTGTTCTTGTATTCAGCATGCAGAGCAAGCGTACAAATATCTGGTCGCGCATTGTTGTCAACATTAAAAACTTATAACTAAGAGTGCCTGTCATTCAAATATTCCTTGACGCTGTAACAACATTTCTCCATTAACCATTTTGTTACTTTGCTTTTAAATATATTTCCTGATAACCTTCTTAAATCTAACGGTAAATTTCAATGCTCATATTAACTATATTTCTTTTTTAGGTACATGTCTTTGCGACAAGGCGGTTTGTACAAAAGGGACATGATATGCGTTCTTGTCTGCCTCTGTATGACTTCACTGCGTTTTTTAAAGTATTCAGGGTGCGACTTGACTAAAACACACACGTCTCTTATTATAATTATACAAACATGGTAGTGGCAATATCCTTAATTTTCTAAATAACGGGACACAGGTCTCATCCATCCAAGCATTACTTAAAATTCTTATGCATTTTTTTTGAATTTTAAACACTATCAGTTTGTACAGAGTTCTCTCACAGTATTAAGCCACTGCAAAGAACTGAGGACATAATTATAGCCGTGGTAGGCCGTTAGCGCAACATCTGCGGAGACAGTGTCTCGCAATCTCTTTAGAGCAAAAACAAATCGATTCAATTTATTACAAATTTGATTGATTTGATCTTTCCAGTTGAGGTGCTTATCTATCATTATTCCAAGAAATTTAAATGTGTCTACTTTGTCTACTTTTTCATTATCATACTTTAAATATACATAGAATGCCTGTAAACATACAATACTACAACATATGCAATTCCATGCTCTCGTTAATTAATCTGTACTAGATTCCTGAAACTAGGCCTCGTATTAAAGCAACACAAATCATGTAAACAGGACATCAAGTACTTACATGTGATCACCAGGTCCCTTACTTTTCATGCCGTTGACGCAAAAATGACGTCACGCTACATAGAGTATGATTCCAAATGGTTTTACTTTAATTATTAACCATTAGTTGTCAATCATTTAATCATGTTCAAATGAGTCAAATGAGTCTATTGACGCGTAGAAAAATAAATACCTACCTCATACCTAAAACGTAAATGGAACTATTTGATTGAGAAGGACAGCGCAAAAGTCATCGAGTAATATTACTAGGCTTCATATTATTTTTGGCTTTGATAAATAATTTCTGTATTTTTGTAACACGTTGTATAATTACATTACAATAAAAGTTATTCTAGAAATAATTCAAATAATGCAATCCAGAAAAACAATTTGGATACACGTATTTTTAGCAATGTATGAAACTGAAATGAAAAATTAAAAACCATGTAATTATCAGAAAAAATATGTTACAATGTAAAAATAGAAAGTGTATTTAAGAAATGACGTTCATTTGACCCCTAAATGCGGTTCCGGGTTGCGCCATATCAACCTCTTTCATGGTTTTAAATAAAACATATAACCTCTACGATATTTCACCCTATAAGTAGGCTACAATTTAGATATCTAGCTGAAACTTACGTACAAACAGCTGTTTTCATATCAAATTTATTTGTTTACAGATTGACTGTAATTCTTGAGATGAAATTAATATATAAATGAGAGCATTTCTCTTTTGAGTTATAGCTCATGCAATTCACAATGGCGAGTGGGCTTTATTAGTGGTTGAACGTGTACATGCACATTGCGGTAGTGTGCGTGTCTGACGGAGCGATCAGTCGCGAGCGCGCCGTCGCTCTAGTTACTTGTGCATATTGTTTCCACGACGCTTACTGCCACGAACTACCGTCAGCATGTCCAATATCCGGAAAAAAAGCAAAGTTATTCATAGCGAGGTATAACGTATTTTTATTATGAAGTATCCTAAAATAAAAATAGTAAATTTATTTAGAACTGTAGGCCTATCCGTGTTTATCGCTTGACAAAACGGTAATAAAACATTCGACACTTTCTGACGAGTACATACATATAAGTGTGAGAGTGACGGATGTTTGATCCACGTTTAGTCACCCAAGAAACACGGCAATAATAAGCCCTCTAAAATAAAGACAAACCTACAGATAGGTTTTAATTTTATGTAACATAAAATTGTACGTAATTTTAAGACAGAAAATATAAGCGTTATATCACCTCGGAAGTAAACTCAGTCAAACAAAACAAAAAAAGAATTTTTGAAATCGGACCATAATTGATGGAGAAATCAAATCGGTCAAACTGAGAACCTCCTTTTTTGAAGTCGGTTTAAAATACTTAATTGCATTATTTCTTATCATTATTTGCTAGAGGGTTTGCGACAGTATAATAAATATAATGTGTCCAATACTTCTCTTTATTTTTTATGCTTACCATACCCGCTCTCGCTGTCACGCATACTTTGACACGTATACAGATATGTGTTTACCACAAGTAAAGCCCACTCGCCATCATAAATTGCATGAGCTATATGTGTGATAAATGTTAATAATTTGTGTGCAGAGGTTTTCCACGAGGTTCAAAACGACGACATCCAACATTAATTGTACAAACTCATGATGACGAAGGGTTCCGCACTATTATCTATACAACATTAGACACTATATTATAACGCGTCTTTCAAGCGTCTACCTGTTGCTGTTATTAATATCGAGCAAAACACTGCAAAAAAATCACGTTTATTGTATGGGATGGGAGCCCCATTTAAATAACTATTTTATTCTGTTACTAGGGTGCCCGCGATTCCGTCCGCGTAGATTTCGGTTATCGCTATCCCCTAGGGAACTATTCATAATTCGGGAATAAAAAGTAGCCTATGTCCGATTACAGGACCTAATCTATGTGTGCCAAGTTTCGTACCGATCCGTACAGTGGTTGAAGCGTGAAAGACTGACAAACATACAAGCACATTTTCACATTTATACTTAATATTAGTATGAATTAGTATTCATTGTTATAGCGGCAACAGAAATACATCATCTGTGAAACTTAAAACTGTCTAGCTATCACGATTCATGAGATTCAGCCTGTTGAAAGACAGACAGGCGGACAGTAGAGTCTTAGTAATAGGGTCCCGTTTTTACCCTTTGGGTACGGAACCTTCAAAATCATCTTTCTAAATCTTAGACAAAGTATACTCTAGATCTGACAAGTGCGTGCTGTCGTAAGTGATGGAATGTACTCTACATTCATCACATGGGATTACCTGAGTAGTAAAAAAATAACCCACTTTATCAAATTCCAGATAAATCATGCAGGTTCTTTTATTTCAAAGAAATTATAGGGCTGGTCAAAAGAAAAAAATGCGTTATGCTCTACGAACTATTGCTTTCAAAACAACATGATTTGAAAATTGACGATGAAGCTACTGAGGTATTGTGGAAACGCTCCATAATGAATACCGCTTAACTTGTGACTTGTGAAATGTATGAGCGTAATCACAGAAACACACAATCACACTTATTTTTTATTTGAACTTCAGTCACATGATTAGGTACTCCCGATAACGTGTTGGGAATGAGTATGTAGGATGACAATTACGTCAGGGTCACTAACGTAGGAAGAGAGTAATAAAGAGATCAGAAAAGTGGCAACATTGTCGTCCCTTTTTTCTTAGTTTGATTTGAAAGGGATGCCTCTACAGTGTTGCCACTTTTTAATTTCAGGACGGATTTTTGATAGAGTATACGCACAGTATAAATCTATTGGCACACTGGAACAATATTTTACCTGTTAAATGGTTTGGATGGCAACCCTAAATCACTTCACAAACTGGCCAAATTGCATATATACCACAGGCAGCTGCCAGCTGTTCTTTATTGACATGAAACTTTACTTAACCCTTTGACCATTATTTTTTTATAGCAATGAATCGAGAACTTTACCGATACGCACAGCATAAATGATTTTTTATATGATTTTTGAAAAAGCGATATAATGTGGAAACCCTGAAATAATATATATATAAGACGGCAATATGTTTGCCGCTATCAGCCAAGGGCAGTAAGTGACAAGACCGTCATGTCAGTTTTCCGGGGGAACTACGGGTGGCATGACCTATATAAATGAACAAATTAAAAACCAATAGATTGCTAACAAATAAAATAATTAAAACCTTAACTAAACTTAAAACTGAACTATTTCATATAAATGCCATGCTTAGTCAGGGTTCCGTAGCTGCCCGACCTTAATTGCAAACGTGAAAATCTCTGAAGCATATGGGACAGCACAAAGAGGAACTTTACAAGTCTCGCATCCAATTTTTGGTCTTTTATTATTTTTCATCACACTTTCACGTAAACAGTTTCTAAACATACAGGTTAACTGGGCCGTAAGCCCGATATAAAACCCTCGACCTTTTTTTTTCATGAAAACCTAGGTCGGTAAGTAATTTTTTTTTAATTTATATGGCAGCACACCGTTCATGCAAGTTCAAGCAAGGAGTTTACACGAAATTGAAAAATTGTTTTAAAATATTATCTAAACAGTAATTTCATTGCAATCTCGCTACATGTTATAAATTTTTCATCACACTTTCACGTAAACAGTATCTAAACATACAGGTTAACTGGGCCGTAAGCCCCATATAAAACCCTCGACCTTTTTTTTTTCATGAAAACCTAGGTCGGTAAGTATTTTTTTTTTAATTTATAGCGCAGCACACCGTTCATGCAAGTTCAAGCAAGGAGTTTACACGAAATTGAAAAATTGTTTTAAAATGTTATCTAAACAGTATAATTAATAAGTTTTTTCTGCCCTATAATTTCATTTATTTACTCGCAAATGTGATGAAAAACATTGTATGTTTCACGGGCGGTACGGGAATTACGAACCTCGACTCAGAAAGCCCTCAGTCTTCGACTTCGGGCTTCTACTAGAGCCTCGGTCGTAATTCCTTACTTACCGCCCTTAATACACAATGTACTATTTTCCTACTCCTGTACTTTTATCTGTCATTTATATAGTCACGAACACTAATATAAGAATATAGATAATATGTCCGCAGAACATTCCGTAGAAAACTCTATCTAGTCTATTCCCCTTAACAGCACTTGTGCTTTTTTGAGTCAAAACGATATGCCTAGCTGCCAAAGCTTACACCTAGGTTTATTTGACCAATCAAAATACTTCACCAAATTGAACGACCAATCACAATACACATTGACTGTCAATCGGAACGTTAGGTTCTTTTTGGTATGTAAACTCTTTTACTAATTTAACTCTTTAAAAAAAACATTTTATTTGGTATCAACCAACCAGAACGCAGCTATATTAAAATCGACCAATCAGGTAAAACAATTAATTTCTTAAATCATTAGGTGTTTTTACTAAAAAACACCTAACGATTTAAGAAATAGGGACTACCCTATTTCACAAGTTAAATCGATTGTGCAACTTTTAAAAAAAATATGAAACCTTGCAAGTGCACATCAATTTAAAAACAAAGTTAACCATAGACACATATTTTGTTGTTTTCGAATGTTTCTCGCTCGTTTGTTGTTCTGTGCTTCGTTCGTTCGTATTCTAACCTAGGTATATTAATAAAATTTTGTTAATTTAATTTTGCATTTTATTTGAAACCTAGTCGTAGAAAAAGTATTGTATGCAACGGTGTATAACTAAGTCAAAAAATACTCCTGGCGTCTTGCTTTACGATGTGAGCCTGAATACTTAACCTAATAATAATAAATGAATTAACTACGCCATAATTGGTTTAAGAAGGTATTACACGTATTACAAAAATGGTTCAGGTGTTCCCTCATTTACTTCGCCGAATATCTCTGAATCCAATCTAGCCTCATCTTAAGGGTCTCGGGGTCAGTTACACTGCAATAACTCTTTAACTCTAATTGAGTTTTCTTGTTTTTTTACTATAGATTTTTTCTTTTCTTTGATTTAGTTAAAAATGATCCCAAACTTGTCTTAGTACCTAAAGTTAACAGTTACTGACCTCAGACATCGCCGGGGGAAAAACACTCCCCTCCACCTGCATGAAAAATCTGCGTGGATCCACTTCTTAAAAACATCTTAGGAACCCAAAGATTAATCCTGCCAAAGGAAATCTTTGGTTCAGAAAAAGCCTTAGTTGACCTTTTTATGTCGTGTCAACGAACCGCAACTATTAATACTGCAGTAATCTAATTGTTTTAAAGCGAATCTAAGAGTCGTTTTAATGATCTTGTATTATATTGCTCGTAGTTGAGATTCGTTGCCGTATTTAAAATAATGGGGTTTTAACATCGCAATATAATATTTAATAGCAGAAACAAAGTTATTGTGGTAGAGTACCCCAATGTTCGAATGAGCACTCTAGTTATGAAAGCACTAAATCAATACAATAACGCTAATAAGGAAAACAAATTTAATACGAAAAGTCTGAACCTGCAAGAAGAAAAAATCCCGATTTTCATTAGTGAATCACTCACACCAGCTGCCAGGAAAATGCATTATCTAGCTCGCGGCTTGCGTAAGCGCCATGGCTACGAACACTGCTGGACTTGGATGGGGCGCGTATTCGTTAGGTATAGGTAAGTAGGGAGGGTTCTCCCGCCATTCAAATAAAGTCCATTGAACAAGTGGAATCCTTGAAAATATCTCCTGCAACTAAATCACTCATCAATAATGCGGCAACGACTACTTCGAGTGCTCAACAGGAAGGACCACTCGGTGCAGTCACACCTGAATTATGACTCTTCTACAATTGTCAATTGTATTCCAGGTTAAGTTCATTTCTTATTTTTCTGTATTTCTTAATATTAGCCTTATGTACAGTAAGCACAATTTCATTTACACTTAAATCACACGTAATAGAATCACATCATACTCAACACTACTCATTCACACATAACCTCACCTCAACAGCCATTTATAAAAATAAAGTAGGTACATTGTGCTCTGGACTACGACTCCACCATTGAGTTTCGATTTTTGCTTATTACAAAAATAACTTAACGTAGTCATGTCTGATTTTGAAATTATATCTAATGATATTGACGTAAGTGTCAAAATCGGAAAGTCAATGGTTTTGGAAGTACCAGAGCAATGTAAAAGCCTCCTGGGTCAGTTAAAAAATACTCTGAACATTTTTACTTTGAATATAAGAAGTCTGAATCGTAATTTTGATGATCTGAAAGTGCTTTTGACAAGATTAGATATTGATTATGAGGTCATTATATTAACAGAATGTTGGTTGTCTGATCTGACAGCGCATTACCAAAACTCCAGAACTATCAATGCTCAGCTAGTACCCGGAATTATAATCAGAATGATGGAATTGTTGTATACACCAAAGAAGAAGAAGAAGAAGAAGAAATACATTTATTCACTAACCATATGACACACTAATATACAAATGATTCAAGAATTCAAAGGTAACAGGCATAGCACGCAATTGTGTGTCCTCGCGGCAGTGAAACGGACACTGGCTCAGCAAAATGCCGAGGTGTCAGACACCTACAGCGCTGATTTTCAGCCAGTACCGGTGGTGACTCACGGAGCACTGTACAAACATACTATACTATACGTGTAAACTACCTACTTACATAATACTTATAACGGAAGAATAAACGTGAAAATAATAATAAAAATAAAACGCATACATAAATACTGATATACAGCCTAGATAAAACTAAAATAATAATTAAAGGGTTAACTTAAAAGCAACTGGTTGAAATAATGATGTGTGTAGGTAAGGTAAATGTCCCCTATTTCGGCATGTTAAGGCTCTTCAGAGTTTGTTATTTTTTCTTAATTTTCCTAAACATGATAGTACTTTGAAAGATTTTCAGTGATGGATATTGTTATTTTGACAGTAATTTAATGCATTAATTATATCATTACAGTTCGAACTGTTTTTTATATGAATTTATTTTTGAACCTCTTATTTGGCTCCTATTTTGTGATAAAATTTCGCTCTGCTCCTAAGTTCGTGAATTCGTGGCTCCTGGTTCGGGATAGTTTTCCAGGGTAAGTTATGTTAATTTCTTGATAAAAATAAACAAATAATTAACGGATTTACTTAAGTAAGGACAACATAAGGGTATTATTTAAATAAAAAAAGATTTACTTGAGAGTGAGATCAATCTTACAGTTTTTATTGGTGCTTAGGTAGTGTAGGTCATTATTGGTATAAGGTAACTTAATCATTAATATTAACCAACTAAAACTTTAACTTCCAACAAATAAAAATAATTAAACCTCTTTTTCATTTACAAAACAAAATAACACAAAATAATTAATATTAAAACGTAAATCTCTGTCCGATATTTAAAGATAAGATATTGCACTACATATCTGGTACTGAATAAACACCTCGTTTATTGAGTGGCACTGGGATTTAAAAAGATTTAAAAAGATTTAATAAAAATAAAAAGAACCAATATTTGAGTAAATTCTTTAAACAATTTTCGATTTTTACCTACTTAAAAAACCTAACTTTTTTACATCTATTCCATAATGGTCTGTGTCAGAGGTATGTAAATTACACCTACCATATCTATCACGAACTTAGGAAAAAGTGTCAAAGACCAGTCTCTTAGTTCGTGTCACTGCTTTATTTAAAATAGCCGCGCTTAATTTTGTAGATGAAGTTTAAAGTATATAAATTAATCATTAAATATCCTTTACGTCATAAATATACATAAAAATAACTAAAATTAACTGAATTATAAATAAAACTGTGCGAACAGTAGGTACATATGCTTATTCACCTTAAAAATGTAAACTAGGGTCACGTTCAAACTAGTTTTATGAGAATTGTAGTGAACAAAACATATACCGAAATTAGCTCAAACGAAACTTAGTTAACCAAGTTATATATTTTACAACTCACATTAAAATAACTTTAGTTTTTTATAATAATATATAAGCAATCTAAATGTTTTAATGAGATGATCCGGCATAAAACTAGGGTCACTGACGTAGTTCAGAAGTGTAGCAGACTGAAGTGGCAGTGGGCTGGTCACATCTGTCGCAGAACCGATGATCGGTGGAGTAGACGGGTTCTCGAGTGGAGACCACGGCTCGGCAAGCGTAGCGTAGGACGCCCTCCAGCCAGATGGACCGACGACCTGAAAAAAGTGGCTGGTGGTGACTGGATGGCGAAAACGGGAGATCGGGCCTTGTGGCGAACCCTGGGGGAGGCTTACGTCCAGCAGTGGACTGCAATAGGCTGAAATGATGATGATGATGATGAAATGTTTTAATAAAATCCTTTATTCGGTAGTGTCACGAAATAAGGGACACACGAAAAATAACTTGTCCGCTACTTCGTGAGTCGAATTATTGCAGTTTTAAGGGATTTCTATGCTTACATATGATATTTTCTTACGCCAAATTGATTATGTAGGAACCCATACAAACACTGTTAAAAGTTTGATTCAAATGGACTTACCTTTGCCTTTCCATAAGCTTACGAAGTCGGAGAGTAAACCTTACATCCGCGCGGAGTACGCGCACACCGCTCAACTGTTTATGGCCGACTGACACGACTGACAGTTTGGAGCGTCGTATTAATTTCAGTGTTGTCACTATAAAATAGGTACTAAGTTTCTTAAATAGATTAATAGACAGAGATTTTTTACTTATTTTTAGTTAAAATAAATAATAATTCAGTCGCTTATTTTTTGCGCCAGAAAAAAAACTAACGAAATTACGTACTAGCACGAATTAGGGGCCTTTTACAGTAAGTGCTGGATGAGGACTAAGATTTCTGGAGTGTCAACAAATAGCCCTTAAGCTTGCGCTTAAAGGTGCACCTGCTAGACACTCCTTGCATAGGAGGAGGGAGATCATTCCAGCACTTGGACGCCGCAAACCTGAAACTACCTCTGAAAGCCGCAGTCCGGTGTATAGGCACGATAGCGATTGCCTTATACCTGCGCGCACTTCTCGACCATTTAATCCGGTTAAAAAGGTAAGATGGAGTCTCGCTACGTACAACACCAAACAGCAGAGTGGCGAGGTGCAGGCGCCTGCGTGCAGGCATTTTCAACAGGTTTGCAGCGTTCAAGTAGGGAGTGATGTGGGAGCGGGGGGGGGTACGCGGAAACAAAAACGTGCGCATGCGTTTTGCACACGTTGTATCAACCTCTTATATCTACCAACAATGCAGCCATCATAGACTACATCACAATAGTTTAATCTAGACAATATGAGCGATTCACAAAGGTCGACACGCAAATCGACACTTAGGTAATCACGCATATTATATAGAACTTTAAGGCGATAGAAGCAGTTGCTCACTACTTTAAGTATGTGGCTCTCAAAGCGCAAATTGCCATCCATAAGAAGGCCGAGGTTATTTGCTTCTACCACCTGTTCTATTGGCTCACCCCTGATGGCAACATCCCTGGTAGTCAGAGCATTCAGAGTATTACGAATTTGATGTCTTGACCCAAAAGCCACATATTTCGACTTGCTGGGATTGAGAACTAAACAGTTCTTCTCCGACCAAGAGGAAATACGATCGAGGTCTTGGTTAACTGCGTTCACGGCGGCTAACGTGTCCGACGGCGCGCTAGAGAAGTAAAGTTGCAGGTCATCCGCGTAAAGATGGTATCTACTGTTCTTTATACTGTGAATAATGTCAGCGCTGTACAATATAAAGAGCAGAGGACCCAGGATCGAACCCTGCGGCACTCCTCTAGTCACAGGACAAGGAGACGACCACAGAGTACTACCATCCATCCTACGCAACGCAACTGCCTGCGCACGACCAGACAAGTAACTGCTAAACCAATTAATCGCAGTGACATCAAACCCGTAATAGGACATCTTGGATAACAGCAAGGGTACGCTAATGCAGTCGAAAGCCCTGGAGAAATCTAAAAGAACCATAATGGTACTTTTACCAGCATTCCGAGCCTCCAGGATATTGTCGACTACATCGAGTAACGCAGTAACAGTCGACCGACCCTTGCGAAAACCCGACTGCAGCTCAGGTAGGATGCTGTTTTTCTCCAGGTATTCCGACAGCTGATCGCAAACCACCCTTTCTATTATCTTAGACGTACAAGAGAGGATACTTATAGGGCGGAGTTCGGACAGATTTGCAGGGTTCGGTTTTTTTGGTAACGGGATCACTTGAGCGATTTTCCAGTCCGTTGGGAAAGTCATAGTCTCTATACTTTTGTTTATAATGTCGTTCAGTATGTCAGAGGTCCTCGGAAGAGTCATGAGTAGCATGTCAATGTCAATAGAGTCTAGTCCTTTCGCGGTCGTTTTAATCGAAGTCATAATTTTTGTGACAGTTCTAGACGTTGTGGGTGAAAGAGTAAAAGTCTTGCTACCATGCCTACCGAATTCGTAAAAAGTAAGGTCAGATATTGTTACGTCCTGTTTTCCGGGGACGTTGAGGAAATGGCGGTTTATTAAGTCAGGGTCGTCAAAAAGCATCGGGAGATCAGTCTGCGTCTGTGAGTCTGGAAGAACCGTGCGCTTTAAGTTTTTCCAGAGAGTCTTTGGGTCAGTCACGTTGTTGATATGGTGTGTAAAGAAGGCCCGTTTCTCGTTATAGATGGCTGCGATTACGAGATGTTTCAGGTCCAGGTAATATTGTTTGTGAGCATCACTCTTGGATCGCTTATATTTGGAATGTGCTTCATTCCTGAGACGCATCATAAGCTGGACATTACTCGTAAGCCACGGTTTGGGGGCCTCCTTTACCACTATCGTCGTAACAGGCGCGTGTTTGTCAAAAAGTCCGAGTAAAAGTTCGTTAAAACGTCGTACCATGTCGTTTACGTCGTCGAGCACAAGAATTTTGTCCCAGTTTATGGCGTCAAGGTCGTCGTTGAAGTCACTCAAGGTAATGTCTTTTAGAGGTCGGTAAGTAATACGCTTTGGTGTCGGCTTTCGTTTTTTAATGTCAAACTCGGCTGTAATGAAAGCATGTCTACCCAGATCTGGAATGTGCTTCACGTCTATAGTTACTTATTTATTTATTTTATTTTATTTATTTATAAAGTTTTGTAAGTAGGCCCTGTAGGCACTTTTACAAGTCTGAGTCTACCAGCGCTTCCAAAGAGACCACTGTTGAGAAGAAGCGCCGCAAGAAACTCAACAGTAAGCCTTTTTTTTAAATAAATCTCTTATTACAATACTAAACTTAAGCTACACAATTTAAATGTCACAGGGATGTACAGGTCCCAGTAGTAATAATAATGAAATATATCCAAATGTCGGATTAAATTAAATAATACAATTTCGGAGATGTAAACAGTCTCCAAATGTCAAATTTAAATTAAGAATTAAATATAATTTAAAAAAAAAACACAAAACAAGGGAGATGTAGAAAGTCTCCACGGTCAATTTTGGAGCTGTAAAGAGTCTCCAGATGTCAAATTAAAATTAAATACAATTATAAAAATAAAAAAAACACAAAAAATAAAATAAGGGAGATGTAGAAAGTCTCCACGGTCAATTTTGGAGATGTACCTAAAGTCTCCAGATGTCATATTAAAATAATAGGTAATCGTACAGGGAGATGTATATAGTCTCCACGGTCATTAATAATAAAATTGTATAGCAAAAAAATAATAATATAATAATAATCAGTCCCACCAGTACAACGCGAGCATCAGTGCAAACCAGGTCTATGGACGTATCGCTGTGTTCTGTGAAATGCGTCGAGTCGCTTACATGTTGAGTCAAGTTAACCGTCGTTAAAAATTGTGTCAAGCATTTAAATTTAGTGTCATGTTCATCCGAAAAATTGATATTAAAGTCACCAAGTAAAATCAAACGGTCGTAATTAGTGAAAGAAGTAATTGAGTCAGTACTTAATAGCGTCAAGAAAGTCTCAACGTTAAGCCACGGAGGGCGGTAAGCGGTTCCAATAATTAAATGTTTACTGTTTACATTTATTTTTATCCACATTTGTTCTACGAGGGGAGCGGGGGGGTGCGGCAGGGTGCGGGCGGTGAGGCCCCGGCGCAGGTAGAATCCCACGCCACCTCCCCGTCCGGCGAGGACGTCGGCTGGCCGAGCGATATGATATGAACCTAAGCTCATCTGATTCCATTAGTAATATTTTATAATTATCAATTTCAAATTATTTCACAATAGCATTTAACTTCTGACACTATATTCAATGTCAAATGACTTAACATGTTATAAGAAATAAATGCAAGTAAAGAGTTCTAACTAACATTACGGTTTTAGAATGGAGGTTCTCTGGTGTTAATTCTTTTAATGCACTTCATTGAGATAAAAGTAAATACCCTCTTCAGATCACTCATTATGATAAAGTAATTTATAATAATGATAATAAAACAGATACACAAATTGTAATCGCAACCCGTGTCTCAGCACTATGGTGGTATCGTAGCGAAAAATAATTATTACCCACCGTACCACCGGGGGTATGGGCGGTGGTACGGTGGGTCAGAAGGGATCTTAAGTGAGATGGAAATGGTCAAAACAAGTATTCACTAGCGGGACGTAGTTAAGGCAAATTACAAATAGTTTGACCTTATCACTGCCTGTAAGAAAAACTCAATGAATCTGAAACTTTATTCATCTATTAATAAAAAACACTTTAAAAGCCGAGAACAATTAATAGCCAGACGTAAATTAGGTCCCTACTGTAAATCATTTTTCAAGCCAGTTTAGAAGTAAAGGGCCTGGCCGGATTATCATAGTAAAATCGCTACTGGCTGAATATGAAATATTCTAATGCACGTTTATTAATGTTATTTGTGTGTATATTATGATGTATAGAATTTTTGTCCAGGTAATTGTTTAAAGTCAGCTGTGACAAAGTTTCGTCGTCCATTAGGTACAACGCTTTTGTGTTTCGTCAAGATTTGTTCGTAAAGTTTTCGAGCTCCAGCGGCTTCGTTATGTCTTTTCTCGGTGATTTGGAGCCACTTATACTTTGTAAGTCTTTAATGCACATCTAGATTTTACTTTTTGAACATAGGGTCACATATCTTCACTTTTTTGGCAACATCACGGACTGAGAGCGTAGGATTCCTCTTAAATATATCTATAACCTTTTTACCTCTACTCAAACTGTTGGGGCCTCTATTTTTGCTACTACCCGGTTTTCTCGCTGTCGCCAGCCTTTCCTAAATACGCTTTAAGAAGCTAGATATCGTTAACTATATCGTTGACAAATGTGAATTCCTCAAGTAAAAGGAAACTGTTCTTCTTTCGGTGGCATTTTGAAAAACATCGTAACGTAAATAAAAGCACTAAACCTATTATTTACAAGGGTTTCCATAGCAGCTATGGCCAGAATACGAAGAACGATGAGTTATATTTAAAAAAAAACGACCGCAAGAAAGTGGCCAGATTGTGTAGTCTTTAGAAGCAAATGGTCAAAAACTAGAATAGAGGAGCAGAGTTTTTTAAAATTTCAATCATTTATTCTAATTGTCCCAGTGTGCTTGTATAACAATTTTTTAAACTTGAAATGAATTATTTTGAGCGGTCCAGATATTTTGGATGACCACAACCCAACTAACAATTTAACGTCGTTCAAAAGTTTAGCAAACGTTATCTTAATACCTTTGATCGTAATAGCTAAGTCATACTAATGTTTTAATAACGTTTACTAAACGCGAAAATGGCCCCAGTTATACGACCTACTTTGTCGTATAATGGTCATACAGAAGTCACAAGCCGTCTTCGTTAACGTCATTCAAAAGTCATATAAACGTTATGGAATTACCACTTTTGTTGTATTGTGGTCGTACAGGTGTTTTTGAATGACTAAAACGTTTTATTTGAGTCAAAGAACACAACACCTGTAAGACTTCTTATTCATTTTTCTTGTCAGTGGCACTTTGTGATTGTGTTTCGAGATTTGAGTGCAAAATAAATAGTTTCAACTTTCATATTTTACTAACTTTATCTGTCTCTTATGCCGTTTAGTTCGACTGGGAATTGAAGTTTTATGATAATATACCTATGTAAATACTATTCAGATTTTCATGCCCCCTCGTAATTTTGTGTTTAAATCATTATATTTTTATCAATAAAAATATGTTTGTATCTAAAAATGTAGGAAATTGTTGCTTTTGTCGTACACTTATCTCTTTACGACGTTATAAAAACATAAAGTCATATTAAGGTTATTTTAAAACCATGCAATACGCCATGACAGCTAGCTATTAGGGTCCCTTAAAAAACTTAAAACCCTTTTCAAATTGTCAATATTCACCAAAATTAATTATCTTTAAATGTATTTCAGGAAATAACTGGTCATAGTAAACGTGCAGTGCAGTTTTCAAAACATTTAAACATTCAATATCAATTTCAAAATCTGCTGATTAAAAACGAATCAATCCAGTAAAAAAAATTGATACTGAACCTTCTTTTTGTTCATGTGTTTTACACTTTTTTTCTTCAACATTTGTGACATTAGTCGCGTTGGTTGGCATTGCATTTTTTGATAACAGGAAATCCCTATTAACTTTCCTTTTGAAAGTTCCACTACGTTTTAGTTTTCTCCACGTATTTTTTGCTTCCATTTTTCGTAGTTTCTATACAGCGTTCCGTAAAATAATGGCGGCCTAGACGTTTTAAAGTCAAAACCTGACTAAAATGCGACTACAGGTTAGATTAAAGTCAGGAAATGACATTAAACGGCCATCATGCAAATAAACGTTATATTTAAGTTTTAAATAAACAACTAAGTCATTTAAAAGTCGCTTATTAACCGCAGAAAAACAAGATAGTGGTTGTTTTATAAACGTCACTGTAAAAACGTCTATACAATGCTACATTATATAAATGTCATATAAAGGTTTTTCAAACACCTAATTTGGTCAGTTCAAATCGTTTAATGGACTATAACGTTAGTATGACAATTGCGTTGTCGTACAAACGTTTAAGCTAAGACTGTAATAAAACGTCGTATAGTTTAGTCTTACCGACGTTGCTAAGACCAGTGTATTATGACATATTCGTCGCACGACTAATAGGTTAAATTAAAGACGTCTATAGGACCTAGTAGTCATCTCATTACCATTATAAGACTGCTATCCAACTTTATGTCGTACAAGTCAAGACTTATGCGACGTTTTTGTTTGTTGGGAATCGACCTAAAATGCATAATTTACAGAAGAAATTGACTTCTGTAAGATTTCCGCTAAAGGGAAAGGGTCTCACATGTGTAGACGATGTACGACACACTCGTCAGGTTAGAATCGTCGATTAGAGTTGAAATATTTAAATAAATAAAACTAAAATATATGCATAACGTGTGAATAAAAACAAAATAAAAATTCTTACTTATACAAACATACTAGGTACCTACTAGAAATCATAAACTACACGTCAGATATTTACTTAATTTTCTAAATTTAAATGTCTTAGCATATTTAAACCCTTCCGCATTGAAACCTTTTGATTTACATTATTTTTAACTCTTCGTATTATTTGTTTTCCTTTAATAAATATTTACGGCGTCTGGGATTGCTTTGAAGCTGATGTAATTAATTTTTTTTAAATACTCGTACCTTACAGTCTTGAATTTTGGCCTCTTTGTTTAGCAATTGTATAAAATGTAATAGGCCTGGTTTACGCTTAATCCTTTTATTTATGCGACTATGCCATCCTTCGGCAACATTATTAGTTTTATGTTTCTGTTTGTAACGGCTTATTCGACGACAACCACTGATTTGTGAAGTACTTAACAAAACTATCAGTAGCTTTATCTTCTGGTGCTTGATGCAATATAGTTAAGAACCCTTCCGGAATATAAGTTTCCGGTAGATGTGGCAACTGATAAGATAACTGTATAAAATTTTGATGTGCGAGTGAGTTCATGTTGACCTGCTCTGCTTTTCAGGGTTCCGTAGCCAAATGGCAAAAAACGGAACCCTTATAGATTCGTCATGTCTGTCCGTCCGTATGTCACAGCCACTTTATTCCGTAACTATAAGAGCTATACTATGGAAACTTTGTAAGTAGATGTATTCGGTGAACCGCATTAAGATTTTCATACAAAAATAGAAAAAAAAACAATAAATTTTTGGGGTTCCCCATACTTAGAACTGAAACTCAATTATTTTTTTCAAATAACCCATACGTGTGGGGTATCTATAGATAGGTCTCCAAAAATGATATTGAGGTTTCTAATATATATTTTTTCTAAACTGAATAGTTTGCGCGAGAGACGCTTCCAAAGTGGAAAAATGCGTGTCCCCCCCCCCCCGTAACTTCTAAAATAAGGGAATGATAAATGTAAAAATAATATATGATGTACATATGCAAACTTCCAACGAAAATTGGTTTGAACGAGATCTAATAATTAGTTTTTTTTTAATACGTTATAAATCGTAAACCGCATTTTACCTTTCATTCAATCAACTCCAATATAATAAAGAATACAGAAAAACATTTATTGACCTTATATGTATAGTGGTACGGAACCCTACGTGCGCGAGTCCGACTGGCACTTGGCCGGTTTTTTTTTAATTGCGTTGGTGTAATGAAAATAACAACCTGTTATTCTAGCACTTTGAAATACTATTTGTATGGCATTGGCCATAGCTATTTCATAGTCTATTTTAAAACTGGAAGGATGAAAATTTGGGAAGTGTTTTTTTATGAGATATAATAATCTTGTGTAAGTTTCTTGACACTTACTTATCGGGTTATAATGTATAAACCATTGGAAATATGTTACATGTTTTGACACTACCCCCCAACTCTGCATGAAACGTGATTCACCGTACACACATATTGTTTTCTCAAAAACACTTTTACCTTCTGATGCAATAAATATTAATATTCGCTTGCTTTTTCCATTATTATCATCATCAAATATTTGTTCGATAGTACCGAATTCACTTTTCACTCTGTCTTTGCAATTGTCCATAGTAACGAGGGTTTCATTATAACTTGATTTGAATTGCACTGATGATCGGTACTTCGGAGAACAGATTTTTTATCAATATATAATTTTAATATATAGCTACGGAGCCGTTACACAAATCACGTCTAACACACCTCCAGTTTGTAGTAGGGGACCAGGGATGAACGTAACAATTTTAGATTTTCACGTTATATCTGAAAAAGCTTTTTAAATATCTAAATTCTAAGCAGTTCACATGATAAGTTGGTATTTCAGCTATCTTTTAACATCAGCTTAAATGCAATATATATAATACAGATTTTAAGAAAAATCTACCAGATTCATAAAGTGGATTGTGTTACAACCATCCCTACCCCAAGGGTTGGTTGTAACAGTGTAAGGGGATGGTTGTAACATTGTAAATAAAAATAAAGTTTCTTTCATAATCAACATTATTTATTTATAATCAGCCTTTTAGGTTTTACATTTGTATCACAATAATCATTATAATTGAATAAATCTTGGAAACATAACAATCTTCTAAAGTAATCAACAATATTTAAAAATGAGATCTCACTCAGACAAACAATTATGGCTTATGGCAAACATAACTTATTTCGTTCTTAGTGCAGTCTACATGAGCCCACAGCTGACACTCTAGGCATTGAACCCATTTTTCATTTGACCTGCTGTTTGAAAAGCATTCCATACAAACTAAACAGAAACAATCTTCACTGTCTGAATTATCACTATCCTTAGTTACTTTACCATCTTTTTTCTTGTTTAGCGTTTTATTTCCTTTTTTTTAATGGTTTTCTTAATTGAAGAAGCTCTTGGCTTTTTTGTCTCTTTAGCAGTCTGCAAAATGGGTTTCTTTACAGCTTTGGCTTTAAGCCTTCTCTCTTCTCGTTCTTGAATTTCTAGCTTGTTTGGGGTATCACTCATTATTGCTGTTTTACTGCCTTTCCTTCCCTTTCCATTATTCTTCCTGGGTCCTGCTTTTGGTAGGGGCTTAACTGCACGCATAGGGACTAAACGATGTTAACTTATCGTCCTCAGTAGCAGAAGAGGTAGATGGGAGGGGATCAGACCATGTCGATGAAATAGCCACGTCTACTTCTGAAATAGTTGTTGATGGCAAGGTCATTATTGGTGGCAAAGGTAATTCAGGAGGGGTTCGTAGCAAAGGTAATTCAGGAGGGGTTCGTGGCAGTAATGGTTAAGCTAACGAAGCCGGTGAATCTACCAATGGTGGTATTTCCAATGGTGCTGGTGGGCGTAAATCAGGCTGTAGGGGCAGCAAATCATCAGTCGAAATTGCTTGCACACTTGATGATGATGAAGAGGGCATTGCATCAGCCTGACGACTTGTTGATGGAATCGGGTCTGGTAATGGGACTGTAACATCTTCTAATGGTCGATCAGTGACGGAGCTAGGCAAGAAGTCGACGTCTGTAAATACTTGTGTATTGACGGGCCATATCCCTGTGCATGCAAAACCCGTCTGTATATTCCGCAGAGTTACGGCGATCGGAAAAGAATCTCGCACTATACTGGGTATATCATATATCGTCATAACTTTCCCAGGGTTTGATCTCATCCAGTTATCACAGCAAGCATTGACGGCTTTTTTCAGGGGTCCAAATACACTGCGATCAAGCGGTTGCATCTTGTGTGTGCAGTGTGGTGGGAAAGTCAAAAGGACTATGCCAGAATCTATACACAAGTCAATATTCTTCAGTGCTACATGGGAACTGTGGTTGTCCAAGAGAAGAATGCACTTATTTTCTTTAGATGGCCTAGCATGAGTGTTGAAATGCTTCAAAAATATGTTAAAATCATCTTCCTGCTACCAACCACATCCATTCGCACTTCCAACTTACCCTTGGGGTGCATCACGGATAAAATGATCCTTGAACCTTTTTCATGGGAATATGAACATGGGAGGGATACTATTTCCGATGGCGTTGACTGCTGTAGCTACTTTAACTAGCACGCCACGTTCTGCAGATGTAACTGAGCTTACTTGCTTGAGTTGCTTGGTACCTCTTCCTGCTAAAACTCTGTTTGGTTTTTGAACCGTGGTTATGCCAGTTTCATCCATGTTCCAAATAGCTGATGCAGTATAATTGTCTCGTCCTAGAATCTCAGCATAAAGTTGAAAAAACAATTCAACATTGCTTTGTCGCGCGGGCAATACTTGTAGCTTGCGGGGCCCTTATTGATAATCTCGGATTACGACGCATGAACAATCTCAGCCAGTCATTACCAGCACACTCATTGGACCTCCACGACCTAGGAATTTCTTTATTATATTTAATTGCTAATTGAAACGCTAGCTTTCTTACTTCTTTGGTCGTTAATCCGTAATTAATTTGAGAACAGTGAAGTAAATACTCGGCCAGTATTTTTTCCTCTTCGTTAGTAAAAACTCTTCTTTTTGATACGTACCCTACATTTGGAAGATTTGTTGAACCTTCTTCAAGCATTTTTTTCTTCTTTTGCACATACAGTGCTGGACAAAAAGAATCATACATATACACGAAAATTTAAGTTTGTTCTATAACTATTTTAAGAATTCCACTACATATTAAGAAATATAGGAAAACTTGTAGCATATATCATAGCTTATTACATACAGATAATAAAATATCGAAACTACTTATTTAAAATTATTTATTTACATGGGTAATTGTCGATAGCACTCCATTTTGCTATGGACAAATTAAATCATACAGTAAGTATAAACACTAATAAAACTTAATTTAATATTTTGTGTGGCCTTCTTTTGCTTTCAACACTGCTGCTTATCTTCGAGGCACGCTTTCAACTAGTGATTTTAGGTATTCAGGGTCGATATTGTCCCAAGCTTCTTCCAGTGCACTGAAGTAGGAATCCTTGTTAGTAACATTTGTTTTGTTAATTTTGTTATCCAAATAAGACCATAAATTCTCAATCGGATTGAGGTCGGGAATCTGCGGGGGCCATTCTAGCTGTTTGATTCTATTTGCCTTGAAGAATGCAGCAGATATTTTAGCTGTATGCTTCGGGTCATTACTTAACCAGATTGCGAATATCAATGGAAATTTGTTTTCTCGGCATCTTGACCATTGAAATAATTCATGAAAATTATTAAGAAATGCTAAGAATGACACAATGGCTCGTGAGTTTTTATTTCCAGCCGGGATATTACATTCTGTAATTATTTATTTGTAGTAAATAGTATGTATTATCTATTTGTCCAGAGCAAAACGACATAGTGTATATATAATTAAGCTCTAAAAGACAAGATTAAGATAAATATTGTTTTTTATTTTATTAATAATATAGATAATTAAATGTGCTACAAGTTTTCTATAAAAGCCAACGCAGGGCGAAATCAACAAAAATAGTTGTTTATGCAAATGTACTTTTCGTGTAAGTGTATGATTCTTTTTGACCAGCACTGTATCTATATAAAGTAACATGACACAGCTGATATGATTTCGCAGCGTCTCTAAATGATACTTTTCTAAGAAGTACTTCTTCAGCACCCAAATTTATTATTTCTGCAGAAACTAAACCTCTACTGGTTGTCCGTTTGTGTATATTAGGCATTCTGGAATAAGACAATACATCTGTACTACTTTGAAATATAAAAAAAAACACAATAAAACTTGCTTTGAGATATCACGATCATAATCGGGATGAAAGTAACAAGTTGTTACTTTCATCCCTAACTTGAATTTTTCCCGAATATGACAAACACATAACCTTTAACCCAAAAAACCGTTAGAAAGAAACCGTTTCGACCACCAAAATAGAAAGACGAATAGTTATGCTAATTTACTGACACAAGACACGCAAGCTTAAGCCTACCATAATAAAAACAAACACAGATGATAAAAACGGTCAAAACTTACTTTGGAGGTTTTTTTGCGGCACCGACTCGCTACATCCACAACCTGACGTCACAGCGCCGTGAGCGCAACTGAGGTCTGGGGAGGTTCAAAATGGCGCATATCGGCGATACAGCCATCAGTGCAGCCAACATAATTCGTTCAAAAACTAATTTGTTACATTCATCCCGCGTTACTTTCATACCTGGTCTCCCCTACCTCGTTTATTTTTTAATTTTAAATTAAATCTGTAGCCGTTGTTCAAAAATATGTCTCTGTTTCATTCACTTTTGATAAACTGTACTATATTGCTATCTTTCATTTTGCATATAGAAAAGTATCTAAAACTGTGCTAGTAATCTAGTTTAATTGCAATAAATAACGACTAATAATATTTACATAAGTAATTACACTCAGGAGCAAAAATACCGGGTCAGAGTGCGTTTTTCATACAAACGAGACGTGAGGTTTAATGGTGGATACTGCGAGGTTCAATAGAGGAGGTCAAAAGTTCTTAAGATACCTAACTGATCGCACAATCAGTTAACACCACAGCGGGAGAGTTTGGGTCAGCTCTTGGATTACATTTTATTGCCATTTTAGATGTTTTTCTGAACATGCTCAATTCCGGCCTCTGCGGTTAACCGCAGATTTATTCAGTTGGGTATCTTAGGCACTCTGGAAGTCCTGTATCGAAGCTCGAGGTATTCATCATCAGATTTCACTAAAAGCATTCCCTGGCGAGGAACCAAGGCTTCGGAATAGCCTCTTTAGTATGAAAAACGCACTCTGTCCCGTTATTTTTGCTCCTGAGTGTATTTTCCCGATAACATTTGACATGTAAATATCATGTAAAAATGATGTCATAATTAGAAACATCTTTTTGTATTATATGTGGCCAGTACCTAAATCTAAAAAACGAGGGAATTTAAAGCAAAGAGATTTCAACTCTAATCGACGATTCTAAAAGTTAGAACAATATGCAGTTTTGACGAGTACGCAGAATTATGAACTTGACGAGTAGACAGTAAAAATAAGGGTTTTGCATTGCTTGACCAATATGCAGTTTTGACAAGTGTGTCGTACATCGTGTAGACAAAATTACTTAGCTATTTGTTATGTTCAAAGTTAACGCGAATTTAGTTTCTTCGTCCTTCGTCCGTGTTTATTAAATGACTACATCAGAATGAGTACGATTAACTGGTACAGGATGTGCCAAAATCTGTTTGCTGAGTTATCAAAACAGCATGTACGACTGTACTTGCACTCACGGCTACCTAAAGCACTTGGTACATAACTACCTATTGAGTGAAAAGCGCAAAGCTGTATCTTAGTCATGTTTTGTACCTTACAATTAATTGATCCCAATAAAACCTATGAATTCCACTTGCGTGGGAACAGTAAAGTTATGCTACAGTTCCCATTAAATTGACGTATCTACAGGTGCGTCGATGTATAAAAACATAGGAAGTGAGGCGTGACGTCGTGCATTGAAAACACTATACCTAGTTCATTAGCCAGTAAGCATTTTATTTATTGGCATGACTTGGACGTTTTTCAAAAAGAGTACTCATAGTTAAGTACTAGAATTAGGGATCCCTTTGACTGCCATACATTTATAGTTTCTATTATTAAAAGTCAGACATTCGTACTCATATTGTTTATGTTCATAACTATCGGAAGTCATAAAATTTTTTCGTCATAACGCTTTATAATTCGAACGTTAACTATCCATAATGTTAAAATTATATATACAAAAGCCATAACCTAAAACCCTATAACATTCAAAGGCATGTTAAAAATGAGTCAGAAATATTTTAGGACATACTTTCATACTATCAATTATTTTAATTCATACCGTTTTTCTACCAAACGTTAATTACAACTTTTTATATAACGAAAATATTAAACACTATAATTTAAAGAAAAAATAATAATTATTGATTGACTAATACACTGCAACTCAACATACCTCTTGCTTTTAATATTCTTATATCTACAATTATGGAAATCATTAAAAGGCAACACTTAGTGGTAACGGAGGCGGTTACGGGGGGCAGAGCCTCCTGCCTAACCAAAATACCCGTAATATAGACGATAAATCTAGATCAATAGGTTAGGTTAGGTTAGTATTGCGTCAAGGCCGAAGGCCTTAACTATCCAGAATTAGGAGCTCCGCGGAGCGGAGCTCCGTCAACCCCGTCACATCATACATGTCTATATTTTGATTGAACATTGAGACAATAGTATTTGGACATGGACTTTGTACGAATGTTTTTTATTGGTAAATAGCTGTCATTAGCACAGTTTATGCTCTGTAATTTTCGCCTTTAAAAAAGTGATTACTTCAAATTGTATTTGTTGTACTGTTATGACCTACAACTTTTGACCTAAAAACATTTATAACGAGTACAATTATTACCTTTGGCATTATGAACTTAAATTATTATGACATAAATTGGCATGACTATGAATTTTATGACTTCCAACAGAAAGACCCGCAATAATTGACATTCCGATGTATAATCATCAAAATTATGACTAAAAACATTATGATTATTAATACGTATAATGTAAAACGACTTGGCAAACAATAATCGAAACTTTAACTTTATGGCAGTCAATAGAGACCCACTAGAATTAACATCGGTAACTTTTCCATTACGTCAAGACAACTAACTATACTGCTATAAGACAAATAGTGGCATCTCAGACAAAACTCATCCAGTGAGGATTTAAACTGCTTCGGTTATTGAACGTGAGATACTGACCATTGGCGTACGAGGGCAGTGCACCCTAATGACCAACTGTCGTGACACTCGATTTGTGTCGATATATATCAAACTCGCGTGAGTTCTGCGCTCTAACGAGGTAGTTTTTTTTTCATATATTTATTTTGAATTAATCTGATCGGCGCCTCTATTCTACAGGGTTTTAAACTATGTTGCTATTGACGTGTTCCCGCTCATTCTAATAAAAAAAAAATCGTTACGTTGACAAGGCATCTCAAAGGAAATATGGTTTGTAACCTGTAGAATAGATTGGGCCGTATCCAATATTCAGCAGTTATTTCAAAGTCACCCAAGTTCTACAGGGGCTCTATTTTACTTGGAATAACTATATTGCGTTCGACGTGTTATCGTATTGTCAACGTTAATGTTAGCTTTTATTTACGTGACCGTAATAAGCAAGTTATAAACAATACGATGGCATGTCAAAAGTCAAAAAAGTTTTGCCGAGCAGAGTAGTCACAGATTTTGTGTATAAAATTGTCTTAAGTCCAAATAAACCAATTGCAGACTACAAATCTGTGACTGAAAACCGCGATTATTGTCATCACTATCTCCCGGAGTGCGCTTATAAGTTCGTGAATAAAAAATACGAAAACAAAATAAGGTAGGTTACCCGGCGATTGCTATTAGTAATTAAAAACGCCCTATGCTTTTAATAAGCCGTTTTTTGTTGTTTTCTTTGAAGGCGGGTTTATGTTTTTTTATAAGTAGATATAGTCAAGGAAATTTATTGCTTAGCGGTTTGACAAAATATCTACAAATGACACGTGGAAGCACGGCAAATTGACGTATTACGTTAAACGTTGCCATTAAAATAATCTTTTTTGGACCTAACTTATGTTATGTGGCAGACTCTATTTTTTTATGCATAGTGTAGTCTGCTTACGTCAAGATAAAACTGTAGAGTCCCGACATGTACGGGATACGCTAAGTTTAGCGGGAAATCCTGTCGCCATATTCAGACTCAATCATCTCATCACAGATCAGCTCTTAGATACCACAGTATTGCATTGTCGTTGGATTTACATAAAGGGTGAATACTATTAAATTATCGCCATTTTAATGAGGTATAGTTTACAAAATGAAATAATATTCTAGTTAAGTACTCAAAATTCTTTATTATAAGCAAGATTATGATAAAATAGATCAGCTAACACAAGTTTGTTATTTTTCCAGAGTACGTCGGGAGAATTCTCGGACTTTACTCTTGACGCGAAGAGTTTTGCACGTATTCATTTCGGGCCAGTTTAGTAGGTTCATATTATCCACTTTCTTTTAAAATCAGGTGATGATGGGGTTGGTTGGGATGTTTTCCGCAGCTTTGTTTTAATCACGGAATAGAAAATAACAGTGCAAGTGGCATGAGCTTCGCTTAGTATCAGACCTGTTGTCGCCATTACTCAAACTATCATAAAAACCAACACGCCACCATGGAAAATGTTTTTAATGCGGCTATCGTTTTAACATTCCAAAATAGCACTCTTAGGCATGCTTCTGGATTTATTTCCTATTTTATAAATATCGAAATAAGCGATCGCGGCAATAGTAAGGTAGGTTGCGCGGAGCTCCGCATAAACATGCCACACGGTACACGCCCACTTGACACTTCTACTGTTTTTTCTGTTCTGTGTTCTGAACCGCCTTTGGTGTGCCGAAATGTTCAATGTTTTACGTATTCGCAATTCGCCTTCATCAAAACACAAGTTAAATGGTGTCACAACATTTTAATTACAATATTTACAAAGTCCATTTTCCTAAATACGTTACAGTAAAGGTATCCTTAACTTAGGTGAAACAAACTGGCCCGACTGAGAATGAGAAAGAGTGTTCCGCATCTGAAAATACAACCGGCACGAAGTCGATGATCGGTAACCTTTCCGACCGGGATGTCTTAACTTCAAACACTACCTCG
This sequence comes from Acleris sparsana, assembly GCA_923062465.1. NCBI lineage: Eukaryota > Metazoa > Arthropoda > Insecta > Lepidoptera > Tortricidae > Acleris > Acleris sparsana. Next base: position 21,618,988 of record OV281285.1, read on the forward strand.
CCGGCGCCCATCTGCGAATTGAATAAATAATCACAACAGGGACGGGATATTTACGTACAAACCTGACTTTGACCAATATTTTAGACTTGGTTTGCTTATTATTTGAAATGAAATACATTTCTATTAATGTAGACTGCATGCACACTCTAGCTGAAGTTGAACGTGTTCCTATAGTGCTCCTATTTTACGGGGTAAACGTAAAACCATATCGCCTCTGGCGTATTATGGTATTGTTTTTAAATCGGCCGTCATTGCTGTCAAGTAAATAAAAGAGCTATAATAACTAATGGAAAGCAAGCTTTATAAAAAACCCGAATGCATGTCCTGAAATTTTTGTAAATATAATGTATTTTTTTATAATTCTTATTCATTATATTATTTGTATCCTCATTATGTATTTTGATTAAAATATTATAGCCTATGTCACTTGTACAGTCAAAGAATTAAATTTGTCACCCACCTTAGTTCCAAAGTCAATCTGACATTCTACAGCAATAAGGTTGGGTTTCTTATTAATTCTCTCTAATGACTATGACATCTTCAAGCAGATTTTCTTTGAAATGTGTAGTAAATTAACATCTGCGACCGTACAACCAAGACGAATCTAACAACTCCGCACTCTTCAAAATCGTTCGAGTTAGTCGTTGGAGTTCGTCGTTAGGTTACAGGATGTCACAATGGAACGGACATACTTACCCACATACATACATATATACCTACGCCCAGAAAACATTACCATTCAGTTTTTGACCCGTTATGAAGTTTTAAAAATAAAATACCTATATTCTGGTGTCGTCCTAGTGAAGAAGGCTAGGTATAAGTCGACTTAACTCGTACTAAAAAAGGGTACCTATATAGATAAACGGAGTGCACTAGACTTGAATCTCTTTACTAGGACTCCAGTTAATTATCAATACTTACCTTACAGTCGTCTTTAATTAACAGTGGCTCTTTAAACTCTACAGAGTTTTGGCCAATTAATTTAACATTATTTATTTGGTACAAGTCTGCAGGAATGTCGGACCTGTAAAAAGGGAAAAGACAAAAATTTAAAATATGTTTTTTTAGACTATTTTTATTATAAATAAACATTTAACCCTAGATAGTTAGGTAGCTGGCCAGCAAAATTTCGATATAATCAGCACACGTGGCAGACGTTATGAATAGCGATAATGATACCCTCAGAAACATCACGCTCCTCGTCTACAATCATGGTGGCGCTGCGTTGTTAATTGACAGCGTTTCAAAAGTGTAAACCAAAAGTTGTGCTATACCTATAATGCCATGTCTGCTTCTGGGGCTGATGATCACAGTCATCCTGAAAGCACAAAAAATCGAAGAGGCAGACATCCAGGGCTCTCACTGTTGTAGTATTAAATTTTAGAGTTATTTTTATGATTTAAAGAACTGTATATGAAGTGAACAACTTTCTTGGCTCTTGAATTTTCCGATTAAAAACAATGAGAAAGACCAAGGAAAAATAGTCAGCTAGCATGTTGCTACTGCGTTGTCTATTGACAGCGATTCAAAAATGTAAAAAAGGAGTGCTATATTATGCGCACGTGATGCGCACATATCTGCCTCTTGCACTAATGCCTGATATTCCAAATTCCATTTGAATTTTTTTTACAACCCGACACTCGTGTCAAGCTACAAGTACAAAATTCTACGTGTACTGAATATTATTGAAAATAATTAATATAATGTATAGGAACAATTTTTAAAGACGTCATAAACATTTGGGTGCTGTCTGTTTTTATTTCATTTTCAAACAGTTGTACAGCTGAAAATCAGTGAGCAACGTGTCTGCCAAATGTTTTTCGTATCCAGGGAGTTATAAATTTAATGTTATAATGAATCGGATGGGCGCAATGAGAACCGTGTGCAAATGACTTAGAAGAGCTTTCTTTATTACATTTTTACAACTCCGTCCCATGATAATGCAGAGCCCTGAATGTCTGTCTCTTCGATTTTCTTCGTTTCCAAGATGATTGTGACCATGAACCCCAGAGACACACCTACATTATGTGCAAATGATTTAATACCCCCCTTATTTTAAGCAACTTCAATCTGCTGTATATCGAAAATGCAATTAATTGACTGGATCAAATCAATTCGTACAGATCTAAACTGCAATCCACCTTAATGTGAAACATGTGCAAATCATATAGGTACCCAAATGCTCGCCAGCTCCCTAACCAAGAGTGTTCGCGCTATGAACATTTTCACACCCGCGGCAAAAAACACTACACTTTTTCTACACGATCCCAAACTCGTCAAACTAGGAACCCTTATAGTTTCGCCATGTCCGTCCGTCCGTCCGCAGCCTAGCTCAGAGACTCTTAGTACTAGAAAGCTGTAATTTGGCATGAATAGTAATACATACTAGTCACGCCAACAAAGTGGTAAAAAAGGCTGGTTTTTTATTGTACCTCCCCTATATATAACGAATTTAAAAGAAAAACTATCACGACTAAGTAGATAACATTTTTTTTAAATACAGGCGATCGATGTGGTATCTACTAAAAAAATCTACAATCTAAACGGCTGCCAACCGAACGGTGATATAAAAAAAAATACTAGAAAAGAACAAAACATAATTGCGACCAAAACCTCCGCTTTTTTGTTTTTTTTTAGCGATGCACCAGTTTGTTATTTATTTACACTAAAAGGTGCAATAAAAAAGGGTATTAAGTATTTTATTAATTCACATGATAACGCTGTTAATAACACAATTAATAAATAAAACTACACGTCAATTACCTTTAATGTTTAGAGAGGTATTTATGATTATATGCGACGGGGTCCTTGACCTCGAATCCGCGCGCCGACCCATTTTGGCCAGATATTGTAAAAAATGTGTTACCTTGAGAGTATGAAAAGCTTAAAAATTGACGTCTAGGTTACTTCCATGGTGCATGCTAGTTAATGATCATTGATCATACTTATTAACCAAATAGGTAAATTTTCCTTAGTTTTTTTGTTAGATCCCGTTAAAGAATGTGTATTGGTTAAGTAGTTTCTAAAATGTCCGTACCGACCTAGTATTTAAAAATCTCTATTAATATCGTGAAACCGTCCAAGTTTTCCCGATTTTTTACGATTATCTTGAAATCCCAAAAAGAAATACGTTTCGCTATATTTTCTCATTTCAAGGGTGGTATTTTGACCCTGAATTACGTTACCTTTGTTAATTCAGTCTTATTTATATACGATCACCAGCAATTTATGATTTTCATGGTAGGCAAACTTACCATCACTTGCGTCCATCTTTGCCCATACCCATTGTCTGCTAAACTATAGCTCTTATGGCATTCTTGTTTAAGGATTAAAAAGTTAAGGCCAAACTTATCTTTCCATCATAACATCTAATGCGTACTAATAGTGGATTCGTCTAGGAAGTCGTGAGCAAATTTACCGGCCAATATCCACTTGTTTCATACAAGCCGTTTTTAGTTTTTAGGGTTGTCAACTGCGGTTAACAGCTTAATAAAAATTTGTACTTTAAAGCCGCGTCCGCTGCGCCGTGTTTTCGATGTTTTTAAACATCTAACATGTTTTTCGAACAGAAAAGGGGCGTGGCCAAAATGTTTTTTGTTTAAAAACACAGAAACATGTTTTCCGTCACGGATGGAAAACATTCCCCGCGTTCATGTGCGGGGGACGGGGGTCATGTTTTGACTTTTGAAACTTTTGAGTTTGAGTGAAGAACTGTCAAATAGGGCAATAATTATTTAATTTATAATTATTTGCAATGGAGTGGAATAAAGAAAAGACGCAGTATTTTATTCAATTAAAGTAAAGTAGTAAAGGCCCATGATTTGAATAATTGTACTGGGATGACAGCTGTTAAAAGAAAAGTGAAATGTTATGTGAAGCCATACATTGTTCACTCCAAAGCCGCAATGGACGTGCAGTTGTACCTAAATATTTTATGTAACATATTTCGCTAACATGTTTTGTTAGTTTTTTGGCGCAGCGGATACGCTTTAATAAATACGTTATCTCCACAGCTCTTCTTTATATAAATATCTCAGTCATAAATACGAGGCACTTATTAAAGTTACACATCAGAGCCGACGTCCACACTGGTTTAAATCAGCAAACAAACAAAAACTTAGAACCTAACTTAAATTATTGCTCAGATAACATTACAATTATCGTCGTTGGTAAAAATCCCTCTCCAAACGTAGAACGTATTTAAAAAAAACAATACCATAAACAATTAAACATTTCTTCCTCTAAAGAAATAAACTCCAAAAATATAGGTTTGTATTTAGTCTTTTGTCAGAACTTGTGCGGGCCAATTTATACCTATTCAGTAGTTCTGTTCTGTTGATGCCTCTTGCTTTATGGCGTAGTGAAGCGAAAAAGTGAGAAAAACAATAACACGAAGAAAGATTGAAGGAGATTATTTCTTCCTTCGGTATTGTTTTTTTCAAATATGTTTTATGTTTGGTAAGAGATTTTTAGTAACGACAATAATTGTAATGTTAGCTGTGCAATAATTAAACTTTTAGGCTAGCTTGTGGGGTGGGAATGGGCGTCAGTGAAAGAAACGACTTAGGTACATGACAAAACGTCTAATGCAAAATTAAAGGGGAGTATATACATTCACAAGTCACTACCGAGCGAGCGAGAGCCGAGAGAGATCCGTTAAAGGTTACAACTTATGATGCGCGCGCCATAGCGTCCGTGCCCCGACTACCGGGACGCGAGGGAGGGGAGCGTCTCACAAGGTGGCGGCGCGTGAGCTAAGCTAACCCCGCGCGCGCCTCGGGTGTTTTGTCGCACTCCCACCTAACCGTGCGGCTGTGCCCGTATAGTTCGCGCTACAGGCTCCCCCTCTAACCCGAACGAACGTCCCCGCGGTCGGGTTAGTTCTTACGAGGCCTTCCTCTCTTACGCTTTTCCTGTACGGGTGCTTGGATGCGTCCGACGAAGGGTGTCAGCACTGAGGCGTGGTACTTGCCCAATATTATACCGTCGCTTAGCCGCTCAAGGGTGTACGTTGTGGGGCCGACCACAGCCTGGACCCGGTATGGCCCATCGCGGCGAGGTATAAATTTCGGTGTTTGACCTCTGCTCGTGTCATTCGCCCTTTGAGTTTTTAGTAACACCAAATCGCCGATAATCTGGTGCCGGACGACGATGCTCGTTGGCGTATCGAGTACGCGCGGCTTGAGTACTTTCGTGGACGTCACGCGCGTCAATGAGCACCGATGACATCTTCTTTAGGTGAGTTGTGATGTCACCTATGAAAGTGTCGTTTTCGACAATGGTCTGAATTTCGGACACTGCGTCAGCTGGAGCTCGCATCTCACGTGCAAAATTCAGATAAGCTGGCAAATAGCCTGTGCTTGACGTGACTGCCGAGTTCATCGCAAACCGGATCGCAGGTAAGTGGATATCCCACGTAGAGTGATCTTTACCTACCAGGATAGCCAACTGTGGTTTGAGGTCTCTGTTCTTGCGTTCCACTGGGTTAGCCTCCGGATGATAGTAGGAAGTGAACGACTGCGTGATACGCATGACGTGACATACCTGCTGCATCACCTCACTAATTTATGGACTCCGTTGTCACTTACGAGGCGCTTTGGAACTCCGTACCGCAGGAACACCTCTGAGGCCAACACCATAGCGCACTCTTCGCTTGTGGCTGTTGGGAGGGCTTATTAAAAAAATAAACGTACACCCAGGTCTTAAGCGTTCGTCGAAACGTACATTTACCTTACGCAGTTTTTAACGTACTGTGAGACGTAGGAACGCATTCCTGGCCAGCAGTACTTACCGACCAAGCGTTGCAACGTACGCGCCGCCCCCATGTGACCAGCGGTGGGTGTTAGAATATGAACTCTTTAGTTATATGGTTTATGAAAAGTTAGATAGTTGCTGATTGCTATGGTAACTTGAATAATATATATGTCGAAATAAAAAGTCGAGTAAACCTCTAAAATGTTTTTGATTTTATTTTAACATGGTAGCAGAGCGTGGTTCCGCGAGATATAATTAATAACTTCACGTAAAGGATTTTAAGTCGTATTTTGCCAAGATGGAGAAGTGTATTTTGGATGCTTCAAAAATGCAACTTGGAATGTTAACGGACTCAAATTGGATTACATGGAAGTATAAAATTATAATCGCTTTGAAAGGTTTGAGAGTTTTGGATATAGTTGAAGGCAAGATCAAAGATCCTGACCAACCTCCTCCAGACGCAACTAAAGAGCAGCTTTCACAGTACAAGACCGCGTTGCACAGTTACTCGACTGCTGACAGTACTGCCCTTCTTGTCATTACCACTAATCTATCTGAAGACAATTTAGAAAAAGTAATAAGATTTTCCACTGCAAGAGAGGTATGGCTAGAACTGCATCGCTTATTTGATGGTGTTTCAGAAGACAAAGCCTACGACCTTTGTATGAAATTCTTCAGCTATAGCATGCAAGCTGGTGACAATATGGCAACTCATCTCAGCAAATTAAAGAATATATGGGTAGAATTAACAATAGAACTTCAAAAGGAACACTCTAAGAGTGATTTGCCCGAGCTATTTCTTATTTGTAAGATTTTAGAAACATTGCCAGAAGAATATTTCTCATTCAAGTCTAGCTGGTTACTAATGGCTAAAAATTAAAGAACTGTGGAAAATATTACGAGTCAGTTATGCTCATATGAAAGAGCCTTGAGCAATAGAACTGGGGAAAAAGTAGAAGCGCTCGTGGTAAAGGAGAGCTCTAATTCTAAATTAAAGACAAAGAAGAAGTCAGATAGATGCCACTACTGTGGAATAATTGGGCACAGGATTAAACAATGTTCTAAGTGGATATCTAACGGAAGACCACCTAAAGAAAAACCTACAACCAGTGTGAATAACATGAATGTTTTGGCCGTACAAAATACGTATGATGCAGAGGAGAGAAATAATTGGTTTGTCGACAACGGAGCTACAAGCCACGTGACAAATAGAGAGGATTTTTTCCAGTCATTCGAAAATTTTAAGGCGCCACACACTGTAACCACAGCAAATGGTGAGGTAATCAAGGCTGTCGGTAAGGGAACTATTCTTATAGAGGCTATTATAAATAAAAAAAAGGTTCAGACATTGTATGGTATGTACCTACCATAAATAAAAATCTATTTTCAGTATTATCTGCTCAGGACCGACTATCAAACAGTCTCTTCATGTCAACAACAACAGAATGCAAACTCATAAAAGATGGAGATGTAATACTTATTGGAGACAGACAGAAACATGGAGGTCTTTACAAACTTAGACTAATAAATGTAAAGCCTGTAACGCCAATTGAAATAAATTGCATTTCAGATGAGAATTTGCTTCAGTTATACCATGAAAGACTGGCACACCAGAATAAAGCTCATGTGAAGAAAGTAGTTGATAGAGAACTTTGTATAAAACTGAAGTCAGATGATGAAACATGTGAAGGTTGTATATATGGCAAAGCACATCGACTGAAATTTTGTACGCGAAAAAGAGCGACTGAACCTGCAGAACTCATACATGCCGACGTATGTGGGCCGTTCACAGATTCTTTTGGAAGAAACAAGTACTTCCTACTCTTCAAGGATGATTTCAGCAAATTCCGCTTCGTTTACTTTTTACAGAGGAAATCGGAAGTTCACAATAAGCTTGAACTTATGCTTGCTGAAGTAAGAGCATCAGGGTATACAGTAAAAGAGCTTTTAAGTGATAACGGCGGAGAATTTGATAATGAAGTCGTACGAAGAACTTTACAAAAGAACGGAATTAGGCAAAGATTGACTATGCCACATACACCAATGCAAAACGGATGCGTTGAAAGAGACAACCGGACAGTAGTTGAAGCCATGAGAACAATTATGCATGCAAATGATCTACCACAGGCTCTTTGGGCAGAATTGGTTGGTGCTACAGTATATGTTTTAAACAGAACAGGCCCAACTCCTTTGGACAAGTCACCATATGAGATCTGGTATGATAAGAAGCCAAGAATAAAGCACCTGCGGATAATTGGTTGCACTTGCTATGCACACGTTCCAAAGATAACTAGGAAGAAATTGGACAAAAAGGCAATAAAAGGCGTCCTAGTAGGCTACGACAACGATGAAGGCTATAGAATTTGGTCGTTAGAGAAGAACAAATTAATTCGGTCCAGAGACGTTATATTTGAAGAGAAGACATTGCAAAATAACAAAGAGAAAGAAATAAAAATACCTTTTGCTGTTATTCCAAGTTCTTCTGGAGACTCTTCTACACCAAATATAATAGAAATTCCACTTCCGGAAGAAAATCCGACTTGCATAGAGGATGATCAATTCGAAGACTGCAGTGACGAAGTAGTAGAACAAAGGTCAGATAGTAGAGAAGAACCTGAACAATCAGAGGAACTAGAAATTGAGCAAAGAATGACACTAAGAGATCGTTCCGCTCTTAATCCTCCTCAAAGGTTTGATGATTTTGTGATCACTACAGTAGCTGAGTTGAATGAAATTAAGGAACCTCAGTCATTCAAAGAAGCAATCCAATGTCAAGAGAGTGATAAATGGAAACTTGCCATGGATGATGAGATCAAATCACTGAAAGAAAACCAGACATGGGAAATGGTGCCTTTACCGGAAAAAAGAAGAGCCATACCATGCAAATGGATTTTTAAAGTGAAGACTAATCCAGATGGAAGTGTCGAGCGATTTAAGGCCCGATTAGTCATCAAAGATTACTCTCAAAAAGAAGGAGTAGACTTTTATGAAACTTTCAGTCCAGTAGCTAAAATGAGCACAATTCGAGCCGTATTGAGCATTGTTGCACGAGATGACATGATACTAACACAGTTTGACGTATCTACAGCTTTTCTCTATGGAAGCCTGAATGAGGAGATTTACATGATACCACCTGAAGGGTACAATGAAAATCCAAGTTTGGTCTGCAAATTAAAAAGAAGCTTATATGGACTTAAACAGGCTCCAAGGTGTTGGAACAACTGTATGAAAGAGTTTCTTCTAAAGGTTGGATTTACAGAAAAAAAGCTGATCCATGTCTCTTCATAAGACAGAGGGGGGAGAGAAAGCTTATTCTATGTCTTATGTAGATGATGGCTTATTGGCTTCCACTCATGAAGAAGAATCAGAATGTTTCCTGAAAGAGTTAAAGGGGCGATTCAAGATTAAGACAAAGCCAGCCAGTTACTTTCTAGGATTAGAGATAGAAAGAAGAGAAAATGGTTCAATAAAGCTTAATCAAGCCGCAAATACCAAGAAACTGCTAGAAAAGTTTGGTATGGAAGGATGCAAATCTGTGGGCACTCCGATACTAAAAGATAGCACAGAATGCACTGACATAAAAGATGAAAATGTGTCCCACAAATATCCGTACAGGCAAGTGGTGGGAGCATTAGCATATCTGATGGTAGGGACAAGACCCGACATCGCTTTTGCAGTAGGTGTTGCTTCTAGAAAACTAGAGAACCCTTGCAATGAAGATGTTGTTAAGGTGAAACGTATTTTACGATATCTTCAAGGTACCTTGGACTGGGGCATAATCTATAAGAGAAAGTATGGAAAAATATTGTCCTGCTACAGCGATGCGGATCATGGTGGAGATTTGGAAACAGGACGCTCTACAACAGGAATGATTTGCATATATGCTGGTGGGCTAATATCTTGGAAAAGCCAAAGACAGGTTTCGGTATCAATTTCTAGCACTGAGGCAGAAGTAGTTGCAGCCAGTGAAACTACAAGAGAAATTATTTGGTTGAAAAGACTGCTAGATAGCATTGAAGGAGCTATTGAGGTACCAGTGCTGCACGTTGACAACGAATCAGCGATAAAACTGGCACACAACCCACCGTTTGCAGTATCAGAGGGTGCGTTGCTGATCAATAAAGTAGCAACAGAGTTCCAGCTGGCGGATATGATGACCAAGCCACTATTCAAACCAAGGCTTATCATGCTTTGTAATAAAATGGGCCTAGGAAAAGACTAACTTATCATAAAGAGAAGATGTTAGAATATGAACTCTTTAGTTATATGATTTATGAAAAGTTAGATAGTTGCTGATTGCTATGGTAACTTGAATAATATATATGTCGAAATAAAAAGTCGAGTAAACCTCTAAAATGTTTTGATTTTATTTTAACAGTGGGTGCATCGTCGTATTCGGCCATAACCTTCTCGCGCTCTTGCTGCGGAACCACCAAGCTAGCGTCGTCGTTCTCTTCGTTTTCAGGTCCATAGCGATACAGCACCCCCTCGGTAAGTACGTCCGTCCTCGGTAAGTATGTCGGCCCAAATCCTCCCCCTGAAGGGATCGTCGGACTCCAAAGCTTCGACGACCTTTCTTACCTACGGGTCCATGAGCTGATTCGTGCGCACCTCCCTTGGACTGCGTGAGGTCACGTCGACTACAGCGCAACATAGGTCGCAGTCAGCATTTTCGGGGCACGGTGGCCGTGACAGGGTATCTGCTAAGACGTTTGACTTACCTGGGGTGTATTCAATTTTTAGATTAAACTCTTGGAGGCTAAGGGCCCACCTCGCCAGTCGGCCGCTCGGGGACTTCATGCTCATCAACCATCTGAGCGGTTGATGGTCGGACCTGACTACTACCTCGGCCCCATCTATGTATCCTCGGAACTTTGTGACCGCCCAGACGACGGCCAAAGCCTCTCTCTCTGTCGTGGTGTAATTCATCTCGGCTGTCGTCAAGAGGCGGCTAGCGTACTCAACGGTTCGTTCGTCGGCTCCCTCCCCCTGGAGAAGAGCTGCCCCGAGTGCATAACCACTGCTGTCAGTCCTAAGGACGCAAGGCAACGTCGCATCTGCCTGACGAAGGATCGGCGCTGACACAAGCAGTTGTTTGATGTGGTCGAAAGCGGTCTGCTGCTCAAAGCCCCACTGCCAAATACTTGCCTTCTTAAGCAGCGCCGTCAACGGTTTAGCGACCTCTGCGTAGGTGGGGATAAAGCGCCAGAACCAACTAGATGTTTGTAGGAAACATTTTAGGTGCCTTACGTTTCGTGGAGTCGGATGTCCGCAATGGCAGCTGTCTTTTCTGGGTCAACATGTATACCACCTGGCATTATAACGTGCCCTAAGAATCTTACCGACTCCCTCGCAAAATGACTTTTCTCGCGGTTGACTCGCAGGTTGAACATGGCAAGCCGGTCGAACACGGAAGTGAGGTCGGCGAGATGTTTCTCGAAAGTCTGGTCGGACAACACCAACAAGTCATCCAGATAGGCTAACAGAGTGACATCTGGTAGGTTGGACTTAAATCTGTCGATTAGCCTTTGGAACGTGGCTCCTGAGTTGCGCAAGCCCATTGGCATGCGCTTGAACCTGTACGTACCCAGAGGTGTTGTGAAAGCTGTTTTATCCCTCTCATTAGGGTCTACGCTTACCTGAAAGTAACCCGCTCGGAGGTCGAGGGTAGTCATATACTTCGCGGTCTTTGCAGCGTGCAGAATGTCTTCGATTCTCGGGAGAGGGTAGCGGTCAGGCTCGGTGACTGCATTCAGCTTGCGGTAATCTATGCACAGTCTCAAACCACCATCCTTCTTCTTAACGAGTTCCACATTCGACACCCATGGAGACTCGCACTCCTCTATGACATCGGCGCACACGAGCTTATGCAGTTCTTTCTCGAGTGCCTCCTTCTTCGGTGGTGACAGCCTATAGGGGGGTGACGCTATAGGTTCCTGTGTGTCACCTAGTAGGAGGGCTCTCCGCAGCGAACTGGCCGACCCTCTCGCGCAGAAGCGCGTTGAGTGCAGCCCTCTGTTCGGGTGATAGGCTTGTACCTTCATCATGACGCAGGAATACGTCGCAGACATCGGTCAGGGCGTCCAACACGGCCGTGTCGTTCAGCACGTAAGATTGCTCGAACGGGGTTTTTTCTTCCGGGCTGTCTGCAAAATACCAACCTTCTTGGGCTATATCTATGACGATACCCGCGTTGGCGATGAAATCGCGACCTAGAAGTGTCCTAGTCTCGTCACCGGGGAACACCCAAAATTCCGTATCAACCTTACGTTTCCTTACTGTGACAGTCACCGAAGCGATTTTAATCAGCTTCGCGTGCCGCGAGCCGTCGGCGAGACCGATGACACGCTCCGCTTCCTGGAAACCCACTCCACTGTCCGCCAGTAAAGAATACAATAATGGGCTAGCCACGCTGTGTGTAGCCCCAGTATCGACTATAGCTACACCTTCTTTACCAACCACACCTATGGTTATCAACGGGTGCGATGACACGGCGTAAAAATCATCTTTTACCATATGGAAGTCGGACGGTTTAATAGGTGCCGACTTACTCGAACATACATCACACTTCGACCGAACTACCCCAGGTTGGCCGCATCCATAGCACCGTATCGTACCCCTACTATCATCGTCTACCTTACTAGCTTTACGACATTCGTCAACAGAGTGTCCAAATGCCTTACAAAACGAACATTTAATGCGTACACGTTTTGAACATTCGTTCGAGTTAGAGGTGAGTTTAGAACCGGTAGTAGCGCACGAACTCGTGGTAGCGCCGCGATCGAGTGTTGCGTTTTTAATAGTTATGATGGGCGCGGGAATGATGGACGCGGTTTATTTCAGTTATGGAATCTTCCACGATTCTCACTTTCTCTAACAAAACATCTACATTAATACAAGCATCCCTAGGTAATCTTTTACGTATACGGCGATGAAGCAACCCGTAAATAAGGTCGACTAGCATTTCTGTGGGCACAACATATGGTAACTTTACCTACTAATAACGATCGTACCTTAGACACGAACACATCCGCACGTTCACTTTCACGTTGTTCAGTAGCTGTTACTTCCCTTAGTACCCGGTACCCGGGCTTTTGGACGCCGTACGTGGCGCGCAGGCGCGCCAAGGCGTCCGGCCACGTCGGGGCGCCGCCTCAGGCGCCGCGCCATCACCGCCGCGACGCCGGACAGCAACATGGGCAGGCCGCGGAGCGCGTGGTCGTCGTACACGTCGGCGCACTCCTTATACACTTCCACTGCATCGATGAACGCCTCTAGCACTTCGGGGTCGCGTGACCGCCCGTCGAATCGGGCAGTGCACTTCGAGAAGTTGCCGCCGCACACCGCTGTTGCGTTCGCCGCGGGCGATGCCACCGGTGTTGAAGCGGTCGGGGTCCATTGATTACCGTAATGAAGAGATCGTAAGGTTTCCATCAAGGTGCGATAGGTCTCCGCCTGTGTTCGTGCAAACGACTCCATCATAGTCGTCAGTAGTCTCTCGGTGTTCAGGGCAGCGGCAGCGCCAGTAGGTATGGGCCTCGCTGAGAGTGGTGTTGTGAGCGGTGCTCTCGTGAGCGCGCGTCTCGTCGGGCACGTCGGGCGTTGGCACGAGGCGCATGTGGGCTGGGCCGGCGCCATCGCCGGCGCGCGTGTCCACCACGGAGTCACGGTCGTCATCGCTGGAGCTGACGCTTTCTCTTTTGTCTTGCGGTAGTCCTTGTGCCACTCGTTTTGTTCGCGTTTTTGGCGGCATGGTCACTGAGTTCACTGGGTTGGGTTCAACACTGTTTTTTCACAGGGCCACTGAGTTGGGCGACACTTTAGGCTAGCTTGTGGGGTGGGAAAGGGCGTCAGCGAAAGAAACGACTTAGGTACATGACAAAACGTCTAGTTCGCGCGCCCGTATAGTTCGCGCTACAAACTTAGTTTCTAAGTTTATGCTTGTTTGCTGTATTAAACCAGTGTGGAAGTCGGCTCTGATGTTTAAATTTAATAAGTGCCACGAATTTATGACTGAGATATTTACATAAAAAAGGACAGACTGTGGTGTCCTGAAATGTACGTTTATTAATGTACTATTTTTTATTAAGCTGTTAACCTCAGTTGACAAACCTAAGAACTACAAACTGCTTGTATGAAAACAAGTGGATATTGGCAGGTAAATTTGCCCACTACTATCTAAACGAATCCACTATTAGTACGCATTAGATGTTAGTGATAGACGACAATTTTGACCTTGAATTTTTACTCTTTCTTAGACAAGAACGCCATAGAAGCTATACTTTAGCAGACAACGGGTATGGGCAAAGATGCACGCAAGTGAAGGTAAGTTTGCCCGCCATATAAATCATAAATTGCTTGTGATCATATATAAATAAGACTGAATTAACAATGGTAACGCAATTTTAGGGTCAAAAATGCTACCCTTGAATTGAAAAAGCATAGCGATAAATTATTATTTTTAAAGAAAATCAAGATAACATAATAAACTTGGACAGTGTCATGGTGGTAGAAGAGATTTTTAAAAACTATACTTACCCAATACACATTCTCTGACGGGATCTAACAAAAAAACCAACAACAAATTTACCTATTTCGTCAATAAATATGACCATTAACTAGCATGCACCATGATTGGAAGTATCCTAGACGTCAATTTTTAACCTTTTGATATTGTCAAGGTAACAATTATTTTCAATTAAGTACTGCCCGAAATTGGGTCGGCGCGCGGACTCGAGTTCAATGACCCCGTTGCCCCGTCGCATATACTTAATCATAAATATGTCTCTAAATATTAACGGTATTGACGTTTAGTTTCTTTTATTAAATGTGTTATGAAGAGCGTAATTATATGAATTAATAAAATAATACCATTTTCTTGCCCTTTATAGTGTAAATAACCAAAAAACTGATGAATCGATAAAAAAAAAAACCAATAAGCGCGGATTATGCTCGCAATTATATTTTCTTTTTTCAAGTATTTTTTTTAAAAACATTGTTTAATTTTCTTTCGATTAACACCCTAATTATTGAAATCGAAAAAGCCGTTGAATTTATATATATTTTTGAAAAATTAAGAATTGAAGTGCCGCCGTCTTGTTCCTAGGGGGTGAAAGTGTCGCCGCCGCGGGTTAAAACGCTTACTTTGGTCCCTCCTATGTATGGACAATTTACAAAGCGGCTTGCTTCCATCACAAAATGCAGCTTTCGGCCAAAAATATCCCCATAAAACTATGACTATGTTTAAAGTACTATTTGATGTAAATATCATATATTATTGATGTTTTGGTTATATTGAATAAAGATTCTGCCCTATTTTGTTTTTTTATTATTTTTGTTTGGCTTTTTACCTGACTGCGGCAAAGCCCAAAAGGTATAAATGTCCGACTCAATGTCCTCTCGTAACAACTTAACGGCTAAACCGATTTTATTAGTACATTGTGTATTAAGGGTGATAAAGGCAGAATTACAAACGACAGTTTGTTAGAAGCCCGAAGCCGAAGGCTGAGGGCTTTAATGACTCGAGCTTTGTAATTTCTTTACCACCCGTGTAACATACAATGTTTTTCATCACAATTGAGAGGAAAAAAATAAAATCAGAAAAAATATCATATTTTTAACTTATTTTCTTTGAATCGCACAATTTTTATCAGTACTTGTAAATTATAATTATCGGCACTTCGACAGACTACATCATTTTCTATGACTTACCACAGATAATGTGAAACGTGTTCAGGAGTCCGATTCTAGTGACAGTCGAGATCAATAGTTTATAATTATGCGAGATTTTTAGAAAATTGTATTCAACTGACATTAAATTTCATCTCGAATGAAATTTCATATCTTATGGCACAAGAATTGGGGTCCTGACGTATAATGATAGATTGAGTCCACGTATTATATTTTAAAAAAAAGCTTTTACGTACGATAGGGCGTAATAGTAAAAAAAAGGCCCGCGGGTATTATTTTGGATTTACGGTCGATTTTTGTAGCATGTTAGGACACTATATACGAGCAAGTGTGATGAAAAAAATTATACGTAGTTAGATTCGTCTTAACCACTAGAGTGTCATAGGCTATTATTATTTTAATGTGAAATTGGCGAAATAAATAATAAATACATTATAAGTAAAATTACTTTGACGACATCATCCATACAGCAGTTGGATTTTTAAAGCCTTCTTTTCGTTATATATCTTTATAATTATTACCACTAGCGGCCCGCCCCGGCTTCACTCGGGTGTGGTTAAGTATGTTCATTATAGGTTAAGGTTAATCCTAGTTATCATCATATCAAAATATGATATTGTCATCATAATTATAAATTTGAAATAGATTAGAAACATTATGTATCCAGGACTAACAGGCGTCATCAAATGTCACTCCATACACTACTGTCAACCCCCCCCCCCCCAGACCTTTTCTTGCAATAATAGGTAAAACAAACCAACCACTACAACCACTTTTGAGTTGGTAGGTAGTGTTAACCACCTGCAGCGCTGATTTTCAGCCAGCTCCGAGTATGACAGGCGGACAGTACGCTAAACGAATAAAGTGTAATTGAAAGGAAATATAGAATATAAGGTGCGTTGGGGTAAGTTGGAAAACGGTGTAAGATGAAAAACCATTCGTAACTCCCTTTCCTCCCCGCCCCTCAGTCAGTGCCGTTCGCTCAGTGATTGCGGTCGTGTTTTATCGTCAATTTTCGACAAGGTGAGGTTTTTACGTTCAAATCATGTTTTTTAATCTTACCCCATGTTTGGTAATTCCTCTTGTAGAGACATGTTGTGTTGATACGTTTGCTTGTTATTGTTATTTTAATTACCTGTCAATGTGAATTTTAATTATCTTTCTTAGTTTCCGAGTTTTTATATATTTCAATCTTGCACCGACTACTTTTGGAGGGGTAAGACGGAAATGTTTTTGTTTTCATCTTACCCCGGTTTCAAAACCCATAGTAACAGTCGCTGGTTCTCAAAGTGTAGAGGTATACTACTTTCATTAAATATACTTAGGTAGGTAGTAGAGGTTTGTTATACAACCTCTACAGTACCTACATTATTTTAATTAGACGGGACTTTATATTTGTATGCGATGCGGCATTAAAATTCAATAGAGAATATCAGCCAGTTTAGATCTTTAGCTTACTTACCGTAATTTTCATTCTAGGAGGAATATTTTTTATATCTCTCGTTACACGATACAGAACACCATACAGAAGAATATTATTTTGTCTGCCACGACACGTGTCTGTAGATATAAACCGTCCTTTAATATTGTGATTAATATTGCCTTATTGTATTTTTACGATGTGACTTTAACGCATTTGTAATTGTGCATTTTTAAATATAAAAAAATATGTTTAATCGTGTTTTATTTTTATCGAATTCGGGTGGGTACCTGTGATAAACGCGGTTATCGATCTAATAATGATTAGGACCTGTCTTTAAGATAAGATAAGATAATATAATCTTTTTCTATCATGCGATGTCAAAAAGTTACGTTTGATACTAGCGTTCTTAACCGCAGCTCTCATATGCCTAAAATAGTTCAAGCTAAAAGTCGTATTCTATAAAGAACAGTTTGAGAACCCTAGTCTACCTTACCTCAAAGTGGGGTAAGACTGAAATAACATTTTATTGAAAATCGAATTTTAGCGGTAAATAACGGTTTTTTTAAATATGAAGTAATGTTTCAAACTACTAGGGTGCTATACTGTTGGAATTTATGCATCAAATATACCTACGGCGCATATTAACGATTTTAAAAACTATATCAATCTTACCCCGTCACCATTCCATCTTATCTCATGGGTTTTTTAGTAATGAGTGTAACTTTATTTCAACTTTTTCAATAGTAAAAGTATTAGTAACTTCCTTTTTTTAGTTTTAATATAAAGGTTCATATGTCCTCTTTTCCAAAAGCGTAGCTTCCTGTAACTAGTCCTCATATTCTTAGTATAATATCACTTTTAAAAAAAACACCTCTCATCTCGTGTAAAATGCGTTCAATCTTATCCCAACGCACCTTATATATATATATATATATATATATATATATATATATATATATATATATATATATATATATATATATATATATAAATAAAGATACCATTAAACAAATACTTAGAGTTGGTGGCAAAATATATATAAAATCTACATGCAAATACCTTACATAAACATATTTAAAGTACAAATACGAGTACGTACTTAGCAAGTATACAGCATCGACAATTTGGCACAAATAACAAAAACAAAAGAAAACTAAAATCTGAATCTGTATGTAGGTATGACCCAATTTTTTATGGAATAAATGTCTGAACATAACTCTCGCTTCTTTTTAGCTACAGTCGGGCAAAAACGGATTAATAAATTGAACCAATTAAAATATGATTTTTGAAAACATAATTTATAGTATCAGCAGCTTTGAAACAACGGGAATTCCGTACAAATTTTCAACCCCTTTTTTATTCCCTTAAGGGCAATTCCATAAACGGTAAAACATTTTATTATTTTGGTTTTTGGCGATATATTCTTAAAAATAATTAAGGGGATGTTTTGTCGAAAATAATAGTACATTAGGTATATGTTTTCTTTAAACCAATGCCGTCGGGAAGCGTTAAGATGTATTATAATTTATTTTTGTTATTTAACTACATATTAATATTATACACAAATATTAATTAATTAATTACAATGACTTTACATTTAAAAGTTAAAGTTAAAACTAAACTTATTTAAAATAAAGTAAAATAAAACTAAGCTACTCAAATATTAAAAATTAAACATAAACACCACTATAAAAAGAAATAAAACGGTATAACGGTAAAATTATATTTCTTTAATTCGTACCAGGAATCTACATTTAAAATTTGATGTAGTTCACTTTCTAAACTGACGTCTCTCCCATACAATCTTTAATCCACTATTTCGACCCTTTAGAGATAAATAAAAAAAATAAACATTTACAGCCTCATATTTAGGTATAAGCCTTAATACGAAATTTCATGTTCATATCTTTAAAAGTGACGGACTTCCATACAATGGTTTATCCCCTCTTACTACTTGCTTCCGTCAAAAACATATTTACGTCCTGTTAAAGTTTGATGTTTCTAGCTTCAGTAGGTAGTTTCGGCTGTGCGTTGATGAGTGATGCGCATTCCGGTTATCTCTTTATCGTCCTGTTAAAGTACCTTGAACGGGTTCGATTTACAACCATGTATTTTTTTAAATATCTATCAATGCAGTTTAAATTGTTTTCTAAATTCTAATAATGTATATGTGTGAGGGTTTTTTTTTAAATTTGCAATACTCTAACAGGGTTGTACTAACAAGTAGGTAAGTTTCTTTTATGCAAAATGCAATAAGTCAATAAATAAAGCCTGACCAGACGTATATGTCTAGTCACCATATTGCGGAATTTCATTGGAACGATTTTTTTACACTGGCAATAATTTTAATGATTTTTTTTTGTGTGTTGTGTTGTTTAGACATCATGTTTCTTAGAAACATTAACTGCTTAAGACCTACACAATCGATTTCTGAATAGAAATAGTGTAAGTTTATTTTTTCTTAACAACCGGGTTCGATTCCCTAGCTGGGAACAATTTTTTTTTCAAATGTATGAATGCGGTTTTTCTTTTTATCAAAATCGGTGACATGGTTCCTAAGAACAAATCTTCGTATGTCTTATAGTTTCAGACTTTCCCATACTGACCGATTTGAATGAGCCATCCTGTATATACTTGACACTGGCGAAATCACTTCATTGTGGAAACGCCATCCCCCGCGGTAATAGCAGGTCAAGTCATCGCGGGGCAAAAAAAAATATGCCCAAAACGATTCGTAGTCAACAACGGATCATTGTAAATAATGATTATAATAAACTACAGGAATAAAAACGCTTGGGGAATGAAAATATTTCGCTACAAAACCTCTCTAACAACTTTTTAACATCAGAGCTAACGGTCTGTTAAACGTTCTGGACAAGTCAAGATGTCATTGTATTCTAGTTATCATAATTCGGTTCTGGTTTTGACCCCTAGTAAAAAATAAGCAGTCATTACAGTTATTAATTAATTTTCTTGGTATATCGGAGTCATCGTTTATGCGAATTACGAAAGAAGGCAGTTCCTCCTCAGGGGTTAGATCACCAAAGAAAAACAAACCGAAAATAAAGAAGAAGAATACAATTAGACGATTTTGACCTCTGTGTGATACGTGGTGATACGTAGGAAAATACACAAATATTATACGGTAAAAAAAGAAGTACCGACAGTAAAATGTTGGCAGTATTGAAAGAGGACATAAATTTCCCTGGAGCAGAGAGTCATTACGTGTTATTTTGAAAAAGATAGGCTATAAATTCAAAATGTGTCGAATAGAGAGACAATTTTTAATGGAACGATTTGATATAATTGGTTGGCGAGAAACGTATTTAGACGAAATTGACAATGTCCGAAAAAGGAACGTACCAATAGTATATTTAGATGAGTCATACATTCATTCGTCATTAAATCATAGCAAGTGCTGACAAAATCATGAGAGCTAGAGGAAAAAGTACATAATGGTACACGCAGGTGGAGCTACTGGTTTTGTACCAAATGCTTTGCTTTTATACAACGGTAAAGACAAAAGTAGTGACTTTCATGACTGCATGAATAAGCATAGTTTTAAAAAGTTGAATCACAGAAATGCTTCTTCCCAACCTGGATGAAAATTCCTGTGGCTATGGACAACGCAAGATACCATTCTTACCAAACCAACAAAGCACCAAATGATTCTTGGAAAAAGGCGCTGTTACAAAAGTGGCTCCATGACAACATTATTATGCATCCAGCCAAGGCAACCTAGGGAACTTTAATAATTATCGTAAAAAATTTTTTTTCCGAAATATGAAATGGATGAAATATAGAAAGATCACGGCCATACTCCGTCATACTCCGTCTACCGCCATAGTATCATTGCCGTTTTAACCCTATTGAAATGCATATCATTATAGGGCAGGTGAGTATAAGCAAAGTGGCTTCGAAAAATGTTGCGCATTTAGGAGATAGCTTTTTTAGTGCAATATAGTTTTGAGGTATCTACGAGTATCTACGTCAAATCAACATAAATAATATAAATAATTACACACATATGCCAAGTACAAATGTTGCACTTTGTGAAAATTGACCCTAAAACCCGGGCAAGAGTATGTCGAACTATGCTCAGTGTAGGGTTCCGAAGCCGTTACTACAAATAAATTAGACCTCGCGACAAACTTAACTATGCCGTTGGAAAACTGTTATCACCATACATCGACATAGGTCGCGGTCGGTTAACGAACACCGCAAATAAGTTTTCGGTAGGTATAAACATTTAAACCGTTTGGTACAATGCCGCAGGGCCATTCGTAGATTTAATGTTTTAGTCTACTTTTCTTGTCTATAATTAGTTTTAGATTTAGTCTTATTTAATATTATTTTTAATTATCAGTTATTGTTTTATTGTTAATTTATTATTTTTTGGTCGTCTATATAATTAAATGTGCATTCTTCATCCGTTTGTAACTCAGAACGAATGAAGTCTACTTAGTCGAGATAGTTTTCCTATTAAATTCATTACAAGAGCTTGCATTTCAAATATTTTTCAGGTTTTTAGTAAGTATTTGTATTTTGGCTCACAAGACACTTGACTTTAACCAAAATTAGCGCTTTAAAGCTTAATATTTCTTATCGGATCCCTTAATCGGACATCCCCACGTTATGTGTAGGGGAGGTATACCAATTATTATTATTTTCAAAATAAATTTTTTCCACTTTGTTGGCGTGACTTATATGTATATTCATGCCAAATTACATCTTTCTAGTACTAAGAGTCTCTGAGCTAGGCTGCGGACGGACGGACACGTCGAAACTATAAGGGTTCCTAGTTTGACTACGGAACCCTAAATACGGACATCGTCATGATATCATTTTGGAACTGAAACGATAGATTTCACCATTAAATGCGAGACGATTATACCCAAATTCCAATTTATTGTGCTCAGAAGTCGAGAAATGTTTTTTTATCTCATTTTTCTATGGAACTCGAAATTTCCATGCGAACGCATATAACTACAAAAGTGTGTAATAATCACCGTCCACCGATTATCTCTTAAGATCTCATTTAACTGCCTACCTACGAAACGGATATCGAACAGTCACATAGCGCCCGACGACGCAGTTACTACAAACAAAAACTATCTCGGAGAATAACACGCATGAACTAGTTTTCTAATGAAAGTTATTTTGCGATGATTATTAATAGAATACGAGTATACTTAACCACTTAAGTCGCCTGCACCGGGCGTCCAAGGGCGCCCTCGGTATCTTACTATTATTTTATTGTGTTTTCTAATAAAGTAAAGTAATGTCTTGAAATTGAAGGAGGGTTTATCAGCTATATGATATGACATAACTTAATAATAATTGAACTATGAGTGAGTTCATTTAACAGCAGAAAAGTGGCCACCTTTTTCTGTTAAGTTGTCTTAAGGTTCCTTATTAAACGTTGTCATTACGTTCTAAATATATTCCTTTATATGACAAAAAACTATTTTCTATTTCAATCATCGAAATATAATAAGTATGGAAGAGTAACACCGAACAAACTTGACGTTCAAATACGTCCCATTTCCTCTACGCTTGAAACGTTTGAGTAGACGCCATTAGTGTAGAGGTTGTATATATTTTCACCTATAAGAAAACTTTGATTAGTTAAACTGCTATGACAAGAGATTTGATTGGTCTATATTTTTTCTCGTCATGGCTACTCAAACACGCTATAAAATGACACATCTGACATTTTGCTGAACTTGGATGGTTTAATGCAGAAGTGATCCGTAATTTAAATAAGTTTAGGTGTATACTTTACTTTACTTTATTTTTTTATTTACATAAGGCAATAAAGTATATGACTATGACTATACAGCAATAAATAATGTTTTAGTAAATATTTATTCTTAAAAATATAATATTTAGTAGGCAATAAATAACGATATTATGTACGGATATAATATAATAGTACATTATTATAAAAGGTAAATCAAGATTTTTTAAGATGAGGCATGGCGGTATTTGGTCGTACCTAATTTAAATAAAACAAGTTGCAGTACCTAAGTATTACCTACTAAGGGTTGTCGCTGACATAAGCGCTCGGCAACGGATCGGCATCGCCTCGCCTCATTCATACAAGGCGAGGCGATGCCGTTACGGTGCTGATTAGTCTGCGTTGCAGTAGGGAGTTACTGTACGGTACTGTGCAATTTGGAACCGCTGAGCATTTCAAAAAATGTCTCCCAGTTTTTGAAACTAAAAAGTCAGTTTCTTCAAAATGGATACTGCATATCCTACAATGTTTGCTGGGAAGCCACGTTTCATCGCGTTTTTCTAAACGAACTGCAGCTATCCAAGCAAAACGTTTTTCTTCATTTCTAGGAAAACTAAAAAAAAACATTAATCTTTAATATTATAATTATTTCAGAACTTATATTGCATAACATCGGCCATGTCCATTTTGTAAGGAAATTATTTAATTGTAATTACTTACTAATGGAATGAAATTACATCCTTTTTAGGGTCCGTGCGACTCCTACACCAATTTACGATGCACGTCGGCATCGTTGTTGCTATAGTTTATCTTATTTATCAGTTATTTATAATTATTTTACAAAACTATAATGACAACCATTTGACACAATAACTCAAAGCCTACTGGAAGCCGGTTGAGCACTAAGTATTTAGCTCCGCCCATTTCAGCACTAAGTATGTGGAACACTTTTTGAGTGACAGTTATACTTCTATGCAAAAATACTGTGATATTGTTTACTATTTATAATTATTATGTAATGATGTAAACCTTTTTCCTGAAAAAAATATACCTTGCCGAGTTTCTTACGCCGGTTCTTCTCGGGGCAAAGGTTTTAATTTTCGAACCGGTGGTAATGCTTTTTGACATTCATAGGTGCATTATATTATGCCTAAATTGAAGAATAAAGAACTTTGACTTTTGACTTTGACTTTATACTTATTATATTTCGATGATTTCAATACAATATTAAAATTAGTAGAAAACACAATAAAAGTAAAGAGGGCACCACTGGACGCTCGTCTTAGGAACAAGTCGTGTCTACTTGCTCGTGATAGTTTTCCTTTTAAAATCTAAGCCTACTCCTGTCAGTCCGTAGGTATGGGTGTCTGTCCTAGTTTGAAAGGAAGTATTGTTGAAACGGTAATAGATAACGAGTCGTTTTGTTTCAGAATGTTATGTTGTTGTATCGTGAAAAAGTTAAAACGTCAAATTTGGTATGATTATAGTATGTATAGACCCTGAAGACAAATAAAAATACTTTATAAAATTGTCAAGTGTGGTTCGAAATTCAAATCGAAATATAATAATTCCTACCTACTGGGCAGCGGCACGGGACCCGTAAAATGCGAGTCCGTCTCGCATTTGACTGTTTTTTTATAATCTCTAAGGTTTCAATATCTTAAAACTGCCAAAAAAGGTATGTTATGGTTTCAACTGTTTTTAAAGTGATTGATTGGGTCGCTGGTGAAAATCAAATATATCTGATTTATTACGACTTTAAAAGTGGAGTAACACAAAAACAATGTGAAGAACGAATAATTGATGTTTTTTTTATGAAGCACCGTCAAAGACGCCATTGTACAGGTGATATTCAAAGGGACTTACACTTAATTGGCTGACTCATGGATTCGATTATGGCCCATCGCAATTTGACGTGAGGACTCGTAAATACGAGGATGTGATAAATAGGTATTTTTAGATACACACCGTGGGTCCGAGTAACCCGAAGAATTTTAACAGCGTATTCCTGAGGTTATATGGAGTTAAAAATTGTTATTCTAACAATTCGGCCTTTTTAATTTTTTGTTTTTTTCATACAAGTTAAATAGAATATTTTCGTTTCTCCAGGGAACAAAGCCTAAGGACGAGGTAGCATCGCTTTTCTTGTATTTAGCACTTTCTTGTATTCTTATTATTATATATTCTTGTATTTAGTAAGTAAAAGAAAGAGAAAAACTATGACGCGAATGAGGAAAATATTTACGTAAAATGAATAGTTTTACGGAGGAGGTTTTATTCCTTTCCTTCCTATTCTGAACATAAGGATTTTATGTTTTCACTATGATAATCTCAAAAAAGCGATGTCACTATGAGTCACTTTAGAAGTTGAAGTCTATACTTAGTCTTAAATTGTCCGGCTTTTCATGTTAAAAGATGTTAAGTATGTATTTTCATGTCCCATTATGTGCATTTGATTAAGTATCGGCCAATACGCTATTGGCGTAATAGCGGCAACGTCGAAATTATAAAGGCTTGTTGCACCGGCAAATATATTGGAACTAACTTGATAAGACATTTTTTAACGCGAAATACGTTCAGGAAAACGCTGTTGTTTCAGGTTACTCGGGCCCACGGAGTATAATTATCTATGTTTAAATATATGCCGTTTATATACCTTTGTTCTGTTCTAGTGCTGACGCAAGTATATGTGAAATTCTGTCTCGCTCCACTTGACAGTAATCTTAGAAATCTGAGTTGAATTGTGCCAGACCCTTCTCCATCGTACATTATCTGAAAACCATTTTGTCATAATTAAGCTGTGCTGACTAGGGACGATCTGGAATCATTATGCTCGCGTACCCGATATCCATTGTCAACTTGTGAAAATTTCTGTACTGGGTCTTTCACGCTATACGTGTCCACACTTTCTCTTTTGTTGGGATACAAGCAGGTGCTTTGGCCTTTACAGAAGACGCGGACGGGCTGGCTTCCCCCACGAGCATCTATCCAGTAGTAACCTAAAAGTAGACATTCGCAGGTTTAGTGAAAGTTGCATTTACTTATTAGGAAGATTCATAAAATTAGTGAAGTAGGTCGACATCCCATAAAGAATATAAATATATAAAAAATATTATAATATAAAATAATAAAAATTGATACTTGGGCATTTCTTTAAAAGTTTGTACCTAGTTAAGGACTAAAACTAAGTAACGTTAACTTTTCCGCCAATTTACAAAAAATAGTCGTCCATTTATATACTACCTCCCAAAGCAATTTGTGTTGTGTTCAAATTCATATCTTGTGTATATATATATGTATGAATTTGAACACAACACAAATTATAATTTAAATTAAAAAAAACCACATTATATTAACAAACAGAGACTAGATTAGTTAAAGATAAGATTAATAAACTAATTGATTTACAGAATAAGTAATTAATTAACTTAATAAATATAATATCAATGTCATTATTGGATTAAGTAATAGTAATAAAAGTAATAAATATTCAAGTTTAAAACATGAAATAGCTCAAGGTAAATTGGACTTGCCTATTATTAATTATAACCTTGAACCAATTTCACCAAACGATGTTAATTAATTTTAATCGACTGTTAGTCCATACATTTTGACGGTTGTTAAAACATTCTAATCGTCTGTTAAGATGTTGGTGAAATTCGACATTTAAAGTCCTCTCCTAATGTTGCTCTGCCCAACCGGCTCCACAATGAAGCTAGATATATTAATTACTGCATTCGGTTAAACAGTTACCCTGTCCAGCCGTAATGTCGAACGCCGTATCGAAAACGTCTGGAAGAGCTGCTGGTCCTTGAAGGAACATATGAAGAGCAATCTTCCTGAAGGTATCCCTCGAGCGAAAACTTGGTGTGTATTCTGCCTGTCCTAACCTACAGTTCCCAAGCATGGTCAATCCCTCAAAGTTAAAAGTTCAAATCGAAGGTTTTTCAACAAACCATGGAGCGTAGTATATTAGGTGTTAAAAGGACAGATCGCATCCGGAACACCACACTGTGCTCCGAAATACGCATAGCTGACCACGCATGCACCAGGACCGGTGGGCTAGCATGGCCATCAAGTGGCTGCGCAAAATGGGCAATTTAGACGGAGTATGGTGGGATGACTTTGATGCATTCCTCAGCAACTGGCCGGAAGAGGCTAGGAAAAAAGTATTTATCCTCAGTTTACGTACAAGAAATTCAGAATTAAATAATTCGCAAACTGCAGTCATAATGAACGCTTTTTTTGGTAGTATGCTTTAATAGAAGAGCACTTTTTAATGTTATTGATTACTTTATCTGCAGAATCACAAAACCTAATATCAGCCAAGGTCAAGGTCATGCAAAATGAAATGGATTGAAGAATGACTCGGATACCATCTTTAGCGCTAGGATGCGTGATTTTCAAATCACGACACGATAAGGCGGGATTCTCCGGCGTGCCTCTTGGCCGTTTTGCTGCGTCTAGAGCAGTCCGAGCGGCTATTACGTCGTTCATTATTTCCTTGGTCCAATTAATGTCATCTGCGAACAAAAATGTTGATTTAAGTATGATAAATGATAATAATCACCGTTTTGAAATGACATCTATTTTGTTAAGTATTTTTCATCGGTATTTACTTATCGGTATTATTATGTAATATTTTTCTAGATATAATATTTTTCTAGATATTATGTTATATTTCTAGATTTCTAGATCTATTGAACTACACTGGAATGATTATAGTATTCTAAATCCATGAAGCCGAGACACGCCCCTCAAATTAACGTTGCAAAAATGGGCGTGGTGGTTTTGGAATAACTTTCGGTCGACTGTAGTCACCCTCCCTGGCAGCTTGATTTTTTATGCGCGGCCAATATCTCTCTTGGAACAGAAATTTTGCATATTTTTATCTTTTGGAATGGATTATATCCTACGCTCTGAAGTCCAGAAAAATTCTGCGTAGGGTTTTGTGACGAGGTGCACGCAGCTCACATTTTTTTGATATCGATACCTAACCATATCACCTGCACTAAAATTAAGTGTTTTACCAATTAAGAATTCAAACAAATTTACCTTCTTCAAAAACAGTATCAGTTGTAGATTCGTCCTCTACGCTACGTCTACGCCTAGAAGTGATAAAGAGTTCCGGCGGCAGCTGCGGTGCTGGCGCCGCTGGGCCAGGAGGGCCGGGCGTGCCGGGTGGGCCTGGCAGCCCCGGCCTACCCTCAACTCCAGGGGCACCTTTCGGCCCAAGAGGCCCTTCCGGCCCAGGAGATCCTGCAAGTCCCGGTTCTCCTTTCAGCCCTGGAGGTCCAACGGGACCCTGGAAAATATTTTTTTCCAAATATTTAAATTACTTTTATGTAGATATGCGATGTAGGTAAATACGCATCATACTCGTAAACGGGTGCTGTTTGTAGGGCACGGTCTGTTCACTTTTGCAAGTACTTGTTGGTAGTGTAGGAGAATGTATCGAAACTTTGTATGTGGTTGTCTTGCACTATCATAGGTAAGTATGGTTTTATATATTTTCACCTCAGCAGCTCAAACAAGCAGGTTTTGCTGCTTAAAAACAGTGAGCAAAATTCAATTTTGCTGCGAGCGAGAGGCAAAGTAGCTTTTTAATTATTTTTTTAAATGCCGTGAGCAGTGCTGGGGCTACTCACAACATTCGAAAAAATTGAACTTCACTTTGTTCTGTCACTTTCACTTCAATAGGAAAAAAGCGAGGGATAGAAACAACTTGATTCGAATTTCGATTTTCAAATTCCACACATAGTAGGCCCGAAAAGAAACGCACGTTCGGATGCACACATAACCGTAAAATTGCAAATAAAACTATCTGTTAAAGTTTGAAATGTGTTTATTATAACTATTTTATACAGTAGGTACAATCATTTTTTTTATTTAATGTTTTGAAACAAAATTAATGAAAAATAAGAAGTTTATCATGTATCTACATAATTTTGTTATCGTTTTAACAATCTTTAATTTCGTGACATAAACCGCGGGGGCAGTTTCAGAACGCATTTCAAAAATATAGAAAAGGCCTAGGTAGTTAGGTTTTTTTTAAAGCCACAGACTACATAAAGCTGTCTAAAGTTGTGTTTGCACTACGGCATTATCAAGTTGAGTGACAAGTTTTTATCTGTTTCATGTTTATTATTACCACTTTTTATTTTATTAGTATTTTGCAAAAATGCTTGTGATTGATGCATATGCGATCGTGTCGTTATTTAGTCGTGTATTCACCAAATGGTCACAACGGAAGACCTGCGTTGGCCCTGCCAGCTTCACGCTGTGTTGTTCTCGCTGCTGAGGTGAAAAGTTGTATGTCTCACACGAGACCAAAGTTTTTTACGTCTCGTATCTTTGAATCCTTCGCTTACTCGGGAAGTCGGGATTCAAAATCATCACTCGCAGCAAAAACCAACTTTGCTCTCTTGTTGAACAAATAACTATTATATATATATTTTATTACTACTACGTATTACTATGAAAATTCTGAGTTTTGACATATTTTCTTGCTCAAGCTACGCTTGAATATATTTTTATATTTATTTTATGATAGGTTAGATTCATTGTTTTATACAGGGTGTCCAGTAAATAATGGATAACCTTCTACCCATCCATGGGGCACCTCAGGCTGGTCCCTAAAAAGGACTTACAGGTTTGGTAAAAGTTGCATGGTTTTCGAGATATATGTTTAATTTCATAATTATTTTATTTTCACTTGTCATTTTTTATTTTATTCCTATTTGATTGCTTGCGGTTTTTAATAAAATAACCGCCTCAAAACCGCACCTATTAAAAAACCCTTCATGGCACTCTTCAGTACAGTACCCGGCTAATTTCGGCTTCGTAGAGCGCTATCTCTGTCGCACACTACTTTTATAATGTTTGCTAGTCGTGGTTCAGGTGCGATAAAAGTGCGGTCGCGTCGCGTAACGAAACTTTCGATTAACGTCAAACATCATTTAAGTGACACTTAAATAGCGTCTTTATGTACATTTATTTTGGTTTTTACCCATATAGAGTTGTTAAAACCCCAAATTTTAAATTACTTAAAGGTGTACTATGGCATAACTCTTTACTTGATTGGGTTAGTCATATCATAAAAATTGACGACGTTATCTAAATTCGGATAACGATAAAAAAATTAGATAACGTCGTCAATGTAATCGTAAAAACAGATTCGGTTTTTATTTACAAATATTATTGTTGATGTAGGTTTCAAGTATTCTGTGATTCATTATTTTGCAGTAATTAGACGTTGGTTTTCATAAGAGAAGCGTTTTTTATGATATGACTAACCCAATCAAGTAAAGAGTTACTTATCGATAACTTGGTGTTTTGGTAAAATTCGCTCTTAGTGAATACTAACAGCAATAACTTTATCTGTAAAGACGTAAACACCATGTGTTCCTATACCAGTTTAGAATCAGTATTAGATACACTATTTTTCAACATATTGGCCACTCTGGTCTTCATACAATTTTTTTTCACCACAAGCAGTCAAAGTTGTTGCAAACTTTAAAGCAAAATGTGAAGTTATAAATTAAGATATGTTTAACAAGAAATTAGTGTCGCTACCATAATGCTCTAAGACACATCCGTTAGCATCACTATTAAAAAATATTTAACAGCAAACAGAACGACAAAATCTCTTTATTTGTGATTTTGGCAGTCATTACAGTGAAGCAAGGTGCTAATTATTAAGAAAATAGAAAAGTTCGATTATCTCGAAAACCATGCAACTTTTACCAAACCTGTAAGTCCTTTTTAGGGACCAGCCTGAGGTGCCCCATGGATGGGTAGAAGGTTATCCATTATTTACTGGACACCCTGTATAATGCTAGGTTAAGCTTTATAATTGTATAATATCATGAGAAGTATTTAAAAAAACGACTGACTGTTGAGTTTCTTGCGGCCTTTCTTCTCAGCTGTGGTCTCTTGCGAAGCGCTGGTAGATTTTTGATATGTAAAAGGGCCCGTGCGGCCTACCTACTTACTGAATAAACATCTTTTATCTTTTATTGCTTTTGACGTTGAACACATCATCATGTTTTTCTCCTAGACATTATTTTTAGTTTAATGTTATTGACCTTATATTTGTTTGGTTTTATTTGTGTTAATTTTAATAACTAATATATATTGCTTAATAACCTTGTAATGTAACTTACTTTTGAGTATTATTGTATTTATTGTTGGTAAAAAATAACCTTCTGCTAGAGTTCCTTGCGGCGCTTCTTCTTTGCAATGATCGTCTTGTCCAAAGCGCTAGTAGATTCACTCTAGAGGTAAGTACTACCGACGTGTAAAAGAGGCTGCATATGGCGAATTTACTGAATAAATATATTCATTTCATTTGATTTGTACATTCAAGGATTTCGCTATATGAACATTATTCCTTCTTATGGCCATAGTCATATTATTTAAAGCATTATGTGGTTAAAAGGTTTGTTCAAATGCAAAACTTTATCCTGCTTTTTCTTGTCTGGGGGACACCGTTGATGCAGGAAAACATATCGAAACTTTTATGTGGTCACCTGGCACCATCTCATATACACATAAGTAGTTGATTCTATTTTTCCTTTTTTCTTTTCTCTCTCTATCTCTCCCGTAAGATTTTTGGCATGTTTTCCTGGTGAACTACACATGTTATTTGATTTTGAACGTGATACCAATTAAGTGTATCGTGCTCAGCAGATGCTCTATAATTAAACGGATTAACTCTTTTGTTAAAATTTGTCTTAATTAAATATCAATAACTTTCTAACAAAAAAATAATTGACAAACTGAAAGTATGGCTACCCTACGTTTGACACTTGACAAGTTTTATCGCTGTAAAAAATCTAGCGGGTAACTGAGTAGTAATTAACTAGTAATAAGTTCTGATAAGGATATCAATGTCGCAGATAACTTAAACCGCTAGCTCTTATGTATTCTTCTGGTATAAATAAAAAATGAAGTGATAAGTAGTAAACATTATTAAATATCAAAATCAGAAATGCGTTGGTCAAACATACTTCAATAAATGCTCAAAATGACCACCACTTTCCCGTCGGCATAGCTCTGCTCGACGTCTCAGATTGTCTTTGAGCTTTCCAAGCACGATCACATTGGTTTTGACAGCATCAAACGCCTGTAAAACTTTTTGCCGTAGTTCCGCGACTGTATTAGACTCCCGTTCGTAGAGTTTCCTTTTAATTTCACCCCATAAAAAGAAGTCCAGCGGCGTTAGGTCAGGACTACGAGGAGGAAACGCGATTGGACCACTACGCCCAATCCACCGGTCGGGGAATTCTTGGTCTAAATAATTCCGAACCCGACGAAAAAAGTGAGCAGGAGCCTCTTGTTGGAAGTGTAGGTTGTCTAGATTTTCTTCTGAAACTTCACGCATTAATGTCGGCAAGACGTTTCTCAACAGATTTTCATACTTAGTTCCATTCAGTGTGCCTTCAATAAAATGAGGTCCTACTACACAATTGTTGAGGATACTCGCCCAGACGTTGAGTGAAAATCGGATTTGGAACGAGTCCCTGCGTGTGACATGACGATTTTCATTACTCCACCAATGTTCATTATGGACGTTAAATAGTCCTACCCTGGTGAAGGTGGCTTCGTCTGACCACAAGATATTTAAATGTAGGTGTTCTAATAACCACTCACAGAACTGAACTCGTCTAGAGTAATCTGCAAGAACGATGTCTTGCACACGTTGGTAATGAAATGGGTGTAGACCTTCGGCATTCAATAACTTCCACATGAAAAATTGTGTTGTCCCAAACCTTGCGGCTGCTTCCCTTGTGCTTGCTCGAGGGTAGTGGTTGAAATAACGAAGTACTCGAGTACGAAACGATTCCGAGTAGCGTGCTCGCGATCCTCTGCCTTGTGCATGTCCTGGAACGGCGAACTGTCCATAATCCCTTAAGTTTTGGACAGTACATACATACATACATAAACTCACGCCTTCATTCCCAGAGTGGGGTAGGCAGAGCTACAGAATTTCCAACAACCCTAAAAACTTGTTGATAATTCTGTAACCACATTTTGCACAATCAGGCTAAGATGTTTACCAGTGTATTAGTGACAGGTTGCAAGCCCATCGCCTAACAGTACTGCAAGCCTTTATTCCCTTAGTCGTCTCTTACGACATCCGCGGGAAGCACGGAGTGGCACTATTCTAACCCGGCAACCACACAGGCAAGTTGGTTTTGGACAGGTTTTGGACAGTGTGGTTTATAAAACGACGAGTCGGGATTGGAGAGTCTGGATACTTTTCATTAAACAATGTCTGTGTCCGCACTGTACTACGCGATGTGTAATAAAAAACAACCATATCTAAACGCTCAACGTGCGTGTAAGGATAAGCAGGCGGCATTCTCGTTTAAATTTTAATAAATTGGGAGATAATTGTTATGACAATGCCCGTCACGAATGAAGTATTACTTTGTTTTTATTTCAAACTGTTTGTTCAAGTACCAAAGAGGCGAGTGTCTATTATGAAACACATTTAATCTTTTTGCTCTACCATTGAAGGGGTAAAGTAACCAAATATGCTGAAAAAAATTAGGATAACTAAAAACTTTAATAATGTTCTAATTAACTACTTTGTTAACTCGAGACCTAGCAAGGGCTTTTAGTCCTTGAGAGATGTATCGAAAGCATTAACTTTGTATCACGTTAAAAATTTCTCCCTGTATTTAATATAATATTTGTAGCTTTATATAATGCTACACTAACAATAAGTAGTACCATTCTAATATGAAATATGTTTAAAAAATAACTGACTGCTGAGTTTCTTGCAGCGTTTCTTCTCAGCAGTGGTCTCCTCTTGGGAAGAGCTGGTAGATTCTTGACGTGTGCCCGAGCGGCCTACTTACTAAATAAATTTCTTTTATCTTTTTATCTTTTTTTTATCAAACACTGTAAGAACGCTGCTATTAATTCATATTACCTGTACAAGTATATTATAATGTAGATAAAATTAACTACTAAGAATACTTATTTAAAGTTATCTTATCAATTATATTCAAAGATACCTATCTCGCAGAGTGTGAAGACGAATTATAATTACTTTGTTACTTAGATTTATTACTTTGTTGTAAAATTATGTACAATATTAAAATGTGTGAAGAGTACATACTCTTCACACATTTTAATATTGTTGGTACGATTATTTCATCATATATTTTACTAACGTTATGGTAGTTTCTTAATAACATTTAACTATGATTCCTATATTTAAATATATTTTACCACTTCTCCCTTTGGACCGCCAGGCCCTGTCGGCCCCGGTAACCCTTGTTTACCGACTTCGCCTTGATCGCCTTTCAAACCCATTGGTCCAGTGTGTCCGATATGTCCTTTTGGACCGTTATTGCCTTTGACTCCTCTCGGTCCTTGCACCCCTGGGGGGCCGGGCTTCCCCGCTGGCCCCTCGGGCCCTAGCGTTCCTGGCGCTCCGACTTCACCCTATAAGTATTTAATTTCCCAATAAATTGGCGGTAATTTATGTTTAACATTGGTATTTTATATAATGTAGGTATATTTAAAAGCGAGTAGGAAAATACTATAGAGTTTACTTACGCTTGGTCCTGGTGAACCGCGAACTCCTCGCTGGCCCTCAACACCAGGCGGGCCAGTTGGTCCTGCCGAACCGGCTTCTCCCTGCGGTCCTTGAGGCCCGCGGTCACCTTTATCCCCCGGATTCCCAGGAGTTCCCTGAATTCCCGCTTGCCCTTCTGTACCCTAAAATACCAGCAATTATAAAATGTTCACTTTTAATTATTTTATCAAAGTATAAAAAGTGTGAAAAATATGTTACCGGAGTGCCAGGTAATCCAATTTCTCCAGGTTTTCCTACAGGGCCAATAGGTCCTGCGGGACCTGTAGGTCCGGTACTACCTTCAGGGCCGTCAGCTCCCGCTTCACCCTTGCTACCCTGTGGCCCGGGTTCTCCACGATCGCCTGGGAAACCTGCTGGACCTGTATCGCCTTTAGGCCCCTCTGGGCCCGTTAAACCTTTAGGACCTGGTTCTCCTTGGAGCCCTGTTGGACCATCATCACCTTTTGGTCCCATTAGGCCTCTGATACCCTAAAATAGATTAAAACATACAGGTTTGTTCCGATTAATTTAATGTATGCGGTATTTGTTAGCTTTACCAGTTTTCCTTCGGGCCCTTGCGGCCCCGGCGGTCCTGGTACGCCAGGATTTCCAACTTCACCGTGTTGCCCTTCCGCCCCGCGTGCTCCTGGTTCACCCTGAATGCCTTTAGGGCCGCGTCGGCCAGTGGTACCTGTGGGGCCAGCTGGGCCAGTAGGACCTGGAAACATCTTACGTTGTCATCTAGGATAGCGCCGAAATTGCAATTAAGGAAAAGTAAAGAGTTTAATCCAATTATAGCTCACCCATTGGCCCAATGTCCCCCCTATCGCCTTTAAGCCCCATTTGCCCTTTTGTTCCTTGAAGCCCAATAGGGCCGGCTGGCCCTATCGCACCGCGGGGCCCGTCTGCGCCTGGTACTCCGGGTGGCCCTAAGTCTCCTTGAGGTCCCTTCTCGCCAGGTACCCCAACGGGTCCGGGTTCCCCCCGTAGACCTTGAATACCCGGTGATCCTTGAGGGCCCTTTAAAAGATAATTAAATATAAAGGGGTGTAATATAATATATTATGATCTATTCTATCGAACCCCCGAAAAAAAGAGGAATGTTATATATAAGTTAACACAAATACATTATTAATTTCTTTTCATTTAATTATTATCCCACTTACCATCAGGTGGCCTGAGTGCTCGCGCGCCTTCTCATTGCCATAAACAAAATGAAATGAAATAAATAATTTATCAATAGGTGTATACATTTAGGCGTAACGTAATACTAATGGCACCATAAACTCATTGAATAAAATTAAATAACAGTTTTATGAACAAACAATAGCCAATTACCAATTATCACTTATTTAAAAATTCATGTCATAGAAACACTTCTTAGCGAGGCAAGCATTAATCATCTTAAATACCAAGCATTTTTAGGGTTCCGTAGCCAAATGGCAAAAAACGGAACCCTTATAGATTCGTCATGTCTGTCCGTCCGTATGTCACAGCCACTTTATTCCGTAACTATAAGAGCTATACTATGGAAACTTTGTAAGTAGATGTATTCGGTGAACCGCATTAAGATTTTCATACAAAAATAGAAAAAAAACCAATAAATTTTAGGGGTTCCCCATACTTAGAACTGAAACTCAATTATTATTTTTTCATCAAACCCATACGTGTGGGGTATCTATGGATAGGTCTTCAAAAATGATATTGAGGTTTTTAATAAAAAAAAATGTCTAAACTGAATAGTTTGCGCGAGAGACGCTTCCAAAGTGGAAAAATGTGTGTCCCCCCCCCCGTAACTTCTAAAATAAGGGAATGATAAATGTAAAAATAATAATTGATGTACATTACTATGCAAACTTCCACCGAAAATTGGTTTGAACGAGATCTAATAATTAGTTTTTTTTTAATACGTTATAAATCGTAAACCGCATTTTACCTTTCATTCA
Source organism: Acleris sparsana (assembly GCA_923062465.1). NCBI lineage: Eukaryota > Metazoa > Arthropoda > Insecta > Lepidoptera > Tortricidae > Acleris > Acleris sparsana. The sequence goes on from OV281285.1 coordinate 21,655,134, forward strand.
ATCAACTCCAATATAATAAAGAATAAAGAAAAACATTTATTTAGATGTATAGTGGTACGGAACCCTAAGTGCGCGAGTCCGACTCGCACTTGGCCGCTTTTTTTTTATCTTTGAAAACGTCAGTTAATTTAATACGAGGGCTGCACTGAAAGTTTTGGGAATCTAATACTTAGAAACATATTTTTGACACATATCATACCTTTTTATTATCTCTAAAGTTTCATTATTTTAACACACTGGCCACATAGAAAAAAAAAGCGATGGTTCGGTTTCAATTGTTTTTTGAAGTCGTCGAGTCGCTGCTGAAAATGGAATTGTCCCGAGAAAATTTAAGAGCTATGATTTATTACGACTTTAAAAGTGGATTATCACAAAAACAATGTGGAGACCGGATGATTGTTGCTTTTAGTAATGAAGCACCTTCAAAGACGACAATATACAGGTGGTATGCAGAATTTCAACGTGGCCGTCCATCCCTCACGACCAAAATCGGCAGTCACGCAATAAAACGTCGATGCTGTGCTTCAGCTGATAAAGGAAGACCGACATGTGTCATATCGGGAAATTCAAGAGTGTTTGGGCATTGGAATGAGTCAGATACAAATCATTTTACAGGAACAATTAGGTGTGCGAAAGTTGTTTTCCCGTTGGATCCCTCACTTATTGTCTAAGGAGCAGAAAACGACTCGTGTCAATTGGTGCCTCAGAACTTTGAATAAATTCAACGGAGGAAGCTCAAATGCAGTTTTTAGCATTGTATCCGGTGACGAGTGTTGGATATATGCATATGAGCCTGAAAATAAAAACCAATCTCGAGTATGGGTCTACGGAGATGAGCTCAAGCCGACCAAAGTTATTCGTTCTCGCAGCACGGCCAAAAAGATGGTGGCTACGTTTGACTCCAAATCGGGTCACGTGGCTACTATTCCTCTTGAAGATCGTAGAACGGACAATGCCTATTGGTACACCACTATTTGTTTGCCGAGTATCTTTGCTGAACTCCGGAAAAAAACCCTAGTCGCCGCATTATCCTTCACCACGACAATGCCAGCCCTCACACCGCTCGGAAAACAACTGAGTACCTGGATGGTGAAAAAGTCGAATTACTGGACCATCCCCCATACAGCCCCGAATTAAGCCCCAATGACTTTTTCACATTCCCCAAAATTAAGGATAACTTGCGTGGTCAGCGGTTTCAGACGCCGGAAGCAGCAGTGGAGGCTTTTAAAATGGCCATTTTGTCGACCCCTACTTCAGACTTCAATAAGTGCTTTAATGACTGGTTTGATCGCATGGAAAAGTGCATAAAATATAAAGGAGAATACTTTGAAAAATAATAATAATACTTTTATTCAATTTAACTGCATATTTTTTTCTATTCCCGAAACTTTCAGTTTGACCCTCGTATAAGTAGGTGTATTTACGTTATTTTTCGGTTTTATTCACTTTAATATTGAGACAGAACCTTGAGAGGTTAAAATCATCATACGCGTAGCTGATTCGGTTGAAGAGACATGTACCGCGTAATAAGACCAAGTGCGGCAAAAAAATATTGTGGAATCGATTCGGTCGAAGAACGAGGCTATTGTCAAACTCTTTTTACGGTCCGTTTCGCATATAGGAAGTACAAGTAGTTTAAATATTTTGTTTTTAGTTCTTTGAAATACGTGCACCATTTTTCGGAATTTGTCTTTAAAAATTCGTTAAACAATATATTAGGGGCTGACTCGTGGTCACACCAGTCAGTCAGTCACACCACTGCTATTCGCTTTAGTCGGTTATTCGTCAGAAATAATTTTTATTCCGCAAAAGTACCTACGTAGGTTAGGTTCGTTAGGTATCTTAAGATGCCCGAAGGGCAAATCGCTCAGAAATAGGAGCCCTGCCATAGGCAGGGCTCCGTAGAAAGGCAATGGTGTGACAACCTGGTGTGACGACGAGTCTGCACCTAATATATTATGTTTCTTAAAACTAATTTACTACAGATACCTATTTATTTAAAGTTAGCTTACCGCTCAATCTGTTTAAAACCACTTTTGCGTGAAATGTAGAATCTCTATCTGTCACAGGCTAATAAATGAAAAATATAATAGGCCCGCTGGTTTGTGCAATTTACATTTGCCACTCGTGGGAAGCTCGTGTTATTCTAAGAGCCCACGACACTAAACCTAGTTCGATAAGGCTGCCGGATGATTTATTCACGTCATAAATGGGAAAACATGAAATAGGGATGCTGCAATACAAGAAACTTGACTACGCTGTTTTTTTTTCAGTTGTCACTCCGATGTCTTGTATGATAATAAGACTCCCAGGTTTCGTTTTCGTGCTGCATGCCTGAGCCCTGATTGGCCTAATCACTGGCAGCAGCATGATAAGCGACGCCTCGTAGGTACTTAAGTATCTTTTATGATTGATATCCTCAAAAAACCAAAACTCATGTGATAGATCATCAATTTATGTGTAAGAAAACACGTCTATCCCACTAGTCCCATTGAGTTGTCCCATCATGGGACAACTGAGACGATTACGTCCCAGTAGTCCCATGGGACAAATGGAACTAATATTGTTGTCCCAAAAGTCCCATTACCGTCATCACCGTACTCAATGGGACTAGTGGGATAGACGGAAGAAAACCCACTGCTGCATTTGGACATCGAACTTTAAACTAAAAAACAAAAAACTGGCCAAGTGCGAGTCGGACTCGCGCACTTAGGGTTCCGTACCACTATACATCTAAATAAATGTTTTTCTTTATTCTTTATTATATTGGAGTTGATTGAATGAAAGGTAAAATGCGGTTTACGATTTATAACGTATTAAAAAAAAGCTAATTATTAGATCTCGTTCAAACCAATTTTCGGTGGAAGTTTGCATAGTAATGTACATCAATTATTATTTTTACATTTATCATTCCCTTATTTTAGAAGTTACGGGGGGGGGGGGGACACACATTTTTCCACTTTGGAAGCGTCTCTCGCGCAAACTATTCAGTTTAGACAAAAAATATATTAAAAACCTCAATATCATTTTTGAAGACCTATCCATAGATACCCCACACGTATGGGTTTGATGAAAAAATAATAATTGAGTTTCAGTTCTAAGTATGGGGAACCCCTAAAATTTATTGTTTTTTTCTATTTTTGTGTGAAAATCTTAATGCGGTTCACCGAATACATCTACTTACAAAGTTTCCATAGTATAGCTCTTATAGTTACGGAATAAAGTGGCTGTGACATACGGACGGACAGACGGACGGACAGACATGACGATCTATAAGGGTTCCGTTTTTTGCCATTTGGCTACGGAACCCTAAAAAATGTTGTGCCAGGTTTTTCGCTTTGCAGCACGATTTACGATTGCGATTGCGTGTTCGCATTTCACGTCAAGAACATAAATAGTTTGTTGTTTTCGATGTTTTATCTTATTTTATATTGTTTGTAGGGACGAGCAATGGTCGTTAATGTCTTTCACTTTCTTGAAGAAGAATATAATTATCTCTTGGATTTTTATGCTTACCATACCCACTTTTGCTCTCACGCACACTGACATGTACGAGGGGTGCCTTTTAAGTTCTGTCGTTTGAAAAAACTAAAGACAATTGAAGTGTTAAATGGTATTTAAATTGTTTTTCAAAGTAATCACCGTGATATGTAATACACTTTTTCATTCGATCGAACCAGTTTTCGAAACACTTATTCCATTCCGAAGTCGGGGTCTCCAAAATGGCCGTTTTGTATGCCTCAACCGCTTCTTCAGGCGTCCGGTACCGTTGACCACGAAGTCGTTGCTTGATTTTTGGAAAAGTGAAGAAGTCACTAGGGCTTAAGTCTGGACTGTACGGCGAATGATCCAAATTTTCGACGTTTTGTTCTTTTAAAAACGCAATTGTCTGCCGGGCGGTGTGCGGGCTAGCATTATCGTGGTGCAGTACTATACGACGTCTTGGGTTATTTTTTCGGAACTCGCTGATAACTTCTGGTAAACAAACAGTGGTATACCAGTCAGCATTAACTGTTTTACGATCTTCGAGCACGGTGGTCGCAACGTGGCCACTTTCCGCTACAAACGTGGCGACCATTTTTTTCGAAGTGCTCCGTGAGCGTATTACTTTGGTCGGTTTTGGCTCATCTTGAAACACCCAAACAGTCGACTGCTGTTTAGAATCCGGATCGTAGGCATATATCCAAGATTCGTCACCACTGATAATGTCATAAACGTGTTTAGAGTCTCCTCGGTTCAATTGCCGCAGAGTTTTGCGGCACCATCTAACGCGAGCCGTTTTTTGGTCTTCACTAAGTAAATGTGGTATCCAGCGTGAGATCAATTTTTTTGATCATGCAATATATTTTGAACACTGGTCCCTGAAATGCTTAATGAAGCTTCTATCTCGCGGTATGTCGCATGGCGATCTTCGACGATCACTTGCCGTACAGCATCAATGTTTTCCTGGGTTACAGCTGTTTTTGGTCGGCCTTCACGATGCCTATCACTAAGACTAGAGCAACCACGTTGAAATTCCAAATACCAACGTTCCACAGTCCGGATGCATGGTGCTTCATTTTTAAAAACCGTAGTCAGTTCTTCAAAGCACTGAAGACGCGTTAAACCCCTTTTAAAGTTGTAAAATATTATCGCACGTAAATTTTCCTTCGAAATTTCCATTTTCACAACCGACTTGTCAACTTTGAACCGACGCTGTGCTAAAACGAATCGGCCGATCACGAGACATTCTTTTGTTTTTGAATTCTAAATTCCAATATTTTAAGATGATACTAGTTTTTTTAATAATCACGGGAGTTTTGCAAACGACAGAACTTAAAAGGCAGCCCTCGTATACATCAGATATTTGTTTACCACAAGTACCTAAAGCCCACTAGCCATTGTAAATTGAAAGAACTAGTACTGTATGTATTTTAATAAAAAGCAACTAAGAGTAACTTTCAGTATAAGTTACAGGACCGTAATGGTGGCGGCAGTTGAAAACCATCCCGAAAAACCTTTTCCGCCGTGACAAAGGTCAACCTCTGATTTGCACATGATCCAAAAGTCCCATTTATTATTTCTCTATCGATTTAAGAACATAAACTTCACATACAAACATTTAAGAGCGGCCTATGGCGGCGCACCCCCTCAAGAATTAAAAAGGTTGGCTTTATGTGCTTCCGCGCTAAGAATGTGAGATGGAGAGGGTGCGCGCGGCTTGATGACACCATCAAATTCAATTAATTGCTTTTTACTTTAAATACATAATATTTATGGAAAAATTATCAACTATTGAATCGTAAATCCTCGATGGTGTTATTTTTCAAACACGACACCTTTTTTGCGTGTTTTTGGTTGAGATCAGATATCGGAGCACTACTGACTTTATCACAGGTGATCTCTTAAAACCGAGAAACAATAATATAAACTCATTAATTTAATTTATAATTAAAATAAATGTTTCCCATTGTTAACCACGTAACAGACAATTAAAGCGTTAACAGCGGTTAAAAATGTATGAACTAACAATCGATTAACATTGATTTAATTTAACATCTTTAAGTGAATTGGTACTAGTAAGATGTTAACCAGCGGCGTGTTAGTGACAGGTTGCAAGCCCATGTCAGCCGAAAGACGTCCACTGCTGGACATAGGCCGTGGACATAGGAGTGGAAAGCCTTGGGGGAGGCCCAAGGCTTTCCACTCAGACCGGTCTTGTGCTTTTCGCATCTACCGCGGTCTCGCGATCCTGACGAGGTCGCCACTCCAGAACCTTCTGACCCCATTGGCCATCAGTTCTGCGAGCAATGTGCCCCGCCCACTGCCTCTTCAGTTTAGCTATTCTTCGGGCTATGTCGGTAACCTTAGTTCTACTGCGGATATCATCATTTCTGATTCTATCACGCAGAGAAACCCGGAGCATAGCCCTCTCCATAGCCCTCTGAGTGACTTTGAGCTTCCTTATGAGGCCCATTGTTAGAGCCTACGTCTCAGATCCGTAAGTCATCACTGGCAACTCACACTGGTCAAAGACTTTTGACTTCCAACACTGCGGTAATTTGGACGACAAGGTACTGCGAAGCTTCCCGAACGCTGCCCAGCCGAGTCGGATACGACGAGTGACCTCTTTCTCAAAGTTGGACCTACCTAACTGGACCGTTTGTCCAAGGTAAATATAGTCGTCAACAACTTCGAGCGCAGAGCCTCCGACTATCACGGGAGTTGGCGCGACATGGACATTGGACATGACTTTCGTCTTGTCCATGTTCATTCTCAAGCCCACTCGGTCGGAAGCTCTACTGAAGTTAGCGAGCATTGCACTGAGGTCCTCCATGGTCTCAGCCATGACTACGATATTGTCAGCGAATCGAAGGTGAGTGATGTACCCACCATTTATGTTGATGCCTCGTCCTTTCCAGTCCAGAACCTTAAAAGCATCCTCCTATGCAGCGGTGAACAGCTTCGGATAGATCACATCTCCTTGTCTGACTCCCCGCTGCAGAGGAATAGGCTTCGTGCTCTGGTCCTGTAGTCGGACGGACACAGTGGCGTTTTCGTACAGACACTTCAGCACTTCGATATATCGGTAGTCAACTTGGCACCGCTGGAGAGACTGCAGCACAGCCCATGTCTCGATCCAATCGAAGGCTTTCTCGTAGTCCACAAATGCAAGGCAAAGGGGGAGGTTATACTCTTCGGTCTTCTGTATAACCTGCCGCGACGCATGTATGTGGTCTACGGTACTATAGCCTTTTCGGAAACCGGCTTGTTCGGGAGGCTGGAAATCGTCAAACCTGCGCGCGAGACGATTTGTGATGACCCTCGAAAACAGCTTGTAAACATGGCTCAGAAGTGAGATGGGTCTATAATTCTTCAGCTAAGTTTTATCACCTTTCTTGAAGAAGAGAACCACCACACCTCTGTTCCATGCTTTCGTCGTTCTCCCTTCGTGGAGTACGGAGCTGAACAGCCTCTGAAGGCCCCTAAGGATGGGTTTAAAGCGGGTGGCTTTCAGGAGTTTGGCTGTAATTTCATCCTCACCTGGGTCTTTGCCATTCTTAAGCTGATTGAGAGCCATACTAATCTCGTACAGGCTGACGTCGGGAAGATCTCCGGTGTAGTGTCGGGTTAATCTAGGCCTTGGGTCTTCAGCTAGATTTACGACGGGTGTTCGGGTTGTCGTGTACAGCTGTCCATAAAACTTCTCAACTTCCGCCAATCCAAATGAAGTCGGCGAAGTTGCGGCGTTTTTGAAGGCGGATTTTTGTTGTTTATTATGTACTCGTATATAGGTACCTGTTCACCCGTAGCCCCTTTAAATCCTTTTTCTCCGGGAGCCCCAGCCTCGCCTTTGTCGCCGTCTTCACCCGGGGGCCCCACCGGCCCAGGCGCGCCGGACAAGCCTCGCGGCCCGGGTAGGCCGTCTCGGCCGATAGGTCCTGGACGAACACTCTCTATAATTAATTATTCCTTCCAACAAGTACATGTTTTAAAATTGTTGTCTAAATGAGTTAGTAGATACCCATGTTTAATACTCCACTATTTCGTCATTTTTAGGGTTTCATACCAAATACTGGAAAACGGAACCTTTATAAGGGGTGTGTAATGTTTTTAATAAAACTATTTTCGAATTTTCATTTTGCATAATACTAATTGCATAATTTTTATCTGCGGAAATGATTAAATAATTTAAAAACAAATTGCATATAAAATGATTGCATAATTTCAAAAGAAATAATAGTTTAGTAGCATAGTAATGAATCTGCATAACAGACAATCAGTATAATGGTCACTTTGTATAGTATTTATTGCTCATAACATTCTTTTTTAATAAAAACCAAGCCGATAATTCTCAAAGAAAATGAACTTCTAACCTAACCTACTGTTGTGGTAGCAGTTCGCTTTTCTTGACTGTTCTGGTATAATTTTGATTGTATATACCTATGCTTATCAAACTAATATATTATTATGGTAATATCATATAATACATGTCACCTGATCATTAGTTCAAATGTTGTTGTAAATTCTAATCATTATACTAAATGTATGATATATATTTTATTATGTATGGTGTATCAAATAACATTATTCCTAATGAACGTTATAAATAACATCTTTATGAGCATTGAGTATTCTGTTATTTAATTACCTATTACGACCCACCAAATTATGAATTTTGTTTTTATAAAAAGTACTTAATTGGTTTACTAGTAACAATTTGCTACTCAATGCAATGAAATGTGTTAGGTTCGCTTTGCCTAATGTTAGACCAGTAGAATCTAGTTTATTTCTAAATGATGCAAACACCCAAATAACCTTATATAAAATAGTAATAAAAAATATGTAAACATTGTATATTGTCTAGGGGACACTGTTTCTGTAGGAGAATGTATCGAAACTTTGTATGTGGTTGTCTTGCACTGTCATAAATAGGTAAGTATAATTTTTATATAAACGTTTTTTTTACTACTAATTATTAGTCGCTCTGAGCATTCTGAGTTTTGACACATTTTCCTGCTCAATCTACGCTTGAATATATTTATTTTTTATTTTATGTTACATTCATTGTTTTATGTAATGCTAGTTTAAGCTTTTTAATTGTATGTTATCATAAGTAGTATTTAAGAAAACGACTGACTGTTGAGTTTCTTGCGGCGTTTCTTCTCGGCAGTGGTCTCTTGCGAAGCGCTGGTAGATTTTTGACATGTAAAAGTGCCCGTGAGACCTACTTACTAAATAAACATCTTTAAACTTAATTAATATTTATACAGATTGTTTATAACGAATTTTACGAGTAGTAAAGTAAAAAATATGATTAAAGATGGTATAAAGAATGAACCGCACCCCTTATAAGATGACTTTGTTGTCTGTCTGTCCGTTAATCTGTCTAAGTTTTTATTGGGTATCTTATATGTATTTCTAACAAATACGACGTATTTTTGGAACCAGTAAAAAGCCAAATTATATAGGCAGATCAGTAATAAGTGTGGATCTGGTCTTGCCTGTAGGCCCTGGTTCGCCGACCTCTCCTTTCTGGCCGCCTGCTCCCGGCAAGCCCCGCGGGCCCTCTCGTCCCTGCTGGCCTTGTGGGCCGTCGTGGCCGGCTTCACCCTGCTCCCCTTTTTCTCCTCTTACTCCAGGTTGCCCTGGAGCGCCGATATCTCCTTTGTGACCTGGAGTTCCCTATATTAGGAAATTATTACTTATACTCAAGTATTTACTTTCGGTGGTCATCCTCTTAATCTACACAGTTAATCAAGTTTAGTTACAACTTACGACTGGCCCTGGTAATCCTGTTTCACCCTGATGTCCAGGTGGACCGGCAGAACCAACTGGGCCTTGCTTGCCTTCAGGACCGAGGGGACCAGGTGGGCCCTCTTTTCCCATTTCGCCAGGAGCGCCGACGTCTCCTGGGGTACCAGGTATCCCTGATGACCCCTGTGGTCCTGGCGGTCCGGGCTCACCATTCGGCCCTAGTGGCCCCGTGGGCCCTACAGGACCTGGTAACCCAGGACTACCAAGTTCTCCCTGCAAAATTGAAACTGCCAATTTACTTTAAGTACCTTAAAATATTTAAAATTATTAAATTATGGTACATAAAAAAAAAGGTTTTCTTTTGTACTAATACATACAGGGTGACAGGAAATTCGCCGTATTCCTTGAAAGGGGTTATTCTACAGCTCATTTGTAATGAGCTGTAGAATAACCCCTAGTCCAGTTAACCAGGGGTCAAAACTGATTGGTTTTCGAATCATTCACGTTTTTAGATTAAAAAAAAATACCCTGTTTTCGACCTAAAACTAGTAATTTTGTAAAAACTTCGTCATTTAGAAATAAAAAAAAGTATTTTCCGAATAGCCAATGAACCACCGATTACGAAAAATAAAAATAAAATGTCAAAAAAATGCAAAGTTTTGCAAATAAAAGAATTTGAAGTTAGAAGTTCTAGCAATTATTTTCCAATTTTTGTGACATTTTAAAGCATAGCTAAAAAAAAAGTATGACACTTCGCGTACAAATTACAGGAATAATTTGCTTAATTCATAAGCTTTCTAAAAAGGTACAATTTATGACATTTTAATATATAAAAAATACAATTAATAATAATAATAATAGCAGAACAGCTAGAAGACTTTACTTAGCGTAAACGTACGTACTTTACGTAGCGAGGCAAGTCACCGGGCCATGACAGCCTCAGCATCGAGCACCTGCAGCATGCTGGGGTAGGTACATCTACCCAGAGTGTTATCCATGTTTTTCAATTTGTGTCTGGGCCACTCATACCTACCTGAAAGATTGTGTTCGTGTGTTGGTCCAAGACGTCCTATTAATTCTTGACTTGTAGTAGACGCATCGTGTCGCCATCAAACCACGTCTATTCAAAGCTTTACTTGAAAAACGAAACGCTTTTTCCGGTAACGAACGCTCCCACTCACCTGTCACTCATTCGACTTTTTCGTGCGCGCCGAAAACCCACGTTTTTATTGTGAGATACTCCTTCATTTTTGTAGAAAACTTCTAAAAGTTATAAATAATAGGTTTTTTCTAATAAATTATACTAAAAAAGAAAATGGGAAAGCATAAGAGGAAGAGAAAGAATAAAGACGACGAACTTTATTCGCTATTTAAGAAGTTCACTAAAAAGATGCGTCGAGAAAGTTCTTCGAGCTCCAGTGAAACCGGCGAAACCGAAGGTAAATACATCCACACTTAAACCATAAATAGGCTTATTGCACTAACTTACCTGATTACAGATATAATACATTATGCAAATAATGACGTTACATGCAATTTCATTACCACCACGTGGTGAAGCGCGTTCGTGCTTGTACCTACGCCGAACTTTAATTAACAAGAGAGACCCACGGGTGATCAGTTACTAGAAGCGACGTTTCTGTGCTTAAATTAGACAGTACGACTACATTCGCGGATATGCCCGTGAGGTGATACTGCGAGTATCATTCGTGAGGCTTATCTCGACAAAACGTATTAAGACGGACTGTGGATATACTCGTGTGGTAGCACTGCGAGTGCTACTCGTGAGGTTTATCTCTACCGCACATAATATACATATTTATGGTTTTGTGGATATACTCGTGTGGTAGTACTGCTAGTACTACTCGTGTGGTTTATCTCTTACCTGTTTATTATTGTTTTCACCCCATCTATGAGAGATGATGTTAACTCAGTGCCAAAGATCTCCAGAAATCTTGCTAGCGAACAATGGTTGAACACTTCTTTAACAATTCTTTTTTCCCTAATAATATTTCTAGCCCCAAGAAGTGCAGAAGAATTACAAGATCTATGTGAGTTGCAAACATCAGAGCCAGGCTCCTCTCAGCTACAATCAGAGGCGTGTGACGATCCTCCTCCAGTCACTGATACAACAGAAAATTTCGTCCCTGTTACTCCGTCCTTAAATGAAGACATACTTACATTGCTGGGAGAAGATCCAAATAAAAATATATATGGAGCACCTATCCACAAGGATATTACATCCAGATGGGAACATATAGTCACCAATGGGCTTCAGAAAGAAACCAAAACAGAACTGTACAAATCTCACCCATTGCCGGACAACTGCCAATTTTTAGAAGCCCCAAAATTGAACCCGGAGATAAAGGCAGCAATCTCGGAACAGGTGCTAAAACGAGACAAGGCCATGGAACAACAACAAAATTGTTTGGGTCAAGCCATAGGTTGCATTGGCAGGGCTCTGGACATCCTCATCAAAATGGATTGCGTAGAGGCAACTAAGGGTGTGAGCGATACAGGGCGCTTGTTATGTGATAAGTTTCATAACGAATCTCAGTCCCGCCGATACCTGTTACAATTCGCTCTAAACAAGAGTACAAAAGATATCGTCAGCCAAACCCAAGTCTCGAAATACCTATTTGGGGAGACCCTGCATGAACAGTTGAAAACTGGAAAAGCAATAAATAAGACCGGGTCTGAAATTAAATATGCGACTCAACCTGCCAAACAGAAGAAAGTTTCTTTAAACTCTCGGGGCCCGCCTCGACGGTACCAGTACCAGCCTCAACATCCTCAGAGTGCGGGCAGACAAAACTACTACAGGCCCCGGGCTCCACCTCCACCGCAGAGGCGCCCAGTACAGCAGCAGAGAACTGGCCCACCGTTCAAGAAAACTTAGAGGTAAAAACTCTGAATGCTTATATACAAAACTGGTTGTCCATTACCAGTGACAAGAAAATATTATCATGGGTTAAAGGTTATAAAATACCGTTTATGTGTGCACCATACCAGCTCTCTGAACCATTAAATAAATTAAAAGGTAAAGAGGCTGAAGAAATGCAAAAAGAAATCTCTCATCTTGTAAGCATAAACGCTGTATCTGATTGTCAACCATGTAAAAAACAATTTCTTTCACACATCTTCTTGGCTCAAAAACCTAATGGGAATAAGAGGTTTATTTTAAATTTAAAAAACCTTAACAAATTCATCACAACTTCCCATTTTAAGCTGGAAGACATAAGAACCGCCACAAAACTGCTTTCTGGTGGTTGTTTTATGACAAAAATAGATCTCAAAGAGGCTTATTTCTCTGTAGGTATTCATAAAGAATCTAGAAAGTACCTGCGTTTTAAATGGGAAAATAAGATATATGAATTTAGGGTTTTACCCTTCGGCCTCTGCACAGCCCCATTTATATTCACAAAGATTATGAAACCTATTGTCGAACACCTCAGGGCTCAGGGCATAACATGCTCAATTTATCTTGATGACATATTGCTCATTTTTGATAACATTAAAGAAGCTAAAGTTATTACAGATAAAGTTTGCAAGCTGTTGGAGAACTTAGGTTTTACCATTAATTATAATAAGTGCATACTTACACCTACACAAAAATGTATTTTTTTTAGGGTTTGTGTTAAATTCATTAGACATGAAAATAGAACTGCTGCCTGAGAAATGCTTAAAGATTCAACAAGAACTAATATCATTTTACAATAGGAAAGAATGTAAAATTAGAGAATTTGCACATTTACTAGGATTACTTACATCAGTTTGTCCTGCTGTTAAGTATGGCTGGTTATACACAAAAGCCTTCGAAAGAAGTAAATACCTTTGTCTGCTGAATAATAACAATAATTACAATAAAATTATGAAGTTGCCTTCTTACTTACAATCAGATTTTAAATGGTGGATAAAAAACATCAATAACGCTAGTAACAACATTAGATCAGACTCTTATGAAATAGAGATCTACTCGGACTCTTCTTTAACAGGCTGGGGAGTAGCGTGCAACGGCAACTCCTCGGGGGGCTCGTGGTCAATAAATGAGTCTAAAAAACATATAAACTATCTGGAGCTGCTGGCAGCTTTCATAGGATTGAAAACATATGCTTCTGACCTCCTAAACTGCCAAATACTCCTCCGTATTGACACAACAGAATACAACAGCTATCTCTTACATTAACCGCATGGGAGGAGTACAATTTATCCACCTTAACACTTTGGCAAAGGAGATTTGGCAATGGTGTGAGGAAAGAAATATTTTTATTTTTGCTTCATACATAGAATCAAAAGCCAACTTTGTAGCAGATGCAGAATCAAGGAAGGCTCAAGCTAACATTGAATTTGAGCTAGGGGACTATGCTTTTGAACAAATAGTAATGTCATTTGGCAGACCAGAAATTGACCTTTTCGCATCTAGAGCTAACAAGAAATGCCACAAATTTGTATCATGGAAAAAAGAACCAGATGCAATTGGCATAGACGCTTTTACTATTTCATGGTCTAACTATTTCTTTTATGCCTTTCCACCCTTTTCAATGTTGCTTAAAACCTGTAGAAAAATAGTTGATGAGCAGGCCACCGGTATCGTCGTTGCACCCTACTGGCCAACCCAGCCTTGGTATCCATTATTTAAGAAAATATTAAGACAGGAACCAATATATTTCGAACCTAATAGAGATTTACTAACCTCTGTCAACAGAATGCCCCATCCTCTTCACCAGCGCCTTACCCTGGTTGCAGGGTTATTATCCGGCAAGCCTTAAAAGCCCGAGGTGTCCCTGATATATCTACAGATGTCATGTTAGCTTCCCTAGCTGACAATACTGTGTCACAATACAATTCATGTTTAAAATCATGGTGGGGTTACTGCATGGATAACAAGATAGACTGTTTTAATGCTAGTATCGAAAATATATTGACTTTTCTGACTAAAATGTACAATAACGGTTACAAATATGGAAGTCTCAACTCCTGCCGTTCAGCCATATCACTAGTTGTTGGGCCTGAAGTTGGTTCCAATGAACTAATAAAGAGATTTTTTAAAGGTGTCTTTAGGTTGCGACCAAATACTCCTAAATATGATATTACCTGGGACCCTAGCACTGTCCTAGACTTTTTAAGTAAACTTTATCCCAATTATAAAATATCATTAGAGTTGTTATCGAAAAAATTAGTTACCATTTTGGCCTTGATAACAGCACATAGGGTGCAGACTCTTAGTCTTATAAGTTTAGAGAATATTATATGTTCCAAAGACAAAATAATTATAAAAATTAAAGATCTCATTAAAACCTCACGTTTAGGTGCAGCTCAGCCTACTCTAGTTTTACCTTATTTTCTTGAGAAGCCCGAAATATGCCCTGCGAGAAGTCTAGTTGATTACATAAACCTAACTAAAGAATTAAGAACAAAAGACACAGGGCGTTTATTTATTAGTTTCCATAGACCACACGCTATTATTGGTTCACAAACTATTAGCCGATGGATTAAAGACGTAATGACCAAAAGCGGTGTAGACACCGCATTATTTTCTTCACATAGCACCCGTCATGCATCTTCATCCAAGGCAAAGGCTATGGGACTTAATATTGACTTGATTCGCAAGACAGCAGGCTGGGGTGAGACCTCTTCTGTGTTCGCTAAGTTCTATAATAGGCCAGTGGTACAATCTGCTTCACTATTTGCAGAGACAATTGTTAATTCAAGTTAAGAAATAAGTTTATTTTTTGTTTTTATTATGTTGATTCGCAACTAAGTGTTATTGCTAACTTTGTTGTATTACTTAAATTGGAAATTTAAGAATACATAAATTTAAAAATGTACTGTGTTATATTTCACGACTCCTTTGAACATCCTACAAGTCAAGAATTAATAGGACGTCTTGGACCAACACACGAACACAATTAGAAATCAAACGAACTTACCAAGTGAAGTTCGATGTTAATTGTGTGAGGGTGTTGGTCCAAGACGTCCTCACTCCCGCCCAACCCTTAAGCCAAGCGCTTAAGACCCTTAGTTTCAGGTCGTGAAATAATCTCTTCAAACTAAATGAATGACAGGTGAGTGGGAGCGTTCCAGTTACCGGAAAAAGCGTTTCGTTTTTCAAGTAAAGCTTTGAATAGACGTGGTTTGATGGCGACACGATGCGTCTACTACAAGTCAAGAATTAATAGGACGTCTTGGACCAACACCCTCACACAATTAACATCGAACTTCACTTGGTAAGTTCGTTTGATTTCTAATTAATGCGTACAATTGTGGTTCCTATAATTAAGAATAAAACCGGTGACTCCTCTGATGTCAAAAACTACAGACCGATTTCTCTAGCCACGGTCATTGCTAAAGTGCTTGACAGTCTCCTTGGTAAGCATTTGGATAAGCACATTAAACTCCACGACGCGCAATTTGGTTTTAGACCGAATCTTTCTTGCGAAAGTGCTGTCCTGTGTCTCAAGGAGACTGTGAAGTACTACACCAATAGAAAAACACCGGTGTACGCTATTTTCCTGGACTTATCGAAAGCTTTCGATCTTGTTGCCTACGATGTACTCTGGAGGAAATTAGAGACTGAAACTAGCGTACCTAGAGAAGTAACATCCTTGTTCAAGCACTGGTATAATACTCGTAATCAGAGAAACTGTGTACGATGGGCACGCTCGTTCTCAGATGAGTACGGGTTGGAGTGCGGGGTGAGGCAGGGGGGGCTGACGTCTCCCACGCTCTTTAACCTGTACGTGGACGCGCTGATCGAGGAGCTCAGCGGCACCGGTATCGGCTGCCACATAAATGGAGTCTGTGTAAATCAAAGACCTTTATATAACTAACGTAATAGACCAACAGACTCCCTTTTTCCCGCGTTACCAAAACGGAAATGTCAACGTGTGCGTGATTTTACAAGTGTGTGAGTAATTTTAGTGATGTCCGTACGTTATATCGAAAAAATATCGATGAAAAAGACTCGCTTATATAAGACTTGTTTGTATCTTGCGTGGAACTTAAAACTAGCATTCTTCACTAATAAAACACAAGATTCTTTCATTATCTATAATAATACTCTTTTCATGGTAATTACCACACACATATCATACAATCAATTTTTAATGTAAATAATTAATAAATTTCAGTCTTACACAAATTCCAGGGTTTTTAATATGGGCACTAAGCAACAATAAAGTTACTTATATAGAGAAACTAGCGACCCGCCCTCGCTTCGCTTCGGTTAATATAAATAAAAAATAACCCAAGTTCATCTGGAATAATATACTTTTCAAACGGTGGAAGTATTCACTTTATTTGGCCACAACTTAGAAGTTCTTGTGGACTTACGTTCGGACCTACTTTCATGTTCAGTAGAAGATTCTCTGGCTCTCTCAGATGTGTCTATCCCTGTCGCCTATAAGCCGAACGTCACGCTCAGTAGAGGATTCTTTGGCTTGTTGAGATCTATGTATCCTTATCAACTTTAAGATGAACGTCACGTAAATGACAATTTTCATGTACAATACCAAGCCCAAGGTAACTAACGTATAGGTAACTAACCGAATGTTATACAGACATAATTTTCACCCCATCGAAATTTCTCAAACGCCTTGTAGGTACCGAATTTACTAACTTTCGGACCCCCCATATATCTGTAATTATCAACCTGAGAGAAAAAGTTTAAATAAGAGAAGATGCTTATTTTAGCATTTTCTACACGATTTAATTAACACATACACAAAAATCATAAAAAAAAAATTTGATGTCCTGTCATAGGCTGGACCACTGCATTTAATGATAAATAATAAACTGTGATCAATTTACCTAGCTGCGTTTTATAATCGCTCGGAATAATGTTTAAATAATTATGAGAAGGAATGAATAAATATCGACATATTGATAACTTATCGATAGATGAGTGTGATTCAAACATTCAATCACTACCTAAAAAATGGAAATTTTCACGGACACAACATCTTTTCATTTTACATATAAAAATTAAAAATATGCATAAAACACAAAACTACATGATATATCGTACTTATTAGACCACTAACCGTATTCCTTGGACCTAGGAATCCTTGAAAATATGAGTTCAAAAATGACTATGTATGGATCATAATTACCTGTGAAATGACTCATTGTTTGGATTATTCCTATGATTGACTTCGCAATCAGGTACTGCACAGCCCACCATTGTTGTTTTTAACGGTTTTGACACCACGTTTATACAATTATCCTGAATATTTTAATAAAAACTAAAAGACGCTGTCGCCAGTGGGCTACCGTGGGCTACCATTAGCTTTCAAAATGGTTACAACGTCAACGTGTTTCGCTGTCACTGTCGCACTCGTATTCGTGCATAAAGAGGCTGCACTCTCGCTTCCACACACTGTTCGTCTATTATGAAGGTCTTTGGTGTAAATAATATCAGCTACGCAGACGACATGGTGCTGCTGAGCCCCTCGAGTGGCGCGCTGAAGAAGCTGCTCAATGTCTGCGAGTCCTATGCGGTGGCCCACGGACTCAAATACAACGCTCAGAAGAGCGAGTGTATGTTTTTTAAACCGGATAACATTCGTTATACTGATACTCCTGACTTTTTACTCAACGGTGTAAAATTACAAAAAGTGGAAAGGTTTAAGTATTTGGGTCACTGGGTCACTGCGGATCAAAAAGACAATGCAGACATTGAGAGAGAGCGTAGGGCGCTGTCCGTCCGATGCAACATGCTGGCCCGTAGGTTTGCTAAATGTAGGTACTGAGCCAGTAAAAATCACACTGTTTAAAGCATACTGCCAGTCATTTCATACATGCAGCCTATGGGTTAACTATACGCAGAAGGCATATAGCGACCTGCGAGTTCAATACAACAGCGCGTACAGAGCGCTGCTGCGGCTGCCGCGCTATTGCAGCGCTTCCGCGATGTTCGCGTCTACGAACACGGCGGGGTTCGCCGCCATCATGCGCATGCGCTGCGCCTCCATGCTGCAGCGCGCGCGCGACAGCCGCAATGCGCTTCTGTGCGCTGTTGTTGAACGCTGGGACTCGCCAATACTGGCGCGGTGGATCGGGCTTCACGCCCTAAAATAAATATTAGTTTTTGTATTTGTAATTGCCTTGTTTCAATGTTTTATTGTATAACACTAACACTTGTTTATAGCTGCACAAACTTTACTAACAAAATATGGATCATTGGTCTGAAATAAAATTTTATTTTTATTATTTGTATGTCTTTACCAATTACGGGACTATGGGAGTCCTGGACCTTTGGAAGGCGTACATGGAGCCGAAGCCAACACGCAGAGGCCCTTTAGACAAGTTTAATTTAGTAAAGTTATGGGACACCAACCAGCGATTGTCCCTGAGTTCAAACTAAAGAAGTATGCTCCCACGGACAACCACCGGTCAGTGTAAAGACTATTTAAGAAGGATGGGAATACTAATAATAGGTTCTATGAATGAACTGATATGGATTGGTGAACTAGGCTATTGATGAAACTACGGCGCCTGCCTGGCCAATGCTAATTACTTTGGTTTAAATGGCAGGCAGTGACTCGCCAACTCAATGGAATGGACCTCCCGAAATAGCCACATATATATAGCAGCAGGGAGGCAACAGTTCGAGAGGGGCTAAGGGTGGAGAGGTGGTTCTGGACTTTAAACGACCATAAGGTGCCCACTCACCACTTATGCAACACATCCACCCTTCGAGCATATAGCTCTTGCGACTCCACTCTGACCGGCCAATAAAGGCAAGCCAGAGGTGAGGGTCTGTTCCTCGTCATTGCACACCGCAGCCTTATTATTATTATTATTATCGTACTTGACTCTAATGGGTTTGTTTGTGTCGTTTTAGATTCTCCGAGGGCTTACTTTGTCTTCTGTTTCTTATCTTAACTTATCTTCTTGATGTAGAAGGCACAGCAGATTGCCTTTGGTGACACAAACAAAGGGTCATTAGTTTAATTATTTTAATTTATTTGTGTCTCGAATTTGTGGGGTTTTTTGCCTTCAGTTTCTGTCTTAAGTCTTAAGTGATACTTTGATAACCGATTAAGCAAGGTTAGGATAAAATGAGGAAAAAAACAGTTTCACTATCAAATAAACTTTAATCTTAAAAACTAAAATCAATTACATCACAAATTTAGCTCGAGCTGTTTGCCCCGGTTTCAAATGCAAGCACGAAGCCTTTTTCGTACTTCGGTGATTGTTACTCGCCTCGAAAGCCCATCTTTCATTGTCTGTGCCGCCTCTACAATTTTTTGTCTTAACTCTTCTACGTTACGTTTCGGTTTATCGTAGACCAACGCCTTCATGTGATCCCAGATGTAGAAGTCACATGGAGTTAAATCCGGGCTTCTGGCTGGCCAAGGAGTTGGGCTGCCTCGACCAATCCATCTTCTTGGGTAGTTCTGATCCATCCACTATCGTACGCCCCGGTAATAGTGAGCGGGGCAGCCATCGTGTTAGTAGCGTCGGTAGCTCATCCCTCAAAAAAAATTCATATGCGATGCCGGTGAATCGTGCTGGCAGAAAGAAAGGTCCGATCAAATTGTCGTGCACGATTCCCATCCACACGTTCAAAGAAAATCTTTGCTGGTGAGCTCCTTCTCTTGTTTTTTTTGGGTTTTGACCTTTGGGAGCCCGAAAGTGCAGGTTGTGGTAGTTTGTTATCCCGTTACTGTCGAAATTGGATTCATCTGTCCACAAAATTCTCTTCAGGTACTCGGGATCTTCGATATCTGCATTAATTAAGAATCTGCAAAAATCTATCCCTCTCGCTGGGTCTCCCTCTTCAATAGCGTATACGGAGTGTAATGATACGGGTACTGCCGAGCTGAGTGCAGTGTAAACCACACCTTCCAGTGTGACATACCGAGCTGGTTAGCCACATTTCTCGTCGAAGTAGTGCCGTCTGCCTGGAAACACTGAAGGATTTCTTCTTCTTCAGCAGGATCATTTCGAGGTCTTCCAGCGTCAGCTTGGCGGCGTTGAACTGATCCTCTTTCCCGAATAAGACGGTACGATGAACCAAACACACTTACGTGAGGTAAACGGCGGTTAGGGTAACGACGTTGGTATTCTCTTCTAGCTGCAGCGGCGTCTCCATCGCAGAGTCCGTAACAATAAACGATATCTGCGTATTCTTCGAATTGGTAAGCAGCCATTTTAGAAATAAGCTTAATTATCAATATGGTCCGAATTGAAAAGAAAGTTGAAACTAACTGATTACGTAGGTCACTCAAAAACTTTGAAGTGCTCGAAATTTGAAAATGGAACGCACTTTAAAAAAAAGCAAAATAATTTAAAAAGAATGTCGTAAGACATTAGCTGAATTTAAAAAAGACAACGATTTGAGATGCTTTAAATTTAAAAATGGAACGATCCTTAGGTTTTTAAAAAGAAAATTTATTTAAAAATAGGACACTAAGCCTAAAAGAGAACTGTGTTCTAAATTCATTTTACTACAACGCTTCCCGTGTTTTTTGGTTGAAACGCTTATAACCGCAAACATTTCTGCTATTATTGTTAGTTGTAAAATTTTACATAAAATTTATATTAAAATGTCATAAATTGTACCTTTTTAGAAAGCTTATGAATTAAGCAAATTATTTCTGTAATTTGTACGCGAAGATTAACACTTCTTTTTTCAGTTATGCTTTAAAATATTACAAAATTTGGCAAATAATTACTTAAACTTCTAACTTCAAATCCTTTTATTTGCAAAATTTGGCATTTTTTTGGCTTTTTTTTTTAACTTTTGTATTTAGTGGTTCATTGGCAGTTCGAAAAATGATTTTTTTATTTCTAAATGACGAAGTTTTTACAAAATTACTAGTTTAAGGTCGAAATGCGGATATTTTAAAAAAAACTAAAAACGTGAATAACTCGAAAACCAATGAGTTTTGACCCCTGGTTGACTGGACTTAAATCATTACAAATAAGCTGTAGAATAACCCCTTTCAAGGAATACGGCGAATTTCCTGTCACCCTGTATATATATATTTATAACTTATATAAGTTAAGTTTTGTATTGGAAATCCTTCAAAAGGCACTTAGGGACTAAACAGAAGGACTGGGGGTTAGCTCCACGCACTCCTGTCAAGTCCCACTATAAACTTGTTTTACACTTCGTTTTTTTAGCATAACATATTCGACAAACAAAAAAGCAGGGGTCGTTAACCTGTTTCTTCAGAACTTAGTATAATAAATTATTGTCTATTTTTTTTGTTACACATTGGCAATAAATAGATAATTATAATGAACATTTGAGAGAGAACTCACGCAGTTTAATTTGTTAACGATTTCGCATATATATCTAATAGATATTTACATATTGGATGTTTTTAACCTTTAAATATCAGTATCAAAAGTATCCCACTGAGAGAAGTCCAGCCTAATTCAGTTTAATTTTAAAGTCTTGTTAACTCATCTCAGTCATCTCCATCACACACACTGGTGCGGTGTAGCCTTGTAGGTAATCAGAGTTCTTAACTTTAAGGGAAAACAATCAAACTCAACAAATCTCAAACCAATAAAAAAGGTTCCTGGATAACTAAATGTATACGACATGAGAGTGGAGTTTTAAAACAATCATAAACAAGGTACTCGTAATGGTGGACATATTATGATGCGATTAAAATTCCAACATGCCAAACGCGTTTTGTTGTGGCACATGATCTCTTTAATTTAGTCGCATTGTACGGTTAAAACGGTCATTTGATTCTTTAGGTTTATTTATTGTGCAATAAAAATGTGAATATAAAAATAACAAATAAAATATTAACACCTTATAATTGAATTATACATAAATGCAAACAACACATGTTGCTTTTGTCTATAATGACGAAAAATGGTACGAAAATGTTTTCCATAGGTAGTTTTCCTCTTATTCTGTCATACTGCCGTAAAACGTTTCCGATAAAAAACCGTGCAATTACTTCTGTAAAGATCTTTCAATTGCTAAAAAAACGAAATAACTATAATAAAAGTATGCTAGGTCACTTTCTATCAGATTTAAATGTCACAATGACCGATACTCGTAAGATTTTATTTTTAGCTATTGTGCGTATATGAATAAGGGGGTAAGTACTGTACTTGTTGGCTTTGAAATCAGTGGTGTTTCATTTATATATTACCGTAGGGCCTCGTTCGCCAGGAGGTCCCAGTAATCCAGTTTTGCCTTCATTTCCAGGAGGGCCAGCAGCGCCGGGAAATCCACGAACGCCCTCAAGTCCTTGAGGGCCACGTTCACCTATCGGGCCAGGGGGACCGGGCTGGCCAGTGTCTCCCTTTGAACCGGGCGGACCGTCAGAGCCGCGGCGACCGCGTGGTCCTCGATAACCCTAAACAAAGAGATGTTGGTGACTATGTTTTACCTATATCAGGCAACTTACAAAAATGTGGTGCTTAATAAAACTTACTCTTGGTCCACTCTCTCCGCGGTCGCCAACATTCCCCACCATTCCCTAAAAACATTTTCCGTGAGGTTAATTTTTAATCTTAGTTCTCTTTAGTCTTATGATGTTATACGCCTCCATATGTCGACGACGCGTTAGCCCAAAATATTTTTGATTGGTTCCTTCATCGTCGTATTCCTGATTGGACATATTCTGTGTGTATGTATGTATGTATGTAGTCTTACCTCGGATAGATTTACGATTGATTTTTGTTTTTGTTGTAAGTATACTTGTTTATAATGATTTGTGCCGAAAACGGAATGTGCCGAAACGAGAATATGCCGAAAATGGAATACGTCCAAAGAGGAATCTGAATTTTTCATATCCTACTACACCTGTGCCAGATGTCCTTTGGCAAATTAAGTTATGCTACTAATTAAAATCGCATTGGTGTTTCTCGATGACCGATAAAGGCTTATCGGTAATCGAAAATATTAAAGATTATATAATATAAAAATATTTAATCGATATAGTTTTCTGTTATAAATTTGTTAATTTACCCACCTAATTTAATTTACTATAAAGAAAAGGTATTCGTAATAAATCGTATCAACATCACGCTAGAACTATTGCCATCATACGGTAAAGTCTAGATATAAAGCGCAATGACATAAAATGATTAAAATCGTATCGTCGAATCGATGTGGTCGAAGAACGAGGTTATTAGCGGCCTTTACACATAATGTTCGGACCGCGGGAAACACCACGCACCGTCCCAATCTTCGTTCCGAACCGTGCATTTTGCTACTTTACGATTACAGTTGCATTTACACGTACGGTTCGGAACGAAGATTGGGACGGTGCGTGGTTTTTCCCGCGGTCCGAACTTTACGTGTGCAGGCCGCTATTGTGAAACACTTACCGGTGCGTTTCGCATATAGGAAGTAAAAGTAGTTTAATTATTTTGTTTTTAGTTCCATCGAATAGTTTTTCATCATCTTCTTTTAAATTGCGTAAAACAATAACAATTGTTTTTTTAAACGAATCTACTGTAGATAAGTATTTTTTTAAGCCAGTTGAATTGGCTGGAACATGGCTCGCGTGAAATGTAAAATTTCATTCTGTCACAGGCCCAATAAGATGTGAAAATGTTATATTTGGTATTGATCCTGCCCACGAAGCAAGCGGGCCCGGCGTCAACTCCCGGTAAGGTAAATATTTGTGTGATGATTAGAAAACGTCCAAGATTATTAGAAAACATCCAAGCATCAGAAACAAATACTCGCTGTATTTGTTTCTGATGCTTCGGTGTTTTGTATGTATTTAAGTATTTACTTGTCTATAATAATCATTTGTATAGTTGTCTAGTTGAGTTGGCCTTGTCATTTTGACGGCTTTGACAGAGTGTAGAAGTTCAAACATGACGTTAAAGTGACAAAGCAAAGTGTGCACAGCTTCTTATAAGATCGGCCGTACCCATAGTAAACGCCTAGGGGTTAGTTTGTTCGTTAGTTTAGGACTAGGTCAGTTTGTCTGAGATTGCCCCCTGATAGAGGTATTTATTAATTTATTTATATTTACACTTATTAAGCAATGTGATCGTAGGTACCATAAGCCCTTTAGCCCCTCTACGGCCCCGTCTGCCGGAGGCTCCTTTATCACCCTTTTCGCCTTGCACTCCAGGATAACCGGTGGGCCCTTGAGTGCCAGTAGCTCCCTTCTCCCCAGTTGGCCCTATAGAGCCCGTTTCGCCTCTGGGGCCTTCCACGCCCTAAAATAATAATGTTGTTGAATGTTCATACTTTTATCTACGCAATTAGAGATTTGTTTTTACTACAACACCTTTTGTCCTTCTAGTCCTTCTATTCCGGGTGGACCTGGTTCCCCCAGGAAACCACGTTCTCCTTTTAGCCCCATTTCTCCTTTTTCGCCTTCTAAACCTGTAATACATGTTATTTTTTATTTGATAATTAATCCCCTTGGCTTCTAACGAGCTGTGACTGATTTTTTTAGGGCCTACCTCTGATTCCTTTGTCGCCCTTGTCCCCAGGCGGGCCCCTCGGGCCGTCGTCCCCCTTTGGTCCACGACTGCCAGGAAAACCCAACATTCCCTGAATAACAGGGACCATTATGATTTTTAGTTGGCCTTGTATTGCCATACTACGCTGTTCAGTCGGGCACTGATAGTTATTTTTAATGAAAAATGATTACAGACTCTGAAATATGTACCTATCACATCACAACACCAAAACACAATTAATTATAAACCAACAGTTTCTATTTATACTTTTATTGATGTACAGTCACCCAATAGAAATATTGAGCATACTTATAACCTTGTCATTGTGAATGTCATTATCATTTTCATGTGTGTCATTTGATGTTCTGTTTGAAGTTTACCATGACAACGCACTTAGGTGCTTAACATTTTCGTTGGGGTACTGTACTTTCGAGTGGTCGGACCTCAGATCACTTCGTTTGCCCGAATTTTAAATGCCATAATTGTATCACTTGCCATAATATTAATTTGCCATCACGGCATTGTTCCTGAAACCGTAAACCTTTCAGGTGTTTTTTAAATACCACCGTATAGAGCCCAATAGGTTAGGTTAGGTTTGTTTAATAACAATTCTGCGGGGATACATACACAAGTTGCCATCGAATACGAACGCTAGCGTTTGGTGATCACCTGTCACTTACAAAAACGTATGGGGTTGACGTAAGTCACGTGATATATCACTCGTTACAACTGACACGCTGTTATCATGATCACTATCACTCGCGCTAATCGAATGATGATAGTTTTGACGTTTTGTCCGTCGTTACGCGGTAATATAATGACAGGTTGAATTCAACAGATCACTATCACGATACAAACGTCGGTATCTAAGGACAACTTGGCTACCTTTTTTAGTTTTGACTATGCAAAGCGATAGGTGATCACGAAACGCTAGCTTTTCTATTCGATGACAACTTGTCTAGCCCCACTGAATTGTTCACGGTTCCAGAAAAATGCTTTTATGGCACTTCAATTGAAATTCGGAACGATAGAGATCCGTTAGACTTGTATGCCCCAAATCAGCCAAATACTTTACCTGTGGTCCTGGTACACCCACTTCTCCCTGCGGGCCTTGTTGTCCGGGGTTACCAGGGGTACCAGGCGATCCCTCTGGCCCGGGAAGACCCGACATCCCTGGTTTTCCTTGAGGTCCCTACGAAAACCATGGTCCCTGATTAGACTCAAGGTAAAAAGTTAATGAACCTAACTAGATTTGAGGCTATCTTAGCAGTCCTGACACTATAACGAACCGAGTGGTAAGATTGTCATTAGGGAATAATACGGCGGTGGGTTCACATTATTCGGATTGGCCGTGCACGTATCCGATCACCGCGTCCTATGTAAACAGGCCAATTCGGTTATAGATTTTGATCTTACCGAATGTCTCCGACGCTTTCCGTCACTGACCTATGTAAATAGGAAAATTCGGTTAACAGATACTGTCAAACCGAATGTCACTGATGCATTCGGTTACCGACCTACGTAAACAGGCCAATTTGGTTAGCAAATTGATGAACCAAATGCGGTTGACGCATTCGCCCTCCAAGCTAATGTAACCATTATACTTATACCATTACCCACGTACCCACTCACACATGTCTGCTTCAATAATTTCATACTCTTAGTTTTCGGCTTGCCAAACTCGGGAAAAATACCATCGCTCGAATTACGACTTGACTTTTGTGAGATTTGGAGGAAACAATAATGATAATATCGAAAATCCCATTAACATAAAATGTAGTATTTAATGCAGGGTAATGAATACTATCCGAAATCACTTTGCATACCTGAATGCCGATAGGCCCCATAGGTCCTTGCGGGCCTGGCGACCCTGTGGCTCCAATCGGGCCTGGCTGGCCATGTTGTCCCGGAGGCCCCGGCTGACCCGACGCTCCTTTAGATCCAGGTGGGCCCTCTACTCCGGGTATTCCAGGATAGCCAATCAATCCAGGATACCCCCTTTGTCCCGGAAATCCTCTTGGACCCTATTAAGTAGTATTAATATTAATCATATTCAACAAGAATCTTACTTGAATCCTTAATATATATTGTATTATCATCAAATTTTGCATGTTTTTAGGGTTCCGTGAGAAAGAAACCATACCTGTCTCAATGTTGGTCCTGCCACCCTGCGCCTCTATTCTACTGTGTAAAACCATATTGCCTTTGGATTCGGTGTTCAGCTACCAGGCCAGGCTTCGGTGGCCAGGCGTACATTTTTAAAGCTTTTTTAATGAATCGTACTCAAAGGGCAGATGGAAACTTTATAACTTAAAATGATCGTTAAAATGCTCGTTTATTTTTAAACCAAAAGATAAACAACTTTTGATGTCTAATCCAATGATTTTGGAGTTTCATTACTACGAAAACTATCACTGCTTAATAAGAAAATGTGTGCCCAATACTTGAACGAACTAAATTTACTAGTTCATTTTTTGGATTCTACTTCAATAGGTGAACTCTTAATTGATTTTTTTGGTTGATTTCATAAATTCCGTATGCTAAAGTTGAACCAAGTAAATCCAGTCGTTCAAGTTATAGGCATAGTTTCGTAATATGAACACTATGTTTATTTTATTTTTTACTAATATTATAAATGTGAAAATAACTCTGTTTGTCTGTTTGTCAATTAGTAAAAGTAGTTATTGATAAAAAATCCCAATTCGTTGTTTTTATAACACTTATATGCCTAAAAATAGGAATTATGTAGGTAAGTAATATTAAATAAATGTAAATAATTAAAAAATAAAGTCTGATTTCGTTAACTTGCATTTTATTTCTAAAAGTTCCTAAAATAATAAGAGTAAATAATAAAAGTTACTTATAAAAAACGTAAAGCGGAACAAATTATTAATGATGATTTTATTTCAGAAGTCCAAATGCAGTTAGTACACAACGAAATCACGATAGGGCATGCGTTAGACAAATTAAGAACATAGTTTATCATCTTTGAAGTTTTTTTTGCTTAAGATAAATAACAAAATATTTGTTATATTTTTAAGTTTTAACATGAATTCGTTTTTGCCAGAGTTTAATAAAATAAATATTTGTATCTGTTTCCATTTTTTTTCTATTTTTCCATCAAATCCCAGCACTACTAACGGTGGTATGGTTCAGTCCCACCCTACCCCCAGGGGTATGGCTATGGGGGTATGGTGGGTCTGATATGAAAATTGCAATGCCATAGATTTTTTAATATGTAAGTTCAACTTTTGAAATAATAGTCATCCTCATGCTAGACCATATACTGTACCGTATAATGAAAAATATTAGGGTGAAATTGGTTAATTTCACTGAGAAAAAACTATCTAAAGTTGGTGTAGTTAATCGTTCACCTTTTGGTGCCCGAAGCCTGATATTGAATAAAAAGAGCTTACTAAAGAGAGTTAACTTTCAAGCGTGCATATTATTATAAAGTTAAATATTTAAATGTGTATGTTATCTGTTCAGCAATAATGTGGATTTATAAAATAGACCGTATGCAATGTTTTTAAATTATAAAAATAAAAACAGAAGTAGCAAAGAATACATTTAAAAAGTAGGGATTTTGGTGAACGTCATTGCGTTTTTTATAATGATATTTACATTAAGGAATTGTGCTTTCAATAGACGTTAAAAGTCGTAAACGGTGCTATGAAATGAAACGTTTAGCTCGTAATAATATGTGATAAAAATAAAATTGAAGTGACGCCATCTGTGTTCCTAAGGGGTGAAAGTTTGCCTGCTCTGCAGGTATAATCTTTTACTCTAACACTGTGTACGGTGACTTGCTTCTACCACAAAATGAAGCATGTATTCAAAATTACGCCGTTAAAATAAATTGGCGTCTTAGACTCTGTTTAAATCATTTAGATTATATACATTTTCGCTTAGTGATTGTAACCCCCAAATCAATTAATATGTGCTGTATGTGTACTAACCAGTTCTCCACTGAGCCCAGGAGGGCCGCCAGCGCCGTCGTCGCCGGGCGGGCCGTCTTGCCCCGGAGCGCCCGGTTCTCCTTGTAGCCCCGGTGCGCCTCTTTCCCCTTTATCCCCCGGTAGACCCATCAGTCCAGGGTAACCAATCTCGCCCTTCGCACCTGGTGCTCCCGTAGATCCCCTCTCTCCATCCCTGCCTGCGTGGCCGCGGCGCCCCAGCCTGCCCGGTGGCCCTTGAAGGCCACGAGGTCCCGGTGGTCCCTTTAGTAAAAACAAGAATTAGTGAATAGATCTAAGATTTCATTAATTATTGTCTTAAGTTAAATAATAGGTCGAACGACCTTTTGGTTGCGACTTTGTACGATTCTACTTTCTAACTCTATACCTACGTGTTTTGAGGCTTTCTACTCAGACTAACTTACCGGTTCTCCTTGGTCTCCTTGTTCTCCTTTAGGTCCCTCAGGGCCAATATCACCCTCAAATCCAGGCAGACCTGTTAGTCCCATAGGTCCTTCAGCTCCTCGCATAGCAGCCTGTAAAATAAAAGGATAAGTTTTAAGTCGGTTCGTGACAGTTCAATATTCTAATATATATAATATAATCCAAGGACCAACCATGTGTTGAGTCAACATTTGACGTAAAGCTTCTGCTTGTGCATCAGGGCCCTTCTCGTTACCAGATTGGTGAAGCTGTAAAGCGAAAAAAATAATTGAACTACCTGTCGTTTCCATCTTTATCATTATTAGAAGTGAGTAATTTATATTTCACGTTAAATTGCGAAAGTCTACTTTGACTCTGACTGATACCAAGTCCTTTAGAACTAATGTAAAGGCACTTAAAACAAATTTTAAAAGTACCGTTTTTCAACTCGCGTTCTTAAAACCGCTAATATTGATATCGTTAACGGTATTAGAACACCTATAGCGTAACCGAAAAATGAAAAATGTTCTATATTTAGCGATAGGTACACAAATGTTATTTTATAATCATTATAGCATTGTTATTACCATGGAACTTACGATCATTCCGGAGGTCAGTCTTGGCGTTCAGTGAACACGTACATCCTAATTTGTATCATAAATCGATAAAAATGTTTTAATTACAATTGATATGACGTAAATTAAACAAATTTATTTATGCGACTTATAATGTGCTTGAAAATACATTTTGTCTACTCGCGTACCTACTATATACCTACCGCAACGACTGATATCATTTACGGTATCAGAATATCACCTAGTGTAAACGAAGCGTGAAAACAATTCTATAATGAGCGTTGCCATGGTAATAACAGTTCTATAAAAGTTGTTTATGTAACTGGTACATAAGAATCTTCTTAAGGTACGAGTGCCGAGGTTAGATAAGAGCGCTCTAACTTCGGCACTCGTACCTTAACATCTAATTATGTACCGTTACGTACATATTTTTTTCTAAAATGACATCGACCAGTCGACCACAGAGAAAAACTACTGCGTCATACGTCATCCAGCCTAGTTTATTTATATTATTTTTTATCGTTCCCTTTTGATTATTAAATATAATGATCTTTGATACACATTTCGGAGATTTAACACAATTATTTCCTTTTTAATAATTAGAAAAATAAAGTATTGAAATTGGACAGTCAATTTTATTAACCAAACGCCATTGGTGCTATAGTATTTTTAATTAGTCTGTGGTGTCGCCGTATTGCAATTTGACAAAATCGACGAATCAATTAATTTTATTGATCTGTTCTTTATTATTATCTCTTTTAAAACTAAGTAGTAACGGATTAAATATTTTGACACATTTAAATTGTTTTAAGCACATTTTTGACAAGTATTAAGTATATAAAAATTGAGATGTCGGTTGATGTTACTGATATTGTTCGTGCGTGTAACCATGTTATTAATAATGCTATAATTATTATTATTATCTACCAAAACATCTGTTAATATTCATCGATTTGTTATACGGTTACCATAGTTATGCTAATATGGATATCAACAACGGTGGTTTGGCTCGAATAACTAAAAAGTTCAAGATGGTGACTACTTTTATTTTTATTTTGTTAACGGTTTCATTGTCAAAGACCACACAGATCCCCAGATATCGGTTTTGGAAGCAATCAGTCGAATAATTAAAGAAAGAAGAAATAATATAAAATGCAAACCATTCGTTTCGACGCGACACCCGTGTCTTATGCTATGTCCGCTTAGCGGTCTGTGTGAGTGCGTCGTTTCGAACATTCGTTCGTAGTTTCTTTACTGCTTTAGTTATATTTATTTACTTAGTTGTATATATTGGTTTGATGGAACAATAAAATTGACAACAAAGAGATTGGTAAGATAAGATAAGATCAGATTTCTTTATTTGTAATAATCATACACAGTTTTACATTAATATAGATATAATAATATCAGATTCAATAGGATATAAACTGTTCTCACTATAAATTTAATTTCATTATGTCATTCAGAGTTACATTAATGAATAATATCATTAAATTATTATGTCATTAGGTACTTAGATTATTCGACACATTTACTCAACTGTTAAAGAACTCCTTTGATAGAACTGATAGAGTAAAAAGCTGTTTGGCAGCAAAATGCCGTTAATTTGCATTTGAAAATGCGGTCAGTTTTTGAGTACTTGATAGACTCAGGTAAATGGTTATAAATGCGGGCACCTATTATGGAGAGGGACTTTCCCGTTTTCTTTAGTCTGTGTACGGGGACGGCCAGTCCTGGTTTCCTCCTCGCAGAGAAGCTTCTGCTGGGTGCAAACTCATCAGGATTGCTCCTTACATATTTGCCAAACTTAAATATGTAAAGAGAGGGCACTGTCATGATGACCAGGTTGATAAAGAGCTGCTTCGCCGACTGATCGCGGGGGACGCGGTAAATTAGGCGCATGACCTTTTTTAGAATGAACGGCCTGTCTCTGTCAGCCGCCCAGCCCCAGAGGTCAATTCCATACGCTAGATGCGCATGGAAGTAAGCAAAATAGGCCATTAAAAGATTTTGCAATGACAATTAGTAGTTTGCGGGATGCCCCTGTCGTAGGTCGACCCTTCCGATACGCAAACTGCTGACTACAGAGAGACCCATTAACTTCCAGGAAATTAGCCAATCTCTTACGTAGTCCTACTTCAAATATTTTAGAGGCAGCAGGCACGAGAAACATTAGATGATAACTTGTCATTAATTTTCTATAGTATATCTGGACTTGAAGATTTAGATGATCGAATGCGCTCATGGATGAGCGGATTCAATTCCCTTATTCACTCTTTTCAAATGTTATAGAGTGCCCGCGCGCTATTAATCCCAACCAGCGCCGAACTAACTTATCGGATCGAGTTGGTAGGTCGTCTTGTCTTGCTCGCTCGTCGCCAATCGCCCTTCGGTGCCGGTCAGAACGGTGCGTGCCGATTGGTTGATCCCGGCCGATAGAATTGACCGATGTGAAAGATTCGAATTTTATTGTCAATGATCATTCACCTTAAGTTCCCTTCCGATACAAACCTAGTACAGATGTAGTGCATAATTGTTTTCCTTCGTATTTTGTCGGAAATGTTCGTATTTGTCATGTTACTTCAGTCAACCTCAGTACTTTTTGTACTGTGACCGACTGAAATAGCAAGACACGTTCGTACGTTTCCGTGAAAATACGAAGGAAAACCATTATGCACTTAAGTTCCCTTCCGATACAAACCTAGTACAGATGTAGTGCATAATTGTTTTCCTTCGTATTTTGTCGGAAATGTTCGTATTTGTCATGTTACTTCAGTCAACCTCAGTACTTTTTGTACTGTGACCGACTGAAATAGCAAGACACGTTCGTACGTTTCCGTGAAAATACGAAGGAAAACCATTATGCACTACATCTGTAAGTAGTACAGTTCGTATTTATCTTGCTTTCTCAATTAGTTTCAGTACCCATCAATAATTCAACTGAAAAAGCAAGATAAATACGAACTTATCTGACAAAAACGATGGGAAAGGACTGTTCACCACATGTGTACGCAAGGTGACCGCCACTGACGTTTGCTTACCGGTACTACAAAAACGTGTCCTGGTGCGCCTGTGAACCCTTGCTGACCCTCGGCACCGGGTTTGCCCGGTTCCCCCTTGGGCCCCCTCGGTCCTTGAGGGCCCGGAGAGCCAGGGTAACCCCGCGGGCCCATGTAGATTCCGATTCCGTACTCGTAGTCGTTTTCTGAGGAGTCGTAGCTCGAGTTTCCCTAATGATGTAAATAATGTTTTACAATGATGCAGCACAGCAGTGTAATAAACCGGTCAATTGCTAGTTGAACTCGAGGGTTCCAGACCTACGTCTTATTTGTATGAACATCAGAATCCCCAGCTACAGCAATTCCAGTTCTTTAAAATAAACAGACCGGTTGTTTCACTTTCTATATTTTGCTTTTCGGAGTAGGTACCTAGTTTTTTTTTTAGAAGAAAATCAATGGAAAGTATGGTGTATTTTTTATATAAAATTTAAAATGTGACCATGTTGCTGGTCTCAAGTAAGTGTAAAATATAAATATGTGAAGCACAAATCAATTCGTAACATGCTAATTCACTTACTTACTACTAATTCACTTATTTAACTTTTCGTTTAAAACTAGAGCAGGCGCGGTAACAAGGCCAGTGTACTTGCTCGCTCTATTATATTGTATTACTATATATTTTTTTATTTATTATTGTGCCTGTAAAGGATGTCATTTGACAAATTTAGTGATGTGACTAGTGAAAATCGCATACATTTCTTTCGATTATCGATTCGGTTATTAAGGAAATGTAATCGATTCAGTATTCGGTTATAAATTTAACTTAATTTATTTTACTATAAAATAAGGTATCATAAATCGTCTAACATCACGCTACAACTATAACCATCATATTATGGTAAAGTCTAATAGGTGTTATTAGGCTATTTTTTGGTTTTAATCACTATTCATATGGAAACAGAGCCTTGAGAGTAAAATTTATCATACGCGTAGGTGATTCGAGTGAAAAGACCAAGACCAAGTCCGGCAGGAAAGAATTGTGGACTTGGAGAAAGCCCATGGAGCTAGCTCCACGCGCTT
The DNA here is from genome assembly GCA_923062465.1 of Acleris sparsana. Classification (NCBI taxonomy): domain Eukaryota; kingdom Metazoa; phylum Arthropoda; class Insecta; order Lepidoptera; family Tortricidae; genus Acleris; species Acleris sparsana. Next base: position 21,688,812 of record OV281285.1, read on the forward strand.
CTGCCGATTGCGATCCGATCTTACAAAATGAAATCGATTCGGTCGCAGAACGACGTTATTGTCAAACTCTTTTAACGGTCCGTTTCACATCGCATAGGATGTAAAAGTAGGTTAATTATTTGGTTTTTAACTCCATGAAATATTTTTCAGAATTCGTTTATAAAAATGTGTTAAACAATAAATATAATTTTTTGAAACTAATTTCATCTGTTGAATCAACTTTTTCGTGAAATGTAGAATCTTGATCTGTCACAGGCACAAAAATAAATTAAAAATGTAATAGGAAGATTAAAGGAAATTAACCATTGGTTTCAGAAGTAATGCGTTTGGTGAAATAACTAGTGGTCATATGGGAATAGGCTTTTCACACCACATGCTCGAAATTGCCCTAACTAACCAGCGGGTTATAAAGAGGTTAGAATGAGAGTACAATATTATAACCCGGCGGGTAATAATATTGTACTGAATCTCATTATAACCCGCTGGATAATGAGATTTGAATTCGTATGAAAAATTGTTCCATTGCTGTAGGTTTCTATGGAACTTATTTGAAAATCGAACTGGCTACATGCCATATACGCAAAACAAAGAAAATAAAAGAAAAGCAGCTATTAATATTAGCTGTAGATTGAAGTTGAAAGATTACAGTTTGAATAAAAATGTCGAGTGACGAAAGCGAAAGTGATTCGAGATTTGACGTTGTTTTTAGTAAGTTGCATTGCTTTTTATTGTCTCGCAAAAGGTGATAAAAATAGAGTATTCTCCTTTGGGATAAAGCTGTTATCGTCTTGGGCGAGCTTGAGTCCCTCGCTGCAACCAGCATTCCGTTTTAATTGCCTCGCTTCGCTCATGAATTAATTCACGACACGCTTACTACGCTCGGCAGTTAAATCTGGAGTCCCTCATTTGCTCAGGATTCAATATCGCGCCCGTGACATAAAACAGTGCTTTAACCCCTCGGTAAACTTAAGGTTAACTTGAAATTATGTCAACAGACATAATAGGTATAATTGTTTCTTTACATTGATCATTGAGATCGAAATATATGGAGTATGGCAATATTTTACTCAACAGTTTTTCTGGTAGCAATCGTACGAGTACCATTCACAAAATTTACCAGAGTTAATAAATTTCAGTTGATATTTTGCCGAAGATTTTTTCTCAGCAGAAATAAATTGGGCCATTTTCACGATCGGACGTTCCCCGCCTAATTACTGGAGCCAAATTGTATTCTCATTTAATTCATTTAATAACATAAAAATATGAACAATAAGAAGCAAAACAATATGGCGAAATGGCATCAGAATATACAAAGATACAGAGATAAATAACAGAGCTTATATATTTCGAATACCTTGAAATAAAACCATAATCTATGTAAAAAATATATGCAGTTAATTCTGACCATGTTTAGGGATAAATATTGGGCCGGTCATGCAAGAATTCACTACCGTAAACTGGGGGGGGGTACTTTGATTTACGGGGTAACATTGCCCACCCCAAAAACTATCTTTAATATTTAATTATTCTATTAAATGTTTCATCAGGACTAAGCTACTCATACAGTTATATAATTACTTCAACAATTTAAGAAGATAACAACTAAAACAGTTATCGTTTTAAGGTCGGTCAATGTTACCCCGTAAATCAAAGTACCTCCAGTTTACCGGTACTTATTCTGAAAATGGCCGAACTATATCATCATAACTTCCTAATCAGAATTTAACTGAATATTTAGTAACATATATAATTTTCACAGAGGCGACGGAGCCCTGTGGGTCTGCTTTAAAAGTAACATAATCTAACCTACTATTTTGACCTAATTTACAATGGAGAAATTTGCGACCGGGAAAAAAACAGACCAGAAAATATGCGACCAGGAAAAATAACTACTCGCTTCAGACTCGGTACTATAAGTAGTAGCCGAGCTCAATAAACCGTCGCTTCACCCGTGGGGAATAAATGGGGGAAATGCGTTTGGGTAATTAATGTGAATGGGAAAAATCGTGACTGGGAAAATTGGAGCGTTAGTAAAACATGAATTAATCATATTAAAAACCATTTGTATCGTTTTGGTTATCCAGCCGAAAGTCGACAGCGTGCTTTCATAGACCCAGTTGAAAAATTAAACAAAAGGTACAAAATATCCTTTTTTGTATTCGTCTGAAACATTATTTTAACACTAAACTTCCCCAGATTTTTAAAGTAGCAGTTGATTTTTAGGGTTCCGTAGACAACAAGGAACCATTATAGTTTCTCCATGTCCGCCTGCCCTGTTTTACTCAAGACGAGACGAGACAGAGTACTACTACAAAACCGTTATATTACATAATAAAACAATAAAATTACATTACCTACGCCGCAGGGTGTGAAATTTGACCCAAATATCGGACATCCCTGCTCTACGCGACGACACAACAGCAGTTACCATCCAGAATGCACGATTAGAACTGCCGCGAAGCATGTTCTTAATTTATAAGTAAAGTTTAGGTAAAACCGGATGTGTACATATGAACATAGGAAAGTAGTCATAAAATGTATTATATCCCTCTGCGACTGACGTGACGTCTATCGGACGTGACGCAGCTATGTGTCGTTGATTACGATCTTTTAACGCCTCGCGGCATTGTAAGTTAAACGTTGTGAAAAATACCTTTTTCGTTACCGTTTCGTTTTTTTTACCTTGTTCGAGTTAATTGCATTTTATGTTGTGTAAACAGATATTTTTAATTTTTGGATTTCTTTAATTTTCTGCCTCAAACCAGCACATTAGGAACTAATTTCAACACACGATTATTATTAATTCTATAAATTGTAAAATAACTAGCGTGTATGCACGGTACTCAAGTTACAGGTAATTTAAATTTTCCGGTATTTTTTACACCTAGGGTTGTAACATTATGGAACAAATAAATTATTTGGTTCTCTGCCGTTTCGCCAAACAACGTTTCAAAAACGGTTTCATTTGGCCAAATGTTTTTTTTTCTAGCTCTGTAAATATTTCAGGATATTTGGGTTCTACACGATGGTCCTGAAATAAACGTTGTTTGGTAGAATTTAGTACGCTCACTAAAAAAAGATTGTGTACGATTCCTATGGAAATGAGAAAACAGGATACTTCTATATTTTCAATATAATATATATGCGAGCGAAGCTGAGAACCGCTAAATTTAGATTTCCTGGCTGGTATTTTTTGATAATGATTACGTGCGTGTAGATATTTCAATAACATAAACACGCATGCATACTTTGCTATTCTTTTATATACCTGTCCAATTAAATACTAACAACATATCCGGTACTTTTTGTGACAGCCCTGATGCAAAATTTCTAAGTAATAGTACATCTTTTAAGTGCCATGCAATTAGAATTCAACATTAAAAAGGAAATTTAAAGCTTACTTTATAATGCTTTATATCCTTAAATAAGATTCTAAATCTGTAGTGTTAAATAAAATAAAATAAACGAAAATAAGGAATAAGGTATTTTTTAAGTGTCCTGTAATTTAATCCTTACAGAAAGAAGTGCTAATATGTGAATTTTAAATGCTTTTGTCTAATACTTTAAGCCTTATTTTTTTTTGCTTAGGTACTTATTAAGAGGGATAAATAATCCCTTTCGAATTTTACCGGTTATGTTATGAAATAAAAGGAAATTCACAGTTCTGTAATTGTCAAACTAAGGGAATTTGGCTCGCAGGAGTTCCGTCACGCATTCAAAATAATAACTGCTGTCCTACCCTCGAACAAAAGAAGGATGTCCGATTTCGGGGCATTTCACACCGTGCGCCGATAAAAATCTGAAAAATATTTTTTGTTTCGGGTAGGTATTGCCCTGTACATGTTTAGCAAAATATAACTTCGAGTGAGGTGTCATTGGATAGTTCTTTAAAACCATTGTGTATAATTTTGTTATTATTAATTTCCCCCCTATAGACAAAACTACAAGTAACAAAAATGTGAAAAAAATATCTTATATGTGAAAGCATACCTCTATACATATACCGACTTTAAAAGTGAAAACTATCACGACTAAGTAGACTTAATCGGTTATATTAAGTCATCTACAGTATTTAGTGAAGATAGAAAAGTGTTATTTGTGGCTTTTGAGATAGGTTTTTGTGTTTTAGTAACAACGTCTTCGGAACCTACACTACACCGAGCATGGTCCAAGGTGCTCTTGCCCGGTTTTTTTGCATTTTAATTGTATCCACTTTTTTATCGTGTACGCATTACGCCCACATTCGCATATGGGTCGTTTTCAAATAAAATGTACATAATTAAGGGCTTTAATTAAAACAAAACTTAATTGATTCCTTTGTGTGACGATAGTTACCCATATAGTTTGTATGACTAACTTTCGTTACACAAAGGAAGCGATCGTGATTTTGTTTTCAATAAGCCTTTAATTATGTACAATTTTTTTGATAACGGCCCATATCGCCATGAAAATCTGTGATTCTGCCAAAAATATTTTCAAAATTTAAGCGTATATGACGCTTGCCCTACTTTCCTTAAGAATAATTATAATGTTATCTCACTTGGATGTCCGGTGGGTGTGTGAGCCACTCTGTGTCCTCCGTAGTGGTCATAGGGGTGTAGGGCTCGGCGGCGGCGAGGGTAGTTTCCGCCCCGTCGTCGTCGCCGCGCTTTAACTGCAACCATTATCCGTGATACCTTCTCCATTTTATCTACGTATCCGTTAGTAGTTTGCTTCAGATGTGATGGCGGGATGTTCGTTATATAGTGAGCCTTGCGGAAGTGATCATTGTTTACCTCAGTAAACCCTACTCATTCGTACGATTTGCTGGTGCAAATTAGGTGAGAAATCAGCGAAGAATAAGTTTAAACCCATGTTTTAACCCTGCTATAAAGCAGGTTAAAATTTTGTTAGATTTTTTTATGAAAACAACGAAAGACTTACTCTGGGAGTAGTGACCTCAAAATGTGGTGCAGTTATCCCGGATACAATGATATTGGAAGGAATTAAATCTTCGTCTCCCTCCGCAAATCGCCCAAATATGCTGTTTTCGTCTGAAAAAAATCTTGATTAAGGGACTATAGGATGATTATAGGTAAAAAAACTCAAGTTCAGTTCCCGGCCGTAAATATTGCACATCGGTAGTCATCGCATTTCCGAATACAAACGAATGCTAATTTCCATGTCTGTCAGTTATTAGATTTATCGTTTATTACAATTTGAATTTAGAACTAAGTACTTGGTTGTTGTTTTCTTTTGATTCCCGCATGAACTATATATAGAGCTCTATATAAACTAGTTATACTAGTTTGCGTCAAATCCGGTAGTCCTGATTTTTTTCAGAGTTGTTCATGATGTTGGCCCAATGAATAACCTGCGAGTTTGTGACCTCGAGCGCCGAACGCAACTTTGTCAAAATTAAAAAAGACCGTGGTGATTTCGGACTTTTTTCAAATTTTGGCGATTATAATACTAAAGATTAGTACCATAAAGACGATTCCTCGCTTCACTGCAGCGAGCTCTGGGCGACGAGAGAGGCGGTTATCAAATCGCATGCTGCCCGTGTAGGCAACGTAAGTTGCATTTTTATTAAGTAACTTGTTTTATAAATGGTTTTGAGTTATATTGCTTCAGGTATAATTCACAATTATAGTTATGAGTAAATACTTATGTGTGAGTGCGTGTGTGAAGTACAACGTTATACATTTTACGTTAGCAAATAATACTTATTAATAAATAAAAAAGGTATGTAGTAGATGGATATTTTTTAGTTTGAATAACGTATGTAGGTGTTTCAATTAATGAGGACTGTAATTTTAGAATTATTTTACAGCAATTATTTTTCACTCAGTTATGTCTAATGCTTCCGGTAAAACTCCACAAACTGACAAATTTTATTAAAATTAAGATAGTTAATTAACCGATTACGGATATAAAATGGACTTGGAGACGTAAAAAATATAATTTAGTGAGGAAAAAGTATTTGTCTAACCCTAAGAGCCTCTTATTTTATAAAACCGCATAAAAAACCAAATTGTTTAATTTAAACGAAATTGTTTTAGACAAATTTGGATGTGATGAATGAATATTCTCGGAACGGCCCAGTTACGAGCGGTCGGCGCAATGCTTTCTCCTATGACTACTTATCTACTGTATTATGTTGTCGTTTTAACGTTTCTTCCGGAATCTTTTTAAGTGTCATTTATCCGTTAAGTGACATTTATTTCAGAAATTGTCTACTTCTTGCTAATGATTTGGTTCCCATTAAAAAGATATTCAAATCTTTAAAAACTCGTAATAGAAAACATCTTTCTTAATCCACCACAGTTTTTATTTTAGTTTATTTTCAAATATCTTTAGATCGCTCGGTTGAACAATTTGCAAAATGTCGCTTCAGTGATTCTTCCTTTTCACCGTCGATATAATCAGAGTTATTTGCAATTTTTAAAATATATTGGCCACCATTTTGACAAAGTCATATCTCCAGATCAATCGGAGCTAGACAAGTAGCCATCGAGTACGAACGCTAGGGTTTGGTGACTACCTGTCACTTACAAAAATGTATGGCATTCACGTGACATATCACTCGTTATAACTGACACGCTGTAATGTGATCATGATTTTGTTTGTCGTTACACGGTGCTATTTTGACAGGTTGAATTCAACACGAGCACTCTCACGATAAAAACGTCGTATCTAAGGGCAACTTGGCTAGCTTTTTCATTTTTGACAACTCAAAGCGATATGTGATCACCAAACGCTAGCGTTTGTATTTGATGCCAACTTTCTAGCCCCACAGGCACTTTACAGATGGAATCCCGCCGGTTTTTAAGATAGAATAACATGTTTGGCAACATACTTAAATTTGGTGCTGGTGTCACAAAGTGAACTATGTTACCCCTAACAGAAAGCATAATTGCAAAACACTGCGAACTTCGAAAAAAATATGAATTTTGAAAAGCTATATCTCAATAACTGTTGGGTATATGAGATAATTCTAGTCTCATATTGTAGCAAATTTAGTTGGCTCAAAAACGTCCTGAAAAGTTACTTTCAAAAACTGGTCCTTCAGGGTTTTAATCTCCAAAATCTGAATAAAGTCCAAAATTTTCGCAGTTCTTTTTTAATTTTGACAAAGTTGCGTTCGGCGCTCGAGGTCACAAACTTAGATTATTTATTGGGCCATCATGATAAACAAGTCAGCCTAAAAAACAGAACTACCGGATTTGACGCAAACACATGTGACTTTATGCAAGTCATCATGTCAGCCGAAAGACGTCCACTGCTGGACATCGGCCTCCCCCAATCAGTCCTGCGAGCAATGTGCCCCGCCCACTGCCACTTCAGTTTAGCTATTTTTCGGGCTATGTCGGTAACTTTAGTTCTACTGCGGATATCATCATTTATGATTCTATCACGCAGAGAATACCCCGAGCTTAGCCCTCTCCATAGCCCTCTGAGTGACTTTGAGCTTCCTTATGAGGCCCATTGTTACCACGCCCCACGTCTCAGATCCGTAAGTCATCACTGGCAACACACACTGGTGAAACACTTTTGACTTCAAACACTGCGGTAATTTGGACGAAAAGGTGCTGCGAAGCTTCCCGAACGCTGCCCAGCCGAGTCGGATACGACGAGTGACCTCTTTTTCAAAGTTGGACCTACCTAACTGGACTGTTTATGCAAGACTTTTTGCAAGTATTACTTATTAAATATCATTTACTCCTTTTCAACATGTTACACCAACGAAATTTATACAAATATCAAACAAAATAAAACACTTGTTCAACCAACTTCCGAAAAAGGTATTAGGTGGGCAACTAAAATGAATAGGTACATATTTATCCGACGACTGACGAAAAAGAAGTTTACCGAGGACAGTAAGAAAATAGAAGTAAGTATTTCAATATAATTTCTAAATATAATTATTTATGTTTTTAGGTTGAGGAATAATAAAATAAGCAAAAATAATCAAAAATACGTTTTAGGGTCGTTCTTGCATTTTGATCAAATCACGTTTCCAGGGTAAAACGTGGTATGATTTTAACATTTTTTACAGACCTTTTTTAATAGGGTTATTACAGCCAAAAGTACTTTCGGTACCATCTAACGCGTATAAAATTTAGTCTTTATTAAAGCAAGTATATACAAGATAAAAAACATGCCAGAATGTCATTCCCCTCCTGTTTCCAACGAGCATTCAAAGGCTTTGATATTATTTTATTCTCTTTTTTGTTGCAAGTAATTAAGATTAATCTCATTTTATCATGTTAAGTAACAAATAAACAATGTATAATTCGGGTTGATTAATTTTGAATACTGCATTAACCTTGAAGGAATCAAGGTTTTAGTTTTGTAAAATCAAAAACCTCATTCCCGTCCTCGATTAAGAACGTGCAACTTTTAAGTGACTTGAGGACACTCAACGACGGCATGAACCAACGGCGCGCCTCCCATCCGCGCTTCGAGCACCACATCTCTGAGCGGAAGGGCGCTAGAAGCCCGACTAAAAAAATAAAGATGATATTGTTGCATGGAGAGAAATGTATCGCGTAAACTTCATCGTCATCCTGCGTCTTATTGAGTAAGTAATTTTTTCAGGCTATTCGTCTTAGTTTACCGTGATCCATGTATTGAATTGTTATTGCATATTAAAACTAGTAAAACATGCACACCGGCAACATAATCAAAAGGGCAAATACTCGTTATCTTCCGATTCATTACCTTCCATTTTACGGAAAAATTGGAACGGAATGAATATTTCCTCCTTCCTGTTTCCAAAATAATCAAAGCTTTCCAAGGTTATTCTAATATTATAAAACCGAAAAATGTGGGTATGGTCAATTTTTTGATTGCCCATCCTGCTTTGACGCTTTTTATCAAAATTGATCCGAGAAGTAGCTTGCAAACGGTTTTTGAACAAACAGTAATGTGAGTTAAATTTTACTTAATATATCCTCCTTATTAGTGTTTCGTACCTCAGATAAAAAAATACGGAACCCTTATAGCATCACTCGCTTGTTTGTCTGTCTGTCTATCTGTCTGTCTGTCTGTCTGTCCGTATATCTGTCACAGCCAATTTCCTCCCAAACTACAGGCCCGATTGAGTTACAATTTGGTACACATAATGTAAGTCGGTGACTTAACGACGGACATGTACCGTACCTAGTCGGTTACTAAGTTCTGTTACTAAGATTAATTACAATTTAAAAAAAAATTAAAGCAGTTTTGCATAAACCTGTATAGTAATCAAAACTTTGATTTATATAGAATAATAATAAAAATAATGTATTCAAAACTATTGCAATTATTTGATGTACGAGCTTGAAGTATTCCCATTCCGGACGATAAAATCATAGTTAAAATCACGCACGACGATGATACTGATAACGGCCCCAACTTTTGTAAGAGTTCCTGTAGAGAGTTCAAATTTGCGTGACATATTGAACAGACTTCTAGCTTGAAATTCTGATACGAATGTATTCAAAGCAACTAAAGATCCGCTTGGACACCGGTCAATCTTGATGACTCATTAAATCGACTTTAAAACTTCACATGATTTTGCAGAAATACGAAAACACACCAAATATCTTGCTTCATAAGTTGGAATTAAGTCATGTTGAGAAATATAATTTTGGTCTCTAAACATATACAGAGATAGGATTTTTTATAATATTATACAAAAAAAGTTCTTTGGTAAACAAAGACTAACTTTTAAGCGATTTCAAAAAATGAAATTTACAGTTTACAATTTCATCGATGCCGGCTGTGAATGTTAAAATATCGTATCGGGAATTGCGGAAACTAAGAAAAAATATTAATTGTTTTTCAAAATGTATAATAAATGTGTAAATGTGTAATGTATGTATTAAGCTTTTAACTTTTATACATATTGAAATTAAAAATAAACATAAGTTAGTTTTATTTGCATCAACCTTAGTAACAGAACTTAGTAACCAACTAGGTAACTAAATGAATTTTATACATTTGGGGGCCACTTTTTGGGGCTAAATTATAAAATAAAAAAAAATAAAAAACTATATCGTGTGACTGTGTGACATATCAAATGAAAAGGCTTGTTACGATAATCCCAATTTTTCCCAAGTTAAGAAGTTGTTTAAGAAAACAACCCCTATATTTCCGTAACTGGCCCATTTTTTTTGAATAGTAGTGAAAATAGTCCTGTAGGAAAGGATTACAAGAAAATCTATAGTTTGATTCTTTTCGGTATGTTTCAATGTCCAGTTTAAACTGATACGCACTAAGTATGCACTCCCGTTAGTGAGCGAGTGTGTATATTGCTGATCTTGCTAATTTCATGTTGTTTTTTTATTTTATCCTTTGATAATTACATTCACGTTAGCATGTAACTTGCATTGGACGCATCTTCCTTTATACCATACCATCATTTGTTAGTTATTTGATATTTCAGAGACTACAATGGCAAAAACAAGAAGTAATAAGTATATAAAGTTTTAACATTTTTACATGACAATATATACTTTGGACTGGACGCGACCGCACCCTTTCGCATCCTAACCCCGACTAGCAAACATTATAAAAGTAGTGTGCGACAGAGATAACGCGCTTTGAAGCCGAAATTACGTCAAATTTGAAATATAGAATGTCGAACGGTCTATACAGGTATGTTAACTACTTGCGAGAGGTCATTTACTTAAGTTTTACACCTACTTATACCTATTCGGAAAAACTGACCCAAATTGAAACGACATTACAAACCTGAATCAGTTGATGCGGGATACTGTCTAGTAAAACCATAAACGTTGGGGGTATGCCGGTTAGGGTGGAGCGTGCTCGCACTCCCCGTGTCTACTCCTGGGGTGTTCCTTTCGTCTGACCGGTTCCTTCCGAAATGCCCATATATCCTTGGTCCATTTTCATCTGAATGTAGGGTGTTTTCATTTTCATCAGGGTAGTTAAGTGAATCTTCATTCGTTCGGTCGATGTAGGGCTTGTAGTCAGACCTTATTCCAGTGGCAGTCGAATTGATTTCGTATGGCCCGCCATCGCAATTGGGTGCGATCTTGTTACATAACTCGTATGCAGTATCTGGTTTATTGCTAAATTGCAATAATTCTACGTCACCCTGGAATAACTAAATCATTAACCATTTGTGCTGTTATTAAAGTACCTAATGTGGATTAATCCTTTATTGGGTAATGACATTGATATCGTAAAATCACAATATATATTTTATCAAATACTTGTCTTAATACGGGCGAGTTTAGAAAAGTTATTAAAAAGTCTAAATTTCAAAGATTCTGAGAAAAACTATACCCGTCACAACAAACTGCCAAATGTGTGGGGTATTCTTAATGTCCGCTGTGCATGACGATACCAAATAATAAAAGAAAAGTAAATGAAAAATATAGTATTACTCATTTAAACCGACGCTCGCGTAAACTTTTAATTGGTTTAAATAAAGTGATCACTATAAGTTGATCTACGAGTTTGACGTGATGTAGGACATAAGTAAAATAAAACTATTTTAACTTTGGGGATTATTTGCGGAGCTCTCTCGTGGGGATGTTTAGGATATGGGAGAATTATTACTCCAGTTAATTAATAGGTACTATCCACATTCCTTTAATTTTTAGGTTGTCCTACTGCGGAACTCTGCCCGCTTGGAGTCGCGGCTGGCCAAATCATGACCTGTCTTTAAGAATCCTCTTGGTGAGCGCTTCGTGCGCACTCATTATTGCGTTGTCTCGGCTGATTCTGTCCCCTCCCTCGTGTGAAAACTGTTGTTATTGTCATTTGGCTCTCTTTCTGTATCTTTACCGTGGATGTATTGATATTTATGTATATGTATTTATATTTAGATAGGTACCTACCCACCTATTTATTTGTGTATTTCAGATATAAATATATATATAGGTACTTATATAAGTTATATACTTTATTATCTATTTATTTCTGTGGCTTTAATTTAGCTTCTAAGATAGTTACACACATACTTACATCCGCACAAAATACTTACATACATGCCAACAGGGCAAGTTCAATAAAATCTTTTAAAATTATAAGTTAAAAGAAAATTCGTTATCTGGTTTTTACATACATTATTTTAATATAAGGGGTGTACACCTTTTTGGTGAAGATATGACGGTGTTACCCTTTAAATATAGGTACCTAATAACGATAGCATTGTATTGTTTTGTTTTTATTGTAAGTATCAGATGTGGTTTTAGTGGAACTTACTTCGTAGTACTGGTCCGCTGAGTGCTGCGTGCCGACGACGAGCGCGCCCGCCAGGTTCAGGGTGCTGCCGGGCTTGCGGAGCAGCGGCAGGGTGCCTACCACCTCACAGTCGACCAACAGAGTCACTGAGTTGCCCTTTATACTGAGACCCAATCGGTGCCATCTGGGGAAATGGTGTCAATCACATACGCATTGTTTTAAGTGCATGTTTGAATATAAGTTGCTAGCTTTGTGTAGTTAATTCCTGAAAGTGTAACATACATTAGTGAAAACTTTGTTGGCTTATGGATAACTCACCTGAGTTGTAATATTAATCTATAATGTAAGCTGTTTGTTTTCATTAATAAATAATTTAAAAAAAAACGTAGGTATGATTATTTTTGCTTATGTATGAATATGAAAACTTATAATAACCCTAACGACGGATAAACCCGGGGCGCGCCGGGCGGGGTAGAGTGCAACAGTATGAAGCAGCGGGCCCTCGTGGACAGAACCGTGGTGTGTCCACAGGCTGCCATGTTACTCTTAAAGACTTTTTCTTCTTTTGAAGCGTTATAGATAGCGGGTGATATTATTTTCGGAATATGTGTTATGACGGCGGATTTACTAACTTATATTTTTATACAAAAAGAAATAGTGACGGATACAATACCCCACACGAGAAACGTTTTTGTTCAACGTATTTTAATTTTTGGTGTATCGTCAAAATGGTAAACTATACAAGGGTCAAGTCTGTTAATGATTATTAAGGCCCGAAACTTTGGAGGCGGCTTACAACAAGTTGTAGAGAGATCACCGCTGTTTATCGATGTTGTCAATAAATCTTTAGTTTATTTATTTATTTATTTATCTTTTCATTAATTAAACCTCAAATTAACCGATGACACGTACAGGGCTTGGAAACATTTTATAAAAAAATCTGTTACTACCGGTTTATTTCGCTTTAGCTCCGAACTTTTCTAGAGAACGCGAAAGTCGAGAATTTTATTAACCAGTTTAATCCACGAGCGGCGAGTCGAGAAACCAACGCGTTCGTAGCAACTTGTTTTCTTGTCCTTGTTGTGAAGACGCGCGCAGTATGCGTAAATGGATCAAACGGTATTTTAGCTTGAAACCGGTTAATTCAAAAATAACTTTATATAAAGGTTCCTCCAACAACCGGTTCAAAATACCGGTTTATGCGATCGGAACCGAAATGAGAAGGTTTTGCGTCAAGTAAGTACATATTAACGAATTGAAAATTTAACCGGTATCCGAGCCCTGGGTACGTACTCTTTTCAGCAGTTGATGATGAAAATAGTTCGAAATATCGGAAAGTTTAATTGGTCTAAATTGCTTTATTGAAATCAGTATAATTACGAATACCCTTACCTATACACGGTGGAATTTAATCGGTGAACAGGAACCCATTTTTCTAATTCAGTAATCGATGGCGGTCACGTTTATGTAGTACTTAAGTGGAACCAAGTTTTTTTTTATCATAACTAATTTTTAAGTTGAAATTAAAATTTAATTAAAATTTATTGTCACCCTACTAATGGTTTAGTCTGAAAAGTTTAATACCTCTTTTCAAACTATCAGCCATAGAAACTTAAAACATAAATGAGCAATAAGCTGTCAATTTGTCATTGTCAAATTCATAACAAATTGCTTCAAATACAGATATTGGTAAAAAAAAGAAGTTGGTAAATGATTTTTGCTGTTTTATTTATGAATTGCATGTCAACTAGTCAGCAGACAATAAAGATAAAATGCATTTCAAGTTAATAAGGTAGGTACAATCATTGTTGTAAGGTACGGGTAAGTACTACCTATTATCTATCACATGATAACAAATCGTAACGTAGATAACAAATGGCGGCAATCATTTATTGACGTCTGATCTGTCTAGTTTCCCGCCAAAGCCAGCAAGCTTGACGTATGTACACTTACGAGTAACTTCCCTTCAATAAAAGTAGGGTGTCCATTTATTCAGTCAGTATACATTTTACCGATGTTAATTAAGTCTGATTAATTAGATTGTGAGCTATATTGCACGAGATCTCACGTATTGGTTTCTATGTAGATTGATAATTAAGATTTTTGGATACCTGATCACCGATTAAATTCCGCCGTGTATTTTAAAACTTAAGAATAGATCCCACTACCGAGACCACTTAACGTTAGGTGGCGTGTTTGCCTACCCTTTTATATTAAAACAGAAAATAGGTAAGTATTATTTTCTAACTCCGATATTCGTTTTTTTTTAAATTATCTATAGCTGGAAAGCTTTTTTTAAACTATCATCGGAAAATTTAAGGTTTTAAATAAAGACATAAATAAATAAATAAACTATCGAATTGTCGATAAAATCGACAAACTGCGTTATTCTTTCCCTACAACTTGTCAAAAGCCGCCCGCAAAGCCCGGGCCCTAATGGTTATGCCCCCGATAAAAACTAGAAATACTGGAAACAGGTCAAGTGCGGGTTGGGCTCGCGCTGACTCGATCAGAAAACGAATTCGAATCGGAATTTTTTAAATGATACCTAGCTACCTACTGTGCGGATGTACGGAACCCTCGGTGCGCGAGTCCGACTCGCACGCGCTCACTCACGAACACTGGGTTTTCCAACTCTACGGACGAATTATTAATCTGCGAGTTAAGTGAGGTTGTCCAGTCACCGCGTACAGACAACAACTTATCTCGTATAGGGCGCGCGTTCTCAATTAAATCAAGTCAAATTTTTCACATTACACCATTTTAGACGATAATTCTGTTATCAAATTATAAATGTAACATATGATTGAAGTCCTATTACCTATTGCCTAGTATTTTGCTGAATGCTATTCTAGTAGTTGTAATAGTTTAGTGTGGTTGCCTGTTGTCGGCGAGGTGCGCGCGGAAGGTGAGCATCTCGTGGTCGGGCGGGTCTCCGGCGGCGTCCTCGTAGTAGAGCTCCACCAGCGGGCCCAGAACGAGCTGCAGCTGCTCGTCGCCCGCGTCTGAGTACACCATCAGTAGCGGGTTCTGCTCGCCGCCTGCTTACAATTCATACTCTAAGGTCAACTAGATTATTTGAATGTCATTCGGTGACTTAAGGTCACAGCTTATTAGAACCACCCGGCACCCGACCCGCACCTTCTCGCATCGATCTGTGACCTTTCAGCTCGCCAAAATGGCCGATTTTTACTAATTTATAGAAATTTGTAGGTATTATTCAATCTTGCAGGTGATAATACGGAACAATCTACCCATCACTCACGTACAGAGTAATCGATTGGGGAAATTCTGTTGATGTAGGTACATAAAAACATTACTTACATAATAATATATTACAGAAAAGATTATTATGGACAAATCGATCGAATGTTCATATATGAATCACTGTAAATCGTCTTCCGTGTGAAGCGTTTCTTGACACTTACAGGCATCTATACAGGGTGCAACAGGGCGAGTGGATGAAACGATGCAGATCGCTAGAGGTCGACAAGACCTATCGATTTCACCCCATGTATGTTCAGCGATTTTCTACTGTTTTAAAGTTATTTAAGGTTTTGTTAAATTTTACAAATAAGCAGGCCAAATCATCAGAAGTGGATGTTAAACATTTTTATAATAATCATGTAATGGGGCCCTACAGTAAATAAACTATTTAAGTATATCCCCATAAGTCACCAGACCTGATACCCATCCTTTATTCCTGCACAGTCACCTGTTTATCCAGAATACATCTAACAAGAATAAACTTATTGACTCTACGTTAACAATTAAGCTACTACCGACTAGCAGCTATGACCGTCTTCAAATGCCACCATCAGATCAGTTCTTAGACATGATAATACTGGCTTGTTACCGCGTTTACAAGTATCTACTAAATTAATTTCGACTCATCTATTAACAGACCCTGACTCCAACTAAAATTATAACAATTAAACTTAACAAACAAAAAAACATGTGAAGTTAATTAAAACCTTAGTTAATTACGACTTAAATTAACAGAGATTAAAGCAGTTACTTTAATCTTATGTTATATATGTTAACTAACAGCCTCGAAAGTTTGAGTTAAAGTCAAGTTTACGGAAAAGTCCATTGGATTTTTTATGATCACGTTTTTAATTGGATACTCAAGAGCAACTATTCCACTACCTACAAAACAAAAATCTTATTGTTAGCTGTGCCTTCAATTGTTTAGATTAAATTAGCAAAATAGGGTCTTAGTGAAATTTTAATAATACTTAAGTAACTTTGGAACAGTAGATAATCACTGAACATACACGGGGGGGGGGAATAGATAAGTCTTCACATCCTCTATACACCTGCTTCGTTTGATTCTCTCCTCCGGCTACACCTGTATTCTAAAATTTATGCCTATTTGTAAAAATAAAAACATTTTTCAAAGCAATCATGCAAGGGTAATGTCCGATTTCAATATAAATTATATAACATGATACTTCCGAAACCTACCACCTCCACGTATAAGTAGAGTGTATTCATATCAGCTATAGATATTTTTAACAAGCTTCCTAGAGAATTTAAAATCCTGGAAGTAAATACATTCAAAAGATCTTTAAATAACTTTATGGTTTTTATTTGTCTTTTATGATTTAAATTAATTTTACAGTATTTACGATATTATAAACTTGTATTTGTACCTACTTAGGTTAAAATTTAAATGTTATATTCTGTTTTAAACACTAAATTATACCTATTCTTAACACAATTGCTATGATAGGCGCCCTCAGTCACTTATTGCGATGTATGTAACGAGCGAGTCGTTCCTGGAGGGAGACGATACTTTATGCATAAGTTTACGCAAGTGTAACAAAAAGCAAGCTTTAAAAAACCCAACTGCTGTTTAAATAATGTCGTCAATATAACTTTAGTTATAATGTATTATTGTTTTCGCCAATTTCACATTTAAGCCGTGACACTCGTGGCGCTACCGTGCTCGGGCCATGCGTTTAGCCTATTTTGTCGGGGCAAGCAAGTTACCAAGAATGGTTTCTAACATGTCTCTAAAGACACGGCGGCTTAACTTGGAACACAACAATGTATTTTTCTCCCTTATCTGACCTAACCTAGCTTAAGTTTGATATTATGTCAATTTATGTCCAATTTTTACGTCCCTGACAGATTTTTCTAACACGGGTGGATCTGGACTTGCTTACTAAAAAGAAGGTAAAAAGGTCTTACACAGTGATAAGCTTATTGCAAGAAAACAATAAATAGTGTCAAATAAGTAAATAGAACTGCGGAGTTGGCACCCACACAACAACCAATCAAACGCTCCGTAGGCGACCGACACGTTGCCGCGTGGAACATTGTAGCTTTTAAATCCAATAAATAACTCTTTGTTTTCTCATTTAATATAAGTATCTTTAGCACGTGTCGGGTTAAAATCGCTGCTGAATTTATATAATACGAATTATTCCGTAAAATTAATACAAAATAGTGCTTATGGCAAAGCCCGAAAGTACTTGTATTGATTATTCAAATATAAAAGTCAAATAAAATAATCCCTTTATAATTTCACGAATGTCCAAAATCTGAACAAAAGCGGAACAAACAACAACGGTACGTAACTAAATAAAATTATAGAAAAATGGTGTCTAAAATGTTATTTTCAAATAATAAACGATGTAATCGACTAATTATTTTTGGTTTTAAATTATAGTCTTTAATGCCGCTCATAACCTTCTACTCCTCGGACCAGCGTCCAATTAATTGCTGCGTGTCGACAACCTGATGAAAACCAAACATATGATAATATTTTTATAATTAAAAACAGAATCTGCTGTTGTGGGATCATTTTATATAATCAGCTGTACACGGTTCGGACACTGTTCGTCACACTTAAAGAGGGTGTCCGTCCAAGCGGCAGGCCCATTTCACAGGTAAGGGGGTTCGCATGAGCGAAATTGATTATTTAATATGTATTTTTATGTAAGCATTCTGCTCGGAGATCTTTTTCTGTTTTCATTATGACGTAATGAATGAATATTGACATTATACATTTATTGTCGCACCTAAGGCTCACAACATGGCAGTGTAACCACTAACGAGACAGCCTGACGGCTTAGCAGACACGCAGGTCTGGGGCTCTGTTCTACTTGCTAAAACCTAATTGATTTTGAAATGTTACGGTAATGATTTAAACTCGACCACCATTACTATCGAGTAGTTAAAGCTATCATAACGTCGACAGTACGATAACGTGTCAAATGCAATTAGGGTTTTGCCGAGTAGAACAGAGCCCAAGAGAGGGCTGTTAATCAAATTCAGTTTCTGTTAGAATCATCCGACGCAAATGGAGACGCTCAAGTGGCGTAAATCAATAATGATTGATGCGTTGATTTTGATCGATGGTTCATTTATTTGTGGATTCTATTGTAAGGCCTAATTTGTTTTGTGCCATTGTCGTTTCAACATTTCTCGTAACGTTAATCTAAAAAAATTAGGATCGACATAAGACCTGTGAAAATGATTTTTGTTGAAGCCGAATGGGTTCTTTATTATCAGGTACTTTCTTTTACTATACGAGTATGTATAGCTAAAAGAGTTTAACTTAACAGTTACTTCTGGCAATGCTTGTTCATCGTTCCATCATCAAGGTTAAAATCTTTCCATTTGCAGTATGCTTGTCGTTATCTACTCGTAGTACCCCATAGAATAAGCCTTAGTTTGGAACTAGATCAATTTAGAATCGTTGGGTTGTTATGAGGCATTTGCAACTTATCTCTAGAAATTAACTAAGTATGCCTCATTTTCCAGTACGTCTATAACTATTAGTCGTTTAATAGGTATTTACGGGTTAGGTTGGTCAATAAAGAAAATAAAGACTGCGGTGTGGCAAAAAATATATTCCAATCACTCGTACTACTAAACATAATTACCACTTGTTTGGAAATTACTTACTTTAGTTTACAACAATAATAAACGAGATGTATAGTTAAATATCATATATAACAATATACATTAATATAATAAACCTAGAAAACCAACTGGCCATTTTAGTTCAATTCAAGTTACAATTGATTTGAAAAAAAAACTGCAAAATCAACTTTGCACGTAGTCTTTAAATAGTTATCTACGACTAGAGCCCTATACGAGGCTGGCTTCTTCGTTTATAAAACAATCAAATTAAAAGTGGCGCACTACCCACTACGCTTAAAATAGTTTTAGCTCAATGTGCAACACCGCGTGTATTATTTATTTGCAACTTTGGTAGAAAGTGTGTCCATGGGCTTTCACCTCGAAGCCGCGGGTGAGAGGGGAGAGGGGTCGTTTAGTACATTAATAATCTTTAGTTACGTTTTATAAGTAACCTTGCCTCGGTAGCTATGCTCTCATACCTATATTGATTGACCCACATTGGAGTCAAGTCAATTGTTATAATATACATCTCTTCCAAAAACTTTACTTACCCAATTGTAGCACTACATATGCTTCTGTCACTGCATCTGAAGTTTTGCGTGCCCGTCTTATTTCTCTTATTGAAAAAATATTTGTATTCATCCCGTATAATGCATTTTTGTGCTTTATTTGTATGTATTGTTTCAAATTGATAACTGTTTTCCATTTTCACTTCGAACTAAGAAACTGTTCAACACATAATGTGACAGTACCTAAGTGACAACAAATTTCACCATAACTTTTCAATATTCTAAGCTAGTAAATGTCAGACCAGCGTACACGCGTGAGTGACATGCTTTATCTATGTACATTTATCCACCGTTGTAAAAGCAACCATAATACGGAGGCTGTAATGGGAGTAGACGTCTCTGATGATGCAGATATATATATAAAAAAAGATTGACTGTTGAGTTTTTGGCCTACTTACTGAATAAACATCTTTCATGGCAATATGTGTTTGTTAGGTCCCTCAAACTCCCTCAAAATAGACTGAACGGAGAAGATGACTAAGTCAGAAAATGACGTCCCCCGAAATACACCCACTAAGATGATGACTAAGTCAGAAAATGACGTCCCCTGAAATAGACCCACTAAGATGATGACTAAGTCAGAAAATGACGTCCCCTGAAATAGACCCACTAAGAAGATGACTAAGGGCTGCTTTTTCAATCTCCAGATAACACAATCTGTCAGGTAAATTGTAGCTCTATCCTTTTCCTTGTCATAAGAAAGATAAGGACAGAGCTACAATTTACCTGACAGATAATGTTATCTAGAGATTGAAAAATCAGCCCTGAGTCATAAAAAGACGTCCTTCGAAGAAGACCTACTGAGAAGATGACTAAGTCAGAAAATGACGTCCCTCGAAAAAGACCTACTAAGAAGATGACTTAATCCAGAAAATGACGTCCCTCGAAATTGTCTCGAAACGAAGATGACCTGCTGAGAATATGACTAACCTAGAACATGACTTTCTTCGAAATTGACTTAAAACGCAGATGACCTACCTCGCCAATAGGAAGAAACAAGAAAGTTACTCGGGATGGGGTTACTCGTAAATGTCAAAACAATAATATTAGGGAGGTACCTACTGCATTTGTAATATAACTGCGACAAGGATGGCTCATTAGCAGGGATCGGACTTACGGTGCAACACCGCGGAATATGGAGTAGGAATCTTAACATGGATCCGACCAAAATCCCGTAATCAGGTTCGCAATAAAAATGCAATTGTTGGGATATTCATAGTTAGGCATTAGGATAGAATTTAAGAAATCGCATGAACATAGAAAACGTTTGAAAAAAAAATGTACCTATGCTATTTCAATTTAATACAATCTAATAAGATATAATTGTGTGCGTACCGTATTATATCTTTTAGTTATATTCACCAAAGCCTAATTGGAGAGCATTATTAACAGAGTAATTAAATAAAATACATATACGTACAGCGAAAATATTTATTCCAAGCACAAAAGTTAAAATTTTAAGGAAATGATCAAAACGGTTTATCTCACAAGTGCAGTAATATGGAAATGCACTGATGTCCCCTTTAAACTGGTTTTAGTTTTTGTGGGGCCAGTGGGCTGCATAGTGCATAATTGATAGAATTAGGCGTGCATGCGAGCGCGTGTGCTGAATATTCCGGTGCTCGGCTCCATGACTTCCGTACAAAATAAACTTGTTATTCTATTCTCGACTGGGGACGTGTAATAAGTTCCATTCTTCTCACTCGGTGGTTTGTGTGTAATTGATCCTATTGTGCTTCAATTAGGCGCGAGCGCGACCTAATTGCGCGCTCGACGCGACTGCTCGGCAGCAAATCACAGCACGAGTTGTACCCATATTGGAGTCAAGTCAATTGTTATAATATTTGTTAGATCAATGATGATATTACGAGTACGTTACCTCTGGTTTATTCCTTATCCTCAATAAAACTTTCAAATGAGTTTTGTATTAATTAATCATCACGACGAAAAAAAAATTCTTTCACTCCATCGAAGATTGACGACGCGCAAGCCCAGTTACTAGTGCCCACACAGCGAGCCTCAGCAGCCTCGCTGCTGCGACTTATAATTTTATTAATTATTCGGCACTATACCTACGGGTTCACCTGTCATTTATTTAACTCTTTCGACCTGCTGCACCCTTTTCCTTTAGTAACAACGTCGCTATACTGCTATTCTTTATAAGATTGAAATTAATATAATATGTAGTGAACAATTTTCGACTTAATTAAGTCGATGCGTACGTTCTTGTTAGATGTTGAGATTTTAACGAATCGGTTGATTTGGTTTACGGTTATTATAAATCTTTAGTTAATGACCAACGTTGCTTTGATGTATCTACCTGTGTTTACAAATTAATAATCTACAGCTGCACGCTCTCCACCGGCCTCATTTACATACCTACTTATGTTTCTATTGGGATTGATAGCCATTATGACTCTGAGAGATCTTTTGGTTTGAATAAAATAAATTATAGATTAAATAATTATGTGCCTATCCTATTGCAGAAGTGCTTTTTTAAAGATAAAGACGAGCAGGGGCTTCCCGCAAGGGGGCTGCCTGTCACCACTCCTGTGGTGTCTCCTACTAGACTCGCTCATTAGAGAAACAAACAGAGGAGGCATACATATGCAAGCGTACTCAGGTGACGGGGTACTCCTAGTAAGGGGTAAAACCCTCAGCGTAATGAGAGACGTCATGATTAGAGGGATAAAGCAGGTACTAGACTGGTGTCAGAGCAGAGGACTAGACCTGAACCCGACCAAGACGAAAATAGTACTCTTCTCCAATAAAAGGATAGCTGCCAACTCTGACACCCATCAAAATCAAAGGTGAGGAGATAGAAACACTCAAGGAAATAAAATATCTGGGTACTAGACAGCAAAGTGCTATACAAGACACATGTAAAAGAGCAATGCAGAAAGGCAATAACAGCCCTATGGCAATGCAGAAAAGCCATAGGAAGAAGATGGGGACTAAGACCACTGATAACACAATGGATCTACAAAGCAGTGGTCCTACCCAGACTGCTGTATGGAGCCATAGTGTGGTGGCATAGAGCGAAAGTAAAAGACATAGACATGGAGCTGACGAAGGTTCAGAGACTAGCATGCCTAATGACAACTGGGGCAATGAGGACAGCTCCTACACAAGCCCTGGAGATAATGCTAGGACTGAACCCTGTACACCTTGAAGTGGAGAAGAGAGCCACAGAATAGTGGTATAGGATAAAAATGAGCAGAGAGTGGATCGGATCCGAGATGGACAAGAGACACGCAAGCATACAAAGGGAGTCAATGGTGAGCATGAACATGCTCATGATTAACAACGACCTAATAAAGAAAAGGAAGATCTTCGACAAGA
This sequence comes from Acleris sparsana, assembly GCA_923062465.1. NCBI lineage: Eukaryota > Metazoa > Arthropoda > Insecta > Lepidoptera > Tortricidae > Acleris > Acleris sparsana. The sequence continues at coordinate 21,711,779 of OV281285.1, forward strand.
AATACAGAATCCGTATAGGAGAGAGAGAGACAGTTGGGAGACTGCGATACCGGAACCCAGAATGACATGCTTCACGGATGGGTCATGGAAGTCCTCAACAAAAAGAGCGGGGGCAGGCATCTATTACCTGGAGGCGAATGAGCATACAGCGATACCCGCTACTAGGAGGCCTCACTAGTGTGTTCCAGGCAGAAGTATATGCCATCATGAAGTGTGCACAGAGCCTCAAGGAAAGAAGCGATATAGCGGGGCGCCACGTTATAATCTACTCAGATAGCCAAGCAGCACTAAAAGCGTTAGATAATCCGATAATCAAATCTTCCCTGGAGCAGGACTGCAAAAATGAACTGGATAATCTAGGCACAGCATCCAAAGTAACACTGGCATGGGTACCAGGACACAGTGGAGCAATAGGAAATGAGAAGGCTGATGAGCTGGCCAGAGCAGGGGCGGACCAACAATACCTAGGCCCGGAACCAGCACTCCCGATATCTGCAACGGTAACGAAAGGAGTCATCGCCAGAAGAATAGAGACAAAGACAAATGAGGCGTGGACTACAACTCAAGGGTGCAGACAATCCAAACTCATGATAGGAAGGGTAAATAAGAACAGAACAAGGTATCTACTAAATCTTGGTAAGTACAACCTAAGCATACTGACAGGACAGGGATCTTGACTGGACACTGTCCACTCAACAGACATCTGACAGTTATAGGAGTCAAACAGGATCCTCGATGCCCACATTGCGGCAAAGAGGAGTCTAGTCAGCACGTTCTGGCCGAGTGTGTAATGTACTCGTCACTGAGACATCACACATTCGGGGAGGACGTGCTATCGGTAGATACACTTAAAAGCATTAACCTTCAGGACGCACTAATGTTCTGTAGGAAAACAAGAAGATGGGATCAGTGCTGGATGAGAGCGCCGCAGAGCCAGTAACCTGAGGCTGGATCAAGGGGAACTGGGCGGAATGAATGGAGAGCCACTCGACCGCCCGCCTGCCTCGGCGGCGTCCCCACTCATCATCATCATCATCATCATTGCAGAAGTGCGCTTGAGCCAGTTTAGACGCAACGAGCTAGTAGAACTTTCAGTGTTTACATAGGTAGGTCTCACAGCTGACGCTTGGGAAGCGCTGGTTGTAAGTATGAATAATCTTTTATCATTTACACGAAGTAGTTTTTGTCTGATTTTATTCCCCGTTAAAATCTTAATAAAAATAGTAACTTCGGTAATCGCAGCGCAGGAGAATATTGATAGGACTGTACAGGAGAGAACATCTATATCCTAAGCGACAGCCAAGCGGCACTCAAGGCGCTGACGGCGCCTAAAGTAGATTCGAAGCTACTCTACAATGGAATCCAAGCCTTAAACAGACTTGGTAGACACAACAAAGTGAAACTGATGTGGATTCCAGGACACGAAGGCTATCCCGGAAATGAAGCCGCGGACGAGCTGGCAAGGGAAGGGTCCAAGGGCGCATACGTCGGACCTGAACCATTTGTGGCACCCTCACCGGGCACTATAAAAGCAGCCCTGAACAACAACGCCCTAGAAAACCACCAAAAAGAGTGGAAAACTACGGTAGGCTTAGGGCATGCATTAGCTCTTCATAGGAAGAGTTGACCAGAACTGGACCAAGAAACTTTGGAAACTCAGCAGAAAACCACTTCGATACATTATCGGAGTGTTTACCGGGCACTTCGGGGTTAAATATCTCCTAGCAAAGATGGGCCTTTATGACAACACAGATTGTAGAATGTGCGGCGAAGAGGCTGAGACAGTGAAACACCTATTGTGTGAATGTGATGCCCTCGCTGGAGTAAGAATGAAAATCCGCGGTTGTGGATACCCAGAACCGAACGATTTCAAGGCACTGCCATTGCACTCCACTATCCTCTTTTTGGAAGGGATGGAGGCTGCATTGGATTAAGTGCTAAAAAAGGGGTAATTACACAAAAGATCCCACAGGCTCTAAGTGTATCCGTAAGGACCCCACCATAAGATAAGATAAGATAAGATAAGAACTTCGGTAATCGTTGGACCAGGTAAAGACATACATACATAAACTCACGCCCCAGAGCTGGGGTAGGCAGAGCTACAGAATTACCTACAAGTATAAAAACTTGTAGACAATTTTGTAACCACATTTTGCACAATCGGCTAAGACGTTTACCAGCGTATTAGTGACAGGTTACTAGCCCATCCCTTAAAAGCGGGTTACCTTTGTTTCGTCAAAATATTTTTGGTCAAATATATCATTTCCCAAATTTTCATTTGCCAAACCGCTTTGTTTTCTGTAACCGTAAATATTTCAAGATTTTATAAAAACTAACCTAACCTAACCTATAGGGTTCTACACAATGGTTTTAAAATAAATTCAGAAAAATCTATATAACATTGGTTTGGCAAATGAAAAATTTGGGAAATGATCCATTTGACCAAAAATATTTTGACGAAACGGCAGGCTCCCCTTAAAAGCACTACCTACAAGCTTTTATTCACTTAGTCGCCTAGAAAAGAAAAAGGTTACAATTAGGGAATGCAAAAACCGGTGAAAATAAAAAACCGGTTAATAACCGCCTCGACGGATTCAAAACCGGTTAACCGGTGTTTAACCGGTTTTTTGCAAACTATTTGAAATCGAAGAATTACACGATAATTTTACTATTCTTGGATACTTTTGGTGTAAACGGCGTATTTTTTTAGATGTAAATAGGTATTTAAATGATTTACTCTGTTCTAAACTAATTATACAGACGTTTATTTAATATTTGCACACACAAACACCACACTTTCGTCAACTTGTTTTAACTCTAACTGAGTAGTGATTAGTGATACTAGTGGTAGCGGCAGGAGCAGGTAGCAAACTAAAACAATGGGGTTTACCCAGCCCAGCCACAAACAAACCCTTTCTGCTCTTTTTTTTAACGCGGCCGCGGCATTACTAAAACGGAGGGGGGTGGTTAATGTTTAAAGCTGTTCAATTAGTATAGGGAATAAGTACTATATAAATTAGCTCCAGCAATGTAAATTTTTCATGTAGCTCGTGTATTGTATGAGTAGTTCAGCACGTTAATGAAGAAATTAAATTAATAAAACTTCTTGCTATTCGCTACACGAAAAAAGCGAGTATGTATTTTTGTTTTTTTACAAAATAAGAATACGTTTCCTTTCCACGCTATAAGTATACGTCATTTTATAGTCTGAAGAATATTCTGGGGTATCTAATTGAGGCAATTTACAGTATTTTAAGGGCAAGTTCCAATTCGGTTAATAACCGGGGAAAGTTATGAAAAACCGGTTTTTAACCGAGATCAAAAAGTTTCGGTTAATCGGTTTTTCGGTTAACTGGTTAACCGGTTTGCATTCCCTAGTTACAATCAAAATCGATTGCATTGCAAAATTAGAATATTTTAATATTCCTTTCCTAAAACCGCGGATTTCTATTGTAACTTGGAATAAAATAAATATATACGTAGGCATTACAAAAAAATCGCGTGTTCAGTGCATGCATATTAAAAGTAAATTCAAATAAGTATGACTTTTAACAAAATTTTGGTGGGATGTATCTTACCCTGCAGTCTAACGACGGCTAGTATGGAGAAGTCTTCAGGGAAGGTGTTGTAAAACATGCCCGCCGTGAGCTGGTGAAGGGTGGCATTCTCATTGAGGTGGAAGGCGCGCAGCGCGGCACCGGCTCTGGCGCGCTGGCACCGGCCCGGCACGCGCGAGACGCCGTGCGGCAGCTCGTCGCCGATCACCGACAGCACGTCGAAAATCTCTTCTTCAACTGAAAATAAGTCTGAGAATGTAACTAGAATAATACGGGGTCTAAAAGAAGACCAAGACCTTTCGATTTGACATTCATGTAGGTAAGTAAGTACGATCAGCGACTTTTAAAAGTTACAAAGATTTGGAGTTGATCTAGATATACGAGTATGGTAAGCGATTACTAAAAGTTAAAAAGATTCTTGGGCTAATCGTTTTCTCTTTTCCGATTTGTTCCTGATTCGTCATATTCCTAATTGGGCATCATCAAACTCGACAATTTCCTAACTGGTCATATTCCTAATTGAATAATAATAAAATATAACACAACTAACCTATAATATAAATCCCTTCATTACCCCCACTTGCGGCATCGTGCCGACGACACGATAATTAATTTTAAATAATATGTAAATATATTATGTAATTATACATTTTTACATTTGGGTTTTAGAAAATATTGAACTCGAAAAGTGTAATTTTCGTCCCTCCATCCATCCTTACAGCTAGAAAGTCCTAAACATCTGCAACATATTTTAAATGATAGCACAAAAGGAAAACTATCACGACCTACTTAAAATCATCTAAGACGGCAAAAAATAATATTAAATAGAAAATTAGTTCAACTTGTGGTTTTTGAGGTAGATTTTTGATAAAAATGGCTGAATCGATTGCTCCAGTTGAGACTCGGAGTACGAGTAGTTGTAGCTTGTAGCAGGTCCTCCTCACAAGATTTCATCATTAGTTACCTACAAAATAATGAAACCATTTATTTAGAAAGCGGACCAAATGTGTCATCGTCTTAACCCCCGACTAAAAAGATGGGTGTTATAAGTTTATCGTGTGTCTGTGTATCTATATCTATGTCTGCTATGGCCCCTAAACATGCGGTTTGAGTTTGATTTGTTTTCGATGCGAAGCGATATGTTTTGGTATTGTAAACGTTTTCACATGATTAAGTAACTGTGCTGCATTTGATTCACTTATATTTTAATATGCATACCTACACGTACTTAAAATGTAGTTCCAAACTTCGGGTTCATACAAAAAAATACATACAAACAGAAACTGTGTCCAGTTACAATATTGCTTAGATAACATCCGTCGCCCTTGGCACTTGCGGAACCAATTGCCGCTGTCATTGGCTTATCGTGCCGGGGTGTTCACGAAACTAACGCATGAAAAAGTACGGCGTTGCATTACGAGAACAAGGGCTATTTATAATAACTACAAACAGCAATACCTCTGACATTGTAAAAGTGTACTCATTATTTAGAAAATACCTCATCAAATTTGCTTGGCAAGATTAAATTCAAATAAAAATGCGGAAGAATCGGTCCTGATAAACACACACATAAAGAATGCTTTCAACCTTGTATCACCTTGTTTTTGCATCGGAGGTTTAACATGAATTTCGCGTCTCGCTCAGCGTATCACAGTAAATGGAAACCCTCACACAGATTAAATACTTAAGTTATTGTTCGGAAACGTTCGCCCGGAACCATTAAAAAATCAAACATCTTAGACTGAAATCTTTGCCCAAACAAGATTAAAAATAACGATGCCTTCGAACCTTAAGAAATATATGCCCAGACATGCCTCTAAAACCGTTGGGACAAACGACAGTATTTAAATACAAACAATATTTACTCACCATTCCCTTTTCCCGCGACGAATGCGCAAAACAAAAGAAAGAAGAATCGTGCTCTCATCTGTAGAGCCATTTCAGCCCAAATAAATATGTTGAAGGGATCGTATTTACATTACGTCCCATCCCGCTCGGCACAGGGAGTTGAGTGGAGTGGAGCCGGTCCTGTGGTCTGTTCGCGCCGGCGCCGCGAGCGGTGTCTGAGCTTGCGTCGCCTCCGCGGCCTTCTCATCAGCTCGGCGTCGCTCGCGCCTGCTCAACGCATTCGTGCCACACTAATTAACATCATCACTGGCGTTCAGGGGTCGGCCACTAACTTCACATTTGGTGGCTCTTTTATGACAATAAGATAACTGAAACAACATCAATATCTTGTTTGTTTGTTCTGAATTATAACAATTTATATTACCCTTGAAAGGAAATGGAGTTATATCATACAAAATTATTCCTCCGTTGACTCCAAGGATAATAGCGTTGGGGACACTGACATATCCTTATGTTTTATTGTTTGTAATAAATAAATATTATGTTGAAAGGAGTGGAAGCCTAAAAATTACAATACTGCCCAGTTAAACAATTATGTATACCTAAGAGAATACAGGCATAGATCCTAAATACAGGTATTAATCTTTAAAACCGGGCAAGAGCATGTCGGACCATGCTCAGTGTAGGGTTCCGAAGCCGTTAGTTACTACAATACAATTAGACCTCGCGACAAACTTAACTTTGCCGTTGGAAAACTGTTCTCCCAATACATAGACATAGGTCGAGGTCAGTTTACCAACACCACAAATAAGTTACATAAGGGATAAACATTTAAACCGTTTGTAACTCAAGAACCAATGAAGTCTACTTATTGTTAGTTGTGATAGTTTTCCTACCCGGCCTGGCGACACTGTGAGGGCTCCTAGTTTTCCTACCCGGCCTGGCGACACTGCGAGGGCTCCTAGTTTTCCTACCCGGCCTGGCGACACTGTGAGGGCTCCTAGTTTTCCTACCCGGCCTGGCAACACTGTGAGGGCTCCTAGTTTTCCTACCCGGCCTGGCGACACTGTGAGGGCTCCTAGTTTTCCTACCCGGCCTGGCGACACTGTGAGGGCTCCTAGTTTTCCTACCCGGCCTGGCGACACTGTGAGGGCTTCTAGTTTTCCTACCCGGCCTGGCGACACTGTGAGGGCTTCTAGTTTTCCTACCCGGCCTGGCAACACTGTGAGGGCTCCTAGTTTTCCAACCCGGCCTGGCGACACTGTGAGGGCTCCTAGTTTTCCTACCCGGCCTGGCAACACTGTGAGGGCTCCTAGTTTTCCTACCCGGCCTGGCGACACTGTGAGGGCTCCTAGTTTTCCTACCCGGCCTGGCGACACTGTGAGGGCTCCTAGTTTTCCTACCCGGCCTGGCGACACTGTGAGGGCTCCTAGTTTTCCTACCCGGCCTGGCGACACTGCGAGGGCTCCTAGTTTTCCTACCCGGCCTGGCAACACTGCGAGGGCTCCTAGTTTTCCTACCCGGCCTGGCGACACTGCGAGGGCTCCTAGTTTTCCTACCCGGCCTGGCGACACTGTGAGGGCTCCTAGTTTTCCTACCCGGCCTGGCGACACTGTGAGGGCTCCTAGTTTTCCTACCCGGCCTGGCGACACTGTGAGGGCTCCTAGTTTTCCTACCCGGCCTGGCGACACTGTGAGGGCTCCTAGTTTTCCTACCCGGCCTGGCGACACTGTGAGGGCTCCTAGTTCTCCTACCCGGCCTGGCGACACTGTGAGGGCTCCTAGTTTTCCTACCCGGCCTGGCGACACTGTGAGGGCTCCTAGTTTTCCTACCCGGCCTGGCGACACTGTGAGGGCTCCTAGTTTTCCTACCCGGCCTGGCGACACTGTGAGGGCTCCTAGTTTTCCTACCCGGCCTGGCGACACTGCGAGGGCTCCTAGTTTTACTGCGGAACCCTACAAAACGGTTAAGTGCGAGTTGGGCTCACGTGCCGAAGTTTCCGTATTTAAGATAGAATGCTTGGAAACTGCAAACAAAATACTCATTTGTTATGAGTTATGAACTTTGTTTTCTACGTAATAAGGTCAATTTTGAGTACCCTAAATTTTAATACGATTTTCAATGTTTTTTTGGTATTTCTCAAAAATTGTCTATAGTTAAAACTTCATTTAATTTTTCCCATAAAATATAATTATCTATGCGTCTGATGGTTTGTTTGATAGATAAACTTCGACCAAACGTCATTTCATTTTTGTACATTTGTGGCTGTAAGTCGAAACGTACATAAATAGTAGATTGTTCAACAAGGGACTAAAACAAGTCATAAATGTCATAATGACACGAGATGTTTGGCAGGCGAGGGTGGCTGTAGTTCGAGGGTCATTATGGTTGTTTAGTCTCGCGTTAAACACTCTACTTTTCACTTTGAATGCGAGGAAAAAAACGACGTTCTAAAAAAAATTACAACATTTACTATAAAAAAGTTTCTAACAATTAAAACTAACAATTAGGTATCTTATTATTACTATCGTTAATCTAACATTAATGATGTTATTTGTTCCCACATTTCCAATCAATAAAAGTTTGGTATGTTTTTGAATAAATGCCACTAGATTTTGGCGGCAAAAGATTTCGTATCACCTTTTTTGCTTTCTTCTCCATTCTGGAGTTAGGCGTTAATTCTTCTTCACTGGATGATGATGATGACATTTCTGGTCCGTAATTTCTAAAGTTGCACAATTAATTGGTGAAATTTTTTAACAACGTACGCTCAATACAAGTTATGAACATCTATTCAAAATACAAATAGGAAAAAAAAGTTCCGCGGTTTTTTTGTAAAGTGATGTTTTAAATGCTTGCATATTTAGCCAACAGATTCAAACTTGGAAACCATTTTAAAAGTAATTGGACCACGCGTAATAAAAGAGTTCGGCCTTAATATGATTAAATAGATTCATACCTATTCGTAATAATTAATCGTATTTCACGAAATTAAATCCTGTTTTTAAATATATTTGCACAGTTGTCATTTTGAGGTTATTTCGACACCCAAAAATATGGTCCATACACAATCACTGAAAATGGCGATAAACCTCCATTCACAGACACCGTGATTGGCTGTTTAGGGGTTTCCAAAGTAAATTAAAAAAAAATGCTTTAATCCCTAGAGATTAATAAGGAACTTTAGTCCCGATTCGCAGAGATTTAAGTAGCATTTTAAGAGCATGAGAAGTGAAAAGTAAATTTAAAAAAAAATAGTTTTGAAATGCGCAGTTTGAGTTCTTTCATATTACACTCCATTTGCTTTTACCAAACCACTTTAGTTTTTTACTACCCATTCTAGACTCCTTTGCAATTATTTATAAAAATAATTTCATTTTATATTAAAAACAGATGCGGGCAAGTTAGTTGACCAACTATGCCAAGTCAAGTTGATAGCATTTGTCGTTGCTGAGAAAACCTGCTTTGACATACAGACAGACAAGTAGTTTCACCATAAGTGTTCCTTTTTTACCAGTTTGGTACGGAACCCTAATAATATATTATCGAGGAAGAAATATGAGGAAACCGTCTTAATTTTTCAATATTTTTCCATAAAATCTCTTTTTAATAAGAGAAGGTTTGGAACACCTGATACTTAGTTTGCATCGATTGAATCTAATTGGAAGCTCATCACAACACTTCGCCGGCAATAAATAGGAGCGATGTCTTTGTACCGGCGCGCTCGCCAGGGCTACGAAATAACTTTTTCTTTGGCATTGGTTTCAACAAATAAAAGTTATTATGGTAAGAAAAAGGGAATACGAAAATCAGAACTAGGTAGAGAAAACTAACCCGTCCGGGAAGTTACCTATATAATAAATAACTAAATACTTTTTTATTTACCAACACAAAACATTACATTGGTTAAAACAAGACACAAAATTTGGTTTACAAAAACGAGCTTAAGTTTTGCATAATTTTAACTAAGTATCCGAATTGTACGTATTTGCCTATTCGGCATAATGTAAAACATACTTTGCATAATCCTTTTTAAGCGTACTTGGTATATGTGAATAATCCGAATATATTTTAGTTTGAATGTTAAATCACATAAGTACCATAATCATTGTCTAGGCCGAATTTTATGACGAATAATTTGGTTATGCATTAAAGTCATGTTGCGTATCCATTCATTTAAATTAAGTACGCCGACATAGTTCTAAAATACAATTATTATTTTTCGGTTACGGGAGGTACAATACAATACAATTAAAGCCATTTTTTTGTAATTATGACGTCTAGTGTGATTTCATTTCATTATAAAATATTGAACAGGGAAAGTGTAAGTTTCAATAGAGTTTCGTGTGTTTCCCGTCGTTTCAGTTAACTAGCAGTTCTTACTGTTCTTAGAGGTCGGGCTACGATGGAAGAAACCGCAAGTCGATGTATAGCCATTGGGTACACAGGTTAAAATAATCCTCTTGGCGGTACTTCTTGAAAATATTCCCATGTGGGGGGGAGCAGTTATGACGCCAAACTATTTATGTATGGGAATATTTTTTTTTGGAATGCTTCTATTTTTTAATTTTTATCAACATTATCTTTGTACGTCGTCTATATGTTCAATGTTAGGCAAATGGTCATTTGAAAAGTCATTAGTGTATAGTTTTGGTTTTGTCGTGTGTATTGTCGTTTACTCGGCCGCCATTGCTCTCAAGTAAATAAGAGCTATAATAACGTTGACAATACATACGATAACACTTCAAAAGCAATATAGTTTTGCCCTGTAGAATAGCCCAGGCGGTAAAATTCAAATCGTATTTGACCTGTTACGGTATTGGTTTAAGTCGGCCGCAATAACTGTAAAGAAAATAAGAGCTATCAAAACGTTCACAATACGATAACAGATCAAAAACGATATTGTTTTACCGTGTTGAATAGAGGCCCTTGTCTCTTAAATCATAAACAGTTAGATAAGTAAGAATAAAATGTGGAAGGCTGGGGTGCGGCGCTGCGCGCTAGGGCGGCCCTCGCGGTCGTTTACCGTTCCCGGCTACGGGTATCCTAGGACATAATGCAATTTAATTAGAACCCAAGTACCTTTAGATCGTAATGTCGTTAGACTTAGGTGGGCATGCCCAATACATTAGCGGCTTTTACACGTAAAGTTCAGAACGCGGGAAACGCCACGCGCCGTTCCCATTTTCGTTCCGAACCGTACATTTTTCATTATTTTACTATCACATGTATGGTTCGGAACGAAGATTGGAACTGCGCGTGGCGTTTCCCGCGGTTCGAACTTTACGTGTAAAGGCCGCTGTTTACTCAACGTGAAAGGTACGCGATTAGAGCAGTTGATTTCGTGTTGTAAAACTCTAAAGACGATTATCGTCTTATATTGTGTACTTACCTATTTAAATTAAAAGGGTGCAATTGAAAAGATGGAGTTCATTACATCATTCATTCATTTCATTCCTGATTTTTAAATTTACATTTCATATTATATAACAAAAAAATATTAGTTTAAATAAAAAAAAACTAAATTACTTAAAAATATTTTCTTAACTACCTAGTTAAATATTCTATGCTAGATACTAGCAGATAAATACATTTTATGTAGCACCTATTGTACGTATTCACTTTCGAGCAATAAACGATTTGATTGGATTTTATATGACGAAAACACATTTTTTCGTGATATTGTTTCCTGTTAGGAGGAGAGGTGTAGTAATAGTAATTGAAGGCAAGATTCTCCGAGTTCGAATCGAAAATGTGACACTTTTGTGTATAATTAATGATCGGCGACCGACCGGCAGCATTTTACGTCACTTAAACGTCAAACGTACCGTCTAATATGAATAACTCTGTGTTGTTCAAAATAAAACTATAAATTATCATATATGTTCTATGTTTGATATAGTTAATCGATTCCTTTTAACGTTGAGGATCCATTTTTATAAAGAGAATGACCTTTCTACATCAACAGATGTGAGAGGTGCGTAGTTGCAAGCTGATATTTGAGCGTTTAAGACACGTTAAACCTTCGATAGAAAAACTGCATACAGTTTTAATATATAAACCGTGGAAGTTTAAATAGAATCATATTATTATCCATGTTAAAGGTCGAAAAATTGCTACTCATCATTATTTATAATTTAAGTATTAGTTACGATTCTTACCAAACGTAACCGGGCAAGAGCATGTCGGACCATGCTCAGTTTCAGGGTTCCGAAGCCATTACTACAATCAAATTAGACCTCGCGACAAACTTAACTTTGCCGTTGGAAAACTGTTATCCCCATACATCGGCATAAGTCGCGGTCAGTTTACCAACACCGCACCTAAGTTTTCGGTAGGTATAAACATTTAAACCGTTTGTAACTCAAATGAAGCAAAAACCAATGAAGTCTATTTAGTCATGACAGTTTTCCTATTATATGTGCTTTCATTTAAGATATTTTTCAGATTTTTAGTATTTATAGTTTAGGCTGTAGGTACACTTGGCTCCAACAAAAATTTACGCTTTAAAGCTTAATGTTTCATAAACGGATCCCTAACTCGAAAAATTGTGTTCACTAACCCGCAATATTTTTGAAAGCCCTCTCCAACGACACTACACTATGGGGCAGACGAGAAAAAAAACATACCTACGTTACGCGGTAGCGGAGGTCCAAAAAAATATGCTTCTTCAAGATTTTATTTTACGACGTTGTTGGCGTTACTAATATGTGTATGGGTTCCTAGTTTGACTACGGAACCCTAAAAACCGGATTAATTTTACCTTTGCTTAGCTGGTTAAACTTTGGATACACAATAAAGGTTGTCTGGAAGAGAAAGGTTGTCTGGAAGAGATCGCTATTTAGCGGTAAGACCGCCTGTTGTATACCTATAGTTTAAAATGTACTGTTCCGTGTTTTTTGTTTTTTGGTGTTCAATAAAGAGTATTTGTATTGTATTGTATTGTATTGTAAAATACACTTGTAGGTATACAATAATGATAATCAAATGTATCTACTCTTAGAAAGTAGACGCACAATTCGCATTTTAGAGACCGTAAAGTACTGATTAATTTCCATGTGCCAGCTGTGACCTAAATATGCGTAGGAACAAGGCTTAATTCAACAATTTATGATGTTGCTTCATACTGAGCCTATTACAATAAGATCAACTACACTCAGGAGCAAAAATAACGGGTCAGAGTGCGATTTTCATGCTAAAGAGGCTATTTCGAAGCCTTGGTTCCTCGCCAGGGAATGCTTTTAGTGAAATCTGATGGTCTATCTCTATCGATACAGGACTTCCAGAGTGCCCAACTGAATGAATCTGCGGTTAACGCCGGAATTATGCATGTTCAGAAAAACATCTAAAATGGCAATAAAATGTAAGGAAATCCAAGTGCTGACCCAAAGTCTCCCGCTGTGGTGTTAACTGGTTGTGCGATCAGTTAGGTATCTTAAGAACTTTTGACCTCCTCTATTGAACCTCGGAGTACCCACCATTAAACCACACTCAAAACAACCCCTGGCGAGGAACCAAGGCTTCGACATAGTCTCGTTTGTATGAAAAACGCACTCTGACCCGGTAATTTTTCTCCTGAGTGTACTTACCTACACTGCGTGCGTTTCCAAGAAGTTCTCTACAGTAAGTATTTCACTAGGCAGATAAGAAGTAATATTGGCATTGTAGTCAGCAGCAAAAAATGCTGTGTTTGCTATTTCTTCACACGCAACAAAAAAGATTGGTATTGTTTTACTGCTGTCAATATTCCCAACATTTAGGAACTTTAAGGTTGTGCAACGTGTCAGCAATGATTTATTATTAATCAATGAACTTCAATTAAGTAGATTCATAAAACGTCTCAAGTATCTTTATATACAGGGTGACAGGAAATTCGCCGTATTCCTTGAAAGGGGTTATTCTACAGCTAATTTGTAATGATTTAAGTCCAGTTAATCAGGGGTCAAAACTCATCGGTTTTCGAGTTATTCACGTTTTTAGATTTTCGTCATTTAGAAATAAAAAAAAGTATTTTTTGAATAGCCAATGAACCACTGATTACAAAAAATAAAAATAAATGACAAAAAAATGCAAAGTTTTGCAAATAAAAGGAATTGAAGTTAGAAGTTCTAGCAATTATTTTCCAAATTTCGTGACATTTTAAAGCATAGCTAAAAAAAAAGTACGACACTTCGCGTACAAATTACAGGAATAATTTGCTTAATTTATAAGCTTTCTAAAAAGGTACAATTCATGACATTTTAATACAAAAAAATACAATTAATAATAATAATAATAGCAGAACAGCTAGAAGACTTTACTTAGCGTACTTGACTCTAATGGGTTTGTTTGTGTCGTTTTAGATTCTCCGAGGGCTTATCTTCTGTTTCTTATCTTAACTTATCTTCTTGATGTAGAAGGCACAGCAGATTGCCTTTGGTGACACAAACAAAGGATCATTACTTTAATTAATTTAATTTGTTTGTGTCTCGAATTCGTGGGGTTTTTTGCCTTCAGTTTCTGTCTTAAGTCTTAAGTGATACTTTGATAAGTGATTGAGCAAGGTTAGGATAAAATGAGGAAAAAAACAGTTTCACTATCAAATAAACTTCAATTTTTTGCTCGAACTGTTTGCCCTGGTTTTGAATGCAAGCACGAAGCCTTTTTCGTACTTCGGTGATTGTTACTCGCCTCGAAAGCCCATCTTGCATTGTCTGTGCCGCCTCTACAATTTTTTGTCTTAACTCTTCTACGTTACGTATCAGTTTATCGTAGACCAACGCCTTCATGTGACCCCAGATGTAGAAGTCACATGGAGTTAAATCCGGGCTTCTGGCTGGCCAAGAGGTTGGGCTACCTCGACAAATCCATCTTCTTGGGTAGTTCTGATCCATCCACTGTCGTACGCCCCGGTAATAGTGAGCGGGGCAGCCATCGTGTTGGTAAATCATGTTCCTTTTTGTCGCAAGCGGCACATTTTCAAGTAGCGTCGGTAGCTCATCCCTCAAAATATGTTCATATGCGATGCCGGTCAATCGTGCTGGCAGAAATGTTTTATATGTTCCTTAATGATAATTGTAGTTTTAATATTTATAAATAACCAGTGTTTAATCGTTTTTATAAATTAGAAGAAAAAATTAGATTTAAATTTATACTTTTTTTAAATAAATTTTTAATGTTGTATGTTTAACTTATTTTGAAAAAAGCTAAAAATCATGATAACTCAAAAATGGTTCACTTTTGCATAATGCATATGGGGGTTAAAATTATCGCAAATACTCACCCCTATCACGTCCCAAAGGCAATACGTCGAATTAGAAATAACCCTGTATATTGTAACTTCTGTGGCAATGGTGACGACGGACTGTGCCGGGTTAATTCATGGTAGAAGGGGGTAGGTTCGTACTTCGTACACATGAACAGAGTATTTTAGACTCGTACCAACCTATACTTTCTGATTTTCCACATTTTACTTGAACCTTGGTAGACCTGTGATCTTTTTCACTACTGCCTTAGACTTGTGCATAGAATATGTTATGTATCCCTAAATTCTAAATTATCTTGTGATCTATTATATCAACTAAGTCCTATATTTTATTTTGTATCGATTGCGGCTAAAAAAATGTTTGTATTTCCTTTTATGGTTCTTTAGGTCTTTTTGTGCTCATACCCATTCATCCTATAATTGTGATGTGACTGTTTGAACCTGGATAAATAAATAAATAAAATAAATAAATCTTTAAGAAAATAGTTTCATACTTGGATTTATCAAATGAATAAATTGGTCGTACAACAAAAAAAGTTGGAATTTAGCAGTCAGTAGGTGTGAGAAGGTAGCACCAGTTCTTTTTTTTACGTTTACGTACATTTGCATTCGCATCACGGGAATACTATTAATATATTTATTCGGAATGCAATAATCCGAGTAGATGGTTGCAGCCGCGATGTTTAACTCAGCTGCTAAGGCTTTTTCCGTTATTCTTGTTCGGGTGCGAGGAGCGCGACTCGGCGCGGCGGCGGCTGCGTCCGCCCCACGCCGCCGCTAAATTTGTTCATCGGGTGTGATAATATCTAATGCCTAGTCATCGCTTAGAAGTTCACTCAACTTTGCGCAGTTCGTCTGAGTAGGTGGCTTTATTGACAATAAATGGTATGTACCTAATACTATTTATTGTCATTTCAATCTTAACAGTTAGTGTACTTAGTGCGATCTGGTTCGTGTTTTGATTTATTTACGGGAGCTGGGGCACTCAGAAGCACTACAATTAGAAATCGCGGAAGCTTTTTCCCTCATTGCGTGATCAAAACGAGATACAAACTTTAGGTTGCTTCGAAGTTAGATTTTCGGAGTAGGCCTCCTGAGGCTTCCGAGGGCAAGGCGTCCCCGAATGTAGGGCAACCTTGACACAAGTTCCTGCTTCTATACCCATATATCGAATCGTATACCGATTTAGAAGGTCGGTTGTGTTTAAGGTGAATTAATAGTCAAAAGCCAAATCGCTGTATGGTACGTACTGTGCGATATCTGTTCAAACGTCTTTCGAATCCCAGAGCGTATCGCCTATTCACTTATCTTTTGCTAAAGATATGCTTGTGCAGTGTTCTGCATATCTTACTGTAAAGCTCCTGTATTGAAGTCTAATGTCCAGTCGTGTTTTACTTGCTTTGGAAACTTTTTAAGCAGGGTGAAATTGCGATTGTGAGCGAAGTAGAAATACGTAGAACCTTCCAGAAACGAATACTCTAGAATCTGAAATGACCGATGAACTTTGAACCGCCGAGAACCATCTACTATTTTGAGTCTAAATCGACCTCGGCGAGTCAAAAAGCCAGTGGGACCTAAGTATCGAAAATCGTTCACGCCGCTGGCCGTGATAAGTAAAACCTAGCGGGCGGATAAGAAATTACAAGTTCGTGTAGCCTGGCAAAAAAGTCGAGCCAAAAAATGAGGACAGCACTGTCGTTCGTATATATAGCCACCCAACATACGAGTACTACGACTGAAACGATATTGCAACTTTATTATAAAATTTCTCTTTAACATTAAGGTTTTTTCATAATCACTCTGTATTAGTAAGTAATAGTCGTAAAGACATCGAGGCATTCGTGACTTAATCTCATTTTAACATTTATAATAATTAATTTATTCATCATCATCATCATCATGTCAGCCGAAAGACGTCCACTGCTGGACATAGGCCTCCCCCAAAGCTCTCCACTCAGACCGCTCTTGTGCTTTTCGTATCCACCGCGGTCCCGCAATCCTGACGAGGTCGTCACTCCATCTTGTTGGAGGCCTACCTACAGCTCGTCTTCCGGTCCGCGGACGCCACTCCAGAACCTTCTGACCCCATCGGCCATCAGTCCTGCGAGCAATGTGCCCCGCCTACTGCCACTTCAGTTTAGCTATTCTTCGGGCTATGTCGGTAACCTTAGTTCTACTGCGGATATCATCATTTCTGATTCTATCACGTAGAGAAACCCCGAGCATAACCCTCTCCATAGCCCTCTGAGTGACTTTGAGCTTCCTTATGAGGCCCATTTTTAGCGCCCACGTCTCAGATCCGTAAGTCATCACTGGCGACACACACTGGTCAAAGACTTTTGACTTCAAAAACTGCGGTGATTTGGACGAAAAGGCGCTGCGAAGCTTCCCGAACGCTGTCCAGCCGAGTCGGATACGACGAGTGACCTCTTTTTCAAAGTTGGACCAACCTAACTGGACCGTTTGTCCCAGGTAAATATAGTCGTCAACAACTTCGAGCGCAGAGCCTCCGACTATCACGGGAGTTGGTGCGACATGGATATTGGACATGACTTTCGTCCTTTCCAGTCCAGAACCTTAAAAGCATCCTCCTATGCAGCGGTGAACAGCTTCGGAGAGATCACATCTCCTTGTCTGACTCCCCGCTGCAGAGGAATAGGCTTCGTGTTCTGGTCCTGTAGTCGGACGGACATAGTGGCGTTTTCGTACAGACACTTCAGCACTATATCGGTAGTCAACTTGGGACCGCTAGAGAGACTGCAGCACAGCCCATGTATCTATCGAATCGAAGGCTTTCTCGTAGTCCACAAATGCAAGGCAAAGGGGGAGGTTATACTCTTCGGTCTTCTGTATAACCTGCCGCAACGCATGTATGTGGTCTACGGTACTATAGCCTTTTCGGAAACCGGCTTGTTCGGGAGGCTGGAAATTGTTAAACCTGCGCGCGAGACGATTTGTGATGACCCTCGAAAACAGCTTGTTAACATGGCTCAGAAGTGAGATGGGTCTATAATTCTTCAGCAAAGTTTTATCTCCTTTCTTGAAGAAGAGAACCACCACACCTCTGTTCCATGCTTTCGGCGTTCTCCCTTCGTGGAGGACGGAGCTGACCAGCGTCTGAAGGCCCCTAAGGATGGGTTTACCACCCGCCTTCAGGAGTTCGGCTCTAATTCCATCCTCACCAGGGGCTTTGCCATTCTTAAGCTATTTGAGGGCCATACTAATCTCGTACAGGCTGACGTCGGGGAGATCTCAGTCTTCAGCTAGATTTCCGACGGGTGTTCGGGTTGTCGTGTACAGCTGTCCATAAATCTTCTCAACTTCCGCCAATAGCTCAGGTTTGGATGAAATGACTCTGCCGTCGTCGGTCTTCAGCTTCATCAATTGGCTATGGCCAACAGACAGGTCCCTGACAAACACCTTAGAGCCCCCCTGTTACGCTCAATAGCCTCTTCAATACTTTTAGTATTGAATCGGTGTATATCACGCTTCAGAGACTTCGAGATCTGTCGGTTGAGCTGCCGATAACGACAAGCGTCACCAGAGGACTGCAGAATCATCTCTCGCCTCACCTCCATGAGCCTAAGCGTGGAGTCCGAGAGCTTGCTGGTTTTTTTACGGCGGATCTTGAAGAACTTAGACCCGACCGTTTGGACAGCTTCCAAAAACCTGTCGTCGCTACCAAGGCACTCGAAACGATTTTGAAGTTCGAGCTGAAAGCTGTCGGGGTTTTGGAGCTGAGCGGGTGCCGGGCGGAGCGTAGACTTCAACAGTCGAGAACTTTCAAACTTGAACTGGATATTCAATGAGCCTCATACCATACGGTGATCACTCCCGGTTTTAACCGCACTGATCACGGAGACATCATTGAATATGTGATTTTTCGTCGACATGATAAAGTCTATCTCATTCCTCGTTACACCATCAGGGCTCATCCAGGTCTACTTCCTATGCTCACCTTTTTTGAAGAAGGAGTTCATCATATATAGTCCCTGTTTCTCCATAAAACTGGCCAGTAGGTGGCCCCGGTGATTCCTACGCCCCACTCCAGAATTCCCCAATCTCTGCTCTTCACCGTCTCGTTTGCCCAGTTTTGCGTTGAAGTCCCCCATAACAACCGTGAAGTGAGTTTTTAAGCTATGCATGGCTCTGGAAACATCCGCATACATAGCCTCCACCTCATCGTCGAGTGTGTCGCGGTTGGAGCATATACCTGTATGACCTTCAACGAATATCGTTGGGTCATTCAGAGTACAAGGTACGCTACCCTGCTCGACACACTCTCGATCTTCACCACGTTGTTCACGAGGGATTTGTGGACGATAAACCCGACACCTCCCTGGGACTGGTGGTCGCCCTCCCGGAAATAGAGCAAGTTACCGGACTTCAGGGTAATCATGTCCTCCCCCTCTCTACGGACTTCTGACAACCCTATGATTCCCCATCGTAACCTGCTCAATTCCTCCTCCAGGTCCAGCAACTTATCGTCGGTCCGCAATGTTCGGCAGTTGTATGTTGCCAGGGCCAAAGGTCGTCGTTTCTGGTAGCCGGGTCTCTGCCGGAGATTACCTAAAGCACCCCCCGCCCCGCCGTAACCATGGCCGCTACCGGAGCCAGGAATAGCGAGGCCGCCGGGGACTAGGGGTCTGGGCTGTTTTTGTAAATTCATACGATTGGGGGGAAAAATTCCGTAGTCGCCACGTTTGGCAGGCGGGTTGGCGACCGCAGTTATACCATGTAGTCCGCGGAGGA
Organism: Acleris sparsana; assembly: GCA_923062465.1. Classification (NCBI taxonomy): domain Eukaryota; kingdom Metazoa; phylum Arthropoda; class Insecta; order Lepidoptera; family Tortricidae; genus Acleris; species Acleris sparsana. Next base: position 21,731,180 of record OV281285.1, read on the forward strand.
CGCTGCTGCCCATCCTCCGGTTTATCCCTTAGTCGCCTCTTACGACACCCACGGGAAGAGATGGGGTGGTGCTATTCTCGGCCGGCACCAACACAGCAGAATTTATTATAATTAATGAATTGTAACATATGTTTTTTAATTGTAACATATATTTTTTGATGTAACTGCAGGGATCGATTGGAGAAGCCTATTCCTCGACATGGTGTTGACATTTTCATACATTGTTAAAAATGGGTGTATCCCAATTATTTATTTCACTTGATCCGTACACATTTATTATTTTGAGGGCCTTTTTTAGAAGGCAAACTGAGGAAACAGCAGAAATAAAATAAATATGAAATGTAAAAGGTAATATCAAAATCAAAGTCTTTATTATTATTGTTACCGGTGATGCTCTCTGCTTCCGTCAAAACTTAAATCTTCCCTTACTGTAAGCAGCAGACTTCAAAGAGTAGGAATCTAAAATAAATGAGATTTATTTAGGATGGCATATGGTAATAAATGTAAGGATTGCTATGGTAATTAGTTGTTAGTATATAGTATTGCTTATCACAAAACTCACTCGTAACACTATTTGCTGATGACACTCACGTGGGAATCAAAGGCTCTAACCTACATGACACAAAAAATAAAATAAAAGATGTTTTTTTTCACTATTTAATTGGTTTGACGCCAACGGTATAATGCTCGACACAGAAAAAACTACTCTAATAAATATACGACGAAACACAAAAATGAAATTGACGGCATAGATGACATTGGAATAACTAATAAATAAATACAATATTTTTAGGTTATGAAATTGACAATAATATAAGCCATAAATTACACATTGACCAAATCTGTAAAAAAATTGCAAGCGGTAACTACGCTCTTATTGCTCTTGCAATTCACGATGGCGAGTGGGCTTGTTAGTGGTTGAACGAACGTGTACATGCACATTGCGGTAGTGTGCGTGTCAGACGGAGCGATCAGTCGCGAGCGCGCCGTCGCTCAAGTCACTTGTGCATATTGTTTCCACGACGCTAACTACCACGAAGTACCGTCAGCATGTCATCATGTTATTCATAGTGAGATATGATAAAGTATTTTTATTTTGAATAATACTGAAATAAAAATAGTAAGTTTATTTAGAACTGTGGGGCCTATCCGTGTTTATCGCGTCCCAAAACGTGGATAAAACATTCGTCACTTTTATCCACGATTAGTCACGCAATAAACACGGCCCTAATAAGCCCTCTGAAATAAAGACAAAACCTACAGATAGGTTTTAACTAGCATAAAATTGTATTGTACGTAATTTAAGAACAGAAAACACGAAGACATTTGTAATGTATTCGTATTTCGCGAAAAGATACCTAGAGTTACATCAATTTCGTAGAAGATGCAACCAAGAAGGTCGCTAGTTCGCTACTACATGCATGACTAAATAGATCGCATATCACGTCAAGAACATAAATAGTTTGTTGTTTACAATGTTTTATCTTATTTTATATTGTTTGTAGGGACGAGCAATGGTCGCCAAAGTCTTTCGCTTTCTTCAAGAAGAAAATAATTTTCTCTTTATTTTTTTATGCTTACCATACCCACTTTCGCTCTCACGCACACTTTGACATGTATACAGATAAGTGTTTACCACAAGTAAAGCCCACTCGCCATCGTAAATTGCAAGAGCTATAAACTAAAACCACTAATTAATAAAATAATATTAACTAGGCAATAAATATCTGGGGAAATGGAGTAGACATCCAAAAGGTCCTAAACTACAAAAACGGTCATTCAGCATAATGCATAATTTACACAAGTACGAACCCGCTAGGAAATACTTCAAAAAGGATGGAACAATGAGCTTAGTATAAATATACAAAAAGATATACATCGACGAATTTAACACACGAAATAAACATAAGTTATGCACATCTAAACAGAAAATGTTTTTTTTCGTGAACAATGATTTTCTTTGTAAGGCTTCTGATGAGAAACGCCATGCATTGTTACTGCTCCACCAAAATATAGCAGGATAAGTAAAAAGGACTTACTTGAAATTACATTAAATGATGTAGAGGTTAAGAAGGGTAAATACATACATGTAATTTGTATATCTGAAACTTTTGTTAAAATAGGAGATGAAGCAAATATTCATATTAATGGTTTCAAACACGCAGCTTGTTTCTCGAGACCAAAAAAACGTGGAGGAACCTGTATATTATGTAGAGATTATATGGAAACGAAACCACTAATCTTTTTAAATGATTTGATAACTGAGTTTATTTTTGAAATTTGTGGTGTAGCAATTCCGGAAATAAAGTGTATAATTATTTGTATTTATAGAATCCCCAATGGTAACACCAATTTGTTTTTATCTAACCTTGAAAGTTTGTTGAAAATAATTACGAAAAAACTATCAAAGAAGAATGTAATTATAGCAGGAGATTTCAACATTGATGTAGGGAAACCAACGAAAATACTCAGTGATTTCTGCAGGATCATTCAAAACCACAACTTTCAAATACATATAAAAACACCAACAAGGTTAAACTCTTGTATTGACCAAATTTTATCTAATGTTTCACACGCTACAGGAGAAGTTCTTCCGTTGGGTCTCTCGGATCATACTGGTCAACTACTCCGAATACCAGTACAAGAAAAATACATTCCTCCCCTATTCAAATCTATAAAAAAAACAGATTTTAGTCTTGATAATGTACGAAAGTTTCTTATTAGCCTTAAGAACTTATCGTGGAGTGATGTATACTCAGAAACGGATACTAACATTGCATTCGATAAGTTTCATGAAATGTATACCTTACTATTCAAATTGTGCTTTCCTATTTACAGAGTAAAGGTTAAAAACTCACGCAAAAATGTGACATGGATAACGAAGGGATTGAGTAATGCCTTAAAAACTAAACGACGGCTAAGATATCTATATTACCAAACCAGAACACCTGTCAGTAGACTTAATTATATTGGGTATAGTAAAGTACTCAAGAAGTGCATAGTTGCTTCGAGAAGAATAGAAAATAAAACGTCTATATATAATACAAAAAATATATCCAAGACTAGCTGGGAAATCATAAAAAAGGACATAGGTATGCTAAAAAATAACCAAAAACCAATAAAATCAATTTTTTACAACAATTCCAGCGTGGATAAACCAGTTGACATAGCTAATGCATTTAATAATTCTTTCATCAATAATACTAATAATAATAAATCAAATCTCCACCTAGAACAATATGAATACTCATTAAAATATAACAGTAATAGTATGTTTCTCTTGCCTACAGACCCTAATGAGGTCTCACGGATAATAAAAAAACTTAATAACACTCGTTCCGTAGGTTACGATGACATCCCAACAAATATAGTCAAATTAACTTGTGACATTATCGCACCAGTATTATCACATTTGATTAATTTGTCCTTCCTTCAAGTTACATTTCCAAACAAACTAAAGGTCTCTATTACCAAACCAATTTTTAAATCAGGTGACAAACTGCAACCAGGTAATTATAGACCTATTACACTTGTGCCAGTCTTAGCTAAAGTACTGGAAAAAGCCATGCATATTAGAATAACGATTTATTAATAAGTACGGAATACTATGCACTGAGCAGCATGGATTTCAGAAACAAAAATCTACCACTTTAGCTGCCTTTAGCCTCGTAAATAACATACTCAGTAATGTAGATCAACGAAATAAAACAATGGCCATTTTCTTTGACATGAGCAAGGCTTTTGATCATGTTTCCCATGGACTTTTGCTCAAAAAATGCGAAGCTTATGGTATGAGAGGCTTGGTTTATGCTTGGCTAGAAAGTTACCTCAATAATCGACGCCAAATGGTAGAAATTACAGGTACTAACTCCGAAAAAGTTGAACAAAACTACAGGTCAGACTTAAAATTCAATAGAGTAGGGGTACCTCAAGGGACTATTCTAGGCCCCCTTCTTTTCTTACTCTACATCAATGATCTACCCTCAATTACCAAACATGATTGTACATTGTTTGCGGATGATATATCGATTGTAATTTCCCATACCAATAAGGAAGAGTATAGGGAAAATATTTATAATACTATAAGTGTCATATTAAAATGGCTTAAAGACAATAACCTGCAAGTCAATTTAGACAAAACGAAATAATATATGCAGTTTATTAATCATGGAGGACGAAAGCAAATACTTAATGTTACGTATGATGGTCAAGTCCTAACGGAATGCGAAAGTACTACGTTTCTTGGTTTTGTTCTGGATGATCATTGCACTTGGAAATTGCACGTTGATAAAGTTTGCTCTAAGATAAATAGATTTGCATATGTATTATGGCGGCTATTAAGAATCACCGATAAAAATACCACATTAAAAGCATATCACGGTTTTGTAGCATCAAATTTACGATATGGAATATTGATCTGGGGAAATTCTGTACACATAAATCGCAGTTTTGTGGCCCAGAAACAATACGTTAGAGCAATTACCAATATCGGTCCGCGAACATCATGTAGAAGCCATTTTGTAGAATTAAGACTTTTAACGGTACACTCAACATACATCTATGAAGTCTGTAAATTTGTAAAACACCACACTGATGTGTTTAAAAAGAAAAGTGATACAGCAAATTTCAACACTCGACATCCAGACAAACTCGTACTTCCTAAAATGCACACGGTATTAAAGAATAGGAATTGTCACGCCATGTGTATTAAAATATTTAACCGTTTGCCAGAGGAACTAAAACAGTTACCTTTTAATAAATTCAAAATCCGATTGTATACTTGGCTGGTAGAAAAATGCTTCTACAGCGTGAAAGATTATCTTGAAGTACCACACAAGGTTTATAAATAATGATGTATATAGTTTAGTATAGTTTAGTGAATTCAGTACTTATAGGTAATTAACATTTTCATATTAAATATTTGCATGACTTATTTAAGTCTAGATATATGATTCTATTTTTAGTTTTAAGATCAACATATACTATGTCTAACGCAAATAAATATATTTCATTTCATTTCATTTCATTTCATAAAACAAGAACTAAGAAATATTATAAACAAGATATTCCAACTAAAATTAATATGTACAATTTACGACGCAAGGTAACTGAGTTGTCACTTAATGATTTTAAAAAGAAAATGAAAGAATTCTGTCAACAAAACCAATTTTACTCCGTCAATGAATACATGGGTCTCTGCTTAGATCTAACTTAGAAGTAAATGTTTATTACAGCTATAAGTGTTATAATATAAGTCATATAAACGCATGTTAATTTTAAGGAAAATATTTACTAAATCCGACTTGCTAAATGTAAAGTATTATTACTTGGCTAATAAATATTATTATTATAGATATTTATTTCTGATTCTGTAGTTTAGGTTTTTTATAACACGTTAAAAGTAAAATAACAATACTAGTACAAAAAATAAACATTATAAGAAACCTGGCCTACGAGTGCCGCCGGCAGCGGGGCAGGGCTCAAGCTACCGGAGGTCAGGGCTGCACAGAGAGGAACCTCCTCACAATGCGTGCCGTGTCGAGGAGTACTGCCTTCTGAATCCGGCCCTTGACCCAGCCATCCAACGAGTCTCTTGACTCTTCGCTATAAGACCGTTTGCCGAAACAACTATCGGGACAGTGATCAACATCATCCCACATGGCGGTCACCTCGCGAGCCAAGTCAAAGTACTTGCTGAGCGTTGAGATCAATCTGTCAACACGATATCAGGCTAATTGGCGACGATAGTCCTATACGTGATGATAGTTCCATCCCCATAGAGCGTAGCACGACCATTTTCGAGAACTGGCGCCGGTGTGTACTTATAGTATGGCATTCAGACACAACAAGACCATATATGTTACCGCGCGCTGTACCGAGCGGACGTGTATGGTGTTACGGAAGATAAGAAAATAAATAAAATAATTAATGAGTGTTATTCTTGTTATCCGTTGAAATGGCTACGCGTTGTGGTGGATGTGAAACCGGAATATTAGACAGTTCTTTTATGAAATGCTCAAAAGAACAGTGCAAGAAATTATTTCACTTGAACTGTTTGGCTGTGTCGCCAGATGAGTTCGAAACTTTCACAGAGGAATACAAGACTCAGTGGTTATGTCCAGGATGTGCGCGTTCCAACCTAATACGCGATGATACTCCGATACGAGGGAAAAGTATGAATCTTACTTACACTTCTACTGATTATGTCAACACGGTGCGGGGAACCCGTCAACATATGGATGTATCTGCGAATGAGAATGATTCCAAAATATTGGAGGTCCTTCACGGTCTCCAATCTGAGTTGCAGCAGTTGAAGAATCTTTTTATGGAGAACCAATCTGAGTTACGCGAATTACGCGAAGAATTGAGGGTAGAACAAGTTAAAACAAATAACAAACGCGTACTCGAAGACCAAATACAAGAGTTGAAAAGTAAAAATAAACAACTGGAAGCTTACATTAGCTTGGAAAGAAAGGGAATAAAGCCCGCACCATTCCGAACTGAGCAAAAGGAATCGTATGCTAAGGTGAGCTCGAAAAAGCTACCTACGGTTGCAGCGAAAGGGAACTCTGAAAAACTACCCTCGATAAAAACAACAACTAGTGATCAACCGTGTGGGGCCACTAAACAAGGAAGTTTATCGGTGGAAGAGAAACAGTCAGATTTAACAGAATCTACACGGATGACCGAAGAAATGACAAAGGCTAACACAAATACAGAAAATGATGATGGCTACACCGAGGTGAAGTATAAAAAACGAAATAGGTTTCCTAACACGGAAGTAAAAAAAGGGGAAAAGGTTAACTCACTAAATATCCAGGGTACAGAACGGAAAAAGTACTTACATGTATGGCGGTTAAAGAAAGAAACGACTGTAGAAAATCTGGAAGCTTATGTAAGTGATATATGTGAGTCAAAATGTGCGGCGAAAATAGAGAAAATAAAGCATAAGACAGAAAGAGACTATGCCTCGTTTATAGTAGGAGTTCCGGAGAGCTCTTATGAAGCATTATGTGACTCAAATGTATGGCCGATTAACGTGGAGTTTTGCGAATGGGTGTGGTTTCGAAAATTCGGGGACCCTAAACACACCTCAAAATAAATCGGTGGAAGTTTATTATCAGAACGTCAGAGGTCTCCGGACGAAGTTGGAAGAATTTTGTGCAGGGCTGGCGTCTTCTAATGCGGATTTATTTGCAATTACCGAAACAGGATGTAACGAATCTATTACTGATGCTGAAATAATCCCGCCGGGATACAAAATCATTCGCTGCGATCGAATGGATGGGCGCAAGCAGGGCGGCGCGTTTCTCGTGGCCACACCGCGTATGGAGTTGCGGAGTTTGCGCCTACCGGGAGACGTCAGCGTCAGCGATAAGACATTCGAACTGGTTTGTGCAAATGTATATGTACGCGATAGATTATTGTTTTTATGCTGTGTTGTTTACATCCCACCGAACAGTAACGAAAGTGAATACATGTTTCTATTTAGAATATTAGAACAATTATGTCGTAAACGTAGTCAAGTAGTTGTAATGGGTGATTTTAATTTGTATTCGTGTACTAATTATGTTAGAAATTATTATGAATGCTTCAAAACATATTGCGGATTCATTCAGAGAAACGAAATAGCAAATTGTAACAATCGCCAATTAGACATAGTATTAACGTCGTTAGGAGAGAATGTCCGAGTGAGCGCTGCGTCCGAAGCGTTGGTCCCGGTCGACGCGCACCACCCGCCGCTCGAGGTGTCGGTGTCGGTGCCGGCGGGCGCGCGGGCGGCGCGGCGACAGACCGACGGCGAGTCCGGTACCACAACGCACATTCGAAACGAATGGAATTTTGCTAAAGCCGATTTTTCGCGGTTATACATGCTATTAGCTTCCACTGATTGGACACAATTATATAATTTAGAAAAGTCAGATGAAAGCTTATTATACTTTTACACAATAATTAATAATATTATCAGCGAATGTGTGCCTATTAAAACAAAAAAACGTGGTACATTGCGCTATAACTATCCAGTATGGTACAATGCCGAAATAATTCGAGATTTGAAAAAAAAGGCTGCTCTTCACAGGGCGTATAAGGCCAACAAATCAGATGAAAACTACGCAGCCTTCGCTGGGAGTAGGGCGCGGGTAAAAATTAAGATCCATACCGCTCATGCACAGTATCAGGATCGCGTTCAAAGACATTTAATGGAAGATCCGAAAGCTTTTTGGAGTTATGTCAAGTCAAAGACCAAACATGGAAACGCTAGAGAGGTTATTCAAGCTGGGATAGGGCTCGATGGAGAAAAGGCCGTAAAGGAGTTCGCCGAGTTTTTTCAGTCAGTTTACAGCACCGTCCCGGCGAAGCTTGACGTCGGCGCTGCAATGGCGGGGGCCAGTGATGCGGGTGAGTCAGCGCGCGTGCATCTGGAGGCGTTGCAGCTGACCGACGTCCGGCGGGCTCTCGCGAAACTCAAGCCGAAACGGTCTGCCGGACCGGACGGCATCCCTGCTTTTATTTTTAGGGACTGTCGGGGTGTGCTTGCCGAACCCTTATTGTATATATACAACCTGTGCTTAGGAGAAGAAGTATTTCCAGATGTCTGGAAAACAACACGGGTCGTTCCAGTCCCGAAGGGGGGAGGCGGAGATGGTGTCGAGGGGTACAGGCCGATCGCTGTGCTGTCTACGCCGGCAAAGGCTTTTGAATCGGCATTGCAAAATGTTATATACAAACAATTAGGTTCCCAGTTGTCCGATGCTCAGCATGGCTTCCGGCCTGGATGTAGTACAACCAGCAACCTACTTTGCTATATAACACAGATTGTACCGACGGTGGATGGTGGGGGGCAAGTCGACGCCGCGTATTTCGATTTTCGAAAAGCATTTGATGTCGTCGACAACGACATCCTGCTGCGAAAACTGGCCGGCGTGGGATTAACTCCCCATCTGTTAAGGTTTTTCGCAAATTATATGAGTGACAGGTGTCAGTATATCGAGTACGCGGGATATAGATCTGAGCCCTATGTAGTCAAGTCAGGAGTAAGTCAAGGTAGTAACCTAGGTCCTTTGGAATTTATTATAATGGTTAACGACTTACCTAAGGTTATCAAGAATTCAGGCTGCTTACTTTTCGCTGATGACTTGAAATTGTTCCTACCTATTAGAAATACAGCAGACTGTGAAAAACTCCAGAGCGATATAGATAGTGTGGTGTCATGGAGTGAAGCAAATAAATTATATTTTAATACATCTAAATGTATCACCATTAGTTTTACCCGAGCGCATAATTTCATCCCGCATGACTATGAAATTGACACCGTGAAATTAAAAAGAGTGACCGAAGTTAAGGACTTAGGAATCAATTTCACCTCAGAGCTGAGTTTTCGGGAACACATCGTCAACATCTGCAAGAAAGCTTATAGGACGTTAGGATTTATACTTCGGCGTGCCCAAGGTTTTACAAATGTTGAAGCGATTGTCGTCTTGTACAATGCCTTGGTCAGAAGTAAATTAGAGTGCAACGCGGTTATATGGTCTCCGCATGAAGCTAAATACAGTCTTATGGTGGAGCGTATACAGAATAAATTCATCCGGTACGTATACTTAAAGAAGTATGGAGTATATCCGTTTTACCCACTAATGTATCCGACTTTATTTGTGCTGGGGATGGTGGGGTACAACGAGCTGCGGGTGCGTAGGGAGTTATATCTGGCAACACTGTTATTTAAGCTGATTAGGGGAGTTATTATTAACAGTCAGCTCTTGAGTCACATGAGCCTATGTGTCCCGGACAGGTACGTGTGGCGGCGCCGGCAGCCGCGGCTGCTGGCCGTGCCGCGCGCGCGCACTCGCCTGTTGGGCGCGGCGCCGCTCACTCGCGCACTGCATACTCTCAATTTAATCGCGGACAAAATAGACATTTTTTCGTGTTCTCTGAATGAATTTACAAAGACGGCACTACTCGTAATATGCTACGAGAGCCTTAGGTAATTTGGATCCTAAAGCTTAAAATAGTTACACTATTGTCTTAGGTTGTAGTACCTGTAAAAATAGTTGTAAGTGTGGAAATAAATAAATAAATAAATAAATAAATAAATAAATATTGAAGAGCATGTTGCTGATGGATGATCCTGGCCACGAGGTTATGCCTGTGCAAGTACTCACCGTTGGCCACATGCGATAGGCATAATTATAAAATACTAGTAGTTGACAGCACAGTATTGTTGCCATGGAACAAAAATTCTAGTTGTAGCTGTCTCAACTGGCTCGACTTTTATACTATACCGGCGGCGCGCTGCACTGCTCCCCATCGCCAGTCATTCATTTTGAAAGGTGGCCGCGTGGCACGTGTGACAAAAATACACCCGAGGGAATCTTAAATATTTTTTGTACTTAGTAATGCCAATTTACGCTCATTTTCTTTCTTACTAAACCCTTCTAATGTGCTAAATATGCCTTCTAGTGTTGTGATCCAATTTTTTCATTATTATTTTAGGGTAGTTAAGCACACACACACATTATACTATACTTTTTGATAAGACTATTTAGACCAAATATGTGATAAAATAAGTTAATGGAAACATTATAGGCCGCCGGTGGGTTCAAATCTGGTGAGTGATGTAACAATGCCATGGTTCGAGGAGGAAATCGGCTGCGCTTTTCATTAAGCATCAAATCTCTGTATAGTAACAGAACAGAACGCTCTGGAATTTGAATTGATTGCCGCTAATGGAGCAAGCGATCACTAAGAAGGGATTATTGGGGAATCGATTCCACGGGCCGCTTAGCGGGCGGGAGGGGTCAAAGCGAAATGATAATTGGATTGATTTAAGTGAGTCTTTTATCAAGTTAATGTTACAGTATCAAATGTAATGAATATCCTGTCAAAATATAACAATAAGCGCGCTTTGGTAGGTACCTACATCGTTTGAGCTGATTATTATTAGAAATATTTTTTGCTTTAAAACTTGCCGTTCAAAGTTGTAGAATCCATAACCATCTCAAGTTTATAAACTGTTAAGTTCCACAGTTGCGGGAGTCGGGGTTAAATGTCAAATTAGTGCTCATTATGTAGCCATACGTACACGTTAGTAAAGTTCAAGGTATTTAAATTTGGGTCCACTTCTGTCTCATTATGCCGATCACGATCACGCGTATTGTATCGAGCTCGCGCCGTAACATATCATATGTTGTAATTCCTAATATTGCAATGCATACTAACAAGGTGCTGTCGACTATCAATACCTATACCTATCCACTTTTGCACCCAATTTAAAAGAAATAAGTTAGAAAAATATTTACGATTATACGATTACGTGGTGTCGCTACCGTAGCTGCGTCTGTGTCGCGGTTTAATATTGCTTGCATAAATTGCGAGTAGTAAAGCTATATGGTCCGGGAGCCGGTCACACTAAGTCTCCTATCTTATCGAGTTACCAGATAAAAGCAATTTCTAGAAAAAGTAGATCATTGGTGGTCTGAAAATAAAAGTTTCTGCCGAAGCGTACTGGCACTTTTTTCAAGTCTTTTTTATATTGATCTTTTGGCGTACAAAATATCTCATGCTCCTAAGAACTGAACGAACCTCGGTCCCTTCCCTACCCTAGCCAAGATGCAAACGGTACTTAAGTTTTTTTTCTATCGCTAAAAATGTATGGGATGACAGTTGACCACGTGGTTTATCGCAACGCACGAGAATGTTATCCCATAAGTACATTTTTAGTAAGTCCCATACACCGAGGGTTCCGTTATTAAGATAATAATACACCGGACCGCAAAACTAAGTATCACACTTTTAAAGAACATGTCATATAAAGTGTGATTCTTAGTTTTGCGGTCCAGTATAGTTGGAAAACGCGAACCTGACGTAGATTCTTAACAAGTATAAGTACATCTATTTCGGTTTTTTACCCGACTTTAATAAATTATACGTGCTTAGATTCGTCTTAACGACTAGAGTGTCATAGGCTATATTAAAATCATTTAAATGTGAAATTGGTGTAATAAAAACTATATATACATGATCAGTAACATTACTATGACGAAATTTTGGCAAACAGCAGTTGTAATTTATGAAAGCTTGCTTTTCGTTAGACTTCTTAGTAAATAAAATATTCTTAGTAAAAAATAGTAAAGAAATAATTGACTGACCCGCAAATTCATCCTGGATTAATCATAACAAAGATATTACCATCTATCTTGAAGGTAGTTATTGACTATTTGCTTAGAGATGACGTAGCCTAAAGTCAATATCGAAAATGGGGAATCTAATTTATTTTAATTTTATTTCTTTTTAACGATACATTTTAAAATAGTAATAGATCTTACGCGTAAGAAAATCCGTACCAAAATTTACCAATATCTGCCGTAGATTATGTCAAGAAGAATGTCCCGCTGGAGAAGCAACTGAACCTACGACTCCAAGTATATCGACGGTTGGCTTAGTCCTGACGAGGTAATGGCTATGTAGAACCGTCCCGTCAACAGGTCGTAAAACAGACACCAGTAACACCAGAAACGTCACTGTTTTCCAAAAAGTAATTCAGAACGACCGCCTTGAGACGTGCAAGCTGATCCGAGCAATCATACTCGTAAGTATTGCAATGACTCTAATTCAAACTTTTTTTCATAAAGCATTGGAAGCCCGACACAAGATTCACGTTGGATACCTACTCCATAATTTGTCCGAAGAACAAAATGACGCTCGTGTTAATTGGTGCAGGTCTACTCTGCAAAAATTTACTGGAGGAGAGTCAACAGCATCAATTGAGGCGATTTTTTTGGATTTATGCCTATGAGTCCGAAAGAAAACATCAGTCGGCAGTTCGGGTCTTCGAAGACGAAGTTCATCTTGTCAACGAAGATTGTGCGTTCTCGCAGCGTGTCGAAGAACCAGTTACCACAATTCCATTACAGGAACGCAGGACGTTTACTGTTGATTGTAATTGGGATAGACCAAAAATATTCGCTCACGGTTTTTACATTATAATTCGAAAGAATAGGTAGTAGGTACACTGGTAAACACCTTAGCCTGTTTGTGCTAAATGTGGTTATAGAATTAACAACAAGTTGTTAAGAGTAGTCGGTAATTTTGTAGCTCTGCCTACCCCACTCTGGGATGAAGGCGTGACGGTATGTATGTAGGTATGTGTAGAATAGATAATTTTAAGAAACCAATTCCATGACTTTTGTATTTTGACCGGGACGCGGACATTTTATGGATGACATAATTATTTTAAATTAAGGATGGCATTTTCTAATAAATTAAAACAATTAAATGGTATCTACTTAATGTTAATGATTGTAATAATGTATTAAAACATACTATTTAAAGCGGTTTTCGCCTAACCCGTAATATACACCTAGGAGTTAAATATAGGTACTTTTGTCGAAATGTCCTAAATAGATAAATATTAAAAAAAGCACAACGGTTTTAAAACCCTATTCCTCCAATTAGTATTATAATATGATACGAGTATGAACAATCCCAATTATTGCCAAATACAATTTTTGACTGTTTTTGGTACTGTGTTACTGTGATTTTATACCAATTTTGAGTACCTAATGATTATAGGCTGTTTTTTTACTATAAAGAAATATAAATAATTAAATTAACATCTGAAACAGTATTTGATACTTTTTTCGTAAAATCTATTTAATACCTCAAAAAAATCAATCCCGGAATTGCAGCTCAATATCTAAATCAGTTCCGGGATGGAAAATCAACCGATATAACTTAATTTAGAACCACCAATGGGCTGCTTTTTCTACAAATTGCTTTTAGTGAGGTCCACAGGTATGTTGGGTTGTTACCTGCACTGGACGGACTAAATTAACAGTTAATGGTTGGTCGTTTTCACTTTTTGTACTACCTACTACACAACTTAAAAAAAACGTTTCATTTAAAATATTGTACTGAATTTTAGTATTCGTCGTCTTGGTCTTAGGGGTGGGTTACATTACAGGTACCTAAATGTAGTGAATACGACACTTTTAGAGTTCAATATCTCCTAAATAGTCCACCGAATCTAAAAATATTAGTAACATACGCATTACGGTTTTTAATCCAACCATGCCATTAGCAATGTAGCAGGATATACTTAATAAATAAATAAAAAGCAAGCTTTTAAAACCCGACTGTGATTATTGACATTCTCGTCGATATAGGTACCTCTAATAATTGGGATTGTTCATATTTTTAAAATTTCTCAAATTCGAAAACCATTTCGAGGAATAGGGTTTTAAAGCCAATGCATTATTAAGGTTTTGAAATATTGATCCTTTTCTGAAATTTCGACAGAAGTATATTTAGCCATTGTTTGACTTTAGTTTCCGCCTTGAAGCCCTGTTAAGTGTATCAAAACCGGTTGAAATTGTATGTTTTAATACACTATTACGATCACTTTTTATCATTAGATATCATTTAATTGTTGTAATTTAATAGAAAATGCCAACCCAAATTTAAAATGATCATGTCATCCATATCATGTCCTCTAAATAAATTACTAGGATATTGAAACAAAACTATTGGGTCAAATACAAAATTAATGAAATTAGTCTCTTACAATAATCTATTCTTTCTAATTAGAATGTAAAAACCGAGAGTAACTTTTTTGTGTCTATGGCAATTACCTGGGTCAAAAACGCATAAAGCGCATAAAATCCGCAATTTGGATTTTTAACGAATTTTATGTGACATCATACGCCACCAAGACATGCCTACCTATCTAATATCGTGTCATTTATCAAAATCCGTTGAGCCGTTGACGAGTAACGAGTGGACTTAGAAACGGACATACATACAGGTCAAACACATACCTAACGCTTTTGCCCTCGCCGCAGACGGGTAAAAAAACAACGGTGCTTTACATGTAGGGCAGGTAGGTACCCCGAACCTATTTAATTTACTTAATATTGTTACCTACCTATTGTAGTTTTTGACCTGTTACGGTATTGTTTTTAAGCCATTACTGTCAAGATAATAAGAGCTACCAAAACCTTGACAATACGATAACATTAAAAAGATATTGTTTAAACCGTGTTGAATAGAGGCCCTGGGCTCAGTGCGCGGTAATAAAATGTACATTTATACTTATAAAATGCTTTGTCCTGAATTGCCGACTGACTGACTGACTGACTGATCAACGCACAGCCTAAACCGCTGATCATAGAGACCTGAAACTTGGAGGGTGCGTTTTTTGTATGACGTAGACATTCGATAAGAAAGGAATGGGCAGCACTTGGTCCAACACCAAGTGCTGCCCAGAATGAGTGCATTATGTTCCTTAGGCTCACACTAGACTGCGCTCACAAGATCTATTCCGGGAGTCAGGAAAATAAAAGCCTTTTGTTGAGAACTAAATCATTAACCAAATCAATTTATGTACTAGTACATTACCTACTATTTATTCCTCATCGCCATCGATACTAGGGCGCCGAACACTGTCTTAGTGCCTCGCCGACCTCAAAAACCTAATTAGACACATAACCTGCCCGCAACTGCCAATTCTTCCTAGCATGAAACTGCTTAATATGGTTGAATGCATCAACAACATCTGTCGTCATCATCATCATTGGCGTTGTGGGCACGAAAACTTTATGATTAGGCGACATTTGCGCTCAAACGGTCCATTTGATAATCGCTCACAGAGAAACTTTAGAAAACCAAAAGTGCAAAGTAAAAACGACGAAACTTTCTTTCTCTCGAACCTATTTTGGAAATATGTGTTAAATTAAATAGATAGCAACGTAAGGAACTCGTTAGAGACCTTTACCTTGTCAATCCCTTTTTATATGAAGAAATACATAGAGTCACGGAAGGACATTGGATACTTTATTTACGAACAATTGGACGGTTCCCGATGAAATAGCGATACGCGACGTGGAGTCGGTTTTCCTGCAGCACTTAATTTGAAAGCGTTCATACCTTCTTACCTTCCTGACCCATTAGGCAGGAATCGACCAATATACGTCTGTTCGATTTGAAGAATACTTCTACAGGGTAGGTACTATAAAGGTAAGTGCAGCTTTACTATAAATAAAATGATTATTTATATTTTGGTAGAGCTTATTTATTCAACTTTAAAAATTAACTATACTGGTCTAGCAGTGACCAGTCTAAGGACACGTGTGTCTTGTACCACGTTCAGGGAGCGAGTCTCCAGAAAACAAACGAGATAAACAGTCGCTGTTCAATCGAATTACTAAAATCGAATTCAAAATATTAAAACTAACAGCGACGTTTATACAAAAAGTACAGTGCAACAAGGTTACATAAACCTTCTTGCACTACATCCCCACACATCCCTACATCTCGTCCCTCTGGGAACTAGGATGGAACCTACCAGTCCCTATTGCCCTACCTAAGCGGGGCCCTAGCATCCGTTCTGTTGTACAGAATAGCTAACTGTGCGAACAAAACATGTCGGTGAAAAGTTTAGTTAATAAAAAGCAAACCGACATATAATAGAACACAGTGAGCTTTCACCCGCACAAACCCCGCAAAACATCGGGTGGCGGATGCAAGACAAAATAACTACCTGCCTAACCTTAACAAACAAACTTGATAGCTCAGCATAGAAGATGCAGACCTATCAAGAACCTATCATTCCAGCATTGAAGATGCAGGAATACAAAACTCTGACAGTTCAGCATGGAAGATGCTGAATTGTCTTACAAAGATTTCCTACCTATCCCTACAAATAACCCTATTAGATCAACATGGAGGATGCTGACCTTGTAACAACTCTGACAGTCTAGCATGGAAGATGCTAGCTTGTCTCACAAAGAAGGTAAGATGGACCTATGTCCACTTTCATCCGTCAGTGACATGACCTTCGCCCTGTCACTTCTGGACCAAGTTATCCTACCTGTAGGAGTAATATTCATGATTATTATATTTTTATTAAGTAAAAATAGAGCCGCGCCTGTATCACACATCTCGGCCTGAGATATGGATACAGCGTCTTCGCAGCATGATGATGCACGATGCAGACAGCCATGGCACCAGGGCGTCTTGTGGTCATCTTTTTCACAGTCAGCTTTCCGCCTTCTGTGATGCAGACAGCCATGGCACCAAGGCGTCTTGTGGTCATCTTTTACAACTTGTTTTGCGATGTATTTCCACATGAAAAAGAAACTTTATTAAGACACCTGGTAAACACAAGTTAAAAAGTTAAAGCTGATGCATCATCATCATCATCAAACTGCATGGCACCAACTCATAATGCGCAGCATGTGGCAGTTCAGCAGCTAAGTCATGCAACCAACTATATTTTAATTAAAAACAAGATAATCACAAATAGAGAGAGTGAGAGCAATGCTAACTCTCAGATGGGAACTTCTTAAAGGGACTAAGAATTACTAAAAATCAAAAATCAGTTCCAGTCGCTAGGTTTTGCGCTTATCCTTTGCTCCACTGAAAATAAATTCATTAATAAAACATTAATAAATACCGTACAGTAATCACTGAATCGATTTGTCATGCCTTCACTGCTGCACGACCGGAGCGCCTGCCTACTTCTTAACCGCTACTATAAGACATCGGTCATCAGTCATCTGACAGCCATCATCTGTCATCAGGCTTCTCAGCTCAGCATCATTGAACATGGAATAAACAACACACATAATAACACAAAATACAATTAATCAGTAACACCTGCGAATAAATAACAAATAAACAATTAAGCCATAAGCATGTATAAACCCAATCATCTCCCCCCTTAACATAGCATGCACAACCCATCTTCCATGAAGAACCCAAGTGCCATGCGATGTGTGAGATGATTGAATAAATAAGCTCTACCCCGCACCTCCACCATATAAAGGTAAGTGCAGCTTTACTATAAATAAAATGATTATTTATATTTTGGTAGAGCTTATTTATTCAACTTTAAAAATTAACTATACTGGTCTAGCAGTGACCAGTCTAAGGACACGTGTGTCTTGTACCACGTTCAGGGAGCGAGTCTCCAGAAAACAAACGAGATAAACAGTCGCTGTTCAATCGAATTACTAAAATCGAATTCAAAATATTAAAACTAACAGCGACGTTTATACAAAAAGTACAGTGCAACAAGGTTACATAAACCTTCTTGCACTACAGTACCCTAAAATGGAATGGCACACGATATCGCATTTTTCGCTGAGAGAATAAAATAACAATAAATCTCACTTTGCAAGTGTCTAGTCGTAAAATTGAAGAGAATCAGTCGCCGCGGGAGATAGATACTCGAGATCAAATAGAAACGGTTGTCTTATCAAACGATACAATGACCCAAATACCTATTCAGCTACAGTTTTTCTACCACTGGAGCATGCGTGGCGGCAATAAGACGATCATTATTTTATACGGCAATTTCAAGATGTTATTGACCGCTCAATTTATACTGGCGTCGTCTCTATCATGGTTATTAACTTTGATTATAAAAACTCAGCCATACCTTCCTTTAATGAATGGAGTTCAGTGAGATAGTGTGAGTTACCTTGAAAGTTTCCTGCAGCAAGTCTCATTACCTCGAACACGAAACTTTTACCTTCTATCGAGTAGGTACCTAGGTAATATTAATGCACCGTAATTGAAGTATTACTAAGATACTTTAATTTGGCATGAACTTTAAAGTGAAGTATACGTAGAATAACGTAAGAAAACGTAAGTCTGTTTTAGGGGTTCGTGCCACGGACTGATACTGTAAAAGTGTCAAATAATTAAAATGTTTGTGCCCGAGTTAATAAAAACCGTAAAAAGTTTTGAGGGGGAAAAAACACAAAAGGTTTTGTTCTTCGGTAAAACGTGGAGACTCAAAAGGGAACCATTATAATGGGACTTTATTTTTCTTTTCAAACGTTGCAGACGAAGGCTTACTGAGCTCTGAATTAACAAATTTATTTGTTTTTAAATAAATTAAAATATTCGAAAGAACGATTCTAGCGTAAACCCTACACTTGACAATGTTAACGTGCATTTTAACGTACGTTACTCTTTAAATCTGCAGGGTAAATTAAGGACTCCTTCAGTATCGTTAAATAGTAAGTAACTTAAATAGCTTTAACTTAATTTCAACGCGAAATGACGTAGGCCGGGCCTAAACTAAGGTGCAAAACTAAAGTAAAGTAAACTATACTGAACCGTAAAACTAAGTATCACACTTTATATATGACCTGTTCTTTGAAATGAAATGAAATCGCTCGAAACGTCGACCGTCCGGCGGCTTACACCAATCTGTTACATTTTAACACAGAGGTGTAGATTGTCTTCTTATAAAATACTTTTTGTCGAACTGTCAATCGAGCGAGGAAAGTCTTACGATCGGGTGCTAATTGAGAATTAACCTAATATATTGTTTGTACCTACGCTCTGACGGGGAATCTTGAACTCGTCGGTTAATAATTCATTCGACAAGTTGTAAAGCGAGTTGGTTTAGAGAGCTTAACAGTGTTTTGAAAAAAAATTCTTACCTACTAATTAAAGTAGGGACATCGAGTGATGGCACTTTTCATAGCTGACAATAGTGTGTGAAACACTCCATTTAACTAGGTATCATGAAAGCAAACCATTCTGTGAACTTATCTACGTTCATTTCTTCGTGATGGTCTCACGTTTTTTTTATGCGAAAGCCAGCAAGGCATCTTCGACGAACCCGTTCGCAGTGCCAGCGTGACAAATTATAAGCCTGCTCTTTTTCCAGATGGAACTTTAGACGTGGACGCAGCGGTATCATCGGTCCAGGAACGGTAAATCCACATTTCTCCAATCTCTCATTTGTTTTAATTGGAGTAAAAAAGTATACATTTCATTTTTGCCTTCGTGTATCGAAATCCAATTTCTTTTAAAACTGTTCCTAAAGAACTTCATTCAGGGATTCTTCAAACTTCCTCCTCGTTGGATATTGTTTGCGTAAATAATTATAAGAACGAACTCACGTGTTTGACTGCTTAAAACAGTCTTTTTCGTATATTCGGGCATAGTGACGGGGTCCTTATCAGAAGCGGAAACGGAGTCCAAATAAGGAGGTGTGACGAGGGCGTAAATAAAGAAAAAGAGGAAGCGGAGCACGAACTGGAGATAGGGCACGAAAAGGATCTGAAGCTCTTCAGCGGTACTGAGATCTGATTATGGTGTAGGAGTACTAGTGGAGGGGGAGGACGGCAGGTATGTGGAAACGGAGATAGCAGGATTACTGTTAGTTTGTGAGTAATAAGCAGACAGGCTAACTCGCCTTAACAGTTAGGCCGATTTGCCTCAAAGGGTTAGGCTAACTCGTAGTAATAGCAGTTAGTTTACTTTCAATGTTTACTTCTTGAAGCTGTAGTAGGAATAACCGTGTATTTTAGATGTATGGGCTTTTATTAGTCTCCAGGGCGACAATTTTCATAATAATTTGAATATGGAAACGTTTCATTGTATGCCAATAGAGTTTGTAGATCAAACTCTCGAAATAAACTTCATGGCCAAAAGAAGACGACATTGTCAGAAATTAGAAATATTGAGTCAAAATATATAATATGTGAAATTATTGATAAATGAGTGAATAAATAATCATAAAACCACGTTAACTCAGAGCTCGAACGCGAGTTTTCCCAGCGGCGGTCACGTGAAAGTGTAGTGACTTAAATGTCATAAAATATTGTACCAGTCAGCGGTCCTTTGTTATCAATGTTATCATCACGCGAATTGTTTTATCGAGATGATTTTTGTTAGTTATGATTAAAACGATGAACGCTAGAGCGGGAGCAAATAAAAACGACGTAGTCTGTTTGTCCACCGCCGCCGTCACCGTCACGTCACCAAGAACGAGATGACGGCGCCGAAGTAGCGGTACATACATTTACTTTAGCCGCGTGTCCACCGCACATCCGTCGCCCGTCATGTGCGGTGGACACGGTACCGCTACTTCGGCGCCGTCATCTCGTTCTCGGTGACGTGACGGTGACGGCGGCGGTGGACAAACAGCCGTACAGTCCGTGATCTCATAGAAGAGGATTCGTGTTTAAGAAAGAGACTTCGACTATCGGCGGTAACTCACGAAGGTGATACTGCTGTTCTGCTTTCTCATAAACTCAATTAAACTGTTTAAAGTTACCTTCAAAAGTTAAGGAAACAATAAACATCAATATAAAATGAACCTTAATGTAATGAAGCTATACTATATTTTCGGTTGTTTAAGATATGGCGATTTGACGGCGTCATAATTGAAATAAAATTGAATTAGAATTTGAAATTCGTCCGGAGGTAATTTGAATACAGAATGTCAAAATGTTCATTTATCGTTTCTGGGAGATATTATACAGAGTTGAGAATACTTGTCAATATTCCAATTAATTAAAATAATATTATAAGATTGGAAAATTGCGTTTATATTCTAATTTTTGATAGTATAATTTGAGCCTATTCAGCATCAGAGTCATTTGTATTAATTATAAATTGGTCAATGTAATCGTCTATTTTATTTTCGTATATACGAAAGTCTTCTTCACATTTAATTGCGTGCTGACAAACTTTTTTCCAATCTTTTGGGTCAATCATATTGACTTTTTATTTCAAAATATTCTTTATGCTTATCATATTCATGTCAACATTACGCTTGGCTACGTATTGTTTTATCTGAGCCCATATATTCTCGATGGCATTAAAGTCTAGGTGGTACGGAGGCTAACGCAGAACGGAATGACCATATTCAGCCATTATTTTATTTATAGAAAATTGTATATGTTCTTGTTTGTTTTGCAAGATTATGTCGTAGGTAAATGGCTGGTTTGTTTTGGTTGGGGTTTATTGGGATGTTGTGATTTTTTAACCAATCTATCATGTCTTGTTTCCGGGTATTAGAATTGGGCAATTATTCAATATATTGGTTGTGATATGGGGCATTATCAACAACCAACAGCGAGTTGGTTGGCAAATTTGGATTAAGCTTATTTCTAAGCCATTTTTCATAGTACTCGTTATTCATCTCCCTATGGTAATCATCTGTTAAGCCATTTTCACAACCGGCATGTGCCATAATAAGACGTTGCCCTTTGGAAATTGGCTTTTCAATCCCTGCGTTGCCTGGAGTCTGACCAACCTTTTCCATTAACATGCGACGTGTGTATGTACGATTCGTCCATGTACACTATTTACCTACCTTCAATTCTATTTTTTTCATCTTATCTAAATATTTTGTCCTTTTCAATCGCACGTCATGCTTTTTCGTCAAGTTTTTCGTTTATCTTTGGTTTTACAATACCTAAATCCCACTTTTCGTAGATTTTTTTATTATTAGCTTTAATCGCAAATTTTTCAATTTAGGGAGTTCTTTGAATTTAGAATGAAAATCATAAAACATCTGCCTGATAACTTCGTAATCAAAATTTTTTGAACGAAGCGGAAACTTAAGAATAGTGACAATTGTAAATATTTTAATAAACTTCAAGAACGGGTAATAGAAGCAACAGGGAGGGAATATTAAAAGAAGCCGACCAAAAACCTCCATCTGTGCCCTTTGAAACGCCAAAGAGAAAAAGACCGAAAAATAATTTTGTATTAAATCTGGATAAGATTTAATATATATTTATACACATTATATACAATTTCCCGCGATTGAACCCTTTTTGAGACGTGTCCCCATTATAATCAACTATCGAAAAATATCCACAGAAAGAATACCTAAAAAATATGGTGGTATTAACTACTCAATATAGTTAAAGACAAAAAAGACGACTGCACACTTTGGGTGTTGGACTACCAATAAATTCGTCCATTATGCGAGCCCAGAAAGGAAAAAAAAAACCAAAATAATTGACTCTGTCAATTTCTAATACACGATTTCGTCCGATTTCACCCGAAACACTAATCCTCTTCTAAGAGATCACGGACTGTAGTAAGATTATTTTTAAATGTCAGCATTTACATTATCGCTTTAGCTCCCAAGTACTAGATTCCGACTTTTAAAAAACTTAGGTAGGTACCTACTATACAAACAACATATTGTTTGTTGCGCGCGCCCCTATGGGCGCGGCGGGACGGGCATCTAGCGTTGTTAAGAGGAATTGAGGCTATTGTATTGTATGCGTGATATTTCAGCACACGATCAGGAGGATTGTTCTACATTATTTTTACCCCCTTTTTTTGGACTTTTTGTTTTTAAACCATTTGGTTATCTTATTGTTTTTAACTGTAAAGGAAGCTGCACAGCAAGAAGTTATTTTTGTTTTGTTATACAGGGTGTTTGGTGCATCGTTTGCCAAATTAAAATGGCGGATTGGTGGGGTCATTTGCTATCTCTTTCGGCCCCTAAAACACATTTTCTCTCAACGGATTTTTTTAGCATTTTTTTTTAGAAAAAATTGATAATTCATGGACCTGCCGCTTTTAAAATTTAATAAAAAATAAAAAACAGGGGTTAAGCGTCCAATTTTTATTTTATTGTAATGGGTGATGTTGTAGGGCTCTACCAAAATTGAAATGACGTGCAAGTGATACCTAGTTTTTTTTTATTGACCCTCAAATGATGTAACATGTGTAAAAATTCAGAAGAAGGTCAACTTTGATTTACGTTTAAAAAAAAACTACAATAGATAATGTTCTTAAAATTGTTTTAAAAACATCTCTGGTTTATCCTCTTTCTAACCATGTGCAATAAAGCCATAAAACATTCACTACCGCCTTTAATTTGCCAACTTTATCCA
The DNA here is from genome assembly GCA_923062465.1 of Acleris sparsana. Classification (NCBI taxonomy): domain Eukaryota; kingdom Metazoa; phylum Arthropoda; class Insecta; order Lepidoptera; family Tortricidae; genus Acleris; species Acleris sparsana. The sequence goes on from OV281285.1 coordinate 21,754,843, forward strand.
ATAGGGGCACATTAGGCTAATAATAAGCGCTATTCCTCGCGAAGCAGGGTTTCAAATTTTAACCTGTTGGCTAAATATGCAAGCATTTAACGCGGCACTTTACATAAAAAAGAAGAAAAAACCGCGAATCAAATTTGTAAGAAACTTTCTTATCGTTCTTTCTGTTAATTTTGTACTACCTAAGTAAGTAATTGTTCGTGTTTGTATTAATGTTAAGTTTAGTTTAGTTTAGTTAAGTTTAGTTAAGTTTAGTTCTGTAGTCTTTTATTGTTAAGTTTATTCACGTGATAATGGCTTTATTCTCTATTGAAGAATACACCGATATTTTAATGGTATACGGAAGTGCTAATGGTGTTGCACGAGAAGCGCAAAGAATCTACGAGGAACGATTTCCCAATAGACGATTGCCATCCCGACACACTTTCCAAAATACTTACCGACGTTTACGGGAAACTGGTAATTTGAATGCTACAGAACCAAGAGGGGTTGTGGTGCGACACAATGTTCAAATTGATGAGCGAATTTTGACATTGTTTGAGGAAGACCCAACCAGAAGCATTAGAGATGTAGCTTCATTACTCGAAATTTCTACCTGGAAAGTGTGGAAGGTTCTTCGGCAAAATAACAAACATGCTTTCCATTTCACTCCAGTACAAGGTAATTTAATTCTTGAACTTAATATGATTGATGCATAGCATACGGGTGCTTAAATAATGACTGGAATTACGAATTGTCATTATTTAGACGGCGGATATTGAAAGGTAATTATTTATAACTTCGATTTATGTAGGTACTCGTAGTTACGAGTATCTGTACTTGATTACTCACACAATCATTACAGTTTTTAACCCTCGACGCAACAAAAATCAATTACCTACTAACCTTCAAAGAAAGTTCAATTTAAGTAGATCTCCCAGTACTAGTGACTGCCTACTAAAGCAAGGTCATCATCTACTGGTTCTTAGGTAAATACTTAATTATGACTTGGTCAAACTTGGTGAATCGTTAACGCGTTCTGAGAAGGTTTATTTTCGCATGTTTGCTGTCACAGGGAGTCGCTTCTTCTTCTGAGGTTTTACCAAGCATCTCACCTTGTTGCTTTTGTTTTGCGTGTACTTACGGTCAATAAATCATTCTTGTGCATATTTAATACTTATGTATGTTACAGGTCTAGAAGATAACGACTTTGCAAATCGTGTCCGGTTTTGTCGTTTTTTGCTACACACGGATCTAGACGATAGTGACTTTTTAAAAAGTATTCTATGGACAGATGAGTCTAAGTTTACAAAAGAGGGAATTCTTAACCTGCATAACCTGCACTACTGGGCGCCGAAACAAGAGAACCCACGAAAAAAAAGACAGAGGTGTTTTCAGAGAAGATTCAGCATCAATGTTTGGGCAGGAGTCATTGGTGATAAAGTAATCGGCCCACATTACCTGCCTGATAACCTAAACGCGGACAACTACCTACATTTCTTACAAAATGACTTGCCTGAACTCCTAACTGATGTGCCACATTACAACGAGGATAGACGTATCATCTTTCAACAGGACGGCTGTCCTGCACACTGGCGCTTAACAGTCAGGGAGCATTTGGATAATGTTTTCCCCAATTCGTGGATTGGGAGAAACGGCCCCATTCCATGGCCTCCACGTTCTCCAGACCTAACTCCCTTAGACTTTTACATCTGGGGACGGGCAAAAGAACTCGTGTACGTAACAGAAGTTCAATCAAGAGACGATTTATGTCAACGAATCCAGGCAGCATTCGTAATTATCAAAGACGAAATCAGATTACAGACCACTACAGTGGAAATAAGAAACAGGTGCTACGCGTGCATTCGCAACAACGGCCGCCAATTCGAGCAAAACTTGTAAAAATTAAATTTTAATTATTACTACTTAGCGTATGTTATTTACAAAAAAACCTTTATCCTGCATAGCGCTTATTATTAGCCTAATGTGCCCCTATCGGATAAAGTTGGCAAATTAACGGCGATAGTGAATGTTTTATGTCTTTATTGCACATGGTTAGAAAGAGGATAAACCAGAGATGTTTTTAAAACAATTTTAAGAACATTGTCTTTTGTAGTTTTTTTTTAAACGTAAATCAAAGTTGACCTTCTTCTGAATTTTTACACATGTTACATCTTTTGAGGGTCAATAAAAAAAAAACTAGGTATCACTTGCACGTCATTTCAATTTTGGTAGAGCCCTACAACATCACCCATTACAATAAAATAAAAATTGGACGCTTAACCCCTGTTTTTTTTTTTTTATTAAATTTTAAAAGTGGCAGGTCCATGAATTATCATTTTTTTCTAAAAAAAAATGCTAAAAAAAATCCGTTGAGAGAAAATATGTTTTAGGGGCCGAAAGAGATAGCAAATGACCCCACCAATCCGCCATTTTAATTTGGCAAACGATGCACCAAACACCCTGTATAACAAAGAAGTAAGCTTCAGTTCCGGTATTCTCAACCATAATATGTACCCGAAGTATCAAGTCTGCCGGCCCAGCGCCCTGGCCGCGCCTGCTCGCGCCTACCCGACGCGAGATGAGGCTTATCAGTCTTATCATCACCTACTCAAATCTCCCTTTAATCGATTCAATCTAGCTACAATGCTTTCTCATTTTCATTTACATAAGCTGGTTTCTATTTTAATCTTTGAGAAATTCTTTGGCAGGGTTGTCTTTTATGTTCCTTTTATATTGAAAATTAAAATGAAAATGTTTTATTTCCATTCAAGAGGAAGCAAAAATGGTAACTTGATTAATACTTATATTTGTTAATTAATATAGGTACCTATTTATTTGACATGGAAATCCTACATACTACACGTACACCTACAAAATGTCTACCAATAAAAAAAGGTAATCAGCAGTAGGTACATAATTTAGTGATGTTTTTTTTATAATAGAAGACCTAATTGCTGGGTGGGTACTAAATAATTTGGATCAGATAGATAAGACAATCTATTCAACATTGCCTTAAGTGAAAAAAAACATTACACTTCTTTTTTTGGGCAGTTGTGTAAAGAGCCACATTAACGCCATACGTAGGTAGGCAAAAAGTGTACATAACTACCAATGATAATTATTTCAATCAGTACGTACACCGTACAAATGCCTTATAATTCAGCAAGCAACCCACACTAAGTTGAACAACCTTCTCATTCAAACACGCTCTCAGGGGGGTTATTATGAGATAGCTATGCAGCTCAATTTACGCTGAGGGAAAAGGACAGAGCTACAAAACTGCTATAGCTATCTTTTACGCTCACCGTAAAATAAACTGCATAGCTAATAATAACCCCCCAGTACGCATTTTATTAAATGCGAACTGCTGTCTATCGTTCTCACACTATCTCTGGCATCTGGGGGCCTAATATGCTGTGTTTATAGCGTAACAAAATGTGGATAAAACATCCGTCACTTTCTAACACTGCTATAAGTAGGTACGAGGGTGACGGATGCTTTATCCACATTTTTGCCCCGCGATAAACGCAACCATACTAGGCTCGCTGGCTGCAGGTAATTATTACCTATTACTGTTAACACGACCAAAGCCGACTACTCGCACTGTTAATAACTAAGGTACTAGTGTCACGTTGATCGCGGAAGATAAATGTGAATAAGCATTCGTCAATCCCGCGCTCACAGATTTGGGAGCGGAGCAAACAACGGATGTTTTATCCACAAACATCTACATTGATACGTTAGATAATAAGTATGCGGCTGTATTGGGCCCGCGAACATATTTAAACTTTATCTATCTGATACCTATATATATATATATATATATATATATATATATAATATATTCTTGGTGAGTTTTCTAAAAATTAACCCTAGCTAGTTCGATGATTTATCGCTCCCAAACCCCCCCCCTGCATACTAATTTTTATAAAAATCGTAGCAGCCGTTTCCGAGATTCAAATTATATATTCACGGTGATTTTTAATTGGTGATCAGGTACCAATTTTTGTAATACAGTAATTGATGTCGATCACGTTACAGTCGCAGGTTGGTTTCATGCAACGAACTTTTTTTTTGTAATACCTAATTTTTGTTTTGAAAATAACTTTATCAATATTAATTGTCACCCAACTAATTGTTTAGAGATTCTTGGGTATGCGCAACATGAAGGTTATTTCATTAAATTGACATTGGCAAAATATTCTACGAGACAGATGCTATTTGAAGAAAATAATAGTAGAAGAAAATAATTTTCTGTTATAACGTAAACGTCAAAGAAATGCGTTAGTTTCGTTAAAACGTGGCCATAGACCAACCCTATAAAACGACCAATAACCACTGTGTTCTGTATGAAGCTGACTGGGCGTTGTATGACCAATAGTAGCGGTTGTTTAAATTGATTTGGCTTCGTTGCGTAAGCTATTAGTACTAGAAACCTGTTATTTGGCAATATCCTTATTAATCACGCTGACAATGTGGTAAAATATGACCATGAAATATTTTTTTTAGTGTTCCTGCCTTATACGTAGAGTGGGGATGTTTTTTTCATTACGATTTAACGAGCAATGTCAGTGTGATGGTTCGACCCGACGTGAAATTCTTTATAAATAATTCATTTATTTAAGCTTACTTCAATAACAAACAAGGTTAATCTTCATCTAGATAATTTATTTAATTAAAAGAGTTGACAACACAATTATTTGACATTGACGTTATCTTCAATCAAATGATATAGTAATGATTTGGTTTAAGACTAGCTGTTTCCCGCGAATCCGTCTATACATTCATCATATAGCCTGTGTTCATCAGGGATAATGTCATGGCCAGGGGTCGTACTTTTGATGCCAATGACGTCAAACTGACGAAATTTTAAACACAGGATGCTCTGCTTTTATTTGGATTTTTTTTAGGTGTGTTTTAACTGGTACAAATAAAACAATGATAAATTCAATTATTACTTAGTCGGTCTTTAAGTTCTGTCACAAAGGTTTAGTCAAATAAAACTAACATTTGTTTATTTTTTAATTTCAAAATATATAAAAGTTAAAAGCTTAATTAAAATACATTTTTAAGAATTAATAATCATTCCACATAGTTTCCGCAATTTCCGATACTATCTTCTAACATTCACGGCCGAAACCGATTAAAATACTTTAAAGGTCAGTTTTTGTTAACTAACAATCTTTTTTGTTTAATATTGTGAAGCCTCTTGTCTGTGGCTATGTTTAGAGATCAGCATTATTTTCTTAACTACCCTCAAAAACCAGCTTATGAAGCTCGAAGTTTGGTTTGTTTACGTATTGCTGCAAATTGATGTGAAATCGTAGAGTCGATTTAATGAGTCGTGAAGATTGACCGGTGTACAAGCGGATCTTATTTGCTTGTAAATACATTTGTATCAGAATTTAATGGTAAAAGTCTGATCAATAATAAATAAATAAAAAGCCTTTATTTCCATATCCTTAATTTACATTTCAAATGTGGTATTTTGTTTGTTAGTGTTTAGTTAGCTATTTACTTATTTCCTAATTGTTAGTAAGAGTTAGTTTGCTATTCGATATGGACCCCTCCTCGGGTGAAGGCTTTCTCCAGTCTTTACCACTTATCTCTGTCCTTGCCGATAGTTTGCCAGTCTTTCCCTATAAATTCGGTAATATCTTCAGCCCAACGTTTTTTCGGCCTCCCTACCCTTCTTTTGCCGATTGGCCCTTTCCACCTTGTAGTATTAACTGTCCACCTGGTGTCTGTGTATCTCGATACGTGACCTGCCCACTGCCATATCAAATGAGCTTGTGAGAGGGCATGTGTTATCTTAGTTCTCTGTCTAATTACTTTGCTCCTGACTTTTTGTATTTTTCTTATGTTTAGGATACTTCTCTCCATAGATTGCTCTTTGTGTTGTTGTGATTCTTTGTTTTGATTTTGTCGTGTATATCCAAGTTTGGCAGCCATACAGTAAACAAGGCAGTATACAGGTGTCTAATACCGTTTTCTTAAGGTTTAATGAGTAGTCTCCTTTTAGAATTTCTTTGAGTGACCAAAATTTCTTCCAGGCTATGTTTGTTCTTCTTTCAATTTCATCTTCATTCTGCGTTTTCAAAAATGATAGTTGTTTGCCTAGATAGATGTAATTCTGGACATATTCTATAGATTTTTCCTTTACCTTGATGGGTCGTTCTATGCTGTCTGTCATGATTTTGGTTGTTGTAGCATTCATCTCTAATCCTACTTGTGAGCTTGTTGGGGCAAGAGAGCGGAGCATATCTTCTAAATCATTAGCTGTTTCTGACAGTATAACTATGTCGTCCGCGAATCTGAGATGGCTTAGGTAGCTGTTGTTTATTTTTATGCCTCTAGTTTTCCAGTCTGTGTTTCGAAATACATCTTCTAAAACTGCAATAAACAATTTGGGTGACAGAGGGTCCCCCTGTCTGACTCCTCTTTCGATATTAATTGCATCACCTCTAGATTCTAGCATGACATTACTTATGCTGTTGTTGTATATGTATTTTATAATATTTACATACTTCGAATTTATGTTTAATTTTGTTAGTGATTTCCATATAGAGTTGAGGCTTATGCTATCAAATGCTTTGCTGTAGTCGATAAATCCTAGATAGAGTGGCTTATTAAATTCTTTGTATTTTTCTATAACTTGTTCCAGTGCCGGTATATGGTCTAGTGTGCTGAACCCAGAGCGAAAACCAGCTTGTTCTATTGGTTGTGCATTTTCGATCTCTTGTGTTATGCGTTTAAGAATTATAGATGAGAAGATTTTGTATATATTTGCCAGTAAACTAATTGGTCTATAATTATTGATGTCAAGAGGATCTCCTTTTTTATATAGTAGTATGATATCTGACGTGCACCATTGAATTGGTACGATTTCAGCTTCTAGTATGAGGTTGAATAATCCTGTGAGCGGTTTGAGTAAAACTGGTGCGCCTATTTTCAAAGCTTCGTTGGTTATTCCTTTGGGACCAGGACTTTTATCTGACTTTAGTTGTTTCAGCTGGGTGTATATATCTTTTTCCTCTATCGGTCTAGTTGTTTCCGTGTTATAACAATTGTGTGATTCTATGGCTTCCTCGATGGTTTTGTTTTTGTTTTTGTATATAGGTAGTTCTTGGTAGAAAGTGGTTGCCTGTTGTATGATTTCTTTTCTTGTTTTAGTTTCTTTATGTTGGCCTTCTAATTTTTGTATCCAAGAGTTTCTTAAGTTTAATTCTTTAAATGCTTTCTTTGTGTTTCTGAATTTGTTTAGATTTTCTGTTATTATCCTTTGTCTGTGATTACTATAGTCTCTTTTAATCGCTTTGCTAGTTTCCTTATATAATTTGCTCAGTTCTTTCTTTGTATTAGCATCTTTATTCTTTTTTATAGTTAGTTCACTGCGTTTGTTAATCAAGGCTATTGTTTCTTCGCTAAATATTTTGTATCGTTTTTCTTTTTTAGGATTGTTTTGGCTAGTTAAACTTTTTGTTATAGTTACTTCTAGCGCATCATAGTAGGATTGAACGTTTCTGGTATCTACTAGTTCGTTTTCAATGTTCAATTTGAGGCTGTCTATGTAGTGTCTTGTTTCCTCTTCAGTTTTCGGGATTTTTGGCGGTGGTTTAAAGCCTTTTCTACTTTTTTTCGCTTGGCTCAGTAAAACTGTTGATCTGAGTAATGTATGGTCTGTTCGGAACTTCACGTTATTGAGAACTTCATAATTTTGGACTATTTTTGGAACATTTGTCATGATGTAGTCAATTTCGTTTTTAACACTTTCGTCTGGTGACTTCCAAGTCCATCTTCTGCTGGGTCTTTTTTTGAAATAAGTGTTGATTATTGCTAGTCTATATTCGAATGCATATTCTACCAGTCTATCGCCTCTTCCGTTTCTCTGGCCTAGCCCATACCGTCCCATGATGAGTTTTTCTTCTTTTTTGGGTTGCCCTATTTTTGCATTGAAATCTCCTAATATTATGATTTTCTCATCGGCTAGAGGGTGAGCTTTCTTCAGGTTTTTGTAGAATTTTTGTATTTCTGTGTCGTCTGAACTTTCCGTGGGTGCGTATGCCTGAATTATAGAAATGTTTAGTTCGCCCAATTTCGTTTGTAATAATGCTACTCGCTCCGAATTACCAGTAAAGTTAATTATATTATTTTTCCATGCCTTTTTTATTAGAAATCCGACTCCATACAATCCCTTCGTTTCTCCTATATAGCAGAAAACGTAGTCTGAATACTCTTCTATGTTGCAACCCATTTTTCTTGTTTCTGATAGTCCCAGTATGTCGCAGTTTATATCCTTCAATGCATTATTGAGTTCTAAGTATCGGTGTATTGATGACAAAGACCTAACATTATAAAAAGTCTGATCAATATGTCACGCAAATTTCGACTCAATACGAGAACTCTTACGAAAATTATAGCCATTATCAGTATCGTGGTCGTGCGTGTTTTGACCCGTGATTTCTGGCCCCGAATGGAATGCTTAAAGCTCGTTCAACAAATGATTGCAATAGTAAAAAATATTAATTACACTTCTTTTCATTCTATATAAAATAAGGTTTTGATTGATGTACTACAGGTTTAAAAAACTCTTTCATTTATTTTTTAAATTGTAATAAATGTCAGTGACAGAACTTATGAACCGACTAGGTATAGTTAAACACAGCTCAATCGCAATCGAAATGCGGATCACGGCATCATCATTTTTTTTTTCACCACCTTTCATTACTAAAAATGCCAATTTGGACAATTTTCTTTTATGAATGTCAATGCCATAATGGTATTTATGACTATTTAATCATGTTAATTTTAATTACTCGTAGAACCCATAACTGTTTTTTTAAATGATAGTGTTACTCGATGTTTTTTGCCACTGTCGACGCCAATCAAATAGTTTCTTTTACGTTTTAGGTAAAAAGATAAGATAAAGATAAAGAGAAATTTATTCACAACAATACAAAAAATAGGTATTTATTTTATGAAGTAGGTATTTATTTTTATATGCGTCAGTAGATTACCAAACTTATTTTTACGTGATTAAATGATTGACGACTAATGGTTAATAATTAGATTAAAATGATTGGGAATCATACTCTATGTAACGTGACGTCAATTTTGCGTCAACGGCATGAAACGGTCATGGTGAAAGAATTTTTCAAATCGGTCCAGTAGTTTCGGAGCCTATTCAATTCAAACAAGCAACGAAAAATTAAATCATTCCTCTTCATAATATAAGTGTAGATAATTATCTAGATAAGAAACTATTTCAATAACGACCGCTCTGTATTATCCACATAGTTATTAGTCAGTTGATATGATGTGTTTTCAATTTGAATTACTTGATTTCCATTGTCGTTTTGGGCTGCTAGTGATTCGAGTTTTTTGACTGGGTGTAGATGATTGTATAATAATATGTACTCTTTTAACATATTTTATGCTTGAGTTCTAGCTTTACTTTTTTGAAATAAGATTGTTGATTTAACGTCTTTCTTGCGTAATAAAATTATTATATTCTAATTATAATTTGTAATGTAAAGAAGTTTTGACATTGATATCATCAGAACATAAGTACCTAACACAAATGCTCACTTGATAACTGTAGTTGAAGCTAATTTGAATAAGATCTAATTAAGTGAAATGTAAAATTGTAAATTTCTTTAAGATAATAAATTTCTTTTACCCGAAGAAAAAACACACTTTTACCCTCTATCTTTTCTGCATGGTCCCTCAAACGAGCAGGAGTGATAGCGCATCCAGAGAGCCCTCCCGGTTCCGAGAGCCCTCCAGTCGTGAACGCGTGATGTCAGAGCTTATTGTGGACGCAGCGGCAGATATAGCACGCGATTGCATCATCAATAATTAAACTGTAGCACGTTTATAATATCATGCAAACCACTTGAGTACGTGTTTGGATCAAACACTATGCGCTTTGGTTTTTTAAGAATAATATGTTATTCGACATCTCGGATGAGGAATTAACAAAAAACTGTTTTTAAAGTGATAACTTCTTATGGGATGGTAAACCGCTTCGTTACGTAACGCGTAACAGGCGTATTTCAAGCACTCTACTCTGCTGCAGCAAAGCAGCCGCGATATGGTTCACTAGTCCTGAAAAACGCCTGTAGAAAAAACGTCGTCAAGGAAGGGCTGCTGGCGCTGGCCCGACCTTGAATATCGATATCTGGGGCCCGTTTATCGAACGAATATCAATCCAAGCACCAGCTTCGCCAGCAGCGCCTCACCTACCAAGGTGAGGCGCTTTTCCAGACATCGAAATTTTCATACGTTTTAAAATGAAATTTCTTGGATTTAGGCGGCAATGTCTGTTCAATATGTTCTTTTGTTTTTTTATCTATTAGTGTGTTAGGTGTGAGCATTCTTTCCTCTTCACTAAATTCCGTAACACCACAAGTTTTGCAAAGAAAACAACTATGTAATTAATAGTCCAAAACTATTGACAAAACCTCTTTCCCGCCACTGTTATACTTATAAAAAAAACTAAAAAAAAGCTGCATGAGATTTTTAACTTGGTTGAACGAAATACTTCCAAATCATTCGTAGTTTTATAATGTTTAGATTAATAATGCGGGGGAGGCCTATGTTCAGAAGTGGACGTCTTTCGGCTGACATGATGATTATGGTGATGTGTTTTTAATAGTTTAAAATTTATTTTTTGTTAGATGCAATATCGAAGACCAATATATTTAAGTAAATGTATTCAAATAACAAGTTTTTTTAATTCGGTCACCTCGTCTGTCTGGTTGTAGGGCTTAATTGTGTTAGTCTAGATGACGACAACACTTTATGCACTAGTGCATATAATGCGATTTTATGCAGCCACCCAGCAAAGAACTTTACGAGCATAAGAAGTGAAAAGTTAATTTCTCAGTCTACTTTCCGAAATAAGGTCAATAATCAATTGGTAATCAATCACAATTATTATTGAAAATACTATTATGGCTTTTAATAAGTTAACCTAACTTATCGATAAACCGCATATCACTGACTGTGCAAACTGACGCACAACAATGCAGAGCTTTGTTAGTGTGTGTCAACACTAACAAACCTAAAAAGTGGTACACGTTAAAAGAGGGCATATAATATAGACGTCTCTTTTTAACAAAGGGCATTTGCAACAGGTCCAAAAAGTACAATTCTGTTAGCCGTTTTTATGCTCGAGGTAGAAAAGCGTAGAGGATGCTTTTCTACCTCTATGTTTGAAGTACTTTATAAACACTTTCTACAGTGTGTGAGCACTTAGAAGGTGCTTCGGGTTTGTACTCCTCTCTCACTCGCTCCTAATAAGGGCGTATGAGAGCGAGTGAGAGATAAGTATAAACCCGACACACCTTTTAAAAGCTATTGCATTGTATGTTGTTAGTATTGTATTTTTCAAGAGTTTCATAAAGATGTAGGTAAATTATTTATTGCTTGGTTTTTATTTTATGTTGTTTTGTGTGAGGGATTATATACCCATCTCACTTCTGAGCCATGTTTAGGGGAAATTATTGCCATGTTGAGGACTCCTTGCCCAATCTTCAGGGTTCAGTTTATTTCCCAGCCATTAAATAATGGCTGGGAAATAACTCTTTTAATACTCGCAATACTCTTTCAGAACATAACATCAAGCAAATGCTTGATGTTATGTTCTGAAAGAGTATCGCACTTTCAGGAGTAGGTGACAGAGCCTCCAATTTAGCTGCTTTGATTTGTTTAATAATGTATAACGATAACGATGACTACCCAGATTGACGTAACTGAATTTGGCGCCCCTGCTCTCCGTACTTTTTCAGTAGCAGTGGTCTTGTTCAAGACTGCAGCACACTATTGTAGGGCAGGATTTTTCTCGAGGAGTTTGAGGAGTTGTTTTTACCTTTGCTGTAAACCATGCTGGTTGTTTCACATCCTGAAAATACAATGTAGGACCCCTAAATTTTAGTAATACTCGGCAGATCCTTATTTCTAGTGCCAAGACAAAGTTATAAACAAAGTTTCATTGTTGTACATATTTTAACTCCAAAATATGCTATTTGTCCTGTATTCCAGTTATACCCGTATTTATCTTACTAATATTAATAATGTAAAAGTGTGTGTATGCTATTTTGTTACTCCTACGTTGCAACGGCTGAACGGATCTTTAGAGTAACACATCGGCTACTTTTCATTCCGGAAAATTTCAAACTTCTCGAGAGAATAAACAAGTAAATATAACAAATTAATAACGATAGTCGAAATCTAAGTCGTGGGCAGAAGCTACGAGTGGTATGTAAGTATGTACTAAATACAGTAAGTGTTTGCATTGCTATAACATAAGTAGGTACATACTCATACATAAACGTTATTTTATTAGATGGTCGGAGTTCAAGAGAGCCATGCGAAAAGCAAAGCACACGTGGCCGGCGAATCACGCACGACAACACCTAATACACTCATTCGTATTGGCTTAATATTCGAAACGATTGCAGCGAATGCGAAGTGGATGCGAATGTTCTTAAATTGAATGAACATCCCTACTTAATCTAAACCATAATATTAGACCTTTTTTTGCTTTAATGAAACTATGCCGTAGTTATTAATGTAATTTTTTCGAGTTTTTTATCTTGGTAGTTAGTTTCTGAAATAAAGGGCGGGGTGTTTTTCGTCGCGTTTCATTACCAAAATACATCAAATATCATCCTTTTTTATTTAAGGCTACGTATATGGTGACACTTCGTTGTCTGTCTGTATGTCACAGCTGGTTTTCTCAGCGACAACTTGAAATTTGGCATCGCTGTAAAACTTGCTTGCACGCATCTGTTTTTTTTTTTTTTATGGTATAGGAGGCAAACGAGCAGACGGATCGCCTGATAGAAAGCGATTACCGTCACCCATAGACACCTGCAGCACCAGAGGAGTCACAGGTGCGTTGCCGGCCTTTCAAATGAGAGTACGCTCTTTTCTTGAAGGTTTGAAGGTCGTAACGGTCCGGAAATACCGCAGGCGACAGACCATTCCACAGTTTAGTTGTGCGAGGCAGGAAATTCCGATTGAAACGCACAGTTGTGGCCTGCCAACCGTCTAAATGATGGTGGTGGAATTTCTGTCGCTTAGGACGAAGGCGGAAGGATGCGGCAGGAATTATAACAGCTCCTCGGAGCACTCCCCGTTGTACAAGCGATAGAGAATGTAGAGTGAGGCTACATCTCTACGCAGCGCCAAGGAGCCGATCAGAAGTACGCTGGCAGCCGTCAATTCAAGTGGCTCTCCGCTGGATGCGGTCCAGAGGGAGAAGCTGGTAATGGGGAGCCCCAGCCCACAGATGAGAGCAGTATTCCATAATATATGTGGCCGTACCTGCGCCTTGTACAGCTGCAGGCGGTGGGCCGGAGTGAAATACTGTCTCGATCTGTTGAGCACACCGAGCTTCTTCGAGGCCAATTTGGCCTTACCCTCTAAATGACCGCGGAACTGGACATCACTCGAAATGCTGATACCAAGGATTCCGATACTGGCTGAGGCGGTGAGGGGAGTGCTCTCTAAACGAGGTGATGCATCGAACGCCAACTTCTTAGCGGTGAACGCTCATACTTGAGTCTTTGTGGGGTTAAAACGGACTAAATTAAGTCGACCCCATTCTGAAACTTTTTAAAGGGAAGCCTCATTTTCAGACACAAGTTTGTTTCGGCTCTCAACGACGTTGTCCCGAGAAATATTAGCGCGGCCGGTGTAGAAGGTATCGCCTGTGCTATCATCCGCATAACAGTGAATGCCGCAGACTTGCAGCATGTCATTGATATGCAGAAGGAACAGCGTGGGTGATAGCACACAGCCTTGAGGGACACCAGCATTAACAGACAGATGGAGTCAGAGCATGCACCGTCAACTAAGACTTTTATGCTTCTGTCTGCTAGGAAGCTGGTAACCCACTCGCATAATCTCTCGGGAAGCCCATAAAGTGGAAGCTTAGAAAGAAGTGCTTTGTGCCAAACCCGATGAAAAGCCTTCGCAATGTCCAAACTAACTGCTAATGCTTCGCCCTTAGTCTCGATCGCCTGTGCCCAACGATGTGTGAGGTAAACTAGAAGATCACCAGCCGAGCGGCCCCTACGGAAACCGTATTGTCGGTCACTAAGCAGCTGGTGCTCCTCTAGGTAAAAATAATATGAAATAAATTTTATAAATAATTAAAAAAAGGGGGGTAAAAAATTAAAGTGGTTTTATAATAGCTAATGGGGTGTCATATGAAAGGGCTCAACTGCAGATTTTAAAACATTATTTTTATATTTTTTATTGGTATGTATAATTATTGTGATTTATAGCCAACAAATGTACAAAAAAGAACTGTTCCCCCCATTACCTCAGAAGATTATTAATCAAAAAATCTGGAAACATCCCGCCGTTTAGATAACTGGGCCATTCTATTTTTCGATGCTTAAAATAGAAATGAAAATTTAACATCCATTGTAAAAATTTGTAGATAAGTTGAGATTATTTTACAGGACCCACGTTAAGTCTTAACCAGGTATCACTTTTTAGTGTAAATGTACCCGCTATGTTTATTCGTCTTCTACATACAACATGCGTATGCTGTTCAAATTACCACTGCGTTACCAGTCTCCACTCCACGTCCCCTTGCAAATAACGACCACTGCGTTACTATATTATTTATTAGCCTTTTTTTTACCCAGCCCCACACAATTTGGTATAAACATTATTCAAGTACGTAGGTAGATCAGAATCTGAAAATTGTGTGCATTTTGTAATGTCATCTAATTTTATAGAAAATTATTACTTTGAACAAACGTTCATGTTAAGGGATGTTTTCTTAGGCATCGAAGAAGAATGGCCCACGTATTTATATTTAATGGGAAAAATAAAATGAAGTGTTAATCACAATATTTAACATATTTATAGAAAAACGACAAAAAATAATATAACTAAGAATAAAACAATAACTGAAAATTAAAACTAATATTAAATAAGATTAAGACTAAATTACTTAATTACTTAATTATTTATAGTTTTTGAGAAATAATAAAAAAAACAATGAAAGTCTGTTTTAAAATTTAGGCTAGTCAAAAGAACCTCATTGCATAGATAATAAAGCCCATAGCAAAATGATTATTTTGCGGTTACCAAGCTTATTTTTTTAAATACGGAACTCTCGGTGCGAAAGTCCGACTGGCACTTGACCGATCTTAATTATTTGACAATCGACAAAAAATAATACATTAGTACGAGTAGGTAAATGAAAATTAAAGCTAAGATATTTTAATACGTACCATAACGTAACGTAACGTAAACTAAAGCAATAAATCTAAAAATAACCTCGTTGTGTATAATTTTAATTTTAATAAAGATGCTGGCTAGTTTATTATCAACATTTAAAAAAAAACTTTATAAATATTACAAAAAGGCAACTTGCATTGAGTCAATTTAGGCGGAATCCGACTGCCGATAATTTAGGGCTTTTGCAGCAAAAGGCCGCATTCATTACGCCAGATTTCGGAACTGACAGGAATTTTGTCAAACTATTGATGGCACTACCTCCGCTTCTGATATTACGTGGCATCGTATGAGGTGGATGAAGGGTTATTATAGTTGATCTAAAGTAGTTGAATCTGAGGTGAGAAAGGTGGATCTACTTATTGTTTTCTCTTGCACCCCATTTTGTGCGGAATCCACCAGATGTTTGTAAAAGAAAAAATGCTGCATGGTACGGAAGTCTATTGTGGTTGTACGTGTATGTAGTTGAACATATGCAGTTATACAGTGTGTTATGTCATCGGTGTCGGAGATTTTAGGGACTAACTCTGAGGTTCATACTCATCAACTTTTATTATGGGACCAACATCCAAATTGCGAAAAAAAAAACACCTGTTCCATACATTTCGGCTGTTTAGATCTCAAAGTTTGTTTGGAAAAGCTGTTTTTTTTTCGCAATTTTGGATGTTGGTCCCATAATAAAAGTTGATGAGTATGACCTACAGAGTTAGTCCCTAAAATCTCCGACACCGATGACATAACACACTGTATACAGTGTGCACTTGGAAGTGTGGATCAAATCGAACAGGCGGTCATTTCCAATCATTCATCATTTTCATCATCATTTTTTTAAAACTGTAACCCTAGCGGATTATTTTATTTTTAAATAGGGTATGGGATAGTTTAAATATTCTAACATGGTGCTTTCAGCGGAAATAATTTTCATTGTGTCAGAAAAATAGGTTTCATACAAAGAGTTCAGTCTAACAAAATCCTTAGTTGACCGATTGCCTCCACGGCTTACACTGTTTCTCAAAAATTCATGATGGCAATCGATTGTTCAAATATTAAAATTTTAAATTTTGGAGCTGGAATCTTTTTCACTTAGGGCTGGTTTTTTCAATCTCCAGATTAATTAATCTGACAGTTTAAGTTATACCTTAAACTTTTCTTTGTAATTTGAAAGAAAAGGACTTAAATGTCATCTATCCAATAGTTTTATCTGGTGATCGCTACGTTTGACAGTTACGCAGTGAATACGCAGATATTTATTTCATTTTCGGTTATTGTGGGGAAAATGCACAGGATGCTGCAGCTCTTCAATTTTCTAACTTAAGCACCACCACAGAGCGCTGCACAAGTATTACTTTTCTAGTTAATTAACTGCTACAAATAATTCAGTGACCATTTGCCCATTCAACGATCAACTTTGAATGGTCGATATGTTAGGCATTAGGCACAATATTTATCAAAATGCAAATAAAAAAAAACAGATAAATACACAAATTATAAGATCCGAATACAAGACGACCTTCACAGGGCTGTTTATTTAATAAAAAGTATTTTATATTAAATTAATTATGTGTAATATAAGGCTCAAACATTTCAGTCCAGTATAATAAATACTCAATTTAAAAAAACCACTTTTATTGTGTATTTTACTGTGCCTCTGCGGCCTTTTGCACCAAAAGCCTTAAATTATCGGCGGATTCCGCCTAAATTGACTCAATGCAAGTTGCCTTTTGTAACAATCTTTGACAACAACGTACTCCAATAGCTCTTAGGTTTGAAGTTTCACGCAGGATCAACGCAAAATTTAATTACTGGTACATTCGACGCTAAAGCTCTTTGCATACTAGATTCAAAAAATCATGGACACATTGCGTGTACATTATTTGGTAAAGAAATTAAGTCGTTGGAAAAAGCCTTTACGACATTCACGGTCACGTGGCCAGGGGACGCAATAATAATAGGCCAATATACTTAATACGACTAATAACAATAAAGCACAGTTCACTTTTCTCATTATTACCGTTGACAAAAGCAAAAAGCTAAATAATAAACAAGATGACTAAGTTAAAAAAATACACCTAATACACTGTACAGGAATAATTAGAATAAATAAAAACTAGTGTAAACCTATTATCTACTTAAAACTAGAATTATAAAAAATATTTGTGCACACAATTACAAAAAGAATACCCCCTCTAATAAATCGGTTCGCGGCATTGTACCTATGATGCTGGCTGCGTTACCTCTCTGGATAGTTAAACCTATACTTTGGGAGAGGTAAGCGCCAGCTCTGGGATCCCCGGAGGCGTCGATAAGCTTGGCAGACAGGGTCTTTATAAAAAGTTTCATGTCAGCAGACCAAGGTCCCAGAGGCTCCACTGCCAGCTCCGCAAATATGTAGTCATTAATTAATGACGAATATTTGCGACGCTTGAGGGTCTGGGCCTGATCAGCTGCTGCGCCGGCCTGATTTCGGGTTGCTTGTACGTGTGATATGGCAAAAGTGTCGACACAAGTTGCGTCCCACACAGAGCCCTACCAAGCTTCCACGGCACCAATGTAGTTACGTCGGGGCGTTTACCATTGTCTCTGATCATACCAGCTACTTTTAAGACAGCAGGTACAGAGGCGGTGGCAAGCGAACGACGGATCAGATCAATGATGGCACCGTGGCGGAACAAGCGGCCTTCACTTCTTGAACAAGGAAGACCATGTCTACCAAGCTCATCCACCCCCTTGCCGCAGGTGCAAGAATGAGGCACACAGATATTGGCTCCAGCGTGAATCTAGGACTATACCTATGGGGCGACAGGGAAGGGCGTGAAGCGAATGGCCCGACTATCCCTGGCCTCGACCAGGTTCGCTATCTCAACGTCAAGTATCTGTGGGAGATTTAATATAATACTGACGAGAGACATCGAACCATAAGCAGAGGAAAGGGATGCGGGAAGAGCTAAACTTGATGAGCAACGAATACCCAGTCCACCGAAACGTACTAGGATAACCGCTTGAGCCCAAGGCATTTTATCAAAATGTATATTTAATAATTAAGAGAGAGTTTCCTGAAGAGAATTATCGATAGCAGCCACGATAGAGGGAAATTTCCACGTGGGGCGACTTCGTAGCAAATACGGGATCAATTGAAAATGATACAATTTATGATGGGATTGATGGCATCGTCGAAAATTGGGGCGCCAAAAAGAGTCACAGAGGTATTAGAGTGGGCCGAAATGTTACCAAAGGTTAAATTTTGAATTTAGATCTGAAATAATCGGATGAATGGCTAAATAAACTAAGTATGGCACAACCAAGGGGGTCCCATGTTCCCTGTTGGCAACCCATGCATAATGAAATAATATTGTCCCCAAAAAGTAATTTTGAAGGTACCCCATAGCATTGCCACAAATAAGTGTATATTTCTGGAAGTTCCTTTTTAATAGCTGCTAGAAGGGCACCACGATTGACCGAATTTAAAGCCTTTTAGACATCAATTTTAAGAAAAACCTTATAGTCCGGATCATTCAAAAAATAACTCTTTGGACACCGAAACCCAGCTGTCGAGGCTTAAAAGTGCCTGACAGTCTCTTGTGAGATTTACAACAGCAAAGCTTCGATGCCAAGCGCCTAAGCGTGCTGCCGACGGCTATCGGACGGATACCACCATCTTTTTTTGCTAACGCTACGAGATTAGCGCCATAAAGGAGTGGGACAATTTCGATGTGTACACAGGTAGGTTTTTAAGATGCTGAGGTGATAAACCGTCCAACCCGCCAGCGGAACCATTAGGGAACGACATGATTGCCTGCCGTACGGAGATCATTCCATCTTAACCCTTATCGAATTCATAACTTCTCTTTCGCGATGAATTCGAGAGAGGACCTAATAAGTAATTATGACTACGTCACCTGTTTCTTAAATATTGGAGCAATAAGCACCTGAACCTTTCCGATAAGTTTAATTTCTTTACGAGTAACAAGAATGTTCCAATAGTTTTAGGAACTTGAAACTTCCAAACTTACTTAACTGGTTTTGTATTAACAAAGAGTCCTTTCTTTTAAAGCCATTTAAATAATTTTGGAAGTTTGGAACTCAGGATAAGCCGTGCACCGTGTTGGTCAAACCCTGTTTACGGTTTTTATTGGATTTCAATTATAGAAGTTCTAGGTTGTACCTGCGACTGTTTTCACGTAAAAGTTTTTATCGCTATTCCCTCGGGAAATGTCCAAATTTCCAAGATAATAGTACCATGTCCATCTCAAGGCTGTATGTTATCTTATCGTTGTACTAAATTACAAATATTAGTAAGGATAACGCCAGATGAAGATCGTTCCATTTTTCGTTTCGTTTTTTTTTTTGTTCCTTTTTTTAAGATTTACCGAATTCATAACTTCTTATTCGCGGTGAATTCGAGTTGATACACCTAATAATTATCAAAACGACCATCCCCTTTTTTAGTTCAGATTTTTCTTACGCGTTTTAATGCAAATAGTATCATAACTTTTTCAACTTTTTCTCTTATGATCTTGATATAAGACTGGTTTTAAAGGGCGTATTTTAATTTGACAAAATAAGAGCTAATGCTGATCCCAAATCCTCCCCGGGCCTAATCAACATTACAAGATAAACGGGTGGGAGTAAAATGTATTCGAATATTTATTTCAGACTTACCAAAGTAAAAAGAACCGGCCAAGTGCGAGTTGGATGAGGTCCTTTTATTTATATTAAGTATAGTAGATTGTTCAACAAGGGATTAAAAGAAGCAATAATGACACGAGATTTTAGCCTGGCGAGCTGAGTAGGTACTAAACACTCTACTTTTCGTAAAAAAACGACGTCGTTCGACGTTCGTATACGTTTCTATAAAAATTAACAACATTTATTACCTATAAAGTTTCTTAAAATTTGTTCCTCAGTTTTTTGTTTTTGTAGAGTAAACGCTTTAAATGCTTGAATATTTAGGCAACAGATTCAAACATGAATTTAACTATTTTAAAACTAAATGGTACACAATAATAATATGAACTCATCCTTAAAATAATAAAAAGATTTATATTCGTAATCATTAGTCGTGTTTCACGAAATGAAGTAAATCTTTATTTATATTTTTGCACAGTTGTTATTTTGAGGTTATTTCCTCGCTATAAACAAGCACTTAAAATGGCGATAATCCTCCTTTTATTTATAAACGGTGTTTACACCGTTATTGGTTGTTTAGGGGTTACCAAAGTAAATTTACAAAAATACTTTACTCCCTAGAGACAAAAAAAGGAGCTCAGCTTAGCTTCTAGTCCCAATGTGCAGAGACTAAAGTTAAATTTTAAGATCATGACAAGTGACATAGATGTCTGAACAGTGTATGTAACTATTGTGGCGAGCGCCGCATGTTTCCAGGGCCTATGTTAAACACGGTAAAAACAATATCGTTTTTGACCTGTTATCGTATTGTGTGGAATTGTCAACGATTGGATAGCTGTTATGAAGGTACATGACAGTAATGGCGGCCGAGTTCAAAACAATACCATACCAGGTCAAGTGCAGTTTGGATTTCACCGCCTAGAATGGAGGCGCAGGGCAGCTGCACACCCCGCGGGCCTCTATTCAGTAAAACCTAATTGCTATTTGCAAGGAATCGTATTTTTTAACTGTGCCGCATGACTGTCAAGTAAATAAGAACTATCCTAACCTTGACAATACGATAACAACATCTGCAAAGACAAAGAAGAATTCCCTGATCATGAAACCAGGGGTACATTAAATTTTTAACATTGCAAATACTTTTCTTCTGACAGCGGTGATTGCCCCAGGATTTATTTTATAAGGATCAAAGCCTCGGATTCTCTAAAGGTGTATACTTTCTCGCATTTTCTTTTGTGGAAATTGAACGGATATTGCAATAAGGCCCTTTTCTTCCCAAAGAGATTATCGTATCGATACAGTAAGCAATTTCTTTGCTATTATATGGGAAGAATATTGTAAAATCAGTTGAGTACCAAATGTTCTTTCAGGGTCACGCGTATGTACTTACAATTATTTGTGTTAAAGGTTTTAAAAAGTGGTTTTTCCGGTAACTTGCCGGTTATTACTTACCGTTAAGAGATTCGTATATTTTTTGTCATAATTTATAATTTCTGACTTTGCCAAGTTTTCTATAATAAGTTTTTGCAAATTGGTAAATTCAATATAAACATACAATTATGTTTTTATTCTATTTTTATTCTTGATCCGCGTTCAATCGTTGACTTACGCGGTATAGCTAAGTGACTATGTGAAACCTTAGTGTAAATTAATTTCGTATTCTGAGGAGATGTGAGATTTTTGTACTATTCCTCATAAAGACACCATGAAGATCGTGCCGCTCGCACGGCTACGATTCGTCGTACTTATGGAGCCAATATTGGCAATAGATACCTAATCCTGAAATTAAATTGCTCCGCGCTATTGAGGGTTCTATATGGGCCTTTACGTGTCAGGCATAAAAGCCAAATGGAGTGATAAGTATCGTTCCTGCAGATGCCCCACCGAATTTAAAATAACAATGTTAATTGGGTTCATTTACTAGTCTATTAAACACACAACACTAAATCAAAGATTGAGTTTGATTCACATTTATTTATTTATTTATTCATTTGCCTTAAATTTTATGTACATATACATGAGGTGGTATAATTTTTAGATATAAAATAGATTCAATACAATTTTACCAGTTCGGTGTAGCATGAACACATCTTCTTCCTCACTAATTTTACAGTACACAAATGTTTAACGATATTTTTTTCTTGAGATCGAAAGGTGTTTAGGACATGTCCACTATATTTGAGTAAAAAAAACAAACAATAATACACTATGACAAACGGTGAAATTTGAATTTACAGGCGTAAGGCAACATTGCCATATGAAAATCGATTTAGTTTTAATTTTTAAGTTGTCATGAGATTCCGGTGGACTTATATCGAGCCAACCCACTTGATATTATAATGTAGAAAACTTTTATAAAAGGTCCACAGTTTTATTAATAATTCTTAGCCTAAATATTAGTAATTAATAAATAACAGAGATTTTGTCCTCTGTGTAAGTTTCCACATCAGAGGGCAATAAATTTTTTTGGCAATCATCTTTAAGATTCGTTTCAAGCTGCCACGTACCATGACTACTAATGAAGTACAGTGCCCGTACAGTTGTAGTTTTCGAAAATGTCTGTGCGTGGGCCGTGCGCACGGCAAACATGGACGAGGCGCTGCAGTACTGCGACAGACGCAACAGCACCCTAAAGGCTTAATTGTAATGGACGCGGAGAACATTGTAAGTCCTTTAAGACTGGGTTTTATAAAGATCCGTTAGATCAAATTTCTGTCATGCATGTCAAAACTTGTATGAAGTTACTAAAATTTGATCTGATATATTTACTAACGGGCCTTTATAAAACGGGCCATAGTATACCTGACACACAGACTCGACCTATTAGTTACTTTAAAGCTATAATATAATATAATAATATAATAGTTACGCCCGTATATATTTATACAGAGTGTCCGGGAGATAGTGGCCAACCTTACAGGGCTGGATAGCTCAGCTCAGCAGTGGCGAAATATGACAAATCATGTTTAGTAAAAGTCGCACCAAAAACGAGATATGTAAACTTTTCAAAATTTTGGAAAAGCGGTATCCCGCTTCACCATTTTCGATGCCACGGCCACATTTATTACAACTTTTCAGTTTTGTTTGCTGTGAAAGATAGCTGATTAAATTTAATTTCCAAAATTTTGGAAAGTTGAGATATCTCGTTTTTGGGTCGACTTTTCCTAAACATTATTTATCATATTTTGGCCACTCCCGAGCTGAGCTATCCAGCCCTGTAAGGTTGGTCATTATCTCCCGCACACCCTGTACATATCTCCTCTAGACCCCGCGTGAATGGAGTTTCAATGTTGAAACTTAGGCTAGAATAGTTTAACCTGTAAGTAATCGTTTCATTACGATTTTTTTGGTTGTCATTTAAAGCTGAGTAATTTTTTCTACGGATGGGTTTTATGTCCCATCTGCATGCACATTGAAAGTTTTGCCCCCCTAGCCATTCATACATATTTGAATTTAGAATTATGTCACTTACAAAAATATAGCACATTGTTTATGGAATTAAATAATAGTTGGAGGGAAACTGATCTTAATTTGTTTTTCTGACGTTTTCAAGTGACGAATTTGGTCTAAAAATGGAATTGACGCGAAAAGACAATGGGCAATGATTTTTTACGATTTTAAAAGTGCTTTTGGGCTTGAAGCACCACATTTGAGCACTGTGAGACAGCGGTACGCAGAATTTAAGAGAGGCCGGAGTTCACTCAATGACAATTCTCGTGAAGGTAGGTCGTCTACGGTCACTGGAGAAAACGTGGCTGCTGTCAGGAGACTAATAAAAGATAACCGAGAGTCACCTATGACGAAATTCTTGGACAATCAGGGATTGGTATGGGCCAAATAAAACAAAATAGTAACAAAACTTTTCAAAGCGTTAATCTATGACATAATAGTACAATAGACGCATGCACGCAACACCGAATAATAATAGTTTTGTTACTTGTTCACTTTTATTGCGGTTTTTTCTTTCTTTTTGGTTATTTTAGTGTGTTTGCGTGTATGCTATGTGTGTGTAATCTTCCGTGGTTCCATCCAACTGAAGACTACCGCTGGTTTTAACGCCAGCATGGCGCTGAGTTGGAACCATTTCGTAACAACAGCTATTTTGTCTACATGACGGTATTTTGTTGAGTTTTCCTTGTCTGTTTGTCACAAATAAATGTTTTTTCTTTATTTCTATCTTTTCTAACAGTTATGTGCAGAAAGCCTTGAAAAGAGTAATTGTGACTACCTCCGTACATCGTACTAAGTCTGCACGCCGGCAAGTTCGCGATAATTGACAATGATCTGCGCTCCCTCTCCATAATCAGCATTATCTTTCAAGTCCTCCATCAATAGATAACAGAGATATTTTAATTAATGCACTTTTCTAAGGCACCATTGAGTGTGAAAGGTGGAATAAAGAAAATACTCTTGGTTCCTGCCTTAAAGATCTTATACTTACTCAGTATTTTTGTACATAATACAAAAACCCGTGCGGCGCCGCATACGCGTCACATGTAGCCAGCAGCTGTCACAATGCGGTGACTGAGGGACCCAGCAGCACCGGTCGTCTTGATGAACTCTGTTGCTCGACGGGAGGTAAAAGGTACCGATACAGACGGACCTTGAACAAGGTCCTACTTACCAATTAGCTAAGATGGTAAAAATAATATTTAAAAAATGCGATAGTAGTAAGTCATGTCTTCAAATAGGTAATGTACCTACTATCGGGAAAATGATCTCTGCCCACCATAAAACGAAGTCATAGAGAGATGTTATAAATCAAATTGTAAAAAAAATTCAACTATTCATTTTATAATGTCCCTGTGACACCGCTCTATTCTGGGTGATTGTTCCACTTTGCTGATAGTAGTAGGTAACATGAACATATTTTTATTTTATAATTTATGAGTGAACTAAATTATCCATGTAGAATTCGTAATTTGGCCTTCCTGCAGGAACAGTGTTTTTTCTGGATTAAAGGTAGTATGTAGACTAATATTTGACTCTGTTATGGCGTGATTTAGCAGCTTACAGTGCCCGGTCGTAAATATTGCACATCGGCAATCATCGCATTTCCGAATACAAACGAATGCTAATTTCCATGTCCGTCGAGTATTAGATTTATCGTTTATTCGAATTTCAATTTAGAACTAAGTATTAGGTTTGTTATTTGGTTTTGATTTCGCTCGTGGACTATATAGAGCTGTAAAACTAGGTACTAGGTGCAGTGCACGGATAGTGAAATGGAAGGGTTTGAGAATTTTGTATTTGAATTGAGGTTAATATCACTGTCACTAAGTATCAGCCGTATTTATGACTAGTCTATCAGTGTAATCGTCAACATATTTCTTATATTGACGTGTAAAAGTGCCCGTGCGGCCTACTTACTGAATAAATTTCTTTTATGTTTTTAATCTTTTATATTATCATCCTCATTTTATTTATATGTCGGCTTCGGTTACAAAATATTTATAAGCATTATAGTTACTTACCTAATTTCGTGGTATTGGCCTCGTAAAGGTTTCTTTTTTTTCCTATAGATGCCATAGTACAACTTTAAGTGATTTAAAATTTGGGCTTTTAACAACTCTATATATATATATTTTGGGCTGTACGCGACCATACTCTGTCGCATCTGAACCACGACTATGAAACATTTTAAAAGTAGTGTGCCACAGAGGTAATGCTCTACGAAGCCGAATTTAGCCGATTTTTTCTTTCCAAAAGTCGAGGTGCAATATTTACGGCCGGGCATTGTACCTGATAAACTCAGACGGTGGCAAAGGGATCTTTACTGTGCAGTAGACCCACCATATTGGCACTCGTTAGTTTGGTTGGTCTCGATAAGTAGATGATGTCGTGCAAAAAAGAACATTTGGGAACAAAAGCTTCACTCAAATTATGTATTTTGTCAGAAACTTATTTATTTTAAATTTTACTGAATTATCAGGACAGGACCTGGCAACTAAGACATAAGGATCAGCAATTTGCATCCGTTTTGCCCTGTTGGTTAGAGAGCTGCGCGGGAGGTAATTTATTCCCGTGCTGTTACTGTTACTCTTCAGAAACTGGACCAGTGTGGGAAATGAAACAAACAATTAAGCTGATAATCACGGATTTATTAGTTGATCACTCCAGTATTCATGACATAAGTAGCCTTATATGTATCTGTTGATACTAAGTACATTAACTCGATTCAGTAGATATAACAAGTGCCGGTCGTTACAGAAATGGTCTCAAATATATTAAGTTTTAAGTCATACAGTGAAGAACAAATGAAAATACATACCATTTAAACAATTTATATATATAGGTAACCTGAAGCTGAAACTAAAATCTCAACTAAACTGAATACCTATATTGGTAAAAGCCAATAACTACTTACTATACTATATTTTTTTGGTTTTTATAGTGTTTAAACACTATTGGTATTAAAATACCGAGTATATAAAATTATCTGATTATGGTACGAGTACCTAATAATAATAATTATTGTACTAATCGGTTTTATGGACCGCTAATGTTAGGGTGAAGTCAGTACGTTGGAAGTATAACTCTGCAAGTGCACGTCGAAGGCCACATGATCGCCGCATGGTTCGAACAATGGCGTTGGTAGCTTTAATCAGGTGTTGCAGTGTTACGGTTCCGCGGTGCTGCTCAGCCAAGCGTCTAGCCCCAGCGCAGCGGCTGGCCGGGCGGGCGCGGGCGGGCCGCGCGCGGTTCGGCCGACAGCGGCCCGCCGTCGGGCCCGTAGTACACGAAGGCCTGGCGGCGAGCGGGCAGCGTGCGCCCGCGCGGTGACAGCCCCTGCAGGCGGCTCCAGAACGAGAACAACTTCTTTTTGACATCCCCACTTTGCTCTTCGTTGAAGAACAGAATATCTACAACAAGCATCAAGATGAAGATTACACGCAGTCCTTGTAGTTCTTTTGGTCACGGTTACTAGGATTTATAAATCCTGCTTTGTAATAATCTATGATTATTACGTTAACGATACATACTTTTTTTTTATTCATGTCATGAGTTACAACCACAAGTAAAGCCCGCTTGCACGTAAATGTTAACCCCAGGTAAACCCTAGGTTAAAAGGTTAATTAGCTAAAATGTATAGTTCTCATAAGAATCTGACTTAGTGAATAATTTAACCTGGGGCTAACCTAGGGTTCAAGTTACGTACAAGCGGGCAGGTGCAACAGGACAACCAAATCATTATTAATTTGATCAAGTGCATTGACCATAGCAAGTGACAGTTACAAGTAAAGCGTTACCAGCACATATTTAGGCATTGTTTCCTAGGGAAGCAGAAATAATCCATTTCAATTGCCGATTGCCTATGAATTTCGATTGCCTAATTGATTCAAAATGCCGTATTGGACCTATGTGAATATAATATCATTCTTAACTTTTTATGAATACGTTTTTAAAATCCTTCGTGTATCTCCCGGGAAGAATCTATCCACTATGCTCTACTGTTGTATCTACTAATAGATCAAATCAAACTGTTTTTCTCCAATTTGCTCGACCAGTTTTAACGATAGAGCAATTTGGACATTTTTCTCCAAATTGCTATACTAGTTGGTATGGTAGAGCAAATTGAACTGCATTTCTCCAATTTGCTCTACTGAGTTTTACAATAGAGCAAATTGAACTTTTTTTCTCCAGTTTGCTCTATTAGTTGGAAAGGTAGAGCAAATTGGACATTTTCCTCCAATTTGCTCTACTAGTTGAAGAAATAGAGCAAATTGGATATGTTCTTCCAATTTGCTCTACTAGTTGGAAAAGTAGAGCAAATTGGACATTTTCTTGGACATTTTCCTTCAATTTGCTCTACTAGTTGAATCGTATAAATCTGACCGTAAAATAATAATTATAATGCGTTAAGCAGTGGATGCTTACACATACATACATACATGTCTGAGTCGGTAAAACGGTGTTTGTATCGTATGAAGCGAAATCATTCTTATTAGGTATTCTAACGAAATAAATAGAAACGTTTTATAATGTATTTGTTTATTTTTCATTATGCATACAAATTTGAAACGAAAATAAATTTTTTTCTCTAGGTAGGTAACTAATTATTTACATAGGTGGCATTCAGGTGTAGGGGTTTTAAGAGATGATAGTTAGGGTAATTCTGAACATTTTTGACACCATTTAATATTATGCAAAGTTGCACGGTTTTTGAGATTTTGTATTTATTTAATTCTTAAAAAAACGCTATGTTTACTAGAAAAACAATTATTAAACGTCATGTATAGCGTCCTTTTTAGTGTTTTACCTTTACAATACCTTGGTTCTTCAATTAACTTGGTTCAAATGGACGCCTGGTAATGCTTGATTGATTATCAATTGTCTCTCTTGCAAACAACATTTTTCCAAAAATTGAAAAAAATTACAATATCCGTAAAAACCGTGCAACTTTGGATAATAGTAAATGTGGTTAAAGGCATTCAGAATGACCCTAACTATCATCCCTTAAAACCCCTACATCAGACTGCCAAACTCCCTATTTAAAAGAGGATGTTTTGACTGACTGACTCATCAACGCCCAGCCCAAACCGCTTAAGATAAGGATTTGAAATTTTGAAGGAAAGTTGATTTTATAACTTAGGCTAAGAAGGGATTTTTCGAAATTCAACCCCTAAAGGGAAATAAAATATGTTTATAAAAGGCAAATCTGACTAACTGACTTAAATATATAATTAATAACGCACACCCCAAACCGCTGAGCTTAGGGAATTGAAATTTGGAGGATGTATTTCTTGGGTACCCTAGGGGTGCACTAAGAAAGACCCCCAACGGGAAGAAGTGGGGAGAGTAGCGGAAAACTAATTCTACGCGTACGAAGTCGTGGGCGACCTCTAGTACAATATAAAAATAAAAAATAAGAATAATAATTTAGCATCCACTGCTTAACGCATTATAATTATTATTTTATGTTTATACGGTCGGATTTATACGATTCAAATAGTAGAGCAATTTGTAAGAACATATCCAATTTGCTCTATTTCTTCAACTAGTAGAGCAAATTGGAGGAAAATGTCCAATGAAAATGTCCAATTTGCTCTACTTTTCCAACTAGTAGAGCAAATTGGAAGAACATATCCAATTTGCTCTATTTCTTCAACTAGTAGAGCAAATTGGAGGAAAATGTCCAATGAAATGTCCAATTTGCACTATTTCTTCAACTAGTACAGCAAATTGGAGGAAAATGTCCAATTTGCTCTACCTTTCCATTTAATAGAGCAAACTGGAGAAAAACAGTTCAATTTGCTCTATTGTAAAACTCAGTAGAGCAAATTGGAGAAATGCAGTTCAATTTGCTCTACCATACCAACTAGTATAGCAATTTGGAGAAAAATGTCCAAATTGCTCTATCGTTAAAACTGGTCGAGCAAATTGGAGAAAAACAGTTCAATTTGATCTATCGTTAAAACTAGTAGAGCAAATTGGAGAAAAACAGTTTGATTTGATCTATTAGTAGATACAACAGTAGAGCATAGTGGATAGATTCTCCCGGGGAACAATGTACATAGACGGATAAGTAAGATAAGTGGGTTTTCAGGATCTTGAGCTTGAGATACCCTTAGACACAAAAAACCCATGGAATTTTAGTTTGAACCATTTACTGCAACATTAATTTCACCTGAATTGGTGAAATTGTTTAAAATGGTGTCTACATCGATCGGGGCTCTACTCCACTCGGTAAAACCATATAGCTCTTGACATGTAATCGTGTTGTCAATGTTAGGCTAGCTATGTGATATTACCGAATAGAAAAGAACCCCGGAACAAACCACCTCGTCACATGGACTGAGTCTTTCTCAATAGACTCCGGAAAGCAAACAGACGTCGTATACACGTATTTCAGCAAAGCTTTTGATAAAGCCTGCCACTACTACACTTTAATGCTGAAACTAACAGCGTACGGGATTACGTCGCTTCTGAAATGGTTAAAATAAAAATCAGACATAATTTTAAAATAGAATAAGATTTAAAAATGAAATCATACTTGACAGACTGATATACTTTTTTTGTTGTAGTTAATGGTTTTCAATCCCCGTCCCATACGATTACATCTGGCGTTCCTCTTCAATTCTATTCATATATTTATTAATGATATCCCTCAATGTATTCCAAATACAAAAATAATTATGTACCTATGCCGATGAGCTCAAATTTGCTCATCTGCTTAATTATTTACTGCAGCGTGACTTAGATAGGCGTTACCCGGTGTAATAATAATAACATGCATTTGAATATTCAGAAATATGCACATGTAAAGTTTTTAGTTATTCGTTTTTTTAAGCTTTTAATCATGTAAACTTTACTACAAAATAGGAATGAACAAAATTCAAGAAGCAGGCACAGTTCGTGATCTGGGTGTGTTATTTGACCAAAAGCTTACAAACATCCCCCGCACTGAAAACATTACTCAATAATAGTTGTAGTCAAGAGATGGACTTATGCTCCGCCTCAGCAAACATTTCATAAATGCGTTCGAAACTGCTTATCCAAAAGAATTTAATTTACCGTAGCCTCTTTATTGTACTGTTTGAACCTAAATTTACACCTAAATTAATGTTTACTGTTATAATTTAACGCATGCAGTGTTTATCTGTAAGTGATATTATATTATTGATGTTATAATGTAAACAGTTGTTGGTAAACAAAAAAATAATAATTAAGACAGCCCAAAAGTGCCAAAAAAAACTCCGGCTTCGAAAGTATGGCTTATTTTACGATTGTATCAAATATTTTTAATTAATGGGCTATGACACAATTAAGCACATTGCTACGTTACTAATGATTAGATATTAAGTTTCGGTAAGTATCACAAATTATAGTTATTCTCACAATCAGATAGGGGAGCAAGAGGTGTGCTCGTGCCGCAAGGTACCTAGCATTTTTTAGGAGTACCTACATCATTAAAATGTATTAAGATTTTTTAGTAATTGTAGGAGTAATTTATCTCCTAAACTAATAAAATAACATACTTAAAAGTAAAACTATAACCTGGAACGCTATAAAAGGCGCTTTCTTGTGCCTAAATATTAACGTCAAGTTCTGAACCATGCATGCGTCAGGATTCCCACTCCGCGACTCATCTAGCTATAATATAAGTTTCCCCCATACCAACCCCTACTCCTATTCCACCTTTTTTGGAAAACACCGCGGTTAATTAAACGGAGGAAGGACTTTCTCCTCCGGCCTTTGAGCACTGGCTGGGGTAGTGTCCGCGGGAGTCTAAATTGTAGTCGGTGATAGGGGCATTGGTTTTCTAAGCTGGTGCGAGCCCTGCAGTACCTCGGCTCTCCATTCCCAAGTCTCCGGAAGGGATTTTCACCTCTGCCCTTTTTCGAGTAAAAAACAAACAAAAGTAAAGTCTTTTGTCTTTGGCCCTTCAGACCAAAAAAATACGTCAAGTTCTGGCACACCTATATTACACGTTGTTTTTTTTAGAAACATTTAAATCTTTATGTAAATCCTCAGTTCCCTCGTTAAGCATTAGTAATAATGAACATGTCGTCGTCTCTCGAGGGACTCTTTTTACTACTAAGAAGCAAATCTAGTACGGCGCTCGCCAGACGCGTGTCACTGATGTCGGTGCGTGTGCCGCTGTAGGAGTATCGACATTAGTTTTGATCCAAAGCCCACGAATTTATACCCTCGTACGTAGCTCGACGGTTTGTGCAGAGGAAGAGGCTCCGCTCACTCACTCAATGCCGCTGGTGAGGGAACCAGCCTTCATTAGAAAACCAAATAGGTAAAAGCTTACTTACCCGGTACTTCAGTCTGCCCCATATCCGAGTCTTGACGTTTTTGGAAAACGGCTTGCATCTCAAACTTAGCATTTAGTGCATTAATCTCGTTTTCTTCTCCTTGAGTGTTTTTGTCGCCCGTCATCACTCTATCATTTTGGGTGGTTTGCGTCATGTATTTGTCGAAACATTTTAGACTGTATCTTTGTATAACAAATGGGTTAGTGGACGCTATAATACAATCATACACAAAATACGCCTTTTCGTTTTCAATTAACACGTCTTTGTTTATTACGTTAATCATCATTGAGCCCGACGGGTCCGGATCGTTTGTGCGAATTTGTCCCTCATTATCGTCGTCGTAACCATGAGGACTGGTTTGGAGGTCCAGGTATTTCCACTCGTCCGAGGATTCGTCGCTATCAAAATGTCCATGCAAGTCACTGTCTTGCCCGATGTGGTTAGGGACAGTTTGCCAAGACCTTAACAGATTATTATCCAATACCCAGCTGGCCCGGGAGCAGAACACCTTTCTCATACGTTCGCAATCAGCCGGGTCTTCGTCGTAGAGGTACTCGGATTCCTGCGCGGTTGCCGGCAGCCCCAGGCCGCTCGCGAGCGCGGCGGCCAGCAGCAGCAGCGACAATACACACAGTCGCATCTGAAACAAATGACTAGTAATGTAACC
This sequence comes from Acleris sparsana, assembly GCA_923062465.1. Taxonomy (NCBI): domain Eukaryota; kingdom Metazoa; phylum Arthropoda; class Insecta; order Lepidoptera; family Tortricidae; genus Acleris; species Acleris sparsana. The sequence continues at coordinate 21,787,144 of OV281285.1, forward strand.
AAATCCACAAACATCCGCTTGTGAACACCCGTTTTACCTTTCTTTCGTAGGAATATTACGAACGAAAGAACATGGCTATTATTATTTACAACGTTTTCCTACAGAAAACCGGTATTAAATAATACATTATTTTTATAAATATGGTAAGTAAAATAAACATGCAGGCTATTTATCGTTCTAATGGCACATTAAATTAATTGTTCCCTTGAAAACTAATATCAACTTTTGTAAGATACTTCATTATAGGATTTGGATACTTCGTTTTGGTAAAATAGTTCTGCCTTCGTAGCATCAGCTCGGCAGCAGCGGCAGCAGTTTTCTGAATTTATAAATTTGTGGACAAACCGTGTGAAGTATAATTATTAAACTCGGAAATATAATTCTTTGCCTAATTATTCGAATTATATATACAAGATGGCTCACGTAAGTCAAGGAGTTTGTAATCAGCCGATAATTTACTTACAAATTCGCTCCGTTTGCTAAGATAAACCCTCAGACGACGTCCGAGATTAGTCTCTGATTAAACTTCTTTGATGTCTGCCAGACCCGTCGGAAAAACGGTTTCAGTTAAACTGGGTTTCGACAGCGGACAGACTGCGACGTGGACGGGCGGTATAAGAAGCTATTACTGTGTATGTCATTTATAAAATGTTCAAGTCGTTCAACCTGATTACCCTGCGCGCGCCTGTTTGACCAAACATCTCGATAATAGTTAGTAAATTTTGAAAAAAAAAAGTTTTTCGTTTTGGTTTTATATTAAAAATATACCAGTACCTACTTAGGTATTACCTAAATAAACGAAATTTACTGACACCAGCACCTACATTAAATTATTAAATTCAGCGAAGACAATTTTACTAGCCATTAGTAATTGTCTTAGAGGCTATTATTTTCCAATGAACAGCAGCGCATACGGTTACGGCGTCTATTCGTGGAGATCATTAAGCCATAGAAAAGAGTTTTTTTCTATAGCTTCTACTTATATTGGGTCACACTAGTATTTTAGTCTACATTAGGCATTCGTTAATAAATCTGACATGATAACACACAACATAACCTACACTTAGGAGCAAAAAAAATGGGTCAGAGTGCGTTTTTCATACTAAAGAGGCTATTTCGAAGCCTTTGTTCCTCGCCAGGGAATGCTTTTAGTGATTTCTGATAATGAATACCGCGAGCATCGATTCAGGACTTCCAGAGTGCCTAGGATACTCAACTAAATGAATCTGCGGTTAACGCCGGAATTGTGCATGTTCAGAAAAACATCTAAAATGGCAATAAAATGTAAGGAAATCCAAATGCTGACCCAAACTGTCCGGCTGTGGTGTTAACTAATTGTGCGATCAGTTAGGTATCTTAAAAACTTTTGATCTCCTCTTTTGAACTTCGGAGTATCCACCATTAAACCTCACTCGAAACAAGCCCTAGCGAGCAACCAAGGCTTCGAAATAGTCTCGTTTGTATGAAAAAAGCACTCTGACCCGGTATTTTTGCTCCTGAGTCTACTTATAATGCGAATAACCCAGAAAATATATGCGCTTTTATTTTATTTTAGTGGTAGATGAGGTTAAAATCTATAAATACCTTTGAATGTTGCTTAGTAAGATCCTGACTCATGATCATCATTTGAAACGCCTGAAGCTGTAACGTTTAGACTGTGAAAAAAGACAACAAAACAAGAAAAATATTGTACATATATGTTCCATGCCGAGGCATTTCTACGAAAAAGGTAACATTAGAGCTGAAAACTTGTTTTACGAGGAGAACCGTTCAAAGGTTACTCAAACGGGTTGCGGAGACCGGCAACATGCGACGACAGCGTGCAAATGGACTTAAGACCGGGTTTGTTTATAAGAACATTGAACGTTTGTTTAAAAGATAATTGCAGCTTAAGAATCCTCCACTTTCCCTACGAGCCTTGGCTATAAAGTTTAAATAATCATAATCAACGGTGCAGAGAATATAGACAAGTAATTATTTAAGAACAGAACAAGTAAGCAGAACAGAAACGTCAAACCACAAACTGCTGCCAAATCTCGGTCCGGAACAGAATTATTGTATGGTAATGGATGACGAATCATACTGGAAACTCGACTTCACGTTACTGCTTGGTCATTATTATTATTCCGAAACAGATAGAAAAACAGTCAGTTAAGAGGTTAAGGTGATTGAAACAGATAAATTTGCCAACAAGGTTCTCGTGTGGCGAGCTGTCTGTTCCTGTGGCAATCGCAGTAAGTACACCTTATCTTGCTAACAACGGCACTATAAATGACAATATATAACTAAATGAATGTCTTTTAAAATGATTGTTGCCAATTGTAAAGCGTCATAATAAGCCATGTGTTATTTTGATCTGATTTAGCAACATGCCATTACACGAAAAAAGCGACAGATTGGTATAACTCAAATTTCATCGAATTGGTTGAAAAAGACCAAAATCCTTTCAACTGCCGTGAGCTACGACTAATTGAAAAATAATGGGCTTGTGTAAAGCAGACACAAGAGTAATGCCGTTTCAGTTAATAACTTCACCAGAAAGTGGAATGAAGCTTCTAAATAAATTGCTAATGACGATTACGATATTTCTGGAGATTAAACTTATATAATATTTGTAAATATTTAGAGCCGTGTAATATTATTAAACTTAAAAAAGAAGAAATTATTTTGTTGTTTTGGTTTTATTTTTATTAACTATAGTCTGGCCAAGCTAACTCTGCTATAGAATAACCTGGCAACCGCATGTAAAACTTTTTATGGCAATATTTCTTAGCTGTCTTGAAACCGGTTTTACAAGCAGGCCCCTATTTCACCAAGCTTGACACGTTAGACAATTGTCTAAATTACGTGACATTGTATTTCATGAAACAGCAATTGTAATAATCAGGTGACAATTGTCGAGTAGTCACGATAAGTGTTGTTTCACAAACCTCTACATTATCAAACCATGCTGACAGGTGCGAAAATAATAAAAAAAAGACATATTTATATCGTGAAATGGCAGTTGTCAAAATCCTGATACAAATGTCACGTTGTCATGACACACGATAATCTTTATATTTTTAAATGTTTAAATCAACCGTATGTTGATTGTTGAAAGGCATCCACCATTTCCGCGTAGTTAGTCCACAATTATACAACAACAATTATTATATTAGTTTGGAGTGTCTAATCTAATTTTTATTTCTTTTAATCAATCGCTCAACAAATGAAACACTATGACTATACACACTTTTTTTCAATAAACGAGAGCGTTTAGTTTGGGTGTATGGATAGTTTCCTCAGTCTTGTCGACTATTGGCAGAGTACAAAGCGGGTGGAGGGGGTAGCCTAAACGATCACAGCGCTCGCTACGGCTAAAATTGTCATTTTTGTCGCTGACTTGAGCTGTCAAATCCATATTGCAGTAAACATTTTCTAATCGTTTTTGAGATAAAAATATGGTCCTGGTAAGATGTGATGTTGTGAATTATAATAACACCAAGAATAATAGCGACTGTAAATTTTACCAATTTCCAAGACCATTGTGGAAACGAGACTGTGTAATAGGGCGAGTCGTTGGATTATGTATTTAAAAAAAACCTATCGCGGTCTCATTTTGACATGAATATTTGATTAATTTTATTATGTTAATGTATGGATGTATGTATGTAATCTCTTTATTGTACAAAATACAGATATTCAAATATAATATTTACTGAATATAAATGTACAAAGGTGAACTTAGCCCTTTAAGGGACCTCTTAAATAATTAACAAAATGTAGGTAATTAAAAAATAAGTAAAATACAAGTAGGTACCTACAATTCATTCAATCGTAAAGTAAAAAAGTAAGTTACCTACCTTAAGTAAAAAAGTAAAATAGTTTCATGCACAAAAATGTCACATGAGAATGATGCACCAAAAACTATGTATATGTATATAATGCAGGGTAATTTTTTCATCAGTGCGCAAACTTTAACATATGAATTTGTATCGGATAATCATCACTGTGTCGCAGTGACATTATAAAACAATCTGTTGGTCACTTGTTACAACTTGAATCGTAATGTCACTGTGACACAGTTCTATGGTGGGTCAGGGTTCCAATTGGCTGAGAGTAGATTATTATGTAAATGATCGCTAATTAGGCTTTAAAACCAATTTGCTGTCTTTGTGGTCTTATATGTCCAGTCCATTTTTCCACCTAGTTTCAGTTTTAGTTTTAGTTTTATTCTAAAAAGATTCTTCTTCCGGAGCCGCTCCAATGACTGAATACTATGGTCGATAAGGTGCGTGAAGTCACTAATACGAGTAGATACTTTATGATGTTAATGTGCTCGGAGGCGGTGCAATTACGCTGCGTTAAGTGATCACAAGAAACTATAAGCTCGTTAGAACACGTTCGTGTCTCTATAGTGCTACACCAGTACAGTAACTGAGTGAATTAAAAAAAACAAGATAAATTAATTGTGTGCCTTATGAAGTTTATATTTTATTTAAATTACATGCCCATCATGACTGGCATTAATTTGTCTGTCAGCCCCTATATGTACGGTATATGAAACGAAAACAATGTTGAGCCTATGTTGTAAATACAACAATATTATATGAAACGTATCTGGTATTGAACGTTCAATTTATGTGACGTCTACAAAACATATACTTAAATAGGATAATCGTGCTGTCATGTACAAAACCAACCATCCTGTCTGTATTTTGTTATAAAAATAGTACTTGGTTATTAATAGTTACCTACAGTACCTTTCAGTTTACATTTAAGGTACAAACCCCAACGAAAATGTTAAGCACTTTAGTGCGTTGTCATGATAAGCTTCAAACAGAACATCAAATGACACACATGACAATCACAACGACATTCACAGTGACAAGGTTCTACGTATGCTCAACATTTTTATTGGGTAACTGTACATCAATGAAACTATGTTTATATCTTTATCTTGGCACTAGAAATGTGGATCTGCTGAGTCCTACCAAAATTGAGGGGTCCTACCCCCATTGGTTATGGGCAGTGGAGAAAAATGGCCGAGATGGTGTACCTAGTGCCTCCGGTATAAATATGTGTGCTGACGCGCGCACAGACAGTTTCCAGGCCTTACCCAATACAATGAGGAAAAAAATAACTTCACACATGGGGCGCGTAAGAAATAGTTCCAACGACATTCTGATAATGATTGTGTGTAGACATGACTGCGCCATCCTTATTTACCGACTTACTGGGTTTCGCAGGTCTTTAGTGGGGTCAAATATATCAAATATTCCTGGCATCCTTGTTTTCGTTTTGTGTTGCTGTAGTTATATTTAAATTGTCACTCCTATTTTAAGTAACTCGTAGCTAAACAATAAAATGGGCAATAAATGTAAAACGACTATAATTATATACATATAAATATATTATACTGTTTACCAATCACGGGACTATGGGAGTCCGGGACCTCTGGAAGGCGTACCTACATGTAGTGGAGCCGCACCCAACACGCAGATGCCTTATAGACAAGTTTAACTTAATAAAGTAATGGGACTCCGACCGGCGATTGTCCACGAGTTCAAACTATAGAGGTATGCTCCCACGGACAACCAGCGGTTAGTGTAAGACTATTTAAGAAGAAAGGTTCTATGATTGAACTGATATGGAATGATGAACTATAGGTAGGTTATTGATGAAACTACGTCGCCTCAACTCAATGGAATGGGCCTCCCGAAATAGCCGCATATATATACAGTGGTGGTCACATAATTACAGACACTGGAAGCATATTAAAATAACTAAGATTTGTATGTACATTTTTTAATAGCCCGCTAATGTAACTTGCTACACAATTAATAAAATATTTGTGTTGTTATTGTGTAATGTTAAAGCGAAACATTAACAACAAAACTTGTCTTTTATTTGGTAAAACTTAATTGTAAGCAGTGTAAATCAAAGATAAGATTAGTAAGATCTGGCCATATAATTAAAGACACTCCATATGCTTACAAGAAATAAATAAAAAAGAGTTATTATTGAAATTATCTTATTACATACGATTTCTAACATGTTTTTAGAATACATTCCGATACGTATTAATATTTGGTCGCATGTCCTTTTGCAGCAATAACAACACGATATCTCTTGGCCATGGAAGCGATCAATTTTGTACAAGCTTGAACCGGAATTTGCTCCCATGCTTCTGTAAAATTAAGCTGTGTAAAGTTGATCGACGTTTGATGTACGCTTTGTCGCGACTGTCTTCTTCACCTGGTACCACAAGTTTTCGATCGGATTTAAATCCGGACTGTACCAGTTTGTGACAGTTTTGGATTGGCCCCCAATCCAAAACTGTCACAAACTGGTTCCTTAAGAAGTCTTTTACTACTTTTGCAGTGTGTTTTGGGTCATTATCTTGTTGAAACGTCCAAATGACCGGTAAATTTTGCTCGGCATAGGGTAGCATGGTTTCTTCTAAAATATTTTTGTACTGGTATTTATCCATATTGCCTTCTATCTTCCTGACTGGTCCGACACCGAGTCCTGAAAAACAGCCCCACACTTTGATATTTCCGCCTCCATGTTTCACTACTTTCTTGGTGTACTTTGGATCCATTTCTTTGTTCGGGGGGCGTCTAACATATTGTTTTCCGTCAGAATTAATCATATTAATTTTTGTTTCATCCGAAAACAGTACATTTTTCCACTCTAGTTTAGTCCAGTGTTCATATTTTTTAGCAAAGGCTAACCTTGCCTTAACATTTTGCTTTTTCAAAAGTGACACCTTCCGAGACACTCTCCCGTGCAAGTTTGCCTCACACAGTCTTCGTCTAATTGTTCTAGCAGATACACCCATCGACCCTCCAGAGCCAAATAACTCGGAACGTATCAGTTCTGATCCTTTGAACGGTTCTTTTTTTGCTAACAACACCATCCTAGAGTCTTCCCGTGGAGTAGTTTTCCTAGGTCTCGGTTTTCTGGGTACGTTTTCGGTCGTTTTGAACTTCTTGAAATGTTTTATAGCATTCATAACCATGTCCTTAGAACAGTTCAAATGGTTTGAGATTTTTCTGTATGACCAACCTTTGTTATGAAGGTTCAAAATAATCTTTCTCGTGGACGAATCGCAACTTTTTTTTTTCCCATGTTGATTCGTTTAAAACGTATTAATTTTAATGAAAAAGTTAAATTTTATGAGTTATGTTGACGTTTCATGCAAATATGCGGCAAAACAAAGAAAGACAGAATGTAGGCTTTTTTTCTTTTTTTAAATTCAGAACACAGCGTTCACTGTCTTTAATTAGCTGGCCAGCTAGAAGTGCGTTAAAAAAGTTTGTGTTACATTCCGATAATGAGCAGTGTCTAAACTACTAAGGGCCCGTTGTTTGATCAGTAGTCAAATATGACTATTAGTCAATTTAACCATTCGTTAGTTGACCATAGTTAAACCCAAACCAATAGTTAAAATAGAAATACGTTGTTTGAAAACATTTTTAACTATAGTTAAATATAACAACAGTCTATGGTGTTGCTTTAATAATTAATGTGGTAGAAAAATACTTACACTGGCAATTATTTGTCACAGTTGTCAAATACGTAAATTATAAAATCGGTACGTAGCGTTAAAATTTAAGTTTAAGGCATTTAAACTAAAAAATATTGATTGATTATTGTTTTCAACATATCCTTGTAATGTAACACATACACTGCTGAATATTTCCAGTCGCATAAAATCTTAACGGTATAAGCAATTCATCTATCGGGCTGAGTGCGTGATTCCTGTAGGAAGACGGTTTTATTAGGTATATACCTGCCAATTGAAATTGCAAAAGATGTAAATAATATAGTATTGTTTGACATATAACCTCAAATACTCATCAAGCGTGTTTTTATTTAAAATAACGTATAATGAATAGTTATTTCATCTTTTACTTTAATGTGAAAGTAAAGACCAAGTGAATAAATAATTACTAAGACCTCACTTGATCTTTAAAAGCACGTGATTATCGAGTAATAATGGTAAATTGATTCGTTTGGTTGTGTTTACATCTTTGCCAATTTCAAAAAATTAAAATACATTGTTGCGAAAACATTTTTGGTATTTACCTGTCTGTTTGCCTTTCTAATGAATGCTTGAGGGTCAATTTCAACAATGCACGATTTTTTGCCAATTTCGGTGGCGAAATGAAAATTGAATTATTTAGAGATTATTTTTACTGATAATTTGCTAAAAAATGTTTTAAAACGGAATTTATAAAGGGATGTTGCTATCTGCAAAACTTTAGAAGATATAACAAACTAAATAATTTTAGCTGGCCACGGAAATTGGTATCTGCCACCTGAATTGTAATGACGTGCAGTGGCGAAGCGTCACGTAAATAAATAGACAAGCCGGAGCAAAAAAAGGTGTATGGCGTGTGTACGTGTTTGCCCCTTCCATTATTAAAAAAACCATACCTACCTACCTTAATAAAATAGATGTCATCTTTTAGTTCCCAAAAAGCAGTGCTGAAGTGCGGTAACTGTTTCTACGTGCGATCCTTGCAGTTAGTGTTCACCACCTTCGCCATACATGACATCACTGGTATTACATGAACAGTGTATGTCAAGTATGACAAAAGTGGCTTTGAAAAAAGCCGTTAGTTGCGTACGCACACATTAAACACACAGACAATATAGTTAATTTACGTTAGAAATCAAAACACAGTAAAAATTAGCTTGCTAATACCTATCATGCAAAATAAAAAGTTGTCCTTTGTTAAAAACAAAACAAAAATAAACCAAATTAAATACATGCACTGCAGGTCTGCACACAGAAACCAAAAAAAAGACTTAATTAAACATATATTTACAAATTCGTGCAACAAAATCAACCGAATAAAGAAAACCCACAGCCCGCGGCATGCGCCGTCCGTACCCGCCTTACTGTACCTATTAAGAAAACCATGATGACACGAATAAAGCGCCAAACAATCCAAGTAAACCTAAACTATGTAATAATATACAACTCCGTATATGTTTCTCGCTTTGAACATGTTTCTTAGCTGAATTATATATATTGTTGATATCTGCAAAACCGGTTCGATTCCAAACACTGCTAGAGAAAACAGCAAACACGAATAGCAAAACAATTTGTTTAATTTGCAGCTGCCATATAATTCACTATGGAAGTGTTTGAAGAATCCTTCTCTACGCTTATAATCAATTTTTAGGTCTGGGAGAGCGCGTCCTAACTTAATGACATGTTTTTTATTTTCAAAGGATAACCTTGAAAAACTTGTTAGCTCATTAAGTAGGTAATCTGTAAGACAAGACAACACTCAATTTGAACCAATGCGGCCATATTTTGAGTACCTACAGACAGACAAAAATATTGAAAAACCACGAATATAACCTAAATTAGATTTGGGTAAAACCTATAGGTACCTAACGTATTAAAAATAGAATAGAAACACCAACCTCCGTCGTCGTGAACAAAAACAAATAATCCAAACAGTAGGTAACTACAAACACAGCACATGAACACAGAACGAACACTTAGAGCGAGCTAAATTTCACTAGTTACTTGAATCATAAAACACTAAATAAATAGGTAATTCAAAAAAACTTTCACAAGAATTACACTATCTTTGCGCGACGACGCGAACTAAAGTAATGGCGTCCGTCGCGTAATATTGCGTAATGAAAAAAGGATGCAAAATATTATTAAAGTTTGAAGGTCGTAGGTGGCGGCGACGGCGTCCTCGAGAAAAGAAAGTGACGCGTGCTATACACTTAAAGTTGAAAATTGTTTGAAATAAGCCGTCGTCCTACCGCGGACTTGAGCGTTCTCTCACTCTGATTTTTATTGTTTTCACATGCTGCCGTGTCTGTTGTGTGAGTTCGAAGCGCTAGAAAAATGTTTGAATGTTTGAATTCAAGTACAGCCGAGAGGGACCGCCGGACCGGCCGGACTTGTAATAATTTTGTGGGTGTAAGTTCGCGCGCAGTGAAATGTAACTGCGCGTGTGTACGAATATATTGTTATTGTTTCTTTCTTGTAGGTAAGTGAATATGTGCGAGCGAGTACTGCGATAGATTTCGGCTTAGTAAATAAATTCCGTTTTGGTTATGCATCGTATTATGAAGATGGTAATGCAAGGTAAAGCTATAGTATACCGGGTTATTTTCGGTTTTACGTTTTGTTTGTATACCTACTCTATGCATAGGAATTTTTGGTAAAGCCGTAAATAATCGGCTTGTACGAACGCCTCGCGACTGATGACGTGTCACCTGAATTTAAACGCCACCAAATTTAGTTATTTTCATCATAACTTTATTTTGGATATAATTAACTACTTACATTTTAGTGATATAATATTATAAGTAGATCGGAACAGATTCCAGTCATTAGTTTTTGTTTTAATTGAACAAGAGCATAACAGAAATGAAACGAGCTTGTACCTAATCAAATCTTTTATTCATCAGTAATTAAATGCAAAACATGATATATAAGGAACCCACTTACATATAATAACAAAAATAAAAGCTACTAAAAATCTTAAAGTTTTCACAAAAAAATATTGTGCATGATTTACACATAATAGGAACCATACGTAGGGTAACTGCACCTATATGGGACAGTGCTCCAGTTACGATTAATCCGTTAAACTATTCGCATTACTATTACAGTAGATTTTTTTAAATATATTTTTTATCACTAGAGCACTGTTCACCCATAATACGTGCTTTTATACACCCATAATACGTGCTTTTATATTAAGATGAAATCTAATAAGGCCCGGTTTTATTAAGGTTCGTTAGTAAATATGTCAGATCATATTTGAGTAACTTGAATACAAGTTTTGACATTCAAGACCGAAATTTGATCTAACGGATCTTTATGAAACACAGCCTAACTAACCAGAGGGTTTTTTTATGGTCGCGTTGGTTAAATTTCGATAAAACATCCGTCACTTTCTGAATGCTTTATCCACGTTTAACAGTATAATTTTCTTTTATTCATCGTTTTATTCCAGGTGAAAGACTACCTTAAAAGCTTTAAAAAACGTTTGACAGCGACAAAAGCAACCGTAAACGTTTTGAAAATTCCATTGTAATAACTAATAGAATCCCCGAATAAGTTTAACTAAATTAATTGTACCACATATCAATCTCGAAACCTTTTATTTATTGTTCGTAACTAAAGTACTTTCCATAATAGGTGCTTTTACCTTACTACAACAACTACTGAAAAAAATATATGAAAAATGCTTTGGAGTTACGTTTTTAACAATAACTAGTAACCACACAAGGTAAAACGGCGGGAGATGCTTTTGTAGTTTACAGAACTGTAATAGAATTTAAGATTAATCGCAAAAATCGTTAATTAACAATTCAGGTGGCGCAAAATAAAGCAAAAAAACGCTTTGCCCACCTTAATTTGCGCCACTGAAATTGGGATTCTATTGAAATTTAACCCTAAAACCAATAATCCTTGTTAAACAATTTTAAAACATATAGTATAGGAAAAATACCTCAAAAGGGAATCCTAAACGTTAATTATTTATTGAATACCTTATCAGAATCAACGTATAAACGCGCCCCCAAAATTTGATTTTATTTGACCCCATGCCAGCGGAGATTAGTACTTACGTGTATTAATGGCACTCGCAGCAACATAAAACACCACAGCTTACGTCGAGCGTTAGATTGCGACTAAGGTGAAAGGGACGGGAGGGGGCGGCAAACATTAAAGCGTTACTAGTGAAGTTATAACGGTTTTAAATTTGCCCACCTGAATTAGTTCTCTCGCGCGGACAAAATGTAGGAATCGATTACTTACTTAAATAATATAAATAATTAATCTGTGTATATTAGTAATAATGCTATGAATTGTCCAGTTTTGTATTCTAATAATAAAAAAGGGCATACATATACCCAAACCTCAGTTTTTTTTTTTTCACTTATTGACCCAGCTCTTGGACGCGCCACCAAGTCTTGGTTTCACCGATTTAAATATTGTTTTGATTAATGTAAACATAATACATCCAGTTAATTTTACCTTATACCAGTAGGAAATAATGAGCCTTAGGGTATAAAAAATAAATTTCATTATATTTATCATATATCAACTCGATTTTCAGCCCGGACACAAAAAAAAACACGCTCAGAAATTGACCCTTGAGTTCGCTGAGTAACCAAAGTACTGTATTTTTAGACATTCTATACCTTTCGAAAAAATCTACTTCGTCCCAATATTCCAGCTGCAAAATTCTTTCTCGGAACACCTTGGTACGGCGATTTAATATGTACTCTATAATAAGTTCGTCGTCAGAAGAGCTTTCTGAATCTTCAAATTTACTTGCAATGCATAAACTCATTTTATATTAATATATAAACACGTTAGCAATAATAACCTTTCGCATTTCAACGAATTGTCAAAAGTTAACTACTCAGTCTATGGATAGTTAACTTTTTTAACAAATTGTCAAAAAATATTACTATAGTTAGCGTAACTATTGATTGAACAACGGTATTTTGTGATTTTTAACAAATGGTTAGTTTAACTAACGAGTTTTGAGTATTAGTTGAGTTAACTATCGATCAAACAACGGGCCCTAAGCAACACAACTTTTTTTGTCTCTCATTTTAAGAATACAACGTCATATGTATGATTTAGTAACAAATACATTATATTTAATACCTACTTTGGCAATTTGTAGTACCATAATCAAGTTTATTGTGATCAATTAGGGGGTGTCTCTAATTATGTGTCCACCACTGTATATATATATATATATATATATATATATATATATATATATATACATATAGGAGCAGGGAGGCAACCGGTCCAGAGGCGCTAAGGGTGGAGAGGTACTTCTGGACTTTAAACGACCATAAGGTGCTCACTCATCACTTATGCAACACATCCGCCCTTCGAGCATATAGCTCTTGCGACTCCACTCTGACAGGCCAATAAAGGCAAGCCAGGGTCTGTTCCTCGTCATTGTACACCGCAGCTGGCTGGTGAAGGCAAGCGCGAGGTGAGGAACAGTACCTATCCTCGGGAGCACTCACGTCCGTGGTGTCGCCACTCACTATCACCTCGCCACTTATTAGTATAAGTAATGTTATTGTAAATTATAAATTGCAGTTAAATCTGATTTGTACATTAATACTTCATTTTCTCTGACTTGTAACGAGTGTTATTAATAAAATATCTCATGTCATTTTATTTCATGAGATATAAAGACAGAGTTTTACTTAAATTGCATGCTTATATCTACGACTTACATACTTAGCTGTTAGAGCCTCTTAAGATTTATTTTTCCTTATCAATGAGGCATTACCTAAGAATGTTATTTAGTGAATTAAATTGCGACGATTTCAATGCAGTGTTGATTACTTTACCTTGGTACTTTTGCATTCAAGTTTGTCCGTTGTTAATGAATAAGTCCGTCATTTTACTTGTGTGAGTTTCCTATCAGAGCTTTGTCTCCCAACTGAGAGACGGTGCTGGATAAACTTTGACTTATCTCTGGAGCATGTGATGTGACAGTCGTCAGGAATAGACAATTGGTATTTTTTTGACTCGCGACATCAAAAACCGTTTCCGAAGGAATTGCGATAAATAATTACTAGAGATGTGCCGAATAGTGATTTCACCAAATAGCCGAATACCGAATACTATTCGGTTTAACCTTTACTGAACTGAATAATCGGCCTAATTATTCGGTTTACCTTTTCATTGTTTTGCCGTGTAAACAGGTTCTAAAATAAATGTTGATTAGAAGTTTAATTGCTTTATTTTATTAGCTATATTCGACACATTTTTCATAGGATTTCTATGACTTATATTATAACCATACGTCGGACACCAGCGGGCATTTTCGTGGCATATCAGAATGATAGGTAAGGTTCGCATATCAATCAATTCACTTTCGAGTATTTGTACTTAGTATTTGGTACCTAGTATTTATAATGTGAATTTCCAAATATCATAGCAACTAACTGCGTTATTTATAAACGTACTTGGACTACACATAAGTCAAAATGGCGAAAAAGTTCGTTTGGCTTTATCCGTCACTCAGACAATTGCAGCTGTGAGAAAGGAACAAAACACAAATGAGTTAACTGGGCATGTCAATTTCTATGAACACGGCTCTCAGCAATTTATTTGTTTTTTAAGTGGCCACTTCAGTGGGCTATCAGTCATCACTTCAAAGAGTATTTACACATTAAAGATGAATAAATGATAACGGGTAACTAATTTAATGAACTATGTTACAAATACTAGGTACATTATAATACTCGTAAGTTAAGATTTTTTTGTAAACCTTACCTTGCCCTCAAACTGCCCCCTATAGTCCGACGTATGATTATAACATAAATCTAACGTAAGAAGTTTTGTCTTTTAGTTCTATACCGACTCGTGTATTCGGCACCAAAATCGAATTATTCGGCCGAATACAAATAGTGAAAATGATGCCGAATACGCCGAACACCGAATACCGAACGAATATTCCGCACATCTCTAATAATTACTGAGTTGACAGTGTCGCGTTTAAGCTTTATTAGTTTATTTTGACAATACAAGGGCGGAAATTTTCTTCAACATTCATCTTCTAAAATTCGCAACAAAACTGAACATGGAACTGCGGTTTGTTAAGCTGAGTTAACTCCGGTATTACGAATTATCTTCGCCAGTCTCGAACTAATTTCCGCTCCCTTCATGTGTACGATAGATTATTATTTGAAACCTCATCAATCATTCCCGATGCCATGCGGAATGCTGCACATTATTCAGGTTTCGTTAATCAGCTAAATAACCGTAGAAGGAATATAGGTGTGGAGCGTCATGTTATGGTAAACAATATACAAATAAAGTGCTAATATTGTCAAAACAATAAATGGAACATTTATGTTGTAAAGCCTGTGTTAAAATTTAATTTAGAAGGGCTGACCAAGTTGCGTTCTACGAGTTATTGAGAAAGCCAACAAAATCGGTTAAAAGGTTAGGAAATGACACAGACTAGCACGCGACCTTTTTTACTTGACTACGGCGAAGCAAAAAGGAGGGTTATGTTTTGACCGGAACGTTTGTATGTCGGTGTTTTAATCATTATTTAATTTGGTCTACTCAGCTTTTATTTAGCTTTTCTGTGAATCGAATAAATAAAAATAAGATACGAATGCATAGAACGCGTTCGGTACGTTTTTATTATTATTTGTATGCGTGGCAACCCTCAGGATGCAGTCCAGCCTTCGAGTCGTGGTATAACCGGTGAAGACCTAGGTGTAAACTATCCAGGTAAAGGGTGTGTTATGATGTCCACGCTAGACGGGAGACCTGCCCAACGCTCCATTTGAAATCGCCGCGCACTCGAGCCGCATCAATCAGCCACCGACAAAGGCCCAGAGGATCCTTTTAGTTACCGTAACGTAATAGTGTTTAAAACCCACTTAGCGTCACGTGACTCGACTCGATATTGAGTAATTCAATTGGAAGACCTACAGCAAAATCACTAAAACAACGACCAGTTTTTCCCCTTTACACGCAAAATTTTAAAAGTAAAAAGCATTTTATTCCTTTTCAAGTTATACCAATTAAGTAGCATTAGCAAACCTTTATAGGTGTGCAATAAATAGACGCAATTAGGTAGGGACTTACTCAAATTTAATACTTCAATTTACTGCTTTCACTTTTCAAAGGCTTTTTATAAAATATCATGTTTATGTGGTGGTTACGACTGTAAGGATTTTCCATCTCCCGTCTCGTATTTACCGATGAGTCCCACCTCCGCGCTACGTATCAGCGCGTTCATGTGGAAAATAATGATCAAAAGAAATTTAACATCGATTCTTTAAACCCATGCGTAAAGATTTACTCAGCTGATGGTATGTGCAGAGCAGACACAATCATTATTGTTAAATACTGAGAAGATGGGGATCTTATCTCTGAAATGAACACTGTTTCTTTGAACGAATTTAGTATAGTTTATTTCCTTATGATAGTTACATTAAATACATGGGGTGCCCCGCTCTGTAGCTCGGCTGCAACTGAATAATTATACAAAACAAGGAGACGACATTCTACGGAAATATTTGCTTTTGAATTCAAATATTTAAAAGCAAATGCGACATATCTTATAAAAAGTACAGTGCAATAAAATATATTTTACATACTAAAACCTTATTTTACTACAATACCTTCGATAATGTTCATTGAACATTTTTAGTCGACGGACTACGACGGACAGGAGACAAATACAGAAACTGATCTAGAAAAGCGCATCGCTACCATAGAAACACGATTCACCGGTACCGAACAAAGCATGATAAGTGATATCCGTGACAGCCAAGATCTTCCATTCTCACCACAAAATGCATCGTGTAACTCACAGATATTAGACTCGCATGTACTTACAGAGAATGACTCATCGGATGATTCTCTATCACCACTGGTACAATTATCAAGGAGCGTGGACAGGTCAATACTCGGGACAAACACACTCCAACCACTAAATGAACTGCACGAAAAAATATCCTCACTTGAGATTGCGCTTCTCAGCACACAGAATGAGCTAGAGGATAAAATAATAGAAAATAATGAATTACAGAAAAAAATTAACAAGCTAACTTTGGAAACGAAGGTACTCCAGTCACTGTGTACTTCATCTTCTTCAGTCCAAACGAAAAGCAACTGCAACATAAATAAAAAACCCAGACACTCTCTACTACCCGATAGCTCTTTAACGTCGTCGTCTTCGCCAACCACCGTTTTGTATGCAGAGAAGGGACTAGATATCAACAAAAATCTATTACGCATACAATTAAATACAATAGAGCTAGAAAAGCTAGTCAAGAATGTGGAGAACGAAATTGCAGGCCTCGCAAAACAATTGGAGTGTCTAACACAAAAACTTCAACCTACTGACACAAAATCATTTACAACAAAGATACCCATCCTCAGGCCAGACAATGAAGTTCGAAAAAATTCTATTCTATCAGAAAACATGATAAACATGAAAAAAACAACTAGGAAGATTTGCGTCATCAGCAGTAAAAATGAGAAGCACATGCGAGGGTTAATAATAAATAACTTTGCATCGGAACATGTGTGCCATTACATGATTACTGGTGCGAATACCAAAGAATTAGTCAAAGGAATTGACAAAAAATTGGAATGTTTTACACGTGATGATTACTGCATAATTTTTATCGGTGATTCTGATTTTGGAATAACACGGAACTACGCAGATATAGTGCAAGCACTAAAATATCAGTTGCAAACCGTACAACATACTAATATAATTATATGTCTTCCAGTCTTTAAGATGAACAGTTCGGCAAATATATTTAATAAACGCATAGAAGCCTTTAATAATCTGGTGTATTTGGATAACCTCGTGCACCAGTATGCCTACATATTGGATAGTAATAGAAATCTAGACTATTCATATGATATGTTTTTAAGGGAGTCAGGAAACATTAATCGAAATGGTATGAAAACGGTTATTATGGATTTGAATACGCTTTTAATGGAAGTTGACACCAACATTCAAAATCAACAGCAACATCAGGAATATTATGAGGAACAAGAAATTTCTAATGATTGCAAAATCACAACGGACCTTACTCCAAAAAGTGATAGAGGAAAAGTGCAAAGTGACAGTGAGTTTTTTCGTTCCTAAAGATAAAAGTTTTGTAATTCTTCATCAGAATATTGCAAGTGTAATATCGAAACGCGAGCTACTAGAACTAACTTTGTCTGAACTATTGGAGGAGAAAATAGATCCCGATATTATTTGCTTATCAGAGACGTTCGTAAAAAGGGGTAGTGAATCAAATATTAAACTTAAAGGTTACAAACTAGCCTCCTACTTTTCAAGGGAAAAAAATAGAGGAGGAGTTTGTATTCTTACAAAAATAGGGATTCAATTCAAAGAACTAACGTTTATAAATAATTATGCCTGTCCAAATGATTTCGAATGTTGCGCGATAGAGATAACACACCAAAAACTAGTAATAATTGCCTTGTATCGTACCCCAAACTCGGATGTTAACATATTCTTAAAAAACCTTGACACAATCCTATGTCAATTAACTAACAAAAAAGATAAAAAAATTGTATTAGCCGGGGACTTTAATATAAATACTATAGTACATAATAAAATTACATCTTACCTAAATGATTTGGTCCAATATCATAACCTGAAATTTCATATTACAAAGCCTACTCGGTTAGAATCATGTATAGATCACATTATAAGTAACATTAGAGAAGCGGAAGGTCAACTCCTCCCATTAGGTTTATCGGATCACGAGACCGCTCAATTACTTGATATCCCTGTGATACGAAAACAAACCCGACCAACAACTTTATTTATGACAAAGAGAGATTATAGCTCGAGTAATATACGGAAATATAGAGAATGCCTGAAGTGTCTGAGTTTCTCTGATACATTCAGCTCTCCTGACATGAATGAAGCATTTAATACATTCCATGATCTAGTTTGTTTATTCTATGAACTTTGCTTTCCGATAATTAAGTATAAAGTTTCAACATTTTGTAAAACATTAAAATGGATGACAAAGGGCCTAAAAATAAGTTGTAAATATAAACGAGCCCTAAGATTCAGGTATTACCGGCAAAAAACTGTGGAAAGTAGACGAAAATATAAAACGTATTCTAGATTATTACTAAACTGCATAAATAACTCCCAAAGATTACACAACCACAAGGTTGTACAGAACTCTTCAAATAAAAGTAAAGCATGTTGGAAAATTATTAGGGATGAACCGGAATATCACACCGCTGATAGTCAATTTATAACTGAAATTAACAAGGACGGAAACATCGTTGAAAATCCGGTTCAAATAGCACATGAATTCAATAAATACTGGATACAACTATCAGATACTAATAAAAACTCAACCATAAAAAACACCAATACAAAAAATATATATCAAACCGTATTCTTAACTCCTTTGACCTGTAACGAATTGATTAACATAATACGATCACTCAAAAACACTAATTCTACAGGATATGATGGAATAAACACAAAGATTTTGAAATCATGCATTGATGAATTAGTACCGGTTTTAACTCATCTAATAAATCTATCATTCGAATTAGGTTGCTTTCCTGATGCATTAAAAAAGTCTGTTATTACGCCATTGTTTAAAAAAGGTGATAAGTCACTAATGTGTAATTATAGACCAATAACGCTTATTCCAATTATGTCTAAGTTGTTCGAAAAGGGATTACATAAACGAATCATGTCTTTTTTGGAAAAACATAATGTACTCAAAAGAGAACAAAATGGTTTCCAAAAAAAAAAAAGCACTACACTTGCCACCTTTAGCTTGATCAACAGTGTAATAAGAAGTATAGATAACAAGAAACCAACAGTTGTAATATTTTTTGACATGTCAAAGGCATTTGACTTTGTATCGCATAACATATTGCTTCAAAAACTTCATAATTACGGAATAAGGGGTCCAGCTCTAGAATGGATAAAGTCATACATAGCAAACAGACGACAATGTGTTGAGATCAGGAGTTCCCAGAGTTCAACAATTACTTGCCACAGGTCTTCATACATGCTAAATAACCATGGAGTACCACAAGGTAGTGTACTAGGGCCACTCCTATTTTTATTGTACATTAACGACCTGCCTGATATAACTACACACCAATGTACTCTTTTTGCGGATGACATATCAATTTTAGTAAAGTGTAACAGTATCAATGATTATAATAATGATATAAATAACACAATTAAATTAGTAATAGAATGGCTTGAATTTAATAATTTATCAATTAATCTTAATAAAACACAATTTATTCAATTTTGTAACATAAGAAATAAAGGTATGCCTCTAGATATACGATATAATAATACACAAATCAGTGAAGTGAATGCTGCAAAATTTTTAGGAATAACTTTAGATAAGAACTGTAATTGGAAAAATCAAGTTGATCAAGTCTGTAATAAGGTTCTGAGATTTGTATATGTTTTGAGAAGACTTCGCAATATTTCCGCTTGGAATACAGTTTTGATGGCGTATCATGGATATGTTGCGTCACTATTACGATATGGCCTCCTGATATGGGGCAATTCTACCGATATAAACAGGGTTTTTATAGCGCAAAAAAAGTGTTTAAGGACTATGTGTGGGATATCTCCACGAGAATCATGTAAACCCTTGTTTAAAGAACATGGAATATTAACTTTACCTTCTATGTATATTTTTGAGGCAGCTGTTTTTGTAAAGAAACACCCTGAAATATTTAAACGGGCAAAGGATTTATATCCCAGAAATACTAGACATCCGAATAGACTAGTGCTAGACACAGTTCCCAATAGTGCTTTATTTATGAAAAATTGTTACGTAATGTCAGTAAAGATTTATAACGCCATCCCTGAGGATTTGAAGTCCCTTCCCTTAAAACAGTTTAAAACAAAATTGCATCAATGGCTTAAATTTAACCTGTTTTATTCCACAAATGAACTATTTAACATATAAAATTACCTCTATATAACTATACAGAAAAGATATCCGGGTTGTAGACCGTGTACTATTAGTGTTTGATTTTAATAATGTTATGTGCATTATTAACAATAATGTTACTTAAAACCAAATTTGCATGCTAGTATCTAGCAAGATATGTCATTGTACAGGAATAACAAACAAACAACACCTAATTGTACCATATTTTATAGCAAATAAATGAATTTGAATTTGAATTTGAATTTGAATTTTAGTCGCCTCTACTCTATATGGTTTTCCTTGTTTTCGGCTTGTGTTATATTTTCCAGATTGTTTTTATTTGTAGTTTAGGGACACGTAACTCTAGCGAAAATGACACTTTTAGAGTTTAATTATCCCTAACAACGGTTTTACTAGTAAATGACATTTCATTCGAGGTTGAGGCTTAAAATATTAATAAGGAATGTATGTGTCACTCAACAATAAATTAATAAAATTCGAAATATTGGCTAAATAAAACTATAATTAAAATGGCGGTTACAAAAAACGCTCACTGAATTTTTCGGAAACTGAAAGATTGAGCGGCGGGAAATTGGCGGGAAACTATAGGTCACTTCGTGCAATTTTATTTATAATGGAGTTTGGTAGGGCCATTTGTAACGTTAAAAGATGATGGATGTGTAATTTGTGTTAGTTTTATTTTTTGTGTATTTACGTGTTCAAAGTTTTTTTCTGATAGTGATTTGGGCTTTTTGTGCCTTTTTGTTGCACAGTAATAGAAGACTTGGACTTATTTCGTTTATCTGGCATCTTACTTCTCGTTTCAAGTGGACTCGCGGTGGTGCAGAGGTAACTATTTTGACCTCTGTTCTACATTTCACCGTACAACGTTGCCCCCAATCTTCCTAGAGAAGATTGGATTGTATTTTATTGCTTTATTGATTTATACTTATATATACTTGACACTCGCGGAATCACCTCATTGTGACAACGCTATATTCCCGCGGTAGTAGCTGGTAAAGTCGCCGTGGGGCAAAGAAGAAAAAGATTTATAATGGAGAGTTTCACGGGAAAACAAAGGGGCGTTTTGAGTTAAACAGTTTTATAAAGACAACGATTCGTACGTTTCAGTACGACGCCTATTTAGAATTGAATACGGATTACGAGTACGCTGAGTAAATGAGTGTCCAAGACTCCAAGTGTTGTTTAATAAATCTTGAGTCAAAAAGTTTGAGGAAACTGGTTCGACACTAAATATCCAACAAACAGAAATGATGAGAACATACGGCAGGTTGAATTTTCTGTAGAGAACGACCAGAATCATCTTCGCGTTAACGTTCAGCAACACTAGCAAAACCAAGAAGTAGTCTACGGCGAATTTTACATCCGGATGAAACTGCACCCATAAAAGCTTCAAATTGTGCAGGAGATGAAACCAAACGATTACATTCATAGTAATTATTGGCTGGCACTATTCTGGAGCGATTCTCTAGCCTTGAGAATGCATTGTTTACGTATGAGGCCCATTTTCATTTTTTTGTGTATTTCAATGGGCACGTTCATACTCGTAAACAAATTGTCGATTTTGAGCAGAGAAAACCCTCGCTTTAAACACCAAAAGCCACTTCATTCACCTAAACCCACAGTTTGGGCTGCCATATCAGCAAAGAGCATAACTGGTCCGTATTTCTTGAAAATAATCGAGGAAATAACGTAACGGTGGATTCAGTGGGATACGTAAAGACGTTGCGTTCTTGGCACAAAAGTTGCATGAGTTTGAAGGTTACAACGGCAGAACTTACGCAACAAGATGGAGCAACATGCAATACGTCAAACATGAGTTAATTTCTCGCAGAGGTGACATCCCATGGCCGCCAAGGAGCAGGACCTAACACCTTCGGTTTTTTTTCTGTGGGGTTGTTTAAAGAGTCGAGTGTACCTTAAAAAACCGATGACAATACCCCACTTAAAACAAAACATTCAGAATGAGATAACCGCGATCCCTCTCAGCATGTGTCAGCGAGTTTTCCAAACTTTGTTAAACGTTTTTTGGTGAAACATTAGTGAACCAAAATAATCTATCAGAAGGAAATGTGAGTTTAGCTGCCCGGTTTTTATTTTCTAATGACGACTTGGGTGCGCAGTTGTGCACTCCGCCGAGACCTTTGCTGCCTGAGAGAAGATCACCCTCTCCCACCAGCATACACCTTGCAGCCTGACCCACCCTCAGCCGATGACTCTGGAATAACAGTTGTTGAAGATGCCGTACGGCAGGCAGTCATGTCGTTTCGGTTCCGCTGGCGGGTTGGACGGACTATTACCTCAGCATCTTAAAACCTAACGACTCTTTATCATTATTTACTCGTACCTACCTACGGTAGGTACTGTATAAGAACTATTGAAACTTTGATAGTACCGCAAGTAACGTATATGAAATTCAGCTTTTATATTAACGTAAGCATAATTATAATTCAGTATCATTTAAGGGTGTCTGGCAGGGGGTCACAACTGTTTTAAGTGTCTAATAATAGACGACGTGATTTTCAATATTATTCCAAATAAAATATGTAAAAACTAAGCTTATGCTTTAAGAAAATTGAGGTGATATTTTATACACCTTTGCTACCTGACCTTTCAAAGCCACCGTCGGCCGGGGCGTAGTCAATCCATTTTGACATAAAATGCCTTGGACTCAAGCGGTTCTCCCAGTACGGGTCGGTGGACTGGGTATAGCCCTTCAAGTGTTGTTCCACCGGCGTTCCTGTCCTCTGCTTTGGGTTCGATGTCTCTCTTCAGTACCTATTATATTAAATCTCGCACAGATACTTGATTCACAGAACGAACCTGGTGAAGGCCAGCGAAGCCTGGTGTGAGTCATGCCCCGGAGTGAATATGCCAACGCATAAAAATATTCAAAGACTTTGGGATACCCCTCGTCTTATGGCAATTCATGCAGCCCTTTAACCATCCCCGCCCTTCTTCTCGCTGTCACTGCTAGTTAGTCGGGCCATTGGCTCTACGCCTTTCCCTTCCACAACATAGGTACAGAGCCAAGATCTGTGTGCTCTTTCTTGCACTTGCGGCAAGGTGGATGAACTTGGTAGACATGGTCTTTCTTGTTCAAGGAGTGCGGGCCACATGTTCCGCCTCGGCCATTCACCTTCGGCCATCGATCATTTATTTGATCCATCGGTCGCTTGCCACCGCCTCTGTACCTGCTGTCTTAGAACCAGCCGGTATGACCAGAGACGATGGTAAACGCCATGACGGAGATAGATTGGTCCTGTGGAAGCTTGGTAGGGCTCACGGGTGTCGACACTTTTGCCCTATCTCACGTACGAGCAATCTGAAATCAGGCCGGTGCAGCAATTCATGATAAATTAACGGAAGGTAATGTGAACCCTGAGAGTGTAATGAAAACCGCATGGAAGGTAATAAAATAGGCTTGGAAGGTACCTATTTATATCGCAACGAAAGTATGATTCTAAAAGTTTGTGTAATAAAGACACATTAGGGATTATATTATTTTTAATCTGCCTTTGAAATGAGTATAAGATATTTTACATTAAATTGATTATTGTTCTGTGGAATTGACTCGGATTTATCGAGAGTAAGAGGATCATGTTCTTTTACGTTATTTGGATCTGGGAACACAGCCGCATGTTCAGCATCTTTATCAGTTTCAGGCGGAGAATTATCAATTATTATCTTCGCAAGTTCTCTCTCCTTTTACTTTAGGTATTTAAATCTCTCTTTTTTTTTGGAATTTTATAAAAGTCTGTATTTATAATATTTGACGTTTTCTTAATTTTTTTTCTTGTTTTTGCCATTGTAGTCTCTGAAAAATCAAAAATCTAACAAATGATGGTATGGTATAAAGCAAGACGCGTTCCAATGCCAGTTACGTGCTAAAGTGAATCTAATTGTCAAAGGATAAAACAGAAAACAAAACAACATGTAAAATAGAAGGTAATGAATCGGAAGAGAATGAGTATTTGCCCTTTGACCTTAATTTCATGTTATTTTTTTACTAGATTTAATATGCAATAACAATTTAATACAAGGATCACGGTAAACTAAGACGAATACCATACCGATACGATTCCAAATTTCTCTCCGTGCAACATTATCGTCTTTTTTTTTAGCCGGGTTCTAGCGCCCTTCTGCTAAGAGATGCGGTGTCCGAAGTGCGGGAGAGAGGCGCGCCGTAGGTTCATTCCGCCGTTAAGTGTCCACAAGTGACTTAGAACTCGTACGTTCTTCATCTAGGACGGGAGTGGTTTTTGATTTGACAAAACTAAAACCTTGATTCTTTTAAGTGAATTATCACTATTTAAGAATAATCAACCCGAACTATTTATTGTTTATAATTGTAGCTTAACATTATAAAATGACTAAAATCGTAATTACTTGTTTCTACTAGAGAATATAAAAATATCAAAGCTTTTGAATGCTCGTTGGAAACAGGAGGGGAATGAGAGATTTTGGCCTGTTTTTTATCATTTACTTGCTTTAATAAAGACTAAATTCTATACGCGTTAGACGGTACCGAAAGTACTTTTTGGCTGTAATAACCCTATTAAAAAATGTTAAAAACATACCACTTTTTACCGTGGAAACGTGATTTGAACGAAATGCAAGATCGACCCATTTATGTTCTATTACGAGTAGGTGAAGCTAAATTATATATACCTACTAACTACATCGATGCTTTATCTGTAGGTAGAAAGCTCCTATTTTACTAATTTAACTATTGATCAATATCTAATTGTTTAATATTTCCGCTATGTTGCTCCTGTTACATACAGACAGACTCAGCGAAATAATAAGGGTTAGTGGTGGGCTAGGGTGGTGGTTCGGTTGGACAACGACCGTAAAGCCGAGTTTGTACGATACCCTTTTAAATTCCTTAAAAGTTATTACGGGTATAAAATGAATATCTTTTGAATTATATTGTTGTCACATGTGACATTACCGCAATTAAGTACTATACCTTTTTCAAGTTTTGACACAGAAGCGAACCCTTTAAGTCCGCTGGTTACGGGCTTGTGGCTTTATTAGTTACAAGCAGGTACTCCAGTAACTTGAGTCATCATGAGTTTGCGTCAAATCCGGTAGATCTGATTTTTCGCAGACTTGTTTATGATGTTATCCCACTAAATAATAATATAAGTTGGTGACCAACTTTGTCAAAAATAAGGGACTTTTTTAAGATATTGTCAATTATAATCTTAAAGGACTAGCTGTTGATAGTACTTTCTTAAGTAGTTTAAAGTATACTAAATTTGCTACAATATGAGACTAGAATTGTCACTGTAAGACCAATAGTTTCCGAGACATAGACTTTCATATTTCAAACATATTTTGAACTTCGCAATTTTTTTGAACAACCTTTACGAGCTGCCGTGCCTGCCGTACGAGCTATTCGCCAGGGCTGCGACGAAAACCAGCTTCAATCTGACCAGGTTACCCCCCTTATTTTACTTAAATATGGGTATACAATTGAAACACCGTATTGTTTTCGACATGTTGTCGTATTGTGAACGTTATGACAGCTCTTATTTACCTGCCATTCATGGCGGCCGAGTTAGAAACAACACGATAACTGATCAATCGGATTATATTCTATGACAATACAATCCTATGGTTTACCGTTTGCTTGAGCCCACACTGTTCCACGGTCAGCATTCCCCAGGGGCGCCGCGTTGGCGATTCGAGGAATCTTATTAACATTGCCGACTTTTGGCTAAATAAATTGGACGCCAGATGCCAGAGCTGCGCGGCATGACGCCCATGCTGCGGATGGGTTTAGGTAGTTAGTATAGGCCAATGTCTCATTATTATCACTACATTTTGACGTATTCCAGAATATTTTGGAGTTGGTCGACTATACTTGCAAACTTACACTTTACCACTTTGACACTATAATCGTTGTGACGATTCATATGCGGCAGTTTAAACATGACATTAAATAGACAAGCAACTAAACTGTACCTCTACATATTTATGAAGTCGACTGTACCTATTTAGCTGTGATCATTATAAATTTAATTTCGTTTCTACGAGATAAACCGTTATTGGATATGTACAAAAAATAGTAGGTAAGTACAATTCACTCAAATAAAAAGAATATCATTTCGCAAAATACAATAAATAAAATCTTTTTCACTTTTCGTGCTCTTAAAATGCTACTTAAATCTCTGCGAATCGAGACTAAAGCTCCTTATTAATCTCTAGGAATTAAAGTATTATTTTTTTAATTTACTTTGGAAACCACTAAACAACCATTCTCGGTGTTTGTGAATGGAGGATTATCGCCATTTTCAGTGATTGTGTATGGACCATATTTTTGGGTGTCGAAATAACCTCAAGATGACAACTGTGCAAATATATTTAAAAAAAGGATTTAATTTCGTGAAACACGATTAATTATTACGAATATGAATCTATTTAATCATATTAAGACCGTAGTCTTTTATTATGCGTGGTCCAATTACTTTTAAAATGGTTTCCAAGTTTGAATCTGTTGGCTAAATATGCAAGCATTTAAAACATCACTTTACAAAACACACTTGACACCTCGTGTCATTATGGCTTGTTTTAGTCCCTTGTTGAACAATCTACTATTTACACCACATGCTTGAAATTGACCAATTATACATTATGCACACCTAACCTAAACTAAGTCATCATGATCCGCTGGTTATTAATGAGATTTGGATATGTATGAAAAATTACAATTTGCACGTTTTCTTTAATTTAGGTAAGTACTTTAAGTTTATATAAATGTTGTTTCTAGTGAGTAGCCTTGCTTTTTATTGTGTCGCAAAAGGTGAGAAAAGTGGACTATTCTCTTTAAGGATAAAGCTGTTTTCGTCGTGGGCGAGCTTGATGATTGAGCTGCAGCTTCGCTCAGGAATTAACTCGTAACACCCTTGCTACGCTCGGGAGTTAAATCTTGAGTCCCTCATTTGCTCAGGATTCAATATCGCGCCCGTGACATAAAACAGTGCTTTATCTCCTCTGTATATAATCTACTATTTCGTACTTCTAATGTTTTTGAGAAACCTATCTAGCGACACCCCACACAATGGAATACAAGGTTAACAACAACAATCATCCCCGCTTTACATGTATGAGCGGTACCCGAAAAAAAGTTTCTTCTAGATTTCATTTCAGAACTTTATGAACTTTATATATATAAATAATTATGTACTTATAATCATGCCAAATTATAGAATTCGAATACCAAGAGTATGTGTTAAATCGCGGACAGACGGACATGGCAAAATTTTAATGGTTTTCTTTGACTACGGAACCCTAAAAACAGGTAAGTACCTAGTAGTAGACAGCCCATTCTCTACGACAATTTACTTTACTAATTTTAGAAGTATTTTAAGTTACGAATAAAGCAGGATATTGGTTTAGAGATCTTTTTATTACCATTATAATACGAAACGGCAATTTGGTTAAGTTCATTGTTTTAATTACAAAGGAGCTGGGTAATAAAAGGTGTGAATTAGAGAGGCCTTTCTGAAAACAAAGTTTCAGACCATCTACGACGACGCACTTGTCTCTGTATACCCGGGACGGACTACATATATACCGGGGGTTAGGTCTCTAGGTACAAGCAAAGCTTTAAGGGGTGATACACGAAATGTTATTTTAATGTAATATTTAAGAATTTTAGAGAAAATACGCTGAATTTGATAGTTACGTGTCTGCCCATTAAGCGTTACCTTGTAAACTTTTTTTTTTGAGGCAGTATTATTTTTATTGGACCAAATAAACAAGTTATAAGCGGCTTTATTGTAATTTAAAAAAAATTGAAGCTTTCGAAATTATTAAAATGTCTCAGGTTGGATCAGTAATTTGAATGCGACTTAAAAATAATTGTAAAAAAACTTTCATATGTTCAATCACTTTTAAAAACATGGAAGGGTGGGTTTGTTAGTAAAGGCCAGTAGGAAATATCCAAATTACAATACAAATCCGGACACGAGCATGTCGGACCATGCTTAAATTGACTCTAACAAAAATAACCGCTTTAAAGCTTAATATTTCATAAACGGATCTCTTCATCTAAATAAAAGTTGTTTCGACAAACCCGCAATATTTTTGAGAGATAGGTGGTCCATCAACATCCCACACTATTGGG
This sequence comes from Acleris sparsana, assembly GCA_923062465.1. Classification (NCBI taxonomy): domain Eukaryota; kingdom Metazoa; phylum Arthropoda; class Insecta; order Lepidoptera; family Tortricidae; genus Acleris; species Acleris sparsana. Next base: position 21,815,753 of record OV281285.1, read on the forward strand.
TAGAAAAAAAACAAGAATACATTCCCACGTTACGTGTAGGAGAGGTACACTATAAAAAAAACGTTTTTCAAGATTTTATTTTACCACTTTGTTTGTTTGTTTGACGTGACTTATATGTACCTATATATTCTTGCCAAATTACAGCTTTCTAGTACTAAGAGTCTCTGAGCTAGGCTGCGGACGGACGGACGGACGGACGTGGCGAAACTGTAAGGCTTCCTAGTTTGACTACGGAACCCTAAAAATTACGGATATCCGATCATTTGCAAGGTTAAATGCATGATTTTATTGAACTATTTAACTTTTTATCAAAATTTATGAAATTGGGTATTTTTTGAGCACAAGCAATAATAATGTCATGTCAATATTAAACACAGATTAGCTTTCAGCAAGTTCGTGAGACCTCGTCAGAGCAATCACAAAATGGGTAAGGCCGCCAAAATTGTTACTTTTTTTTGTCCGAACCAAATTTTCCAGGTTGATTTCAACTTAACTATAAGCATTTCAGCCCTTGTAGTTATTTGATTCTATAAAGCAACTATTGAGCTTGTTTGCCCATAACACAAACGGAATAAAAGTGGTTTATTTCTTTAAAATTTATGTAATTATGTTCACCAAACCCCCCTAATTTTGGTCAAAATTGCCGTGTCCTTTTTTTTTACAGCTACTTAAAAACTATGTAACTTTTAATTTTTTAAACATATACAAAAAAACATTAATACGTTTGAAAGACCAGATTATTACCCTCTGTTTGAAGTAATTACGGTGTTTAAATACTCTTAATTGAGTATTTCATTGATCTTTAGATTAGTCGATAGAAATTTCACTTTTGTGTAACTATTTTTTGTGTTACAAGTAATTTCCCCTAAACATTAATAAAAAAGTAAGGGAAAAACGTGTTTTGATACAGCAAAACCGTAAGGTGTCAACGCAATTAAAAAACAACAGTGAGTAACGTTGAAAGTGAGCGGGCCGTTTTCGTCATAAATTATCAAAAACTTGTGTTACATGATTTCTCAAGTAAGTAATCGTTTTTAAAGTTCACTCCACTATAATTGTATGTGTTTACGTTGAAAGAGTAAAGTGTAATGTGAATTTGCGTCTAGTTTAGCTTATTTTCTGTTTTATAACCTAAAACTTTTGTAAAAACGTGGTTTTGTGTTACATATTTTGTGCTTTTGTGTCACTTTTGTGTTATCCATAACACAAATTTTGTGTTTCGTCACACAAAATAATTGTAAAGGTTCATGCAGATTGGGAATATTACCTATGATATTTGTTTTTTTTTATATTACGGTGAAATTTATTGAAATTTTGAACTGAATGGTAAATGGTACATTATGTACAACCTTATAGCAATATACGGCCGCATTCGACCAAACCGAAATAAGGTCTTATGCCCGGTTCCAATATTCAAGAAACGAATCGTTTTCCTTACGTCTCGTTAAAATTTGACATTTGCTACGTACAAAATGTGTCAAATTTTAACGAGACGTAAGGAAAACCATTCGTTTCTTAAATATTGGAACAAATAACAAATAACTTTGAATACAAAAATGACTTTTTATTTACCTGATCATTAATAAAATCTTGTGTCAAATGATGAGAGTATTTTTTTTATTTTTTTTTCGTACCCACTTTTTAACCCTAATATGAAACGAGCTTTATAAAAAAAAGCGTTACTTTAGTGTTACATTTGCGTTACGGTGACACAAAAGTTTTTGTGTTACTTCTGTGTTATAAATGGCAATTTTGGCGGCCTTACCCAAATATGTTTACGGCTTAGATGATTTTTATGGCTGCCGTGGAAAATTCAGCTTTATATTAGGTACATCGTACCTTTTGCTAGCGGCCGGTCACTTTATTTGCATTTTTTTGTATTCACATTTATTTTTGTATGGACTCCTACATCTATCTAATACTATTTTATATTCAGAAGAGAAGCTAAAGTTAATTATTTTTATTTGGTATTTTGAGATTAATACTTATTTAAAAGCCATGACCGAGGCCAGATAGTGAAAGTGGACGTTGACGCGGGTCTGCAGATCGTTATCTCAGCGCCGCGACTCACGCGCAGAACGGCGCGTGCGCTACAGTACGTTGACTCAAATTGGTGGGTATAGGACATTTATGAAAACCGTAATCTAATGAAAGGTAACATTGAAAACGATGAATTATTTACTTGCTAAAACTATACTCTCAGCACTGGGAATTGTCCAATTAAAAAGAAAGTAACCACTATTTATAAGTCTGTACCACAAAAAAGTATTATGTGCCTTATGTAGGAACTTAATCTTAATTATTTCCATAAAGTCTGGGTACAGATGTACAGGTACGATTTTTACAAATTAAACATTGTATGGATTAAAGTAAAAAATATCAATTTATATCTTGGCGCTTCAGCAAAATTAGGGTAACCCGGGTGGAGTAAATTTGTTAGCCGGGGAAGCACGAGGCAAGGAGGCTGGAGACACGCGGAATCAATATTATCGACTCATTATTAAACCAGAAACATCGTGTCTGTTCAAAAGGAACCTCTTTCTTTGATCAAATAAACTGTTTCTATTTTTCTTCTTAGCAATAAGTAGCTATTTTTACGTTTGCTTCATAATTGATATCAAAGTTAGGTAATTATTATAGGTTTCTTTGCTATCTATCACGTGAACATAAACAATCGTTTAGCGCGTGGTAGCGCGTCGTAGGATAGGTGTTTCGAAAATATTAACGGATCCGTTTGTGAAATATTAAGATTTAAAGTGCAAATTTTTATTAGTTAAGTGTCAAAAAATAATAAAAGTATCTTAAATGAAAGCACATACGAGTATAATGATTTTGTTTTATAACGACGTAGTAGACTTCGTTACTTCCTGAGATACAGGCGACAAGTGTTAATAAGTTCCTAACTATTAAAATTATTTAAGACATCACCAAATAACTTTAAATAGAGAATTGAAGCATATTTTTAGGCGTTTTATTTTGAGTTAGGTTTTGTGTAGTAACGGCTTCGGAACCCTACACTGAGCGTGGCCAGACATGCTCTTGCCCGGTGTTTTTTTTTATGTACAAGCAGTTATATTTTATTTTTGTGTATTGCCCAAGTTTGATTCCGTAGGCTTGGTCCGCCCGCGCGGGTCCCTCGCGCACACTACTTCAGCTACGTGACATGTTAAGCTGTAAAAAAATGAACCAATCGAACAAATGGGGACGCCGTATTACTTTCGTCGAGGACTAGAGTTAACAGCTGTTTTATAACGCTGATCAAATGAGTAGGGAGGTACTAACAAAAGGAATAAAACATTAAAAAAACAAAATATAGCTGTTTCATTGGTCACAGGAATAGTGATAGACGTTTCTCTTGTTTAAGGTAGCGTACACCAAATACCTAAAACCGGAAACCTTATAAAATGACTTTGTCTGTCCGTTGGTCTGCCCATATCAATTTTCCCTTAAATGGCTGAAGCTATCGGGATAATATGGAATACGAGTAGAATATTGTGGTCAGCATAATAATCGCTGGCCACTCACGGCCGCATTCGGGCTGCAATGCGAGGAACTGCTTGTCAGTTTCGGCGATCTGTTAATTGCCGATTAGAGACAAAGAATAAATTTCAAAAAAGGCCTCACGATTGGCATTTGGCTTTAACTTCTTTTATGAGGCCCATTGTTAGGAACGTCTCAGTGCCATAATCTCATTAGCGGCAACGCCCGCTGGTCGAAGAATTTCGTCTTTACACCATCTATTACTTAAGGCATCTGGGTCAAAAATGATTGCGTAGGTTACATTAAGTCCACAATTAAAACATTAATTGACCAAGGATAGCAAGATCGTTATACCCGTATTGCGAGAAGAGCCGGGTAACGATCGACTGACGATAACGACTCCAGAATCAATATTTTTTCAACACGGTTCACACAGCAGCCTCAGCGGAGCATTTGTGTAAAGCTCTCTATGCCTAATCAATAATCGAGCTGCCTTGCTGCGAGCTTGTCCGTCCAACTGTAAAAAATTAATGCGCCCCTCCGCTATCGATCAATGGTTGTGCCCAAAGCCTTCACAATTTATTTGGTTTCATTGACATGCTAATAAACCTTTGGACTTATTTGGCTAATACTCGCATTTATATGAAATGTAAACAAAATACATACAGCGAGGCAGCATATAATTGAGCAAAAATTTTCAGTAGATGTAGCGCTCGGGATCGCTAAATTAGTCCTTTTAGTTAACTCAATGTTGCAATAAACGTGATTTAAATATTGCCCAGTGTGCACACGCATGAACAAATCATGATTTTGCGCGAGTTGTAGCGTCGTGTCGTAGCCACACCGATTTTCGTAATAGTTCGAGCCGAAAACTGAACTCCGAATTCTGAGAGTATAAATCGCCTCACCTACGTATATAAACATTTTATGGCTATATATAAAATATTTAAAAAAAACAATCCGGAGCAGTAGTTAATGGAGCGCGTCCTTGTTGATTAGGGCCTATAATGTCTATGGCAGACGATTAATTTTATGCAATTTATGCAATATCTGTGAGATATTATAGAACTTTGTTGGTAGGCTATACGACTCGCGACAAGACGGCCAGCTGGTCCCCTAGCGCCTCCCGTACAGTGCTGCGACTGGTGGGCTGGTATTGCCTACATAATCTTAATCACATTGAGATTTTTATCCTTGTCCCTTTTTATGAGTTAAAATTAACGAAGCAAATAATTGATACACCGACCTATATTCTACAGTGTCTATATGTATATGCAAAAATATCTACAAACGATTGGTTTCTTAATCACACGGAATTTCTAAGTCTTTTCAATTGCAAAAAAATAAAGAAAGGGAATAAACGTAGTATACCTTTATAACAACACATTTATTAAACTCACACATCATCGAATGAGTACCCGGATGTAACACTTGTCACAGGACGAGAAAATACAGTAAGTACCTATCTATGTAAGTATTCGTTTTGCTATCGCAGGTCCATTTGTTGGCATATCGCAAACAAGTATCGACGAGCCACACAGATGTGTTGCACGTACGTAGATGTGTGTATCGCTGAAGGGCGTTTGACTCGATGGGATATCGGCATGAGCCGCTCTCGACCCGCCGCATCACCGAAGTACGTTTACAGGCCTAGTGTGGGCCCGCGGGCAGCATGTCAAGCGTTAACGTCTTGAATGGTTCCGCTACGTAGCTTTGCTTTACCTCAGTTTGTATTACAATTAGTAAGAACCACTATTTCTCCACATTTGTTACGTTCTATCTATTTAAATACTAATACTAGTTGCTAACTAATAAAGAGCTCAGGGCCTCTATTCCCGATGGTCCAAAACATATCGTCTTTAATCTGTTATGGTATGGTATGTCACATGATTGTACACTCAATCCGATTTTATTCAAAAAAGATTGTACTCAGTCGGTCGGGTCGTAAGAGACTACTAAGGGACTAAAGGCTTGTAGTATTGTTAGCCGATGGGCTTGCAACCTGTCACTAATATACACTGGTAAAAATCTTGGCCTGTTTGTGCCAAATGTGGCACAAACAAGTTGTTACAATTGTTGGTAATTCTGTAGCTCTGCCTACCAGTGGCGAAGCGTCACGTAAATAAATAGACAAGCCGGAGCAATAAAAGGTGTATGGCGTGTGTCGGTTTTACGTTTTGTTTGTATACCTACTCTATGCATAGGATTTTTTGGTAAAGCCGTAAATAATCGGCTTGTACGAACGCCTCGCGACTGCTGCCTAGCGCACTCTGAGATGAAGGCGTGATGTCTGTATGAGTATGTAAGGTTGAATTCACATCAAAGCTTGGTGCAATGCAAATACCCAAACCGCTGAGTCTAAAGATTCCAAATTTGGTATATAAGTTCCTTATGAGGTCTAGAGGAGCAGTAAGAAAGAGTTACCCGAAAATCGACCACCAACAAGAAGAAGTAGGAGGAGTGGCGGGAAAATAATTCACGTAAAGTCGCGGGCGTCCTAGTTTATATAATATAATTTGAAATTGCCCAAGTTAAATATGGTAGAAATTTATTTTTGTACTTAAATGGTTGGATATATTCGGGTAAGTCATTCCCTTTTTTTTCAGATACCATCCAGTAAGTACACAAATCTTAACAAAAAAGACATTGACTAGGCAAAACTTAAGAATTGCTAGAACATTTAGGTATTTTTTTCACAGGCCAATCTGTGTTTTAATTTTGGTAAAATAGACCGTGAACAAAAGTGCAGAAGTTACGGCTTCTGTTTAATTTAAAATCGTGAAAGACAGCAGGACTTACCTATTTGGATTTGGATTTCATGAAAATATAACGTAATACAAGTGGAACCCTCGGCGCTCCGCGAACCGCACGCGTCCGAATCGCACTTGACCAGTTATTGTTTATAGGGGGAGGCAAAGTAATATTATTGAAAAAATAATTTATTTTTAAAACAATTAATAGTGTTTTACAATTCTTCTTGTTAGTCTAACTTTACTATTTTAAGATGATCATTATTAACTAAGAAGGTACCGCCTACTCCACAGCTTACTTTATGTTTTTTATTCCTTAATACGCATCAATATATATCTAATTCTATTTTAATTTGTTCAGGTTTGTAAGTGTTGGGTCGCCTGTAACCGCCGCACTCAGACACATTGGATACATAGTCAACTCGTTGCGTTTTGACACTCGTGTATGAAGAACCATCTCCGAGGAACTACTCAAGTAATGGTTACATTCGTCACCAACTGACTCTGATTGCGGCCACTATACGAGTAAATTGTATACCTATATCAATGTTGTGTTGTTATTTTTATCTCAAGTATTTGCACAGAATCACCCTAACTTACGTGTGGTAACTAGGTCAATCAAATTTTAACCTACCTTTTCGTTTTATCCAATGAAAGGATCTGGAGCAATTTGCTTGATCAAAATTACTTTACCATCAGTATGTAAAACTCAGAAGACGTTACTTTAAAAAGGTAGCATCGCAGGCGGAACATTTTGATACATAACCCAGTCTTCTTCCTCCGTTGCGCAGTTTAGACATAGCCACATCTTTGGTGACAACCTCAAATATGGTGGTGGTGCTGGCTGTTTAGCCCTTTGGTGGTTAACGGCCATATATTTGCGATCATACATTTTATTTTTTTGACAGATAGCACTTCCTTCCTTCCTTTTGTATTAAAAACCGAAATTATAAACCCACTAATCCAATATAAAAAATAGAAGAAGTAAAAGTCACTTCTTATATTAATTAATAAATGGTCGTTTTTCGACAAGAAGAGTGTTATTTTGCAATGTCCCGTTAAATGAACAAAAAAGTCTGTAGTTAAATAAAATTTAGCTGTCCTCGTTTTTTCTGATAATTATAACACTTATATTTCAGAGATCTTTTTGGCGGTATAAGATGTTGAAAAAAAAATTCGTTATTTAAAAATTCAATGAAATTTAGACGGCAATATATTTGTCCGTATTGTCGCCAATGTCCGTATCCAATATTTATTGAATGAAAGAGTAAGTTGGGTTACCTATTTATTTGGAACTCTGACATAATTAAATGCTTCAAAATATTATTGACCCACCCCGTGATGTGCTCGGATTACAATTCCTATTTACTAGGATATAATACAATTTTGCACGTAGACATGTCATAATGTGTATAGCATACATAATTCATATAACAATAAAATAAAATAATATATTTCTTAAAATACCTACATTTATTCTCTACAATCTAAAGCGACTACTACTACTAGCAATAAAAGTTGCGGAAGTTGACTATTGTCACTACAGTTGGCTACTGTGACTACTTGAACTAAGGAAAAGACAGCAAAATTGTGATTCTTGTTCTAGAACTAAAGTTAAAGTAAACCAGAAATTAACTTAAATTGCAATTTTTATTAATGCGCTGTCAAAAATGTTACGTGACTGTAATGTTTGGATGTGTCGTCTACCGACATCGGAAAATATATTGCCGTCTATAAGAAAAAAAAAGTTCTTCCTTTCTCAAAAAACACTAAAAAAAATTTTTACTATGCGTATAAACCAAAATAAATGTACATAAAGACGCTATTTAAATGTCACTTAAATGATGTCTAACTTACAATTTCGTTACAAAAATGTATGGGTTTGACGTTAATCGTCAGTTTCGTTACGGTGACAAAACTCTTTCAATGGACATTAATTTTAGTTTATACCCGTGCTATCAAAGTTTTCAATTTATTATTGTAAAAAAATGTACCTACGACTAAGGGTTTGTCTTCAGTACCCTTACAGGTAGCGGCACGTAAGTCTAGCGCTGACCGTTTAAGCGCAGAAGTCGAAAGTAAGGTATCTCGGGGGAGTGAAGGGGGCGCGCGCGGGTGAGCGTATGCGCTTATTGGCTCTCCAGTCGTACTCTGTCCCGCGCACCGATACAACGCCCCGCTGACTTCTGGTGCACAGTCGCGTTCTAAATTGCATTGTTATTACTGTTGTTGTTTTCTGTTAAGTTTGAGTTTGTTTTTTATTGACTGTTTTAATTAAGTTTGTGTTTATTTGTGATTTTAAACTGTGAATATGCCTAGAAGAAATACTGTTTTGAGAAGACAGGCACGGAAAATGGTATATGATGTGCACTTTTTTTAAAGACAGAAACTTATTAATTCTTTGAAACATATTAAAATTCAGATTGACGAAACGACGAATATGTTACTCAGTCACTTGGATAGCGGCACTGTGGATTTAAAAATGATGAAACAAACTTACACGCACAGGTTATTAAGACGAAAAATATGAAATTAAATTGTGTAGGTAGTCAGTGATTTAGGGAAAATTCAAAAAATAACAGCAGAGGCCACAAAAACATCAATTGCAACTGTAAGGAACATCTCCACTCAAGCCAATCGTTCCGGTTTGATTGCAGTGTTCAGAACACCTGGCAAAAAACGTTGTAAAACAAAACCGGTTACCAATATCGATAATTTCGACCAAGGAGTTATAAAGAGATGTGTACACAATTTTCACAAAACAAACAACGAACTTCCCACCATTGCAAAGCTGAAAAGCAAACTAGAGGAAGACGTTAATTTCCAAGGCTCAGAACGAAGTCTTCGGCGAATCAACAACCGTAAGGTACTGATAGAGACGTCAAATATACGTTTACAACGCATAAATTATTTAAGTACTTACGTAAAATTAAACAATACCGTCAAGAGGAAAAGTCTATTATATATACCGATGAATCCTACGTAGATTCGTGATTCCAAAAGCCTGGACAGATGGTACTACTAAGGGCATAAAAAAACCGATATCTAAAGGACAACGAGTTGTCATTGTCCACGCAGGATCTGAAACTGGGTTTATACCGAACGCGTTACTTACTTTTAATGCCGGTACTAAATCAGGCGACTACCACGACACAGTTAATTCCGAACTTACCACCTGATTCCGTTGTGGTAGTCGACAACGCATCGTACCATAACATAACAAACAATGGGATCTCGCGCCAACCTCAAATACGAAAAAAGCGGACATGCAGGCTTGGCTCACCGAAAAAGGTATACAGTATGACGAAACATTACTAAAGCCCGACTTGTACGATTGAATAAAAGCTAACAAGAAAAGATTTAAAACATTTTCCATAGACCGAATCCTAGCAGAAGAAAATCACCTAGTGCTAAGATTACCGCCATACCACCCAGACCTTAATCCGATCGAAATGGCTTGGTCCGCTATCAAGCAATATGTAGCAAGCAAAAATGTAAAATGGAATCTTAATACGTGTATAGAGCTTATTAAACAAAAAGTTTCACAAATGGGTGACCGGGATTGGAACAAGTTATGCAGGAAGGTGAAGGATATTGAAGAACAATATGCTAAGAGTGACCATGTTGTAAACTTGCTCACAGAGGAATTTGTTTTTTGCGTCAATGAAGACAGTTCCGAAGATGACTCTGACGATTCTGATAATGACGATGCTAATGATAACGATGAACGAAGCAGCCCTGAGCCCGGGCCCTCATCTAGAAAAAACCATTGTACGGGCCAGGCATACGGCAGTTTAGTGGAAAGCGTGCTATCCCTATCAGATTCAGATTAAAGCTTTTTTAATAAAAAAATCCAACTATAATTTTATTTTATTTTTACCCCCCAATATTAGTTATGAAACTAGTTTAAACAAACTAGCTTATATATAAAAGAAGGATAAATAAAAACACGTTATTTATTAATAAAGATTCTTATTTTAATCAATTTGTAGAGATAACAATTGCGTGCGTAACAGTACCTATGCGCAGCTATCCCCTCCACGTTCCGTTCACCGCTAGACTTACGTGCCGCTACCTGTACCATGACTTACAATTTACCGTACTCACTGGCGAGTCGAATGCTCTGTCCCTCGTACTATCAGAGTACTGCAAGGTCTGCGAGGGACAGAGCATTCGACTCGCTAGTGAGCACGGTAAATTGTAAATGGTCAAAACGTTGACAATGTGATATGGGCTAAAACAAAGTGGTATAGGGGTCCTGATATTCTAATTAATATAAGATAATGAGTTATTTAATTACTCGAAAATTATACTCTAATTAAGATAAATAGCAATAAATTATTTTCTTGTTTTCAGCCTGATCTTATACTGTACACTACTTAAACAATGTCCTGTATCGTATCGTTTTCTCATGATATAAGTATTTGTATCTTTCGGATTAGGACTAGACAATTGGAAACAATGTTATTTAGGTAATGCCCAGACCAAGAGGATTTTCATAATTTCGGGTAAACGTGTATTCGCGGGTCCCTAGTGAAAATGTTTGTGTATCGTACAATCGGGTAGCTGGGGCTCGTAGATATGGTGGCGTCCCATTGAGGAGTTGGCCCGAGTTGCCCTTCAAAGAAAACGATTATCGTTTTTTTTTACCAATTGTTGTAAAAGGATTGCTCGGCTCCATTTGCTTATCGATACATACAATAATGTGCTATTGTGCGCCAGGGAGCGTTCACTTGTTCTTAGTATTGTGAACTTCTCTTATTCTACCAGAATAAAATGTTTTGTCCTAATTTAATTAGCTATTTCGACATTAATTATCTCTTTTTTTTTGGTGCGAACCCTACGTACACGATACTCAGTATACCAATTTAACCAACAAAAATACTGATGAGAAATTTCATCCCGTATTCAAAGCATCAAATGGGTCCATAAAACCCGCAATACATGGAGCGATCGAAACTAACGTCTCCTTATTTGTGTGACGTAGATTTGGCGAGCTAGATCATTTATGATGTTGTTTAAATTTCAAAAGCAAATCCTGTATATATTTTGCGTACACTTCTTTTCTATCTAAAGTTATTTGGTGCTGTCTCAGATATTTTTTAGTATTTAGTTATAAACACTTAAGCCGCTCAATCGTTGATACCGTGATACATTTCCTTCTAAGTTCGTTATGCACGCTTTACGCCTGTATGCTTTCGTTTAAGATATTTTTCAGATTTTAATTGTTGTAGTTTTCGCTGAAGGGTCACGAATATCTAGGGTAAATTATACTTTTCCGGTTCAATATTTCCTAAACGGTCCCTCATTTTTTAAAAGATGGGTCTAATCATATACCTCACTCGATGACTCAATGTAAACAAAAATACCTTGGTTTTACATTTACAAGAGGCTTTTTATAGTGTTAAGGGTTTTTAAAATAAATAATTATAATAAATAATATCGGTAATAATATGATAAAAGTTATTGAATTGAATAGATAGTGTTTTTTTGTTAGGATTAGGATTTGAGTTTTTCTACTAACTGATTTTACATTTTACTTTTATTTTTAATGTAGTTTTGACGTGTGCTTTTTATGCAATAAACATATTTGATTTGATTTGATTCATAAAACTATCAATATTATATTAAATATAATATCAAATATCATGTGTAATTCAGCAGGAAAACATGCCAAAAATATTGCGAGAGAGAGGGAGAAAACAAAACCACCTACTTATTGTACCTATGTGTATAAGACGGTGCAAGATAACCACATAAAAGTTTCGATATGATTTCCTACATCAACGGTGTCCTCTAGACAAGATATAACTTATGCATTAGCAAAAAATATTAATGTTTAAAATTCGGGTTTTGATTAACCATTGTTTTTCTGTTAGATAATCCTTGACCCTGTAGTATTTACGCTTTAGACATTAACGAGTTTTTCAAGTCATTTCATTCATTTATTTTAAGTGCTGGAACTTTAAAAATACGTCAGGTAATTTATTATATATAGTAATTAATGCATTGACTAACAAATGTATAGGTACATAAAGACTTTACGGACGCGGAATTTTCGAATAGCGATTTTATTTTTATTTCTAGTATTTAAATTATGTTTCGACAGACGGAAATGGCGAAATTATAAGGGTTCCTTGTTGACTACGGAACCCTAAAAAGAAATATCAGGAAACAATTGTACATAAATTGACCTTCTACCAGAGCTAAACGATGACAACAACACGAGACGACATAAATAGAAATTTCGAGTACATACATAGCTATCATTTAAAACTCTGCATCAAATACACGCGCTTATCGCACAAATATTTGCTCTAACCTGGAGTCGATCACGGGACCGCTAGTTTTGTAGGCAGAGACATTATCAACTTGGCTTCCTACTTAATAAGTAAGTAATACCTTATTATAAATCCCGTTCCTTGGATTAGTTCAAAAGTTAATTTATTATATTTATGACTCTTGGTGATCATGTAATTAAACTACGGGAACAGCTTTCTCAGGTCTAATCAGAACATGAGGTTCCATCGCGAGATATCCTTGTGACCGAGGTGTTAATACAAGCACTATTCGCTTCTGTAAATTATACTATAGCTAACATACTTATAGGTAGCTTCACGAAAGTTGCACTAATATTCTTAAGGGAACCAAATCTGACGACCACGTGACCCACAAATTGTAAGCTTATTAAAAACGCTGGAATAGATTATTTTCCCGTGATTAATGAGTAAGTATTAGGTTCTGGTTTCTCCATAGTCAAGTTAAGCAACATCATAAAGTGTAAAACCGTCTTCCGAATCAAACCTTATCTGTTGTCAGGTACGATTTAGTATTTTAGCCTTCGGCGGAACCTAGAGAGCCATCTCTACAGAAAATGTGGTTAGACGCCATCTTAACTAATCAGGGCAGGCTGCTAGCCGCGACCGATTAGTTATCGCTTTACTTCATGAAGGCTATACTAAGTTACGTAAATACATTTAAGTATATATATTTTGTGTTGTTGCTTTATTATTATGAATCACAAGCAAAAGCCAACAAAAATACACCAGCTGATACTTCTGTTTGCAACGCGCCTTAAAATAATTAAATAAAGTTTTCTTTATTCGACCCGTGTAATATTTTTGCAATAGTATCTAGCAGTATACATATTATAGTATGTACATATTGTATACATATTGTAGTATAGGTTTTATTAATTAATAGGAATTAAACACATTATATTTATCTGGTCATTCACAACCATTAGTAGCAACTGTTGCTACTCATGGTTGTGAAGTCATGACTTATTATTTTTATTGAGGTAAGGAAGGTGGGATCAGTGCATCCACGGGCCAAGTACGCCACACCAATAAATATCTCCTAAAAACATATATGATTTGTCGCACTTACCCCGTCGACGCTCTTGCAACCCTTCCTCTTCCTTGGGGTATCTGTGACCCATAAACATTTGCATTCTCAAGACTTCAATCTTAACACCGTAATCCTAGGACGGGAAATGTGTTGCCAACCCTAAGAACTTAGATGGAATGCCTCAATGCTAGTTATTTAACCGGTTGGCTTATCTTACCTCCACACCGAAACATAACAGGGTGAACACTCCTGCTTGGTGGTATATAGGTTTAAAGATAAGATGGTGCTAGCCTGGTAGTGGCCCGGACGGATCACTACTTAAAGTTTTATAACTAAACTAATTGTAATCATTCAAAGCGTGATACAGTATCTTATGCTCAAGCTATTTCTTGGAATTAAATTATGAAGTCAATCGGATTTGTTCTTATTACTCATTAAAATAATGGACTCATTCTTAAGAGTCCTATCTACGATTGAGACTCAATTTTCCAAGCATTAGGCATCGCGATAGATAAGTGAGCGTAAAGCGATTCCATTAAGAAGCATATCCTGTTAGGATTGAACATTTCCATCCGTCGGTCGGCGTCGCTTCGTGTGAAAATATCTTTAGTTTGGTTCGTTTAGATCAAAAGGGTTCGTGTTTTAATTTTCAAGTTGAGTAGCCATTCGTATAATTGGTAGACTACATATATTATAATTTATAATAGATCTATTTAATATTACTTAACATATTTTATTATTATTACTTAAGTGTATCTGACCCTGATCTGGTATTCTGATGTTAATTATGTTATAGAGCCCACGAAGTTCTTAGCTCCGACCAGACGGACTAACGTACGGCTGGTCGTCTTGTCTCGCTTGCTCATCTGTCATCGGCGCTGAGGCCTAATTCTGCACGTTAACAATAAGACAGAAAGAGGGGAAAACGTTATATACAGGGTAAATGGTAACTTAACCTATTCCTTAATAGGGGTTACACTAGAGCTAATTTCCAATAAATTTGTCCCCATTAACTGGGTGTCTAATGTCGCTCGTTTTCGAGTTATTGAACTGTCTGGCCGCTTACGATCCGAGCAATTAAGACCCTGTGGCTCAAACACACAAGACACAAGCTTGAACGAAAGCCCTAGGAAGGTAATGTTTTTGTCAATAAACCAAATCAAGCATTGTCCGAATTAAATTCACATCGCACCTTCTGCTCGTTGAATCAGCTGAATTTTTAAAACCTGTTAAGTCGACAATATTTGCTCCTTTTTGAAAAGCTTATGAATAGAGGAAGTGTTTCTCGTGATTTGTACGCCAAGTGCAATCCGGTAGTCTTATCAAACTAGGTTTTGTGTCGTGACCTGTTAAACTAAGAGTGTATCCCTCGCGACTTGTGCACAGTAACCGCAAAGGTAAACATTTTTTTGGAGTAATCCCCTTCGTCAGAAAGAAAACTTTCAAAACAAATACTGACTTGTGATTTAAGAACCTAATATTGGATTTTAGAATTTTTGTCAAGTGTTTTTGTTAAAAGCACAATTGCTTATTAATCAGCAGTGAAGTCGTTTTTTCAAAGTCGCCAGTTTTAGATAAAAAGACCTATGTAAGAATTAAAATACCTATATACTCGTAGTTAAACACTCGAAAACCAGTGACATTAGACACCCAGTTAACAGGGACAAATTTATTGGAAATTAGCTCTAGTCATATATTAGCCCTTTTAAGGAATAGGTCAGGTTACTAGTCACTCCGTACAATAATGTCTCAAGTTGGACTGGCGCGTGAGGACTTATTCGGATCAAATCGGAAATTTGGGGATAGTACCAAATGTATATTTTGTTTTTTTTAGCATTAGAAATTCGGTAAACAAATAAGCAGGTGTCTTCATCCTTTTCTTCAGAAGATAATACTGTATTAATACGATAATAACTTAATAACATTAAAACAAACTTTAACGGAAAATTAACCTTAACAACCGAAAACAATAAAAGATACTGGGACCACTAGGGACCTCGTACGTATCGCACTCGCAAGACATATGCGACATGAGAGTGACCTTTAAAACGAAGATGTTAAAACAAGGTAATGGCGGACAAATTACGCGACAAATTGAAATTTCAAAATGCCCAATCCGTATTGTTACGGGTGAGGGCATTTTTTCACATAACACTACGTTTGGTTTATAAAAATCCAGAAAAAGTAACGGTAAGGTTATGAATTCCGATGATCATGACTTATAACATTTTATGAGTCAAAATAATTGTGAGAGTCAAAAATGGATCCTGTTACGGGACACAATCTCTTTATAGCCTGACCAGAAAAATAAACAACCTCTTCATATTGCGACTATTGTATGAAATGACATTTCTATTGCATTTCACGAAACACAGATAAGAACAGTATTAGTGGCGACTCTATTACAGTGGCGTCGGTTTGTGACATCTGCTTCTTTAGGTTTTTTATTCAGCAATAATTTTGTGATAAATTAAAATTAGCACAAAAAAATGTTAACGCATTATTATTGAATAATCTTTATACCTACGTAAAAGCAAACCTCACATTTTGCAACTTTGTATTGTGATGCTAAATGCTCCCACATGCGTTTTTAATACATTTCCAGTTATTTCGTCATAAAAAAAATATCGTCATAAGTAAAACGTTCCCTATAAAAATCCTTACATTTACTTCATGGAAGGTATAGATATGCAACAGATTGAAATCATTAATTCAATTCATTGTTGATTTGGATCGTATTAGAGATTAAGATTTGAATCGAATCGCGAGCAAATTGGTTTTAAAAGTTAAGAGATTCGAAAGAGTCCGACAAGCGATAAGTGGAGTCGGCATCGATAGCGGAACCGGGTTTAGGGATCTCTATGTTTTTAGATTTATTGGTAATTCTTAAGCTCTGCCTTCCCCACACTGGAAATGAGGGCGTGAAGGTATAATGATGATCATGACAAAAGAGAAGGGTGTCATAAGTTTAAACTGAGTATCTGTGTATCTGTCAATCTATACCTATATTAAACAGATAGATACACGCAAAAGAGAAGATACAATTATTACACAAAGACTTAAAAATATCCAGTTATTAGAAACCCTGACGTACATCATCACCCATCAATCATCGTGTATGTGTCTGTCTGTCTGTGGCAACGTACGTAGCTCCCAAACGGTTGGACTGAGTTGAACGCGGTTTTTAGGGTTCCGTAGTCAAACTAGGAACCCTTATAGTTTCACCATGTCCGTCCGTCTGTCCGTCCGCACCCTAGCTCAGAGACTCTTAGTACTAGAACTACTAGAAAGCTGTAATTTGGCATTAATATACAACAAAGTGAACCCCCCAAATTGTTTTAGTGTACCCTCTACGCGTTACGTGGGAATGTATTTTTTTTCTTGTCTGCTGCATAGTGCGGGGTTTGTGGAAACATTTTTTTGATTAAGGTATCCGTTTATGAAATATTAAGCGTGCAAGCGCAAATTTTTGTTAGGGTCTAGTGTCACCCCCCCTACAGCCAAAAGTATAAAACAAAAAATCTGAAAAATATCTTTAATGAAAGCACATATGTATAATGATTTAATAGGAAATCTATCACGACTACGAATACTTTATTGGTTCCTGAGCTACAAACGGTTTAAATGTTTATACCTACCGAAAACTTATTTGCGATATTGCTAAACTGACCGCGATCTATGTCGATGTATGGGGATAACATTTTTCCAACGGCAAAGTTAAGTTTCTCGTGAGGTCTAATTTGTTTATAGTAATTAATGGCTTCGGAACCCTACACTGAGCATGGTCCGACATGCTCTCGCCTGTTTTTAAATAGTAATAATAATGAAATAAATTTAATCTCTCAAAATAAATTTCAACTTTATGAGCTTCTGACGGGACCCCAAACTAGGCGGAGCCTGTATCTTGGGACCCGGTGAGGCGGTTCACAGTCCCAACTAGCACAAAAGCCTTATAACAAGCTGCACAGTAGCCGGCTATAGGATTTTATAACGGCCTTGGCTCCATTAATAAGATCTACGGTGATTCTTGAATACGGTGAAGAGCTGCTACAGATCTCTTGTTAAATACTATTAAAATATTTAAGGTGCTATAACACAACTCTGTAAGCTCTACGGCTGTATAATTTTTTTCTTAGGATTCTATACACAACTATTTGCCGTAAAGTAGCCATATAAATCTCACATATAGCGCTCAAGGCGTTATTCTACAGCTACACAACTCTTTTATAGGTTAGTAATTCATCAGCCTTATAAAAATCTGTTATAGAGCCTATGACCTTACAAAATGCCTCCTTACACTCTTGAGTACTATAAAAGCCACTTATAACCCCTTTTAAACCCCTTTACCTACAAAAGTACTCTTTTATAACTCACGGTGGTATAAAAGACTTCATTAACTCATTTATACTTCTTACAGCTGTCTAATGACTTTCTCGTTTGTTCTTTTAACAATATGAGTAATTTTATTGCTGGGTACTCAACGGCTACTGTACCACGTAGCTGTTAAAGGGTTTATATTAATGCTACTCTATACCCTAAAGAGAATTGTACAGAACTTGAACCACTCCTATACAACTATCAGGCTGTGCAATGGCTGCATAAGCAGCTTGTGTGCTGGGGGTATGATTAGACAAAACCAATTAAGACTTTTAGGAAAAATAAACAAAGCAGAGCAATCAAAGCAAGGCAAAATTCGTATTGTACCCAATATTACATTCGTATATGTGTGTCATTTGTTGGTAGGTAGGTTCATGTGCATGTCTGTGTCAATGTGAGCGTGTGTGTGTGCATGGACGGCTCTACCATACCTCCATAAATCGGCGAAGTTGACCCGGGTCCGAAAAATATCAATAAATGTACCTAAGTTTCATCATAAAGTTAGTTGGTTGTTGCTATACGCCACCAAAAATGTGAACTTAATCTAGTGTGGGTCATACGAGTATTTCTCACTTCTTTTGCCGCCGACCAACATTGCCTTGAACGAATCAGAGTAACGTGTTTCTTTGTGTACTCTATTCTATAACATACAATAGGTATAATGTTGTGATAATTGTTTCAGATGAAGGCCCTTTATAGATTCTATAGACAACCCTTGATTTAAGTCCCCCCATAAACACCTTCATACTTATTGATGGTTTTGGCGGCAATAAAACGTAAGTAAAGGATTCCAGCGTCGCGAGAACATTGGTAGTGCGCGCCCTTAAGGGCGGTTAGGGGAATATCGGGAGCCAGGTACCGCAGCCTTTGCCGTAAATTCAACTGTTTTACTTATATATTTATTGACCCTTTTTGGGTCATATTATTTACGTCTTTTTACTTATACATCAGCCTACTATTAAAGTCTACGTAGATACTTGTAAGTTTGTAGGTATGCATTTATACATAATAATATAAGTATGCACAATATTATCATCATCATCTTGTGAGCCAAAAGACGTCCACTGCTGGGCATAAGCCTTCCCCAAGGTTCTCCACGACGGCTGGTTTTGTGTTTCTCGCATCCATCGGCTTCCCGCGATCTTCACCAGATCATCGGTCCACCTTGTGGAAGGCCTTTCAACACTTCGCTTTCCCGTCCGCAGCCGCCACTCTGGAGCTTTTGCCGCCCCAACGGCCATAAGTTTCACGAGCAATGTGCCCCGCCCGCTGCCAGTTAAGGTACGCAATTCGCTGGACTATGTCGGTAATTTTTGTTTGGTTTTACATAGTTCTGTCCACGGACCTTGAGCTTTCTCCAGTGCAGTCGTTTTAGAAATTGATACTTATACATATTTACTGTTTATATAAGGAGAAATACAAGTGTCATCTTCTGCATTATTTTATTGACAGCATAGTTTAATAAAAACGGCCAGCTTTACCTAATAAAAATAAATATTGTTATAAGCAGTGAACAGTTTTGGAGATATAATATCTCCTTGTCTCACTCCCTGTATAACTTCTGAAGAGCTCTCATTACTGGTGTACCACCCGCTTTCAGAAGCTCAGCCGTAATTAATTTATTGTTAGTTTTTCTCTCTTTTATGTCGTTATGTTGCACTCAGTACTTAAAGAATCTCTGGTTTACGGCATTATTTAATTCGCCTTTTGTATTTTATAGTTAATTACACACCGAGGGGATAAAGCACTGTTTTAGGTCACGGGCGCGATATTAACTCCTGAGCAATCGCGGGAATTTAAACGGAGTCCTGGGTGCAGCGAGGGATTCAAGTTCACCCAAGACGAAAACCGTTTTATCCCAAAGGACGTTACTCTTCTCACCTTTTGCGAGACAATAAAAAGCAAAGCTTCTTATTAGAAACAACGTCAAATCTCAAATCACTTTCGCTTTCGCCACTCGACACTATTATTAAAAACTATAATCTTTCAACTTCAACCTCCTGCTAACTAATACTGCGTCGTTTTGCAACACGCAAACGTTTCGCGGCTTATCTTTTATTTTCTTTGTTTATACCTAGTAGTCTAATAAATATCCCGTGTGATTGCCGGGTTAGAATAGTGTCACTCCATGTCTTCCCGTGGATGTCGTAAGAGGCGACTTAGGGAATAACGGCTTGTAGTACTGTTAGGCTGCAACCTGTCACTAATAATCTTGTAAACATCCTAATTGTGCAAAATGTGGTTACAGAATTATTAAAAAGTTTTTGGAGTTTTCAGTAATTCTGTAGCTCCGCCTACCCCACTCTGGGAATGAAGTCGTAAGGTTAAGTATTTAATAATTTCTAATAAATAAGTATAGCGATGTTTTCCCATATTTTATTTGTTCATATTATATAAACGCCAGTTTACAATTGAACCAAGAATGAGTTACTAAAACCTGACTTTTGCAAGTTCTTAGTTTACGTCTACAGACTTCTACAATGCAATTAACGTCAAATATTTGGGCATGTCATAAACTGCGTGAAACACTTTGAAAGTAATTACAAAGTAACTTACACGTCATGGAATGTTAGCGATTCCAGGGTGGGTGATGCAATAACAGATGAACTCATTTAACTGACTAATGTTGTTGGTGAGTGGTGAGCCCTGTCTTCACGGAGTAACTGTCGGTTTAGTTATATCAGTAAGTAGGTATATATTTTAAGGCTTGCCTTAACCCGATAAAATAATCAAATACATAAGTTCAATGGACCAGCATGGACACTCCGTCACACATGAGCTGTGTGTGCTTCTGCACATTATTCATGCAGATACTCTTTTCTTTAAATCAATACCTGTTTTGAAAATAGAAAAATCCGGGCTGAAATTTATTTGAGAGTCGAAAAAACTTGTCCCAAAAAGGCGAAAAAACTTGTTAAATATGGGAAAACCTCGCTATGCTTATTTACTAGACAAAGGTACCTACATGCATAACTTCACGGCTTCATTCCCAGAGTGGGGTAGGCGGAGCTACAGAATTACTGAAAACTCCAAAAACTTTTTGATAATTCTGTAACCACATTTTGCACAATTAGGATGTTTACTTGATTATTAGTGACAGGTTGCAGCCTAACAGTACTACAAGCCGTTATTCCCTAAGTCGCCTGTTACGTCATCCACGGGAAGACATGGAGTGACACTATTCTGACCCGGCAATCACACGGCATATTTATTACACTACTAGGTATAATCAACTTAGTAATGGTCTTAATCGTTAAAAGGCGTTAGAGTGATCTTTTTTTTATCTTGCTAATAAAACTGTTTACACTTCTCATGCTCTTAAAATGCTACTTAAATCTCTGCAAATCGGGACTAAATCTCCTTATTAATCTCTAGGGATTAAAGTTTTTTTTTTAATTTACTTTGGAAACCCCTAAACAACCAATCACGGTGTTTGTGAATGGAGGATTATCGCCATTTTCAGTGATTCTGTATGGACCATATTTTTGGGTGTCGAAATAACCTCAAAATGACAACTGTGCAAATATATAAAAAAAAAGGATTTAATTTCGTGAAACACGATTAATTATTACGAATATGAATCTATTTAATCATATTAAGGCCGAATTATTATGCGTGGTCCAATTACTTTTAAAATGGTTTCCAAGTTTGAATCTGTTGGCTAAATATGCAAGCATTTAAAACATCACTTTACTAAAAAACCGCGGAACTTTTTTTTCCTATTTGTATTTTGAATAGATGTTCATAACTTGTATTGAGCGTACGTTGTTAAAAAAAATCACCAATTAATTGTGCAACTTTAGAAATTACGGACCAGAAATGTCATCATCATCATCCAGTGAAGAAGGTATAATGTCTAACTCCAGAATGGAGAAGAAAGCAAAAGAGGTGATACGAAATCTTTTGCCGCTAAAATCTAGTGGCATTTATTCAAAAACATACCAAACTTTTATTGATTGGAAATGTGGGAAACAAATAACATCATTAATGTTAGATTAACGACAGCAATAAAAAGATACCTAATTGTTAGTTTTAATTGTTAGAAACTTTTTTATAATAAATGTTGTAGTTTTGTTTAGAACGTCGTTTTTTTCCTCGCATTCAAAGTGAAAAGTAGAGTGTTTAACGCGAGACTAAACAACCATAATGATTCTCGAACTACAGCCACCCTCGCTCGCAAGCTCGCTCGCGTGGCTAAACATCTCGTGTCATTATGCCTTGTTTTAGTCCCTTGTTGATCAATCTACTATAATGCGATTGTGTATTGGTTTGTTTGTTCTGTTTCACGGTCATACGCCTTTTAACAGTCCGACGTCAAATTTCGGATGTTCAGAAATATAACATAATCTGGATAATTTAACAGATCCTAAGGGAATAACGACCGACCACTTCTGCGTGTACTCAGTCGCGTCAAAACATAGAACAAATATTTATGAAAATTATTACCGTCAGGAATAAACAAAACCAATTCCTTCCTCAATATCACACCTCATCAAAGCTTACATACATATACGAGAAAAAACATGATTATTCAATTTTCACGAACAATAGAAACCAAAAAGTACGTCTTATTTATCATCCGTACAAAACATGAGCCTTGTTGGTAATGTCAGTTAATGAATTCATAAAGGCAGACGCAATTTGGCTGGATAATGCGGAGTGAATGTATTGTCTTCAGCCCGCGGCACTCCGGTGGTTTATTAGTTCATTCGGCGAGTCTGTGAGAGAAAGCTCACGTCTTGCGGCTTTCCACGTAAAGATGGGTCAGTAAGGGCAGCGAGTAGCACTTGCCACAAAAATTATCTAAATGGAGACCGGTCGCGACAGTCTACAAGAAAATCGACAGTTCTGGCAAAAACTGTTTCAGATGCCAATCAGAATAAATTGGCATCAAAACGTTTTTTGACAAACCGTATGTTGTTTTCGCTATAATTTTAAAATAACTAGAAAAGTTACCGTTGATTTTCCTAGGGCATTTTCGCGAGATTGCAAGGTTTCAACCAGTACCTACTTTTACCGATACCTACATCGACGTTTTCCACCCTGCCTGTACCCCGATCGCGAACATTTGAATAATACGTAACATTTTTGAATCGCTATGACTATTCGGAACCGTATAATATTAGGTATAGGTATCCTTTCACGGAATCCATCCCTAGAACGAACCTCTAAAACAGACTTAAGTTTTTACGCATATTTTTTATTAATACCTTTACCTTTAATACCCGTTAACCGACCATGGCACTTCGCAACTAAACTTATCTATTTAGCTGTCGAGGACTTCACAAGCGCTATAAGCCTTAATAAGTACTTACGCATACATTTGTAATGAATGATAATGATTTATGTCTTCGACGAAACGCGTCATATGGTTGACCATGTAGGTATCTAATGGTAAATTCTCATCAGTAGCGATGGATACGAACGAGTATTATAGGCGGGTGGATTTTTAGAACAGTTTTTTACATGTCCCAAGGCTTTAACGAAAAACCAATGAACAATCTACGCGAAACATATTTCTTACACGTTCAACAGGATAAAATACAACGAGGCATAACATTATAAACACTGCTGTTTTAAACCATAGCTCGCATCTACAAAAATATAAAAATATATATTTCTAAAGGGATACAAGACACGGTGCAGAGTAGCACTTGACAATAAAACTGTATCATTTTTGATAACACGACTTACGAGTACGTAGTGTTGTTGGAGCCGCCAGCCCTGTAAGTAGGTACAAACTTGAAAAGTAACTTACACTTTCACGGCTAAATCCCTGAACCGATTTAAATGAAATTTGGAATGGAGATATCTTAACATGAAATATCTTGAAATAACTTTGACCCGGGAAAGGACACAGGATATCTATTTTTTATCCCGCGAAAATAGATCGGTTCATGAGAGAACAATGAAAACTAGTTCTACCCAGACGGAGTCGCGGGCAACAGCTAGTAATGTTATAAAAGTCAAGGTAACTGTTTGTATGTTGGTAACATTTTCGCGGGTTCAAAGAGAATAAACGGCAACGCTAATTCCCTTGTATTTCAACTTTTACATACCTAATATGTATAAGTTCAATACGCATCCATCAAGGTGGTCGAACTATTGATGGAAATAGCAGGTCGGTAGAACATTATTATAGTTTCCAAAATAATAATTATGAAACACAACTTTTTGTATGCGACTTCGTCCGCGTAGAGCTCATTTATGGTTTTTTCCTCTGGAACTTAATAAATATATTATTTTTGACTTCTGTTATCTCGGTGGCAAATTTTATCAAAATTGGTTTCAGGCATAATGAATAGCCGGACAAACTCACTTTAGCGTTGCCGTCCGAAGGGGAACGGGCTCTACTCAACACGGTAAAACCATGTCGTTTGACCGGTTATCGTACTGTCAACGTTTTGTTAGCTCTTATTTACTTGACAGTGAAGGCGGCCGAGTTAAGCACAATAAGTAAATACCATAACAGGCCAAATACGATATGGATTTTATCGCCTGGAATGGAGGCGCTGAATAACTAAATGATTGAACATAATAGTAAAGCCGGACTCGCCCCCCGAGGGTAAGAAGAGACATAAAAACTCTAGTTTTTAGTGATCTAATCAAAAATGTATAGCTTTCAGATTTTTCTCTTTACTTGAGTATAAGATGGTATTACTTGCCAAATGTCTTAGTTCTAGGTCAACGGCAAATACCCTAAATTTTGATTCCCTTGAGAGTATCGAAATATACGTTTCTTGCGGCATAAACGGCCGTAACTTTTTTTAGAAGGACTGTTGACCTGAGTGTATGTTTTATTTAATTAATTTTAACTCGATAACTCCACGCGTTCCCAATATAAAGGCTCTTGACAGACAGACGGACGGACGGACAACTAAGTGATCCTGTAAGGGATCCGTTTATTCCTTTTGAAGCACGAAACCCTAAACTATGAATCGCGAGCATACCTATGCATATCACGTTGGTTTATAAATAGGTAACAAAAAGACGTGACCACATAACTTTATCTACTCCTAGCTATAAACTACGTTCAGTAACCGCTAACCGCACCCGCATTCAGAAACTGTAAGGTATCGACCGACAGTTGATTATGACCACCCCAACATAAGCCTCATCAGCGACTCGTTACCTTACCTACCTCTGGTCGTGTTGTAATGACTATTAACATAAATTAATCGTATCTATCTGCGATACTAACTAGGTGCTATTTTGATAACACCCTTTTATTAATTTTCTTGTTCCTAAGAACATAATTTTGGAAGTGCAAACGAACTTTCACTATGATGTTCTCGGTTGCGAAAAGTGGAGATGATACAGCAGACTACCCACAAACCGAAAGTTATTTCTGTAACACAGCCCAGTGGGTCCAAGTATCTGGCATTTTATTAAAATACATGTAACTTATTACGAGATTATCTTTTACTATTTTTTTTTATTCATACAAATGAACCACGAGAACCATGAGCTACTTTAAAAAATTACGAGTTGGTATAGGTTAGTTAGTAGTTTATTAGTTTATGAACTACTCGAATGGATTTGCATGGATCTGCGGAAGAATTACTTTTAAAACATGTATCAAATTATTTAAATTGTTAAAATACAGTAAACAATTTTAGGATGCGCTTACACTGGCAATAACTTGTCATCAACCGTCGAGCGTCTATCACACAAAACTAGAGGTAAGGAATCCTGACACCACACTACGTACCTACTCGGTAAAACCAGCGTATTAGTAGTGGCGTCTGTCAGCATGTCCGTTAGGCCCGAGAGAGCGTGAAAGCGACAGAGAGACAGAGATAATTACTTTGATTTTACTGATGATGCATTGGACGTTACGAGGCACGGCACCCGCCATCCCCCTCCGGAACTCAGGCAGGACAGTAGTGCGGGCGGAAATTATTTCCGTTCCGATCCGTTGCGGGCCGTTTCGTGGAAATAGTGCTTAAATCTTATTATGCCCAAAACTATGTTCCTAGAATGAGCTCAAACATTATTAATTAATAATATGTGTCACTGTTTTTTATTCTATTTGGTAAAAGCTTCAATGCTAACCCGCAGAACTTATCCATCGCCTACAGTGTAATTGATATTAGCGATATAATTAATAAAGAGGTAATGAATCTGAATTCTAAGCCCCATTTATAATTTATAGCCGGTCATTAGTCTCTACTAATTGCTGGTTTCGGAATTTTTAAAAAATTCTAAGGGAGCTCTCACTCGCCTTACTGATCGATCGTTTGGTAATTGACGTTTCATTTTATTTGACCTTAATATTTTTTCTTCAATACTAATCGTTACACTATGAAACTGTGATCTTAAAGTTTTAAAACATGATAATCTTTTGTACCTACTTTCTATATTTTCTTTTCTATCTAAGAAGTAGGTACCTATTTTTAGTGGTGTCTGAGTATAAACGTAGGCAGGCGTATCAGTTCTAAAGCGGCAACTAATAGTTGTCTCGCTAACTACTCCTATAAAGTGCTGTACTATTGACTGCCAGAGGATAAATGTTAAATCGAGATCACGGTTTCATAAAATAAAAGCTACAGATGTATACCTGAAGTACGCCACACGGGCTCTTTTAGACCTCAAAAATCTAGCAGCGCTTCGCAAGAGACCACTGCTGAGAAGAAACGCCGCAAGAAACTCAACTGTCAGTCGTTTTAATATTTCTTACGATATGATATTATACAATTATAATAGGTAGGTACTCAATCTGGTATAATGTAAAACAATAAAACTCAAATTAAAATTTTCACGCGTAACTAGTTGAGCAGGAATACGTGTCAAAACACAGAATTTTCACAAGAGCGAATAAATAGTAATAATAAGCGGACTTTGTACGCCTTCCAGAGGCCCGGGGCTCCCGCAGGCCCGGGCGGTGATTGGTAATGCCGTGCAAATAAAAACACAAATATACGCTTACCGATGGCGGTCTAAATTACAATGCAAATTTACAAAGTTTTTGTTTTTCTCCAAAAACTGTAAATAATGAACACTTTTATTTTTACATTTCCCTTAAAATAAGTATAGGTAATTATCTATACGTCAGGATTTTTTCAGATTGTTTGATTTATAATCTTCGGAGATATGGCCCAAGTAACACATCAAAGCAGTATAACGGCCGACTTACAGCATTACTGTATCGTTTTCGCATTTTGAGTTCGTTATATAGTAGCATTACAAACGTTTATACGGCTACTGTAATGCTTATTTGGGCACAAATTATACGGCTTTAGGTCATAAATAGGTTCACAACAGTTGTTTAATTGCATTACAGGCGCATTATATTAGCATTATTGCGGTCAAGGAAGGTGCCAATCGCATTATAGAAGCATTATTATGGTCAATGAAGTTTCCAATCGCATTAAAGAAGCATTATTACGGTCAATAAAGTGGCCTATTGCATTACAGGAGCATTATACTAGCAATATTATTGATAATGAAGATGTTAAATGCATTACAAAAGCATTATACTAGCATTAGAATGTAGTAAAATAATGATTGGAGCTATTTAAGAGTTCACAGTTAGAACTTTAATAAACCCTACGTCATTGCAAAAACATCTCTAATACCAATATGGTACAAAATGTTATACATTAACGTTGTAATTTATAAAACGACTTTTAGTCTCGCAATATAAATGGCCATTA
Source organism: Acleris sparsana (assembly GCA_923062465.1). NCBI lineage: Eukaryota > Metazoa > Arthropoda > Insecta > Lepidoptera > Tortricidae > Acleris > Acleris sparsana. The sequence continues at coordinate 21,843,366 of OV281285.1, forward strand.
TTTGTAAGCATGAAAACAAAATTTTATAAACCTGGGTAAGTTTTTGACTCTTTTGTTATTTTATACCTTCAATTATTACTGCGCAATGTAGTTTACTGACAATGTCTATATAAGTTTCATTGAAAATCTTCACGCGCCTTCGATATTTTGTAGTTTTATATAAAAAATTATATAGAGATACGTGTGAAATAACCAAAACAATCGTGCATTCCTATTATAGAACGAATTTTGCATAACTAACATAATAGTAATGGTTGGGCAGTATTAAATTAAATTATATCATTACTAAAAAGTTCTATTTCTAATATAAATAGGTCCGGATAATAAAATTTTTTGGTTATAAAATATTTACAAAATGGTGTCGGTCTACAGCAGCAAGGTGAGCCTTTAAAAAGGCTAATTAATGCCGGCAGCAGTACAAATACTCACACGTGAACAATTATACAGCCAGAGGCCGGAGAGAAGACTTATGATGAACCACTGTAGTGCCATTGTCTATAAAGTAGTTCTATATGGGTTCACCGGTATACCAGTAGACTTGATGTAGACTGAAATAATTCTATTACTTGAACGCAATTTTGGGGATCCTTGAGAAAAACAACAAACGGGTTTTGTTGATGGCAGGCTTCCCAAAGGCCGCCAAATGGTTTTAATAATACACTAAAATACAGCTTCACGCATTACAAGAAATCACGTGTATCTGATTAAAGAGCTGTTAGCTGCACAAAAGAACTCAAGTTGATCTTTCAAATGCAAGCATTACATTGATTCACGTTTATGCCGTTCAGCAGTTCTAGGCTTTTACTTATTACTCAAAAGTGCTTCTGTACAACAAAGGGCATTAAAACCAGCTCAAAGCTGTATAACGGATTTACGGTGCATTATAATGGTACAAGGTTATGCTATTAAGCGGCATTAGGCAATATCTTACTACTTAAAAATTCTATTATACATCCTAAGGCACTAAAAACTGCTGAAAGCTGTATAGTGGATTAACGTGGCATTATAATGGTTCATGTTTATGGCATTAAACAGCGTTGGGCATTTATTTACTACTTAAAAATGCTTTTATACATCCTAAGGCACTAAAAACTGCTGAAAGCTGTATAGTGGATTAACGTGGCATTATAATGGTTCATGTTTATGCCATTAAACAGCGTTGGGCATTTATTACTTAAAAATGCTATTGTAGATCTAAACGCACTAAAAAAAGCTGAAAGCTGTACAGCTGCCTTGTGGTTGGCTGCACTAAAACTTAAGGCTTTACAAAAGCATTTTGATATGCCATTATATAACCGTTATACAGTGTAAAGCATCATAATGGTTTTGAAATGCCAATATAAAGCGTCAAGATGCTCGGTGAACTTATATAAGAGTTCATACGGACCTTAAGTTCTACAAAAGTTTACTATTCGTTTGTTAACATGCTTCCTGTGTTACTTGGGGGGGGGACGGTAATTATGTCGGCTATAAATCAATAAAGTCGGCTATAAAGTTGTATAACTATACCAGATTTCAAGTTGAGCATTTGTGGTTGCTGAGAAAACCTGCTGTGACATTATAGACAGACAGACCACGAAGTCTCACCATGGGGTTCCTTTTTACCATTTTGGTACGGAACTCTAAAAAGAAAAGTTTAAATACGTTCTCCTACAGCAATCATGTAACCTTACTACACAGATAAGATCTTATTTACAATGTTTACATATTTTCATGACTACGTTATTATTAAGTTATTTAGGCGTTTGGTTTAGTTAGGCCAAGGTTTTATCTTTTAGATAGTCCTCAACCCTAGTAAGCTCTAGACATCACATCAACGACTTTTTCAAGTTATTTTTAATTGGGTAGACGCTAACTAAACTATTGGCGATAAATATTTCTTTTTAGCGTGACAAGTATGATGAGGTTGATGAGGCATAAGTATTTATGGCAATGTTATCGTGTAGGATCACTCTGACTTCATTTATAAAAAATGCCTTAAGCTTTAAGCTAAAATTTACGTTAACTGCTATTTGGGTCCCCATCGTAATTTCTTTCCAAAGCAAGAACAAATCTTACGTAACTAGTTATAAACAAGCTTTTAAACGTACTTAATAAAATAGCCGAGTGCAATATTACCTTGAAACTCGTTCTCTTAGGAAAACCATATCTGCACGCCGGCTTCACGTAAACTTTTTCTTCCAGTTTGCAATCTAGGTATTCAAGGATACTTTAATCATTTATTGAGCCTCTTCAACAAAGTCTAGAATAAATACTGAGGTAATAAAAATCTGCTCGTAGCGCGTTCATTTCAGTTTTCAATATACCTACATACTTAATAGTGGGGCGTTTACATAATTCGGTTGGGTATTAAGACTGTAGTATCACAGTAGTAGTACAAAAATCTCACTCGCCATAGTCGCCATATAAGTAAAAAATTAAAGTACCTAAAGGTCCTCTTCCTTATTGTGGTAACCGCTTCGGCGTTTAAAGTTAAAGTCTGGGAATGTCAAGTGCTTCAATTATGTCAAGATAGTACGACGTCAAATCGTTGAAACGTGTTTGTCGTGTAATGTCAAGGTCTTACAACGTCAAGGTCGTACAACGTCAAGGTCTCACAATGTCAAGGCTTTACAACGTCAAAGTCGTACAACGTCAAGCTTACTAGTATGACATTCTACGATCTAGGAAGCTTGACATTTCAAGAGTTTGACTTTAAACGCCGAAGCGGTTGTAACTCGTCTGTATAGACCTTCGGCATTCTATATTTGAAAGTCGACGTATATTCCATATCAAAATTGTACCAACTCTGTGCGAGAACATAACTTTTTACCTACTACTATGTTTTTACGTTTCATTGCATTTGTGGAGAGTAGTAGATATCGTTTATTGCTAATCACGGTAAAAAGTACCCAGTGTCGTTACTAATTACCAAACTTGATCGAAACGGGTTCGGCGGCTTGCTCGTGAAAGCGTCAGAAACTGATAAATAAAGTTTACTTTCTCATTTATAATATGTATTAGTAGTGATGGCACGTTATACCATAGTATAAATAGAAAAGTAGTTCATCTCCGGCTCTTTAGGAGTTTCTGTTGCAGATACTGCTATTGTGCCAGAGTTGTCTATACATATGTAAAATTTACGTGACCACATTTTACTTGATACGCGGCCCCGCCTGCCTGGAACCGGCTCGGTCTGTCTTACTGACAATGAGTTAGTTTGTGGTGGCTCGCACCTTACGCGGGTCAAGATACTATGCACTCGTGCAAGCCGCGCTATATATAGGTACCTTTATTTACATATGAACAACTGCTCAATTTGTATTATGGTTATGCTACTTTATTACCAACCTAATAAATAGTTACTACTTCTTAAGCATTCTGATAAGTAGCAATTAAAATCTGGAGTTCTATTCCATTGAAAAAACCATATTGGTTTTCATACAGCAGGTTACAAACTCGGCCGACATTATTGTCAAGTAAATAAGAGCCACCAAAACGTAACAGAAATATGGTTTTCCCGAGTGGAGAGCTCCAGAGCGGAAGCGTTTACCTCAAATCTGTATTATTCATCCTCATGGGTAAATAATCGTTTTATTATTTATTTATTTCATCATATCAGCCAAAGGACTTCCACCGTTAGTTTGCTAATTTTTATTACACCTTATGCATTTGAATACAACCTATAGGTACATAAATGAAAGTGAATATGGTATATCACATAGCAGGGTCTCACTTACTCACTTACATTTTACAAAACCCTGATTACACGACAGCGTAAAGTCACGCGAAAGAATTAATAACGTCAAATTTTGTCACTGTTGTTTAGTGGCTCAACCATTTTAAAGTTCTAACGGCTAAGAATGGTATTTTAAGATATAAGGACTAGTACTTAACAATTACTTATTCTCGTTCAAGTTTCCCGTGCTCGATCACAGCTCACTGCAAACTAAAGTTGAGCCGTCAGAGTCCCGACGTCTGTCAGGGGTGTGATTCTCTCAACAACGACAACAGTGGATGTCCAAGCGGCGAGTTTAAGTAGTCCCGTCAGAGCGAACAAAACAGAATTTAGCGCCTGCATTTTCAATTTGGCAGCATGGCTTCTCGAACGCATAAGGCTGCGTAATTGAGAAAGCTCGCGCAAAAATGTGTTTTTCGGCTCGGACGGGACTACTTAAACTAGCCGCTGCGATTTAGGTTATCCGTCCGGCCGATCGCCGGTTTTAAGAGAATATCACCCCTGAAAGCGGACCGTGCGTAACGATCGAACTCAGCGCCGCCGCCGGGTTATTCTCCCCGCGGCTAGGCGTCCGTCCACGCCTTGTACCTACTTACGACATGTACGACTGTAAAGGGTACTTTTAAGCTATCAGCAAACAAACAAACTAAATATAAATAAAAATATCAAATCTATCCTTAGTTTAAACATTAGCCACGGGCGTAAGTTAATCAGCCGAGTCGAGAGCAGTCTAGCCTTATAGACACGGTGGTACCTAATCCTTGCGTTTCTTTTGCGTGGATGGAGCAGAAGGCTGATTATTTGAACATACCTGGTAGAAACCAACTAATCATTTTAACCACAGCGGTTAATGTAAGTACGCTAATTTAACGCAGTTCTGGGGTTGTATTATGAAATGGCAAAACCTGCTAACCCAAACAGTAAAAGGGATAACACTGTTACAGTTACCCGCAAGGGTATGTCCATTCCGGTACCTGTCCGGAACTGGGCGCTAACCTTTCCAGCACGAGAATAAGACCGCAGGGCTGGACGACGGCACGTAAACACACGCTCGACCGCCGCCTGGGAACGACCTTTTGTGCGTTTTATTTTCTATTTACGGTTACCGACCGAGATTTTGGTATACATTGAGCAGTAAGATTTAGAATATTTATTAAATTTCGATTTAACCTTGTACAACCTAGGCTTGGCTTGGCTTCCAAGCACCGTCTTTTCTTTATGCTTTGATTTGGATATTTCACTAATGTATACTTATTTCATTTAGTTATATTATGACTAAAAATGTGTAAAAGTTTGTCAGGATGCACAAATAAATTGTTGCTTTTTATTTCAATTACGCTAAACGGCTAAACGGATTTGGATGCAATTTGACACGCAAATAGTCCTCGTCCTGAATAAGGTAAATCCAGATATTTTTACAGTTCCTGCAGTAATCCAGGCATCCGCTAGTTATTATTTTCATTGCATAGTAGTTACACATGTAAATCTCAAGCGTACTGTAGTAGTGGACTAAACAACAGCAAAAAATAAATAAATTGAAAGCTGTTTACAAATATTTCTAATTTTAATTTCTTATATCCATTTCGTCGAGCAAAGGTAAACTTATCGAATCAAATACCGACGTATGAAAATAAATACCACGCGCTCTTTAATTCGTTCTAACATTATATATTTAAGAGATTTTATAGAACGGATTTTTTTTACTTGTATGTGTTCTAACTCATACTCAATCCTGTAGGTAATCAATTTAATTATATTTATAAGGTTGCGTATTTTTATAGTGGATGATTGGAATAGGAGACGACGACGTTTATTCTCGACGTTTATTCTCTTAAAAGTATTTTGTGTCAAATTTAATAAACAGAGTAGGTAATATATGGCGAATAGGTAGGCTGAAAACATTCAGGCCATTATATAATTACTTACCTTATTCAAAAAGGGATGATCTTTTTAAAATTTGCAATGACTTATTTAATAGACAAATTACATACCAATCGAAAGTAGGTAGTTGTAAAGCCTGTTATAGAATATGCAAACGTTAGGTTGACTATTGTTCTCCCATCATATAACTATGGGTACGCAGGTATAAAGCAGGAAGTCGGTACTAATAATTTGCACCAAACTTAGGCTTCATACTTTCGATTGGTATGTACCTATTTGTCTATTAAACAAGAAGTTGCAATTATTATTATTTTTACTTTTAATAAATAATTAGGTATATACTGGACTGAATTTTTTCATCCTATCTACTCGCCATATATATATTACCTACTTAACATATTAAATTGGATATAAAATACTTTTTTCGAATAAACAGCCCGGGGAAGGTCGCCTCCTTTTCGGATCTTAGACCATACCTAACGACACGTCCTTTCGTGACCGCGGCTGTTGCTACGGTGCAACGTCAGGTAATGAACGAGGTAGAGTTATAAGTAGTTAGGTTAGAGGTGGTCGTTAGTTTGTCGCGTTTATGTTTATTGAAAACACGAAAGAATAAATCTGTTTAAAATGTATATTAACTTGCTCTACTGATCCAGAAATACAGTCGTAAACATATGAGAGCGCACAACGCTTTATCACTACTTAGAGGCGAGTTCAATTATTTTTGAGCCCCTTGTTTGATTAATATTTGACAGGGACTGCAGGGAAATAACACTTTGAATAAATCAAGTAGGTACTCAATTAAAAATAAAGAACACTAATGGTCTTATTTTTTTTTACTTTTTCTATAATATATATATATCATTCCGTATTTCTCATCATTCTTCATTTCGCTTTGGACTCTTATCGGTTGAATATGACGGATTTAGGTTAGAAATATTAAACCCTTTGTACCATATTTATTGCAAATAAAGAATCGAATCTGAATAGCTAAATCTCTAGACATAATCACAAGGTCGTATTTACTTGAGTGAATTTTCATAATTTAGAAGCGCATTTTTTCTGAAACAGTTTAACATAATAAGATTGAAGAAGAAGAAACAATTTTAAAGCTTTGCTATTGGATTTGGAACATAATTAGACAAATATGTTCCATCTCCATATCCCTACAGTTGAAATAATATATGATTAACATGATTTAAGCAATGCGGTGCTATACCTATAAATTAATGGTGATAAGTTACGGTGCGAAACAATTAAAGTTGGTTTACCTGACATTGGTGTTAAAACATGCCTCTCCTGAGTGCCTGTGCTCTATGTATTTAGTCCCAATACCTCAAACTTACTAAGGGGAAGCCAACAATAAGTTACTTTTAAAAAGTGGATTGCCTAGACGAACTTGCAGTGCTTTAGCTAATAAGACGTCTGGTGCTGCCGCCGCCGCGCCGCTCCCTAACTATCCCCAGGTATCCGATTTATTTTACTGTCCCATTCGGAAGTACACCTGTACCAATATTGTAGCCTTTACGAATCTACTCGTATAACGAATTCTTGGTCACTTTTTCTACGCTATTATTGACGATTTTATTTTATAAGTCACAAATCAAGTAGATGTTGAAACTTTTAAAATGTCTTAGTTAATAATATATATAACATGACGGCAAAATGTATACATTCCTTCTATTTTAAATTCCGCCTCCAGTAACTATTTGCTGAAGGAATTGTATAATAAAGACGAGTTTGTTAATAAGTATTTGATATCATGTTAACTTACTTAGGATTTATTTTATAAGTTGTTTCTTATAAATGTGATTTTAATTGAAAGATTTCCGACACGAATTGTATTTTTAAAGGAATAAATAAATTTAAATTTAAGTTTAAGGAGGGACTATTTTTGTGGTGAACAAGAACAAGGACCAAATTAAAATCAAAAAGTATTAGGAAACATAAAAATAATTACAAGAAAGGGGCTGATTATTAAAATAATATTTTAATTAAAATTTTCATTTTATTTTTTTGGTTGGATTCAGTTCAATATAATATGATACGAATAAGTGGTAGCGTGTATTATTATAATCACACTAAAACTGAACCGCTATGGTGAAATTTATTGCAAAATTAATATTTTTGTAATGCAGGAACAATAATTAGACGATTTTATATGCACGTGTTTTTTAAATTAATCTAGAATTTCTCAAAGTTAATTTCATTTTTGTCGTGGCCAGTAATGTAGGTGGATTAATGAGGAATATAGACATAGATATATTGAGAAATTACTGTTAGATATATCGTTGTGTCTCCATAGAGAGAAATAGTAACGTTCATGGGGTAACAAGTTATAACTATAATTAAATCTTTCCGACCTTGCATCTTTTTCTCCTTTCACCATGTTAAATGTGCTTCAATTTTTCCGAAAACATTGTTGAAGTACCATGTCATTTGTGATTACCACAACATCGCAAACACAACATCATCCCTCAGGTAGGTGTTTCACTAATAGTGAGATTCATTTGAAGTATTGTTGTCGGTCCACCTCAGAGGCTTGCCCAGTCAATCATGACGAATAAGAGTTATAGGTACGTATTTTACTGTAACTTACACGATATCTCGTCGCTTCGGTTCTTATGAAGTTTAAAATATATTGTAAGGCTTTGAGCCTTACACCAATACTGAAAGTTTGACTAAAAGACCTGAGCACTATGGTCACATTTATCGATATTATCGGGGTCGGACGTAGATACGACATTCGTCTTGAAATCATTTTAATATATATTCGCCAACAGTACCTTTCTATGGTGATGATGATGATCTACATTATGATGATCTTCACCATCATCATCATCATCACTCCTATCTCCCAATCTACTTTGCATTTAAAACCAATTTAAAAACGATAACATTACATTATCTACTGTGGTGGTAAATCGAGTACTTTAAGAGAAAACGGTTTTATTCCCACATCTCTGTAAGCTCTTCTCCCACCTGAATGGATGCCGGGATCCGGGCGTGTGTGATCACACGAACAGCGGATTACGCACTCATGATCATGCAGTTTAGTACAAACACTATGGAAATGGCAGAACGCTCTGAGGCATAAATAGGCACTGTGCAATCTTGTATAGTAACCGGAACTAAAAAAATGCAATGCAATGCTTCTAAGGAAATTAAGATAATAATGTGCCAGGTATGTTTTTGTTTTTGACTTATTTAGTTGTAATAAGTTTTTTTTTGATGATTAGTAAAGGGCATTTATTCCACATATTCTTAAACCATATCGTTATCATATCTTTGTTAATATTATAGTTGCTCTTAATGTATGTACTCGTAGCAAAGTTGGCTGCATCGTGTACAAATCAAAATGTTCATTAAAAACAGTACGTAAAGACAAACCTACCTTTTCTTCTTATTTAGCAATTTCTCACTTACTCCCAAAAAACTCCCTCAAGCCTCTTCACAGTTCCCAATCTAATCTATTGATGCCTAACCCTTAGTGTGTATGTACCTACTCGTCATCATGCCAGCCGAAAAACGTCCACTGCTGGACATAGGCCTCCCCCAAGGCTCTCCACTCAGATCGGTCTTGTGCTATTCGCATCCACCGTGCTCCCACGATCCTTACGAGGTCGTCACTCCATCATGTTGGAGGCCTACCCACAGCTAGTCTTCCGGTCCGCGGACGCCACTCCAGAATCTTCAGACCCCGTCGGCCATCAGTCCTGCGAGCAATGTGCCCCGCCCACTGCCACTTCAGTTTAGCTATTCTTCGGGCTATGTCGATAACCTTAGTTCTACTGCGGATATCATCATTTCTGATTTTATCGCGCAGAGAAACCCCGAGCATAGCCCTCTCCATAGCCCTCTGAGTGACTTTGAGCTTCATTATGAGGCCCATTGTTAGCTCCCACGTGTCACATCTGTAAGTCATCACTGGCAACACACACTGGTCAAAGACTTTTGACTTCAAACACTGCGGTAATTTGGACTAAAAGGAGCTGCGAAGCTTCCCAAACGCTGCCCAGCCGAGTCGGATTCGACGAGTGACCTCTTTTTCAAAGTTGGACCTACCTAACTGGACCGTTTGTCCCAGGTAAATATAGTCGTCAACAACTTCGAGCGCAGAGCCTCCGACTATCACGGGAGTTGGCGCGACATGGACATTGGACATGACTTTCGTCTTGTCTATGTTCATTCTCAAGCCAACTCAGTCGGAAGCTCTACTGAGGTCAGCGAGCATTGCATTGAGGTCTACCATAGTCTCAGCCATGACTAAGATATCGTCAGCGCATCGAAGGTGAGTGATATACTCACCATTTATGTTTATACCTCGTCCTTTTCAGTCCAGAACCTTAGAAGCATCCTCCAATGCAGCGGTGAACAGCTTCGGAGAGATCACATCTCCTTGTCTGACTTCACGGTGCAGAGGAATAGGCTTCGTGCTATGGTCCTGTAGTCGGACGGACATAGTGGCGATATTGTACAGACACTTCAACGCTTCGATTTAAAATGAAAAGAAGCAGCAGCAATGGCGTTGCCTTGACACTCACCATAAATTAAATGCATTTGAGCATATTCACGCTGTGTGTATTGTGTTCTTGACATCGAAAACTAAAAAAAATACGTCAACTTAACTTTTTGTCGAGTGATGCTGCGTCGGATGCTTGGAGACCCACATTTTTTAACAAGATACTGTGTTCGGACGAATCCTCATGCCGACAAGATGGCTACATGAATCTACACAATCTGCACAGTTGGCAGTTACATAATCCTCACTTAATGAGAGAGGATAGACCTCAGTGCAATTAAATTTCGAATAAATGGCATTTAAAATTTTAGTGGCCAGTATTGTTATTATTGAAACAAAAAGGTTGTAATACTTTGCCCAGAACGTAAATCGTTTTAAATAAAATGCTTCACAAAATTAGTAGCCAGTATTCTTATTTTAGCAAAGAAACGTTGGTCATCATTAGGTACTCTATCTAGAATTCTAGAGCACAAATTTAATATGAAATAATCGACTCAATTGCGGAAAACTGAAGTTATTTTTTAGATTTAAATAAAACAATATTTAGTGTTTTTAAAATTTCTATTAATTGGGCATGTTTTTTAGCTAATGGGCTACCTTGCGATAGTGTTTTTTTTTTCACTGCAACAGCTCAAAGTTTGATAAATGTTCGATCGATGATGCAAAATTCAAGTTTGCGATTTTTTTTTATTAAAGCACGATAGTGACGCCATATTGGTAATGTTTATCTGATAGCACCACTATTGAACATTATCAAGGTAAAAAGAAAATTAAAAAATATATCTTCGTACACTAACCATGACCAAAAATTCGAGGAAGGGTGTCAATTTTCCAAAAAAACAAAACTGTCCAAAAATATCGAAAACCGTGCGACTTTTACTAAACCTATTTTAGCTTTTTCATAACGTCCTAAGTGCCCTCTATCCGTAGTTCAAGGATTATCCACTATATACCTAACACCCTGTATATTATTACTACTACCTATGAAGATTCTTAGTTTTGACACATTTTCCTGCTCAAGCTACGCTTGAATATTTTTTATTTTTTATTTTATGTTAAATTCATTGTTTTATATAATGCTAGGTTAAGCTTTATAATTGTATAATATCATAAGTAGGTAGTATTTAAAAAAACGACTGACTGTTGAGTTTCTTGCGGCGTTTCTTCTCAGCAGTGGTCTCTTGCGTAGCGCTGGTAGAGTTTTGACCTGTAAAAGTGCCCGTGCGGCCTACTTACTGAAAAACCATCTTTTATATTTTTTATCTTTTTTTATAATAATGGTTATTATGTGCCTATGATAGAACCCGCTATAATATCAGATACCTACTCTAAAATCCATTTTCCTTTGCAATAATATTAATATCCATCATCAATACTCGTGTTAATAATTTGATGACATAATTAGGTATCATACAATATTGAAGGTCTTCCCACGCCGCGTCTTCCGATACGCCGACGACACTCGAGAGCTCTTCGATCCCTATCGACCATTTCCTCTGTGCACGATGTGACCGCCCACAGCCGCTTAAAGCTAGCAATAGGCGCAGCGTGGGTAGCGTGGGTAGACGTCCAACAAGGTACACCGAATACGTGGCTAAGGTTGCGGAATACCGGTGGACGCAATCGGCGCAGGACCGGTCCTTGCGGTATGTCCAGCGGTGAATCTCTTTTGGCTAACCGGTGGTATTAGTACGTTGTGGTAAAGCTTGATACGCATCATTATGACGTCACAAAAATAGGGAACACTAAACTTATTTTGTATGAAAAAAAACGTTATAGACTACACAGGTTTGACACACTAAAATCAGACATGTAAAATATATTCAATTACCATCTTGCAAACATTACCTTCTATCGTCTGTAATCTTGAATTTACTTCGGTCTGTCGCAGACAGAGAGCATAGAAGTTTTAGAACGTAACATATTTATGATGCACAAAAGGCTTTTATTAAGTATCCCTGGAGTTAAATTATCGGTTGTCGGTAAGTTTGAAGCTCGCGACCGGACGAGCCGTACTGGCTATCTCAAGGAGCTCTTGGTGAGGACGCCCCTTTCATTTAATAATCTGAGTACCTAATTATAATGTTTCGTAGCTAATCCTGAAAAATGGTGCTGTCGTTGTGTTTGTTTCTCTTATTCAGTCTTTGTGTACGTATAAGAGAACAACTTTTTTTTTCTGTATTTACGTAATAAACATAATTATCGGTAGTTATCGACGATGATTATTCTTGAGGGTTTATATCTGTAGTTCTTTTAAAAAGTAAAGGCACGCAGATTTCCTTTGCGTTCCACGTTTATTACCCAAACATCCCAAAAAATATTAATTTTGAAAACTTGGAAATACCTTAAATATAATTATTTTACCAATATTTGAGAGCTTTCAAATTATTACGGTGATCGGTTTTTTATGATGGTTAATTTTATCGCTAAGTAACTTTTCGTGGCCAACTGAAAACTACAACTACTTATTACCAGCCTAATATTTTAGAGAAAAACAGCCTTGACATACAGACAGATTACCTATGTATATATTATGTACATATACGAGTACATTATAGACACATATATATGAGATATGATTATATTCAATTAAATAATAGCTATCGTAACAGTGTCAACACAATAACGCGTCAAAGGCAATCTCGTTTTACCGAGTTGAACCAAGCCCCGGTAAGGAAGTAAAGGTCCAGAGAAGGTGCTTACCTACCTAAATACCTGTTCACTTAAAATAACTTTAGGTACTTAAATGAACATGGAATTCCGTTGGGTATGGCTTTAAAGGATATGACGCATAGCTGTTACAGGCCCTCTTTAAGGGTTCTAACATTTCATACAAGTAATACGTAGGTGCGGAACCCTCGGTGCGCGAGTCCGACTCGCAATTATTATCAATCACACACATGCACATTTAATGTTCCAAAAGCTGCATTGGCTTAAAAAAACTTAACAAAAAAAAACGGATATAAGTCGCAAAATCAAAATACAAACTCGCTCTGCTTATGAATGTTGTATCAAGTTATTTACAATTGTTAAAGAGGTTATCTATTGTTGTGCCTGGAACGGCCAGCGCTTCAGCATGTGTGCAGTTCCTACGAGTGTAATGCATTTGGGATTCACTGCCCGAGCTTCAAATAACGTTTTTGTTCAATATTTTATTACACGTATAAATTTCTCAAGAGAATCGGTATTAGTTCTGATATTTTGATGATTTGTTTAGGGTGTAGTTTCAACGAATAATCTAAGTTTCGATAATAATCGAAGTTCTACCTCGAGCACTGAACGCTACCTTAGCAAAACATTCTGGACAGGCCGTACTTTGGGCCAACGTTGCAAGGATTTCTTTCATGATTTTCCGCAGCGCTGAACCGAAATATACAAGTATGTATAAAATTAAAAAAGTAACTTAGCAAAATTAACGTTGATAAATTTTTGACTTTATTATTTACCTAGTAACATTGTATATCGCTTTCGCGGGTGGTGACGTCTATAGACGTCAAGCAGTATCGATAAAAGATCGCTAATCACGGTACCGTACTCTAAAGGGTCACTTAGTTAAGAGAGATATTCTGAGTATCATAGCTTTTCACGTAATTACGCCAAAGAAATAAAGATGATGAGCTAATGTAAAATAACGTCTTATCTGATTAATAGGCAGCGCCTGCTTAAGATTTGACAAAAAAAAATTTTTTAGTCGCCAGTTTTGATAATGGCCGAAGTTGGAGGTTCGATTCAGGTACATAATACCATCCACGCATGTCACATGTTATCTTCTAGAATAATTTGCCAAGGTAGGTACTTAAACTCGGAGACAATAGAAATTACAAAAGATGTAAACAAAACCAAACGGACCATTACTACGACTACGAACATTATTACTCCATAATCACGTACTATTGGACATCGAGGGAGGTATATTTAATGATGTACATTCTTGATTGTTACTTTAACATTCTGTTTAAGATTCAGTAACTATTAACTAAACGGTTTAGAAAAAAACAAAACTCGTTTGTAGAAATATTAAGGTTATGTGTTAAACAGTACTGAGGAGCTATCGCCCAACGCACTGGCAGTCACAATCGCCTTCAAAGCGGAACAATTGTTTACATTTTGTGTGCAGACAAGCCTTCGATTTTCAAAATGAAAACGATTGCGATTGCGAGTGCGTTAGGCAACAGCCCGTCCGATTGGTTTACATCTTTTGTAATTTCAATTGCCCCCGACTTTATTTTTAAATATTATGTCAATTTATTTTGGACAACAAAATAAAACGTGCGCTTTTTTACAATGGTGAGAGAAATGAAATGTTGTCAATTCTATGAACGTCCTGAACGTCCGTATTCCGCGTATGAAAATTCGCGCAAGCGCCGGGGAGTATCATTAGTCGGTGAGCCTAGCTAAAGTGTAAATGCCTTCTGAAATCATAATGTACTTACAGTCTTCGCGTCTACCTTTGGTATGCAAAAATACTGAGCCTCTATTCTTCACGGTAAAAGCCATATCGTTTTTGACCCGTTATCGTATTGTTAACGTTTGTTATCTCGTATTTACTTGACAGTAATAGCAGCCGAGTTAAAAAAAATACCTTAACAGCTTAAATTTATACGATTTTCATTTTAACGCTTAGAATAGAGGTGCAGGGTTGATGTAAACTGCCAGACGGTCGCTTGAGCGCTTGTGTCAGTTCCATATATTTTGTCTTTTTTCGAGAATCGTTTACGTTACCGTAAAGTATATTGTCTAGGACCACAATAATTTGCCATTTATATCTTCAGTAGTGTCTGAAGTAAAGGGCGAGACAGTGTGTTTTTCTTCGCGTATCATGTTAATTACTCGAATACTTGAGATCCTCATAACAAGCCCTTTCATTTGATATATGACGCAGTAAGGTTTGCAAATTATTATTTTTAATTCCTGATTTACCCCACGCATATGACCCTTACTTAAAAAATATATATTTACATTGCGCATCTGCGTTTGAGACATCAATTCACATATGTGTACTCAATCGGTCCAGTAGCTTCAGAGAAAATTGATTGTGACACATAGACGGACAGACAGTCCCACGAGTGATCCTATAAGGGTTCCGTTTTTTATTTTTTTGTACAGAACCCTAAATCACATGGTGGTATACCGGACATACCATTTCTGTTTTTTAAGTAATTCAATGTTGGTCTTAGAGCACGGTGTAAATATAATTACTACGTAGTGTAAAAGTGGTTTCGGAAACAAAACTGTGTGTGACATTCAGACAGACAGATTTAAGTGTATCTAGTTTGTCTACGGAACCCTAAAAATAATCATAGGATATATGAATAAGTTTTTTTTTCAGAATATATTATTATTCAACGTACACCTATTTTTATATTTGATGTATCTTAAAAATGGTAATATAGTCGTGCAGAAGCGGCTGGTTTCATTATAGTACAAATTCTGAAGAAAAACAACAAATAAGTACTAAAAAAACCGGCTAAGTGCGAGTCGGACTCGCGCACGTAGGGTTCCGTACCACTATACATCTAAATAAATGTTTTTCTTTATTCTTTATTAAATATATTGGAGTTGATTGAATGAAAGGTAAAATGCGGTTTAGGATTTAAACGTATTAAAAAAAAAAAAATAATTAGATCTCGTTCAAACCAATTTTCGGTGGAAGTTTGCATGGTAATGTACATCATATATTATTTTTACATTTATCATTCCCTTATTTTAGAAGTTACGGGGGGGGGGACACGCATTTTTCCACTTTGGAAGCGTCTCTCGCGCAAACTGTTCAGTTTAGAATATTTTTTTATTAGAAACTTCAATATCATTTTTGAAGACCTATCCATAGATACCCCACACGAATGGGTTTGATGAAAAAAAAAAATTGAGTTTCAGTTCTAAGTATGGGGAACCCCAAAAATTTATTGTTTTTTTTCTATTTTTGTATGAAAATCTTAATGCGGTTCACCGAATACATCTACTCACAAAGTTTCCATAGTATAGCTCTTATAGTTACGGAATAAAGTGGCTGTGACATACGGACGGACAGACGGACGGACAGACATGACGAATCTATAAGGGTTCCGTTTTTTGCCATTTGGCTACGCGGAACCCTAAAAATGGTCATAGTCCGCGTTGGACTCGCGCTGATTCGATTAGAAATTGAATTGAAATCGGGATATACGTACTGTGCGACGGAACCCTCGGCGCACCAGTCTGACTTGCACTTTACTGGTTTTTTTAAAAATAGAGAACCCATTTCTTGTTATAAAATAGAAATGACCAATAAAATTGGCTTATTCCTTCACGTAATTTATTTATTGTAATTTAGACTATGTTAATCACACCAGAGAATGCTACGAAGAGGTCGTCAAGTGGTGTGGATGGTATGTTACAACAGTCCCTGAGAGTATAGTAGCATACATTACATACAGATTGGCAAGCGTCATCAACCGCACTGAGCCGCGCTGCCGACGCTTCCTCAGCACGATGCCGGTCGCCGCCAGGCTGTGATATTGTGACCCTCTAAGGAGCGGCGACCCGGGGTTCCTGCCCTGGTTGGCAATTTCAGGGGGCGCCAAAATATATATAGAGGAAAATATGAATGAAAAATAAATTTAATTCAAAATCTCAAACGCTATCAAATTTCAACCTCTGTTCGACAAAGTCTTAGATCCGGGGCAGTGTGACACCGATTGGTGTCCGCGGCATCCGAGAAGGTTCCAAAATCGTTACCCAGTTAAATCCAAATTGGACGCCGATCGGTGTCGGTGGCACACAGCTTTACTTATATTGGACACCGATGGGCGTCACCGGCATCGGAGAACAAATTTGAAACATAAAGATGTAGGGTAAAGAATAATAGTCATCGGGAATGAATGGGGTGATAAACCTTCCGATTGGGATTTGGTTTTTCTGTGATTACGATACGTATTGACGCGTGCTGTTGAGTTATAGTATAACTCAGTATCTAGATTACATGTTTCTAAAACTACAAGTATTAAGTTCAAAACAAGATTTTAGTTTTAAATTGTACCAATTTTAATCTTTTCTAAAATGTTCTATATAAATACTGTCGAAACGCAGTCTTTTCAGGTTAAATCGACTATAACTGAACAATGGCCGAAGATTTCGCGATTTTAGGGTTCCTTTAGTTAGTAAGGAATTTCCGTTGTCCGTCTGTCTGTGTGTCCTTTCCGTCTGTCCGCGGTTTAAACCGAGAACTACGAGCTGTAATTTGGCATAGTTACTTACATTGAAATTACGCCGATATAGAAGTGGAAAAACCTTGAACATTGTTTTTTTTCGCGTGGTTCCCATACAAGTAAAGCAAATGTTGAGTTTTTACATCATGATGCGGATGAGGTACCTATTATTAGATAGGTTCCTGAGGTACAGGCGGGTTAAGTATTTATTACTAAGTCCTAAAAAACATCTAAGACAGCACCAAATCTTTAAATCTTTTTGTTTTTTTTTTTTTTTATCAGGGCACACCAATTGACCCAGTCCCAAACTAAGCTCTAGGCTTGTACTATGGGTGTACTAGACAACGATATAAATACCTATATAGTGAAATATATACTTCAATATATAGAAAACATCCATGACTAAGAAACAAATATTTGCGCTCATCACACATAAAAAAATAATGATAATGCAAGGAGCTCCTCTCTACCACGAGGAGACTTTTCCTCTTTTAAATGTAGAATTGACCATTTGGGTTTTTAATGCATTTCTGGCTATCGATTAAAGCTGTTAAAATCTAAATACGTTTACGAAAAATTACCTACGTGAAGGGAAAAGTTTCAAACGAAAGGAAAACATTTATTCATACTGTCGGGTAAAGTAAAACGTGCGCGACTTTAAGGTGTTTTTATGAACTTGCCTCTTTTGTTATTTTTTACCGTTTCGATAAAGGTGTGATGAGGAAGATCAGCTGTAATGTTGCGCATCCCTATCTGAGCATAAGTGCGCAGAACGTTTAGGAGGGACTGTCTCGAAAACCACTCGCGTGGAATCGTTTTGACTGACATCAGAGAACCAAGTATGTCAAAACATACTCCAAATATTATATATTGTATATTTATTATGGCTGAGACATCAAACCCTTTATCATTAAAGTCACGCGTGGGACCTTGCACTGTAGGGAGCTAAAACATGTTATTCACGAAAATATTCTTTTGTCCGAGGTCTCCTAATCATAGAAAACATTTTATATGTAATTCCGAAATTCAAAATACCTGTTTTACCCTTACAAATCGTCTTGGAAATTAAGTAAATTTTGCCAAATTCCTTTTTTTTATAATGAAATTAGTAAGACATTAGTGTAATTTAAATACTACTTCAAATATAATGAACATCTATATTTTTGAAAAGGCCGTCGATATAAAATAATATATCTTAAAAACTAAGTTAGTAGAAAACTTACCTTGCTTGTTGCCGTCGGCGATTAGGGCCGCGACCAGCAAAAACTCGCGAGAAAGTAGTTGTAGCTCGAACTGAATCCGAACAAGAGTTCAAGGAAAGTTAATACTTTGAGAGAATGTTAGTAAGTATCGAGCCAGGGGTGGCGATACGAGCGGCGGCGCGCTGGCAGGGTTGGGCGCGAAGTGCTGGCTCCGGCCGCCGCCCGCCCTTATATACCCGCCCGCTCAAATTTCCCACGTCCTCCCGCCGACGCAACTTTACTGCGCCGCCATTGGCCGCCGTTATGAACACCACGATTAGTTTTCATGCTTTCCGTAGTTTTTTCTCGAGCGTCTCATTTCATTTTCTCTAATATGCGAAGTCCAGCAGTAGACGCCGTTTGAACTTCACGAAGGAACTTTTGATGAGAATAAGGTGATATGTAGGTTTTTATTCGTTTTTAATAAGTTTGATTCAACAAACATATTTAGTATCAAGTTCTGAAGTAATAAGTTAAGAATCTTAATCTCTTGTAAAAACAGGAAAAACGTTAACGCTGAACTAGATTCATTACTGGTACCTAAAACAAGCTTTTATTTACCTTCACGTTTGGGTTTGGCTCAAACGTGACACGACGTTGTTGAACCAGTTCCTGTACTAAAATTACAGGAACAGAAGAATATTTAACTATGTAATCGCAATGACAATGCAACATAATGGTTTCTGAGAGCCGATCTGATGATAGACTCGGAGAGTGGTTAATTTACTTGAATTTAGGTACCGATAAGGAGCTTCTAGAAAATATTTGAATCATAGTTTTATTGAAGTAGTGTAATTTTATTGTGATTATCCAGTGTTTAACTAAGCCGTGTATAGTAACTAAATAATAATGTGAAACTTCTTTAAAATTTATTTTCTATTCTTTTTTTCTTTGTTAAAAATTGTGTATTTTTTATGTTGGTATTTAATGTTTATCCAAAATATATTAAAGTTTTAATGACGGCATTAGGTCGCACAGAGAATATCGCGCGCGGCCAACCCTCGTACTCGGAGGCAGAGAACATCAAATCGCTCCTTTTCAAAATTGTGTATTAAAAATCGTCACTAAGGAAGGAGTTTGTTGTCACGAGGTGACTCTGAGTGCGGCCGCGAGCGTGAGCGAGGGGTCGTCGCGCAGCGCGAGGAGGCCGACGACGAACAGACCCGATTACTGGGATGCGCCATGTTTAGATCAGATTATTGCCATTCTTTTAAAGAGCATCTTTGATCCGTAAGAGATAGCGGATAAAAACAAAGGGGATCCCCATACAAGAAAAGTTTTATTTTAACTTATTTTTATTTTTCTTGTTGCGTAAAAATATTTAAACATTCAAGTGTCAAATTTTGTATTACTATAGTCAGTACACTTTAGTACCTTGTCTGTTTAATGTCATGTTTGAATTGCGGTACTTGTAGTTACACAGCAATTAAAGTTACAAGGTACTGAAGTGTACACACATTTATGACTCGACTGTCCAAACTCCTAAAGCAAAACAATAAATTGTTACCAAACTCGAAGTCAAGTGTGAGTTGAGCTCGCGCTAATGGATATGACAACGTACTCTAAGTAATACTATCTATTGTGCGGCGGTACGGAACCCTCAGTGTGCGAGTCCGACTACCTATGTACTACCACTTACTAGAAATGGAACGAGTGAAAATAATAAAATAATTACCCATCTAGTATTAAGACGATTATTTTCCCCTTTTAGTTCTCTTTGTAATAGTTTTTAATGACTTCGCTACTCCGGAAGTTTAAGAAGCGAGTTCTGTGCAGATTGGGCACGAGGCCGTCAACATGCGTCACAGCATCTCCACCGAGCTCGCGTGCTGCGTCACCATTACGCCTTGGTGATTAGGTAAGCCTTCAAAATTAAGGAATAAATATTAGCGTGGTTTTTAAGACCATTCCTCGATTTCCAATCATAATACATTTGTGCACGAGCGAAGCCGTGGTGGGCCTACAAGGCCGTTAACTTTGTCAGCTCGGATAAAGACGTAACCCGCATGTCGACAGATAGGCATCTATTTCAACAAATGGAACCTTCATTGCGGATGGATAACTTGGCTGACTCCGATAGTGTGATTTGACACCAATATTTTAAGATGTACGCGCTTTTATTGGGATTGTAGGTTCTTGAATGTTCCATTACGCCGTGGTATAAATACATGCTGTATTTATATTTCTTTCTCAACTCGACGTCCTGCGCCTCTCTCTCTCGTGTTCAAGCTGTTATCATATTGTCACCGTTTTGATAGCTCTTATTTACTTGACAGTAATGGCGACTGACGTCAGAACAATACCATAACAGATCAAGGACGATATGTTCTTTACCGTCGGGAATAGAGGCCCTGCGGCTTGTAATATTGTCTACATGATATTCGTGTACAATTTTAGTGAAATCTTTATTCTACGAAGCCCGGGCTCTACGCCGTAGCACCATAGCAGCATCTCGTAGCAAAACACTTGCTACGAGGAATTAATCCGCTAACTGCTTCAATTTAAGAGCCCATCAACTATGATGGATGGTTCGTGATCCCCTGGGCTGCGTCGACAAGAAAGGGTCGGTTTTAAGTGGTTATAAGTACGGGCCGAGTCGCGCCGCGGGTTTACTGGTATAAGTAAACATGGAACATCAAAGGCTGTGCCACCACACGTTATCCTCATTAGCTAGAATATAGGTGAAAAGTTTGAACGTTCCAGACTCGTAGCGCGTACCTTAAATACCTGAATACATATTTTATTCAAAGGAGATGGCCGTTGTTGAAAGAAAGACTTCCGTTTTTGGGGCTCGGGAAATGAAAAAGTCAGAAACGAACAATACATTCTGTAATTAAATGTAGGTATAATATGTCATCGATAAGATATAGTTTTATTAATCAAAAATCCAAAAAAAAATGTGTTGGGCACCGTGGATTTCGCACATACGTCTTATTTGTAAGAAATATAAAGAGTTTATAATACCTACCTACTTACATTAGTTCGTTTTTTTACGACAAAATAAAATGACTCCCTTAATCAAAGTCAAAATAACACCAGAGATGATAATCAAAATTACTATGGATTGAATTGGAACAGTTTAGACACGGCGTTGGGGAAGCTCCCGAGTAGAGTCCAATACTTGAAATCATTCTTACTATAAACCTGCACTCTGTATATTTACACGAAACCTTTCAGGACACCCTCTATTTTCCATCCTCGCAAAATTGTTTTTTTTTCAAATTATTACTTAACTTATTTGACTTTTTACCTCGTAGACTTAAGTAATGTAGGTTCTATAATTATCACTTACAAACTGTTAATAATTTAGAGAAACGGCGTATTTCGTACAGACTAAGAAGTGTGTCATTATAAGAAGACCCGACATGTCATTGGGTTGATCATGGCATTAAAAAGTGGTTAGGTTAGGTTAGGTTAGGTTAGGTTAGGTTAGCAGTGACCAGCGGCATCGGCAGGGCAACTCTCAAGCAACTCTTATATATATAATTGATATTTCTCCTTAATATTTTCCTTTGCGTTTCACGTTCAATACCTAAATATCTCTGAAATTATCAATTTAAAAAAAGGATGAGAATTAGATTAATTAACCCCTATTTCATGGGGCCTTATTGCGGCTGCCTAAATATAATAATACAATATCTTATTTACAATAGAGAATAAGTACTATTTAAAACGCAATCCTCAACATAAACTCCAAGTTAAATTCTGTTTTGTTAGACAGAGATAGAACATACCTTTGTTTGCTTATATCTTGGTTTTTTATAGCTAAGTATTCGAAAAATAATAATCTCTACTGTTTCTTTCATTCCTTGGTTTTGTTGAAGATGTGAAAAAAAGTCATGAACATTCCCTATTGCGGCGCAGCGCAAACCACTATTTAATACAGTTATTTTTAAGTTCATTTTGCAAGACTCCCGTTTCTGAGTATTGCTACGGAACCTTACAACAACCGTAGTAATTTATTTCAAACGTAATAAAATTGACTCTACCATTTAATAAAATGAAGCGATCTCTTCGCGTCACAGTTATACCATTTCAAATAACCTGACTAAAGAAAATAATTAAAAAAGTAAAAGTCGATATTTTTTCAATAGGCACTTTCCCCAACGGTGACCGTTGGGGAAGTGCAATCCTCAGCTAGATAATGTCAAAAAGTCTATATCCTACTAATATTATAAATGTGAAAGTTTGTGTGTATGTGTGTGTGTGTGTGTGTTTTGGTTTGTTACTTCTTCACGCTGCAACGGCTCGACGGATTTGGATGAAATTTGGTATAGAGATAACTTATACCCTGGATTAGTACATAGGCTAGTTTCATCCCGGAAAACTTAAGAGTTCCCAAGGGAATAACTATAATTAAAATCTAAGCGGACGAAGACTCGTTAAGAAGCTATTATCCACTAATCCTACTAATACAAGTATCCTACTAATCTCACTAATATTACAAACCCTAAGTGATAAAAGAAGGGTGTAGAATTTTCTATGAAAGATTCGTCATTTTTGAAGTTAGAAACGTAAAAATTTGGTATACGTAGGCTACTTTTTACAAATAAAATTCCGCGATATTGGAAAAACTACCCCTAAGGGAAAAGGAGGATGTAGAATTTTGTATGAGAGTCTCAGCATTTTCGTAGTGCGAAACGCTAAAATTGGTATTTAGGCTACTTACTCCTACTTATATCATAAATAAAAATATTACTTATGGCGATTTTGAACAAAATATTACCGAATTCAATAAAACGTTATCCTAAAAAAACTGGGCATTTTTCTTTTTGGTGTAAAAACGGTAATACACACAAGCGTCAAATTTAGTATAGTACAGTCAACAGCGTAAATGAGTGATAATTTATGTACCTTATCACTTTAACGTCGTGTTTGAAAAGTCAAACAAAAATGTCAAACGATTGAAAGCGACAAGGTACATAAATGATCACTTATTTATGCTGTTGACTGTACAAACCCTAAAAAAACAACGAATACCATAAAACCGGTCAAGTGCAAGTCAGACTCGCGTACCGACTATATTTTATCGACTAAGATTTCGCATTGTGTGCGCTGGATATACCTATTTACAAGCTAACCTTCATATCGACGGTAAAAAGCGTAAACGCTGTAACCCACAAAAAGCAAACTTTACACCAGAGCCAATTAGATCAAATTTATTTAAATTTATTTTAACCTTTTAAATCATATGCATATCATGTACCAGAAGTGCCTAGGTGTCTTTTTAGTGTCGGTTACAGCAACCTGACTTCTGGTTTCAATACGATATAACGCTGTTAATGATTTTGTTAAATGTATGGAGAGGTAATAATCAGTGTGATTTCTAATAAGCGTAAGTGTTGCCACCACCACCATTCTTTAAATTTTTAGCAGTGCCTAAATTGATGATACGCTACCAGTGGCGAAGCGTCACGTAAATAAATAGACAAGCCGGAGCAAAAAAAGGTGTATGGCGTGTGTACGTGTTTGCCCCTTCCATTATTAAAAAAACCATACCTACCTACCTTAATAAAATAGATGTCATCTTTTAGTTCCCAAAAAGCAGTGCTGAAGTAAGTGCGGTAACTGTTTCTACGTGCGATCCTTGCAGTTAGTGTTCACCACCTTCGCCATACATGACATCACTGGTATTACATGAACAGTGTATGTCAAGTATGACAAAAGTGGCTTTGAAAAAAGCCGTTAGTTGCGTACGCACACATTAAACACACAGACAATATAGTTAATTTACGTTAGAAATCAAAACACAGTAAAAATTAGCTTGCTAATACCTATCATGCAAAATAAAAAGTTGTCCTTTGTTAAAAACAAAACAAAAATAAACCAAATTAAATACATGCACTGCAGGTCTGCACACAGAAACCAAAAAAAAGACTTAATTAAACATATATTTACAAATTCGTGCAACAAAATCAACCGAATAAAGAAAACCCACAGCCCGCGGCATGCGCCGTCCGTACCCGCCTTACTGTACCTATTAAGAAAACCATGATGACACGAATAAAGCGCCAAACAATCCAAGTAAACCTAAACTATGTAATAATATACAACTCCGTATATGTTTCTCGCTTTGAACATGTTTCTTAGCTGAATTATATATATTGTTGATATCTGCAAAACCGGTTCGATTCCAAACACTGCTAGAGAAAACAGCAAACACGAATAGCAAAACAATTTGTTTAATTTGCAGCTGCCAGTCAGCCAATTGTATTTATCATATAATTCACTATGGAAGTGTTTGAAGAATCCTTCTCTACGCTTATAATCAATTTTTAGGTCTGGGAGAGCGCGTCCTAACTTAATGACATGTTTTTTATTTTCAAAGGATAACCTTGAAAAACTTGTTAGCTCATTAAGTAGGTAATCTGTAAGACAAGACAACACTCAATTTGAACCAATGCGGCCATATTTTGAGTACCTACAGACAGACAAAAATATTGAAAAACCACTAATATAACCTAAATTAGATTTGGGTAAAACCTATAGGTACCTAACGTATTAAAAATAGAATAGAAACACCAACCTCCGTCGTCGTGAACAAAAACAAATAATCCAAACAGTAGGTAACTACAAACACAGCACATGAACACAGAACGAACAGCGAGCTAAATTTCACTAGTTACTTGAATCATAAAACACTAAATAAATAGGTAATTCAAAAAAACTTTCACAAGAATTACACTATCTTTGCGCGACGACGCGAACTAAAGTAATGGCGTCGCGTAATATTGCGTAATGAAAAAAGGATGCAAAATATTATTAAAGTTTGAAGGTCGTAGGTGGCGGCGACGGCGTCCTCGAGAAAAGAAAGTGACGCGTGCTATACACTTAAAGTTGAAAATTGTTTGAAATAAGCCGGCGTCCTAGCGCGGCCTAGAGCGTTCTCTCACTCTGATTTTTATTGTTTTCACATGCTGCCTGCCGTGTCTGTTGTGTGAGTTCGAAGCGCTAGAAAAATGTTTGAATGTTTGAATTCAAGTACAGCGAAGAGGGAGCGCCGGACCGGCCGGACTTGTAATAATTTTGTGGGTGTAAGTTCGCGCGCAGTGAAATGTAACTGCGCGTGTGTACGAATATATTGTTATTGTTTCTTTCTTGTAGGTAAGTGAATATGTGCGAGCGAGTACTGCGATAGATTTCGGCTTAGTAAATAAATTGCGTTTTGGTTATGCATCGTATTATGAAGATGGTAATGCAAGGTAAAGCTATAGTATACCGGGTTATTTTCGGTTTTACGTTTTGTTTGTATACCTACTCTATGCATAGGAATTTTTGGTAAAGCCGTAAATAATCGGCTTGTACGAACGCCTCGCGACTGTACGCTACAGTGCCTGCAGATTAATAAAATAAAATAAAATGTTAAAAAAGGTTATTGACATTAAAACGACGTAAATATTAGATAACATTAATTAATCCTTTTTTTTAAATGTTATCCTAAGGAATTAATTAATACAATTTTTTTTGTATGTGTATACAGTGTGTAAATGGTATACGGGCGTTCCTTTTAACTGTGGTTAGTATAACCCCTACTGAGCACATTTTGGCAGATTTGTTAAAATTAAATTTAAAAAAAAAACATACAAAATAATTTATCACGTAATGTATAACGAAAAATGCAATACAAGTAAACATTACGTACTTACCTGACACATGGACTTCGATGTACAATGCGTGTCGATAATATGTTCAAAAATTAATAACGGTGTATACGTTAGCGTAATTAAAATAATTCTTTCTGTTAATGATTAGTAGAGTCTTAATCTATGTCCAGTTTTAATAAACGCCCGTATACCATTTACACACTGTACAGGGTGTTAGGTAATGAGTGGATAATCCTTGAACTACAGATAGAGGGCACTTAGGACTTTATGAAAAAGCTAAAATAGGTCTAGTAAAAGTCGCACGGTTTTCGAGATATTTGGACTTATAGGTTTTTTTCGAAAATGAACACCCTTGTTCAATGTTTCGATTATAGCACCATTATAAGGTAATTTATTTAATTTTTATTTTTGCTCAATATTATTGAATACTTGTGTTATCAGATAGAAATCACCATTTTTGTGAGACATCAATAGATTTTAAAAAAAAAATCGCAAACATGAATTTTGCATTTTCAATCGTACATTGATCGAACTTTCAACTCTCATGGTGAAAAAAAAATACACTACCGTCTAGTTGCCCATAAGCTTAAAAACATGCCAATGTATTGCCAAATTCAAAATAGTAACTACTTTTTAAAAACCAAATAAATAAATAAAATACACGCCCACCCTCATTTTTCCCGATTTACTTTTTGTATCCCGGGCGTAGAGTTCAAAACTTTTTGTTGCAAAATTAACATTACTGGCCACTAATTTAAATGCCAATTATTCCAAATTTAAAACATATGCCGCCTGCTTTTTGTTTTTTATTCGAATTCGATTTTCAATTTCGCTATTATTGCGTAATGAATGGTGAATTGTGTTTAGATTGTGGTGTTGATTTTTTTGGTTTTAATGTTTAGAACACAATACACGTCCAATGAATATGCTCAAATGCATTACATTTATGGCGAGTGCCAAGGCAACGCTAGTGCTGCTGCGATTTTGTACGCTGAACGCTACCCAAACAGACGCCATCCCGATTACCGGATTTTTCTTTGCATCCATAACGCGTACAGTGAAGGCAGAGTTCTTGGCCAGGGTGTAGGAGGACATAGCGAAGGTAGACTGAAGGAGGGAGACGGATAAAAGATAAAAGATAAAAGATGTTTATTCAGTAAATAGGCCGCACGGGCACTTTTACACGTCAAAAATCTACCAGCGCTTCGGAAGAGACCACTGCTGAGAAGAAACGCCGCAAGAAACTCAACAGAAAGTCGTTTTTTTTTTAATTCTACTTATGACAATTATAAAGCTTAACCTAGCATTATAGAAAACAATGAATTTAACATAAAACAAAAAATAAAAAATATTCAAGCGTAGCTTGAGCAGGATAGTGTGTCTCCACGGTCAATTTTGGAGATGTAAAGTCTGGAGACTTTACATCTCCAAAATGTCAAATTAAAATTAAATACAATAATTAAAAAAAAAAACACAAAAAAATAATAAGGGAGATGTAGAAAGTCTCCACGGTCAATTTTGGAGATGTAAAGAGTCTCCAGATGTCATATTAAAATAATAGGTAATCATACAGGGAGATGTATATAGTCTCCACGGTCATTAATAATTGTAATACAAAAAAATAAAATATATTAGTCCCAAGCATTGTCATCATTCATATAATCTTTAATACTATAATAAGCTGTAGAAATTAGTTTACGTTTAACGTAACTCTTACATTTATTTACTGATAAATGAGTAACACTACTTGGGAGCTTATTATAGAACCTTATACAATTACCCATGAAAGAGTTTTTTATTTTGTGAAGCCGTGTAAAGGGCACTGCGAGCTTATGTTTGTTTCTGGTATTAACATTATGTATGTCACAGTTCTTTCTAAAATTACTGATGTTCTTATGAACATGCATAATGTTTTCATAAATATATTGACTGTATACTGTTAATATATTCGTTTCTTTGAACTTATCTCTAAGCGACTCTCTATGACCCATCTTGTAAACAGCACGAATAGCCCTCTTCTGTAGAACAAAGATGCTGTTTACGTCAGCACCACTACCCCATAGTAAAATACCATATGACATAATACTATGGAAGTAGGTAACTAAAATAAACTAATCGAGCGGTTTTCAAGTCTATTAAATTCCGAATTTTATTAACTGCAAAAGCTGCAGAACTTAGTCTATTCGCTAATTTAGCCAGATGAGGACCCCATTGGAGTTTTGAGTCTAACGTTATACCAAGAAATACTGTATCATTAACTAAGTCTAATTTGTCATTTTTAATAGTTACAGTAGTTTGTCTATTTTTCACATTGGTAGTCATAAATTTAATACATTTAGTCTTTTTCTCATTTAGTAATAAATTATTAACACTAAACCAATCTACTACTTTTGATAGAGCATTGTTTAAATCCACATTAAACTCCTGTTGTCGTTTGACTTTAAATACGAGTGAGGTATCATCAGCAAACAATACTATATCATGGTTGTCCTTTATAAGGTATGGTAAATCATTTATGTAAATGAGGAATAGAAATGGACCCAAAAATGAGCCCTGTGGCACGCCCATTGAGACCAAAGACCCAGGTGACCGTTTTCCATTCACGTCTACCCTTTGTATTCTCCCGAATAAGTACGTTTTAATTAAGTTTAGAGCAGTACTTCTAACTCCATAATGGTGTAGCTTCCTGACCAATGTGTCATGGTTAACGCAATCGAAGGCCTTGGACAAATCACAGAAAATACCTAAAGCATCATGTGACCCCTCCCAGGCATCAAAAATATGTTTAATTAGCTCAACACCAGCTTCGGTTGTCGAGCGACCCCGAGTAAAACCAAATTGTTTATTATGTAATAAATTATTATCTTGAAAATGTTTCATTAACTGTGATAAAATTAATTTCTCAAAGATTTTACTGAAAGTGGGTAGTATCGATATCGGTCTAAAGTTAGTGGGGTCAGAAGTACCACCCGTTTTAAATAATAGAATTATGAAATGGTGAAAATGTCCTGGATTTAATAGCGGAAAATCCTTCTTTGTCCGTACAGAACATAGCAAATAGCCTTGGTCTGACAACGTGGAAAGTGCATGCAACTTTAAAAACATATGGATTGCCCCCTTTTCATTACCAACGTGTGCAGGCCTTATTGCCTAAAGACTATCCACAAAGGTTGACCTTCTGCCGCGAAATGCTGCGTCGTATCCGAGATGATTCAATTTTTTTCGACAACGTAGGTGTGGTCAGATGAATCATCATGTCATAGAGACGGATACGTGAATCTGCACAATCTGCACAGTTGGCAGTTAGATAATATTCAAAATCAAAAACTAAATATATTATATTTGCAGCAAAAAATAAAAATATACCTAATCATGAACCCTTAATTATAAATGGTGTTGTATTACAAACTGTAAAACAGGAAAAGTATCTTGGACTCACTCTTGACGACAAATTAACATGGAAGCCACATATTAACTCATTGCGATCTAAAATCACATCTCTGACGGGTGCGCTAAGAGGGATTATTCGATGCTTACCAAATAATGTCCGGTATACCATTTATAATTCTCTGATTAAACCCCACCTAGACTATTTAATAGAAATATGGGGCTCCGCCGCCAAGTCCAACCTAAAAGCACTACAAATCTCACAAAATAAAATAGTAAAATTATTATTCAATTATAAATACCTAACCTCTACTAACACCGTGTATAAAGAAACTAAAATATTCAACATATCACAAACTTACTTGTATAACACCTGCATATTAATAAGAAAAATAATAAATAAAGACATACACAGCCATATAACATTTACAAAAAGATCACAAGTACAAAAAATAATGACTCGCCAAGCAAACAATATAATATTACGAACGCCCAGAACCCACTATGGGAAAAAGAGTATTGTTTATGAAGGAGCGCAATTATATAATAAATTACCAAAGGATGTGAAAGATGCAAAGTCGATTATAGTTTTTAAAAAATCATTAAAACAACATATACTATCGGTCCATAAAATAACTCCTGTATAATCGAATACCTATTTTATTTATCTATCTTTGTCTTCTATTTTTATATATGGCTTCTCTAAATATTATAATTGTAATCTTAATTTAAAGTTGAGAAAACATTAATTTATTACTAGTTAAATATATCAAGTTAAACCGTTTATGTTATGAGTAACCGATGGTCAACTACTGTGTTAAGAAATGTTATGGTTTAACACGTTCACTGCGGGTTGAGGCAAAACCGCCTCAAGCTTGACGATACGGCGGTGCGGGGCAAAAAGTTGTGAAATCTCTCTCGTGCGGGAGCTGTCGCCTTTTACTTACAAGGCGTATGATAAAGACAAATATACATTTCTGTATGTTTCTCAAACGCTGACTCTTTTATACAGAAAAAAGGTTGGAGGTCTAAATAAGCCTCGAACGCACTGGGTATTTTTTTTTTTCACACAGTGCGGGTTGAGGTTAATTTAGCCTCAAGAAAGTTGACCTCAAGGCCGCACGGAGCGGGGCGCGGGCGGCGCGGGAGTCGACCGCTTGACGTCAGCGCGGTGATAGTTATGTAGTTATTATGTTATATAATATAATGTTATAAATGAATGGGTTTTATTTACATAAACCAAAATTTATTTTCTTCCTGTTAGAGCATTTATACAAACCTACCTCTAAACTAAGCAAAGCTAGTACTATTGCTACTTAACGGCAATTAACAAACGTATGTATAGATAAATAAATACTTAAATAGATAAGCAACCATGACCCAGGAACACATATTTGCGATAACACACAATTAAACGCCTTTAAAGATGCTCGATAAGATGATCATTCTTTCATCGATAATTTAGCTATAAGTGCCATTCCCTGCTCTAGTCTCAGATAAAATTTAGTGCGTTTTGAGAGCTAAAAGACCTCAAAAATTCTTTAGGTATTTTTTCTTAAGCCAGATGTCAGAACCAAGGGCGAAGCTAAGTGTATATTAAAACATTTACTGAGTAATAACTACAACACAAAAAAAAACCCCTGGTCCTATTCTTGGCAAAGTTATGAAGTATTTAAGTAACTCCTGAAATTTGAGAGCGATTCGGCCTCACCCGCACTGTAAAAGAGTTCCCGTTTGGGCTGATTCGATCTCAACCGCACCAGCCAAAAGTCCTTCAAGTTGAGACCCGCAGCGAACGTGTTAACTGGCCTCTAGTTTCTACTTGGAAGAAAAAATGTTGCATTACTTGCTCTCGCCGCTACCATCTACCATATTTATTTTTGTAACACGCATGCTACCCTCTCTTTTCTATATTTAAGACAAAAATGTATTCTCAGTAAGTGATTTTGTAAATCTTTTGAGAAATAAATATCTTAAACCATAAACCATAATCCACACCTGATGAGAGAGGATAGGTCGCAATACCAATTTAAGGTAAGTTAACTAAAGTTCACGAACGATTTAAAATTAATATTAATAGTGTTTATTTTATGCTAAAGATTGCAATTTTACAATACAAAAAATATTGATTCAAGGTAAATTTGTGGACTGGTATCCTGAACGGAGAAGTGATTGGCCCCTTGAGTTACCACCTACTCTGAATGGAGAGAGCTACTTACAGTTTCTCCAAAATGATTTGCCGATCCTATTGGAGGATGTACCACTAGCACTTAGGCAAGAAATGTGGTTCCAACAGGACGGTTGCCCGGCCCACTACGCTACACGAGTGAGACAGTACTTGTCGGCCACTTTCCCGGAGCGATGGATCGGTCGCCGCGGGCAAATACTTTGGCCTCCACGTTCACCGGACCTGAATCCTTTGGACTATTTTTATTGGGGTTGTCTCAAAGAAAAAGTATACAGCCGTCATAACAACCCCTGGTGAACTGCGTGAGCGAATTAGAATTGCAGCTCGAGAAATAAGCTACTCAGGATACACCAAATTTGCAAAGCGGTCATTCATGCGACGATGTAGAGCGTGTATCAGGGTTGGCGGACGGCAATTTGAGCACTTACTTTAACTTTTTTTTTATTTTAATTTATTAAAACTTTTACCATTTGTCTATTTTTTTATTCAACGGCGGCATCGTTTCATGAGAAACTAGACTTAATAGAATCAGCTGCTTTGTCCTTTACCCGACTTTTTTCAAAAGTTTTATTAGTGATACCGACAAATGTTTACTATTTTAAAATCTCCATTAAATAAGCATATTTTTAAGCTTATGGGCAACTAGACGGCAGTGTATTGTTTTTTCACCATGAGAGTTGAAAGTTCGATCAATGTACGATTGAAAATGCAAAATTCATGTACGCGATTTTTTTTTAAATCTATTGATGTCTCACAAAAATGGTGATTCCTATCTGATAACACAAGTATTCAATAATATTTAGCAAAAATAAAAATTAAAAAAAATTACCTTTTAATGGTGCTATAATCGAAACATTGAACAAGGGTGTTCATTTTCGAAAAACCCTTGAAGTCCAAATATCTCGAAAACCGTGCGACTTTTACTAGACCTATTTTAGTTTTTTCATAACGTCCTAAGTGCCCTCTATCCGTAGTTCAAGGATTATCCACTCATTACCTAACACCCTGTATATATGTAAACATGCTTATAAACATTCACAATAGAAATATACTTAGTTAAAAAATAAAGAAATACATTTATTTGTACGATAATTATTATGCATCTCTACAAACTCTTCGTATTTAGAATTCGTATGAAGTTTATTTTAATGATAGGTAAAATAGCACAAGTTAACTTACTCATGAAATAAAGACAATCTTAATAAAAAACATAAATATTTAATAAACTGAAAAGTTCAAGAAACTATACTAGCGCATCCTTATAGTAATACCTAACTATTATCAAACTACTGGCCGTTGGAGCGGAAAGGTTCTAGAGTGGCGGAAGTGTTGGCAGACCTTTCACAAGGTGGACTGACGATCTGATAAAGGTCGCGGGAAACCGCTGGATGACAGCAGCAGAGGACCGATCGTTGTGGAAAACTTTGGGGAAGGCCTTTGTCCAGCAGTGGACGTCTTGCGGCTGATAATGATGATGATGATGATGATTATCAAACTATTGTTCAAATTCGTATAGTAGTTTCGATTACTTATGTAAAGCAACACTTAATTACTTTACTAATTAAATAAAATAAGAATTTATGAGAACGGTATTAACTATTCTCATTATTTGCACATTAAAATAGATATAAGTAATTAATTACATTTCAAACTTTTGTAGTCACGCGGCACCACCACTCACACAACTTGCAACCGCTGACTGGTCGGGTCGGAAAGCCGTTACCCACACCGCGTGAGCGCGTATTTCAAAAACAGTAAACTCTAGCGACCACAAATTATAAGCATTCGTTTAAGAGATGAAGTAAAGGTAATCTTTTTGCGATTACTTCATACTTGGTGCAACTTGCAAGTATTCATATTACGGTGGATTAAACTTAGTGAGTCACTATCATCTTAATATTTTATTATTATTTCTTAAACGTAGTAACTGTAGTGTCACTTTTTTCGTCGAATTTGGTTAGATACTATTTGGAATAGAGTTTGCTTATTTGAATCCCGAACATCCAGGTACTATGTATAATATGCAACACTTATTTCAGAAAAATAAGGGAGGAAAAAAATAGCATTTATTTCCCCTCCGGATGACTTTATTTTATTTTAGTTTCTCACCATAATTATTCGCGAACAATACAACAATAAAACAATAATTTAGAAATCACCATTTGAATACGAACTGTAATGACAATGATAATGTCAACTTCAAAGATTTTTTTTATAGTCAGTCGACATATTCATCTTGAGATTATTATTCAAGTAGGTTTTAATCGAATCGCACAAGTATATATACCGTCAGTAAATATATATAATTACTCACGTCATTAATGAGGGAACACGAAGTGGCAATGCTGCAATGCGAAAAACCTGGTACAGCGTTTTTCTTGTTTTTTTAGTTATGTGTCCGATGTATAAATGCAGCAGTGGTTATTCTTACACAAAAAATGATGAGATGATCTTTCACACTAGCTTTGGTTTTTTGACGAGATCGATCATACTAGATACTTAAGTACGAGGCATCGCTTATCATGCTGCTGCCACTGATTAGGCCAATCAGGAGGGCTTGCAGCGCTGCAGTGTCGTATAGTCCTACCCCTCCCGTGTTCCGAATAATAAACTAAACTTGGGAGCCTTATTATCATACTAGACAAAGAAAAAGCCGAGTTAAAAATGAGGCAGGTTATGAAAGTGTCAACTTTGTAAAAGAGACCAACTAAGAAAGAGCCGAGTTAAAAAAAAGACGAGTAAGGAAAGTATCAAGTTAAAAAATTTTACAGAGTCGTCGGTTATTCCCTTTCGTTACACAATATTTTGAAAGTTGATATTTCCGGTTGTCAGTTACATAGTGCAATCGCGGCTCGCTAATTTGTTTACTTATATTTATTTATTTGATATAATTTTAAGACAATTACAGGAAAGAAAGTCCTTTAATTAAATCCAAGACCGGAAGGTAATCAAAAAAGTGCCTTTGGAAAATGCGGCTCTCGAAGTTTTATAATGGAGCAAAGGGTGAGGGACCAAAAATAGTTGATAGACTCATTTGTCATTGATGTGTGTATGTGAGAAACGCACGCAACCACCCGATAGCTTAAAGCTTCGATGCGGTGCATCAGCCGTACTACACTTTCGAAATGACGTGAGTGTTATTTATTTACCCGAAGGTCGTATACTCCTCAGGATTCTCTAGAGCCACATACCTACTTACTAGTTTCCGGGTAGCTTTTTTAGTTCTCGACATCGACCCACTTCATCTAGTTGCTTCATTACCACCTTTTATATTATATTTTTTTAGCTTTTATTTAAATTGAACTGTTCGTAAGTTTGTAAGTTGTCCGTCAAATTTTGCAAGTCAATTTTGCACCAGTTTTCGTTGATGGGATGGGCTGAAATTTGTAAACCCCATCGGGTTTGTAAGTTAAGTAATAGGGAGGTCCTGGCGCTCCCGGCCGGCCCCGTCGTCAGCTCTGCTCTGCGCCAGGCGCCAGGATCTGCGCTATTACTTAACTTAGACCCACCGCATGGGACTCATTAGTTTGGTCTTGATAAGCAAAAGAAAATACTGGTCCCACAAAATATTTTCTAAAAGAAACTTATCATTTTTATTGTTTTTATTATCGAATGATCTCTACATTTTGGTCTGCAACGCCGGCGATTGCATAAGGGGCTCGCGCGGAGCAGCGGGATTTGTAATTAATTGCATCGGGAACGCTAATTGACCTCATTGTTTCAATTAATAAGTACTTATAACTAATAGGGCTTCGCTTTATATTTAGCATCTTGAGTTGTGTTAGCAAATGTTATGTAGCGCGCAGGCAGCCCGACCAGTAAGGTGAGGCTGCCGGCGCGCTGCGTTCTACGGGAAGCTACTTATTGTTCAATATTAGGTACGCGTTTTTTTAATTAGCCTGGCTAGGAAACATATTTTACACGAAGGCATTAAACACAGGTTATAAGAATATGCCTAACCGACGGATGCCACCGCAACGGCAATGCAGGAGTAGAGGCGACGACTTTGTTTACAGATTTCCGTAACAATGTGGCGACAATATGTATTAGTGTTTATGATTTGAAATTTCTCATTTTAAGTTTCCGTTGCGCCTTCAAACTTCCTGTTTTCTAAAAAACTGTACCTATCAATATTTTGTTCTAGCTCCGAAAGCAGAATCTTTATAAGATGAATTTGTTGACCGTCTGTTGACTGCCAATCTGGCCTTCGGTCTGCCAAGACCCCGTTACGAAGGAATTCGGCTGAAGCTTTCACACCAATATTTGAAATAGGTGGAGTATTTAGTGGTCCACACATGACTGACATGAGAAATTTGTGAGACCGCGAAAGAAGATGGTTTGAGATATATTTCGTTAATTAACGTAAAATAAAAAAGATAAACATCTCATAAAGTACATTCACAAAAAATAACAATTAAGAAAAGCTCTAACGTTGTCAGTTGGCAAGTTTTGTATTTTTTTTTGAGAAAGAATGAAAAGGCTAGGAAGCCAAATACTTTCAGAAAAAAAAGGTTCTTGTTTACTCGAAAAAGTAGGAGCTCTATTCTACTCGGTAAAAGCATACTGCTCTTGACACGTTTATTTCAAACATTGTTTTTCACAAAGGATAGTGCCACCAAGCAGCAGGAGGACTAACTATTAAAGGATAGTGCCACCAATCAGCAGCAGGACTAACTATTAAAGGATAGTGCCACCAAGCAGCAGCAGGACTAACTATTAAAGGATAGTGCCACCAATCAGCAGCAGGACTAACTATTAAAGGATAGTGCCACCAAGCAGCAGCAGGACTAACTATTAAAGAATAGTGCCACCAATCAGCAGCAGGACTAACTATTAAAGGATAGTGCCACCAAGCAGCAGCAGGACTAACTATTAAAGAATAGTGCCACCAATCAGCAGCAGGACTAACTATTAAAGGATAGTGCCACCAAGCAGCAGCAGGACTAACTATTAAAGAATAGTGCCACCAATCAGCAGCAGGACTAACTATTAAAGGATAGTGCCACCAAGCAGCAGCAGGACTAACTATTAAAGGATAGTGCCACCAAGCAGCAGCAGGACTAACTATTAGAGAATAGTGCCACCAAGCAGCAGCAGGACTAACTATTAAAGAATAGTGCCACCAAGTAGCAGCAGGACTAACTATTAAAGGATAGTGCCACCAAGCAGCAGCAGGACTAACTATTAAAGGATAGTGCCACCAATCAGCAGCAGGACTAACTATTAAAGGATAGTGCCACCAATCAGCAGCAGGACTAACTATTAAAGAATAGTGCCACCAAGCAGCAGCAGGACTAACTATTAAAGAATAGTGCCACCAAGCAGCAGCAGGACTAACTATTAAAGGATAGTGCCACCAAGCAGCAGCAGGACTAACTATTAAAGGATAGTGGCACCAAGCAGCAGCAGGACTAACTATTAAAGGATAGTGCAACCAATCAGAAGCAGGACTAACTATTAAAGGATAGTGCCACCAAGCAGCAGCAGGACTAACTATTAAAGAATAGTGCCACCAATCAGCAGCAGGACTAACTATTAAAGGATAGTGCCACCAAGCAGCAGCAGGACTAACTATTAAAGGATAGTGCCACCAAGCAGCAG
The DNA here is from genome assembly GCA_923062465.1 of Acleris sparsana. NCBI lineage: Eukaryota > Metazoa > Arthropoda > Insecta > Lepidoptera > Tortricidae > Acleris > Acleris sparsana. The sequence goes on from OV281285.1 coordinate 21,880,695, forward strand.
CAGGACTAACTATTAAAGAATAGTGCCACCAAGCAGCAGCAGGACTAACTATTAAAGGATAGTGCCACCAAGCAGCAGCAGGACTAACTATTAAAGGATAGTGCCACCAAGCAGCAGCAGGACTAACTATTAAAGGATAGTGCCACCAAGCAGCAGCAGGACTAACTATTAAGCCTTACCCTTTCACACTTATATCTTCATTTCGAGTCGTGTAAGAAAAATAATAAAGAAGTTGTATCGTAACGGCGTATCGTATTGTAACCCCTTTGATGATCGGCGAAACCGACTCGAGCGGTGGCTCGCTGGATCATGTATTATATTGCAACTGTATATTATGAGTATTTTGGTAATAAAGTATTAACAAAAGTCCACAATTACCGATCACGATACGCGTGTCCGATACAAGATTATGTGAGTATTAAATATACGAGGTGACGCACATAACGCGACGTATCAAATACGGCGTATCACATGACCATATTTTCGCGTTTAAACTAACAATCATGAGTCATGAGTCACGACACACTTAAATGCCACGCGATAGAGATACGATACTATGAAACGATAAAATGGTGTTTCTAATATTTCAAGCAAATTAGAGGCCGTTGTGAAACCCTCGACGCTCGAGCCCGACTCGCGCTTACCTGATATTATAGCTAAAAATGTACCTACGCAGTAGCTCCTAAAATTTATTGAAACCAGTGGCCTTAGAAAAGATTCAGCGTTGGTTATAGTTATTAAAATCTAACTTCTGCTCGCGACTTCGTTCGCGTAGATTTGGATTATGGTTATTTCCTCGAGATTTTTTTAATTTTCCGTAATGCAAATGTATCCTATGTGTTAATCCAGAGTATAAGCTATAAAGCATTGCTGCGTGAAGGAATAACAAACTAACACACTATATATAGGATCGAGGATACTTTCGCGTCGAGCTCCTACGTGCACTCCATACTTCTTTTTAGTTTTCGGAAATCGTTTACGTTAGCGTTGAGCAACTTGTCTGGACCTCACTGTGTTATTTACGTATTTATAGGTACTTTTTTTTCCTCTGTTTAAACATTTATACTGTAAGGGTTTGGAATATTTAGATGGTCAAACTGGCATAAAGCAGTGTTACTCAATACCCCCTAAGATACCGAACTCCCATGATGCCCCCGTCGTCGGGGCCGGTGGCTCCTAGGCCGCGCCGGCCCGTGCGGGGCCTGCATCGATATACGAACGAAAGAGTACGCGTGACTTTACTTTTCTACCCTTTTTATTTAATGATTGCTCTTTGTCCCTCTTTCATTTATTTTGATAAAATGTAAAATGAACTCCATACCCAAGGTTTAAGATAGAATGTAACGTGACCGTTGGCTGATTGTTTCATTGTAGTCGATGTAGGCAGCACACAGTTATTGCAAATTGATGTCGGGACTCAAAGCGCATAAGACTTTTACCTTGTGACATTGGTTTGTGATTTTATGAACACACTCGGGGTCGTGCAACTAAGTATTTAATACCTAATCATTCGTATTATAAACTTTTTGTTTTAATTATTTGTAAGTAGAGCCTGACCAGAAAAGTATAAAACTTTTGATGGGGTGGCGACCCCGTTTACACTTTCTATCTGTGTTTCGTGAATTGCAATAGAAATGACAGTTTATATAATTTCCGCAGGATAGGTTTAGACTCTTTTGTTTTTAATTCCGTCGAATACTGAGTTTTTTTGGCCTTAACAGTCTACATAATATTCCTATGGTTTCAATAAATTATAGGTACATCATATTTTATTTCTTTAGATAAATAAGTTAATAATTGTAGGGTATTTTAACAAACCAAGGTATATTATATTTAGTCATCGTTATTTTGTATTTACGTCAATAATAACGAAAAAACCAGCTTTAAAAAAATCAACTGCTGTTTGGATAATGTCGTCAAAGTAATGTTATCATGTATTTATTTTTTAAATCGCCAATATTACATATAAATAAGTTTAATAAACTCTAGTGATTAAGATGAATCTACGCACGTATAATTTATTAAAATCGGTTTAGCCGTTTAGTAGTTACGGGCGGACATTAAGTCGGACATATATACAAGTCAAAACCATAACCCTCCTTTTGGGCTTTGCCTCAGTCGGGTAAAAAAATTGTTCAACATTAATTTTACTTTGTTAGCAAATCATGGGATGTAGTTCACGTAATTACATCATATTAAATATTATTGAAAATCATCGTTTTAATCTTAGGCCTTACTTTGAAAATCGAAGTTCAATGATACATAAGCTTCATCCTATTCTCTCGATTCAGTCTCAAATGACGAGTGACAGGGATGGAGCTAACGTAACTTCTATGTTAATTTTTTCTGAGTAGGTTCTCAGATTCAAAGGAAGGCGAAAAAAGTTAGTCGGTCTACAATAAATAAATGCAACTCCTGAAACGTCAGAATGTGACAGCAGTTAAATTTCTACGGAATTAAAAATCAAGGTTGACACGGACTGTAGCTTCTGAAAAATGATTTATCTACATCCATGGCATAACTTCCCTATAATATGTTCAGAAACGATAAGCAAATGACCTATATTATTAGTAAACCTGTATCTGTGGTTGCATCGTAATGTTTAATTTACAGTATACGTAGCCAAAACTTTAATCACATTCCAATTTCGAACATCATTACTCGTAGAAAAAGAACCATATTTGGTTGTGAGAATCGAATTAGTCGATTTGTAATTTTATTTAGTGAGAGAGAACTTCTTGTTCAATTATATTTTATGATATTACAATCTATTCACACAATCAAACAAACAAAAGGTTTTTTTTAACGTAAAATACTAGGAGTGCATAATAATAGATTGTTCAACAAGGGACTAAAACAAGCCATAATGACAAGAGATGTTTAGCCACACGAGCGAGCTTGCGAGCGAGGGTGGCTGTAGTTCGAGTGTCATTATGGTTGTTTAGTCTTGCGTTAAACACTCTACTTTTCACTTTGAATGCGAGGAAAAAAACGACGTTCTAAACAAAAATTACAACATTTATTATAAAAAAATATCTAACAATTAAAACTAACAATTAGGTATCTTATTATTACTATCGTTATCTAACATTAATGATGTTATTTGTTTCCCACATTTCCAATCAATAAAAGTTTGGTATGTTTTTGAATAAATGCCACTAGATTTTGGCGACAGATTTCGTATCACCTCTTTTGCTTTCTTCTCCATTCTGGAGTTAGGCGTTAATTCTTCTTCACTGGATGATGATGATGACATTTCTGGTCCGTAATTTCTAAAATGGCACAATTAATTGGTGAAATTATTTAATAACGTACGCTCAATACAAGTTATCAACATCTATTCAAAATACAAATAGGAAAAAAAAGTACCGCGGTTTTTTTGTAGAGTGATGTTTTAAATGCTTGCATATTTAGCCAACAGATTCAAATTTGGAAACCATTTTAAAAGTAATTGGACCACGCATAATAAAAGATTTCGTTCTTAATATGATTAAATAGATTCATATTCGTAATAATTAGTCGTGTTACACGAAATTAAATCCTTTTTTTTAATATATTTGCACAGTTGTCATTTTGAGGTCATTTCGACCCCCAAAAATATGATCCATACACAATCACTGAAAATGGCGATAATCCTCCATTCACAAACACCGTGATTGGTAGTCTAGGGGTTTCCAAACTAACTTTAATCCCTAGAGATTAATAAGGAGCTTTAGTCCCGATTCGCAGAGATTTAAGTAGCATTTTAAGAGCATGAGAAGTGAAAATATTATAATTACCTACCTAACCTACCACTTAACGTGTGACTCGTGTGAGTCGTCCGCACTGTGTCGGGCGCGCCCGTCAGCCCGTGAGTGCGCCGCACAGTCATATGTTTCGAACTTTCGAATAGTTCCGAAGTACAGAAATAGTAGATTTTGATACAAGTTTGGAAAGTATTCACACCAAAAGTGTACCGTGTGTTCATAGGTTATAATATAAAACAAGGTACCTACCTAAACAATTAGTCAAGGTGGTCCTAGTAAGTATGTCAATATAAGTAACTGTCAATAACAATTAACAGTTAACAGTTAAGTGGACACTACTAAGCGGCGATGAACGCAAAACAGGCATCCATTACAATTTTCCCCTAATACCGCAGTCGAGCCGCCTCGATCGAACCACTCATACTTCAGTATCTGATCAAACAGTAACTTTTAGGGCTGTAGATATGTCACATGCCGCTCGTTTCAATAAACTAAACGTATAAATACGTTGATCTCGCCTTGCGTAATATTAAATAAATCATGCTCCAGCTTTGACTCAATAATCCCTATGAACTTCTTGGTTGCAGAATAGTATCGTTCTTCGGCGAGCGGTCAGAAGTCATACTGATATAGCTACTTAATGGGAGGATGCATGCCCTGAAATGGGATTTATATCCACGCATGGGACAACTAAAACTCGCCGGTTAATAAAGTGTAACCCAAAATTTACGCATCATTTGAATTGACCTCCTTTTGTACGGAAATTAGTGGCCACTAAAAAAAAAACAATTTGACAGCTGACAGTTTAGGATTATTAAAAATGGAGCACTACACTATACCTTGTCTATTCAACAGAGTTAATACTAGAAAACAGAGAATGCACGTGATTGGTCAGCGATAAGGACGATGCACAGGCACAAGGTAGGTTTACATGCCTGTCAAAGTTTAGTCAACATCTGTCGCTCGTACGGTGCGGACGCTTTCAAGTGCTTATCTTTGGTTACAAAATTTTACCTGGCTCGTTTATTGGAATGTTTCCCGTTTAACCTGTGACTCGGCTTGTTTTTTGGACTGTTTCCTATTAAACCTGTGACTAGGCTTGTTTATCGAAGTGTATGTATGGCCTGTACTATACGTCCCACTGCACTGCAGGGCACATATTTAAATATTATTATCTACTACTTTAAATTACATAATTATGACTTATAGATGAATTTGTTAATTCATCTATAAGTCCTAATTATGTAATCATTGTCATGTCATGTTTGACATGACAATGTCATGTTATCAGTAAGTTAATTATTTGAGGTGCCTCTAACTACAAACAAAAATAACGAGAAATATTACGAATATTTTAACAACAGGCAGCATGTAAGCCGAGCCCGCCATCGACGTGCGTTTGTTGACGCCCACTGGCAGTTTCTTGTCCCTTTCATTTTCATACAAAAGTGCTACAGAGACAACGCTTTGTTAACTCTGTTAAATAGACAGGGTATAGAGAACAATGCATTTTTATGTAGAACAATGTTTCAAAAAGAATGAAAATCTTTCATGCGACACTTCTCAAATTTCAAGCATTAGTATCATCTTTGATGGCTTCGTTAATCGTCAAAATTCCCGCATTTGGGGTTCAGTTCGAGTGACGGTCGAAAAATAAATGAATCCGCCACGTGTCACTGTTTAGTGCGGATTTCGGGCTGGAGGTGTCATTGGCCATACTTCTGTTAAAATGAGGCTGGTCAAGCAGTGACTGTTAATGGTGCTCGATATCCCGACATGATAGTCGAGTTCTTTTTACCAAAATTGAACGATACTGATGTGGACGAAATGTGGTTTCAACAAGACGGTGCATTATGCCATACAGCCCGTAAAACAATGCAATTACTGCATGAGACATTTCCTGGCCGTGTACTGTCTCGTTTCGGTGATCACAATTGGACCCCTAGTTCATGTGATTTAACACTATTAGATTTCTTTCTATCTTTCTATGGGGATATTTGAAGTTAAAGGTATATGCAAATAAACCCACAATTAACGCATACATCTAACGCATTACATGAGGAGGTTCAATTTTCAAAATTCATCCACATTTTGCTAAATGGCCATGGAAAATTTCCTTTAAAAAATCGTATGTGCCAGAAAAGCCGTGGCCCGTGAAAGCCCGATGTGCTATTTCATACATAACCCTATCCTATGTAGTTAGTGTTTAAATAAATAAAATACAGTAAAAGGAAAACAAAAGTGTTTTCTATGTCATTCGAATCTTGCGTAAATTTCGGGACATCGTTTACCTAACTTGTCTATCGAGTTCAAGAGCGCGTTGTTAGAGAGTCACCATCTGCTTTATTGATACGTCTTTCGCGTCCACATCTCACAGAAGTCTAATCAAACTGCAACGACTCTTATCTGGTAGGCGGCCAATCAACGGCTAGGGTTTAGGATCATAACTTATGTTAATAAAAATATGTAAGATCAAATAAAATATATGCTTTGATAGCTCATTTACTTTTAAGTAGGGTTCTTTACGAAAAGTAAAGTAAATCAAACTTCGCCGTACAGTGTTTATTTGTGCAAAAACTAGTCAAAAGCCCGGACGACATACTCGTTTAATTGAGTGATCCACCGCCCACGCGTCGCACTCCCGGCCGTCGTCTGTCCGCGTCCCCCGGTCGCCCGGTCGTCCAGATGGCTGCCCACTGCCCACCTTGATAAAATGTTAACGCGCTAAACTTTTTGAAGGCTTTTCTTTTTACTTTAGCTTGAATGCTGCAAGCTTCAAATTAGCTGCAGTCGGTCTTTAATTAATGACAGCTCTAGCCAAAGACAAGAATGTACCTAGATGTCGAAGACAACGTGACGTCAAAGGGATGTGGGGAAGGGAACGCAGGGCGTGCAGAGTATTTATAGTTGACGGTTATTGACAGAACCTGTTCCCATATTATAGCTAATTAATTATCTTGTTACGGTAATATGGAGCTGTAAACAATTCGATGTTTTTAAAGTACTTAAGTACCTATGGTTTATGGCATAGTGGAATTGATAACGAGTTTTAGGGTTCCGTACCAAAATGGTAAAAAAAGAACCCTTATAGTGAAACTTCGTTGTCTGTCTGTGTGTATGTCACAGCAGGTTTTTTCATCAACTACACATCATCATCATTATCAACTAGAAATTTGGCATAATTGTAGAACTTGCTTGCCTGCATCTGTTTTTAGTAAACAAAATGAAATTAATTTTATAAATAATTGAAAAGGGGTCTAGATTGGGGGGTTGAAAACTGAAAGTGATTTGATTACAGCATATGGGGTGTCATATGAAAGGGGTCAACCTGCATATTCCAAAACTATTTTTTGTGATGTATTTTTTAATTTATAGCCAAATATTTACAAAAAATCACCGTTCCCCGCCATTATCTCCAAAGTATATAGATCAAAAATAAACCTGACGTGTACGTCATAATTACTTATATTATAAATATGATATGGTAAAAATAAAATGAAGTGTTCATTATTTGCAGTTTTTCAGAAATAACAAAAAAGCTTTGAAAATCTGTATAACCCTCGGTGCGCGACTCTGACTCGCACTTGACCGGTTGTTTTTCAAGATTTTCAAATAAAAAACGAATAAATATTAGGATATTTAGAAATCCGACCAACCTGTATTAATCCGTTTCTAAGAATACATTGCCATAAAAATACACTGGAGGTACATAAAGTCAAATTAACGATAAAATGAATAGGCTGATGCTGGAACAAATGTTTGTTCGGTCCGCGGGTGCCGGCGGCAATGCGGCACGTACGAAAACAAAAGCGTCGAATGGACGTCTGTTGTGATTCAATCGACTCCCTCGCCACGGCCGCTTCTGATTAAATAAAAACTGTAAAACACAATGAATTCAGTCAGGTATAATTAATGTTTATGCATTCTATTATCGCATCATCTAAGTTTCTTTATCAAAGTGATATAGAACCGGGAAAGAACAAGTCGAACCATGCTCATCTCGTATTTTGTACTTTCGAGAGATACCGGTTGCTCAAACAAAAACAATACATATTAAGCACCATTACCCCGCGACGTACTTAGTACTTATATCTACAACGCAAAATCAGTAAAGGAATCCTAAGGTGACCATGTCTCCAGATTTCATTTGAATTTATTACTTATGTTATGTCATGGTAACATATTTAGTTCTATAATGGCCTAGAAATCCATTGGTTGATTGTTAGGTATTTTTGAAAGATGTGAAAAAAATACCCGGTTAAATTAAAGGTACATTTAATTTTATTTCCGTACATTGAATAAAACATATACCTAAATATATCAAACATTTCTTATACAAAATAAACATGCGAGACGCTACCTACGTCCTACGGGGAAATAATTCTTACTTATTGAACATTTTATCAAGGGAGAACTAACTCAAAGTCTTCTGTACACCTATTACTATGTAAACGTAACATGGACATGCAGCCGGTAATTAATTCGTTGGAACCTGCCGCATAAACACAGCATGCATGACGTAAATATCACGGTATTTCATAACCCGTGTAAATCAGGGAACCCGTGTCGGGCTGCATGCTGCATTCACGAGCGAACTGTTTTACCGACCGCTTCGTTAGCAGGGCCATTGTTGACATAGCTTAAAGCCATGGTTGCCCCGACCGTGAATCCGCGTGAATGAATGAAAGCATTTGTATGCAACCAACATTCCGCAGCAGAAATGTTGTTTGCAAATTCAACGGCCAGCTACGACGCAGAATGTCCATGAAAATCTAAATACAGCTTTAATTAGTATTCTGGTCCGCTAATATTTGAAGGTGAAAGCGGTGATACTAATTGAAATAGTTACATTACCCTTAAGTAGGTACTAATCAATCGAGCAAGATGCTCTATCTCTGTTTCTGTTTTAGTCGAATACTATTGCAACTAGCGGCAACTTTATTGGTTAATGATTATTCTTTGTAAGGTAAAGATAACAGACCTACAAAAACGTAGCGACCAATTTGTTTAAGTAAAACGTTTTCAAAAAAATTAGGAAGTCATTCATCCATGTTTGTATATATTCTAGAGAGAGGCGAACAAGCATGATTACCTGACTGACAGGGGGAAATCACCGCCACCCATCACCAGACGGATTGTATTATACTATTCTTAACAAGTAAAATATTAGAACAAGGCAATAAGCACTTTAATGCTATAATGGTATGTTGTGTGTGTAATGTTATGTTTATGTAAAACATGAAAAAATACATTCCAGTCTTTCTTTTATTAGAATGATTTTCTAAACATCCTCGAACCCACTCCTCCATTTTCTCTGAAAACATTATTGAGCAACTAAATATAATGTTATTACATTTCAAAAAAGTATGTAGTTAATTTTGTATTGTTATGTCTAAATTATAATTAATTATACCCACGTGAACCTATAGAATAGGCAGTTATAACCAAAATTATTTTGGTTTCATTTAGATAATAAATGGATCCATGATGACCTTACTTAGATATGGAAACTCGTTGATTCATCATCATCATCATCATCATCATTTCAGCCTTTTGCAGTCCACTGCTGGACGTAAGCCTCCCCCAGGGTTCGCCACAAGGCCCGATCTCCCGTTTTCGCCATCCAGTCACCACCAGCCACTTTTTTCAGGTCGTCGGTCCATCTGGCTGGAGGGCGTCCTACGCTACGTTGATTCATGTTATAACCATTTTATAATATGATCTTAATCATTTTTAAAAGTGGTTTTTGAAACAATGGGTAGGTATTTTTATCTGCGATGATGTTTGACTGTATGTTACTTGTATGGTGACTCGTAGTTATAATACAAGAAACAGTTAAAAGTATCCAAATTAAATGACATTACATCTCATAGTTACGAGAAATCAACCCTATTAGTGCATACGCTAGTTTATCCGTAGATAGTGTGACTAATGTTGAGGGTAACGCTCAAAATTGTTGGGTGCAGTCAAATATAAAAAATAAAGGTTAGGACATAAATGTGACTTCTTGCTATTTATTGGCCTCCATGGGCGGGAGCGGATGTAAGCGAACTGAAGTAGTTTCGATTTAATTTATAAATGTAAAATTGAATGTTTATATTGGTTTACGATACCAGTGCACCGCGTGTGGCGGGCGCCGGCACGAGCAAGTCATTACTTTTGCACTCGTGTAACGTATTACCAACTACAGCGTGAGCCATAAAAGGGATTTGTACAAACAAAGTGTAGGCTTTCCTACATCGACTAGAGCGCTTTCCTGATTCAATTTAAACATAAGAGGGCAGTTTTTAAAAACATTGTACATAGATTAAACATTGGACAGTTAAAAAAGGCCTAAACTAAAATCCTTATTTTTTTCCAGTTCGTAACGATAATAACTGTACTTAAATCATTCGATGGTTAAAATGGTAAAAAATTGGAATGAAATTTAGTTGTCCTTTACGCCAATTGTCATTTTAGCATCGAATATGATATAGAAATGGAAAAAAAAAAGGATTTTAATTGAGGCTTTAATTATTTACAATTTATATGCAAACGGCCTAAGAGACAAACAAATGATTTACCATTTTCATTAAAAACCTAACTAGATTTTAAACGTGTAGTTTCGCGGAAACGCATTAATATCTATTTTGAGACATTCTTTGAATTTAACATAAAATAATTTTCATTCAAATACTTAAGCTCGCGTAGGCTAGCTAGGTAGACTCTTGATTGTTTCCGCACTTTAGAAGCGCTACTGCACTTATAGCGCTCTGTTTAGGTAAACAATTATTAGTCTACTTTATAAATGCTTTCTGATGTCGTGCACTAACAAGTTTTTCAAGTAATTGTCATCGTCAGCAAAACATTCCACAATGTCGAAGTGGTCCATCCCGTCCCTGATCTCTAAGTACATGTTCTGCATAAGGCACGTATTCTGCAGCAGTTCGTAGAACTCTCTCGATTGTTTCTTAAACGTGGGACTGTCATTTTGGGCAGCGAGAATGTATAGCCGTACTCTTCTTGCTTGCAGGTGAGAATAGCAGTCAAACTGTGGCGAAAGAGGAACTGCCCACTCGTTTGGGAGCTGAATAACGTCGTTTACTGAAGTGAGAACTAGTTCTCGGAGGTCATAAACACCGGAAACGAGGAAGGCGCCTTGCAGGCGGTGGGATCCTAGCGTGCTGTCAAGAAAATCAGCATTTGACACCAGTTTAGCCACCAAATGTGCGCCAGCCGAGTGCCCCGCGAAGTAAACGCCTCTGCGAAACAAAAGTTAAACTGTTAATACACATACATATGTAGTTATTATTTAGTTATTTTGAAGTTTGCACCTCCTTGACTATGAGTAATATTGGCAGGCTTACGTTTTATCCATTATTATTATTATTTTTACTACAAAACACTATTAGAAAGGGTCGATGTTTGACTGTGAGGCGTGACGATTGCAAAGTTTCATCAGTTGAATTTAAATAATAATTTAATGTTGAATGATGCGAGGAAAAAGAGTGAAGTGAGAGGGTCTTGTGACTCAGGTGAGGAAGGTAGTATGATATCCTCCTATTTTGAATATTGGCAAAAAGTGTAAGAGTTGCCACTATGCGATAGTGTGAGCGTGGTCGGCTTAGCGGAGCCTTCCCGAGAAGTAATGGATGATGGTGCTATGTCATTCGCGCGACGGTTATAGGAAACGCGGGCTGGAGGTCTGTGACGAAAGTGATGTGTCAGAAGCAAGCTGACGAGCAACAGTAATGGACACTAAAATCTTAATTCGCATTTAATACCGTCGTAAAAAGATTGTTGCATTGCATTCTTTTGTAAAATAAAAATCAAGGGTCCATCATTGGTCCTTGTCCATTACTGGTTCCGTCTTACTACGTTGATGATAAGCGTAGGTGTATCTTTCTCCTAACCTAGAACCCATTTTCTCCGCGTACTCAAAGACAAATCTGGCTGCTTTCTGTATCTGGTTGACGATCTCCGGGAGGGTGGCGCCGGGGCACAGGTCGTAGCCCACCACCACAGTCTTCACGCGGCAGCGGTGCAGCGGGCCGGCGGGGTACCGGGACACTTCCCGGGACAGCTCCTGCCAGTAGCCGCCGTGGACGTACACGAGGATCGGAGACTCTGAAAATTATTCATGCAATCTTCACACATGATGGAAAAAGTTGTCCAGATGTAGAAAAAATATAAATTCCAAGCATTTAGTGTTGCACCCTAGGTCCTAAGTAATTACACTTTAACTTTAAACACTTTACGATTTTTAACAGCAATTAATCTTTAGTAATCGATGCAGTTTAAATAAAGAACACTTAGTTTCTAATATTCAAGCTGACGTAATGACAACGTCGCAAGAGCTCATCGACGCCCACGCTGCAGTAGTAGAAATAGGAGAGCTAGTAACTCGGGTTGTTCTTGGCTATAATTCGTGTTCGAGATCACTTTTTGTGCAAGTTTAGTCTGGCAGAGGGTACCCTTGAGCAATTATTTTTCAACAGTATTGTCACCCCGCTTTACGATATCCTTCCCTCCAATATCCCCCGACCTGTTAACATCCAGTTCCTTTTGACATTAGTCTCCTCCCCTTTTGTGTTTGCCCTCAGTAAAATGAACATCTGTTATTGTAGTAGTTACGTTATCAATAAATGTTGTTTTGTCTTTCGATTCTTTTTTTGTATCTCGCGCCTTTGTTGACATTAACCTTGGCGGAATCATCGACAGTCTCGATGGAAGCCATAACCTACAAAAATGAATTAAAATTGAATTGGAGAGCTAGCGTAACCGGGCGTTGCCGGGTGACTCGACAACGTTCAATTCGTTTTTGGACTTATAGGTAAAATTGAAAATATGTCAAAACTGTATTTTTTCAAATCCGACGAGAATGAAGAATAAAGATTTACTGTTACCGGATTACTGTTTTATACAGGGTGTCCAGTAAATAATGGATAACCTTCTACCCATCCATGGGGCACCTCAGGCTGGTCCCTAAAAAGGACTTACAGGTTTGGTAAAAGTTGCATGGTTTTCGAGATAATCGAACTTTTCTATTTTCTTAATAATTAGCACCTTGCTTCACTGTAATGACTGCCAAGGTCACAAATAAAGAGATTTTGTCGTTCTGTTTGCTGTTAAATATTCTTTAATAGTGATGCTAACGGATGTGTCTTAGAGCATTATGGTAGCGACACTAATTTCTTGTTAAACATATCTTAATTTATAACTTCACATTTTGCTTTAAAGTTTGCAACAACTTTGACTGCTTGTGGTGAAAAAAAATTGTATGAAGACCAGAGTGGCCAATATGTTGAAAAATAGTGTATCTAATATTGATTCTAAACTGTAATCGTAAAAACAGATTTGGTTTTTATTTACAAATATTATTGTTGATGTAGGTTTCAAGCATTCTGTGATTCATTATTTTACAGTAATTAGACGTTGGTTTTCATAAGAGAAGCGTTTTTTATGATATGACTAACCCAATCAAGTAAAGAGTTACTTATCGATAACTTGGTGTTTTGGTAAAATTCGCTCTTAGTGAATACTAACAGCAATAACTTTATCTGTAAAGACGTAAACACCATGTGTTATACCAGTTTAGAATCAGTATTAGATACACTATTTTTCAACATATTGGCCACTCTGGTCTTCATACAATTTTTTTTCACCACAAGCAGTCAAAATTGTTGCAAACTTTAAAGCAAAATGTGAAGTTATAAATTAAGATATGTTTAACAAGAAATTAGTGTCGCTACCATAATGCTCTAAGACACATCCGTTAGCATCACTATTAAAGAATATTTAACAGCAAACAGAACGATAAAATCTCTTTATTTGTGACCTTGGCAGTCATTACAGTGAAGCAAGGTGCTAATTATTAAGAAAATAGAAAAGTTCGATTATCTCGAAAACCATGCAACTTTTACCAAACCTGTAAGTCCTTTTTAGGGACCAGCCTGAGGTGCCCCATGGATGGGTAGAAGGTTATCCATTATTTACTGGACACCCTGTATACGATTGTAAACAATCGTTTTCGTGATAAAATTACGAAATCTATGTACAGTAAACCAATTTGATTTCTAGGCCACTTAAAATGATGTTTAATAGAATAGAATAGAATAGAAATAGATGAATGACAAAAGTTGACATAATGCATATACTCGTAAGTATCAGACAAAAAGAAACATTATAAAATATACACTATAACAAAGTTTCGAGCATCAAATTAGATGACTGACTACACTTAGAACCATAAGGGTCATAAAAGCATTTAAAAAAAAAACGACGTGCAATTGTGTGAAAAATTCTAATTTAAAGCAAAATTAATTTGTTACTAGAGTCTGTCTAATGAAAGCTGAACCTGGGAAAAAGCGGCAAATTCAAAAAATCTTGATATGGTATTACCGATCAATGAAGGAATAAACGATATTGATACTTTTATTATTTTATTTATTTTGGTGGGCACAAAGGAAGAGGAAACGCGTACTATATTTTCATATATATTATTACGAGCGCTATATTTTGATGAAAAGCACTTTAGGTAAAATACGATGACAGTGACTGGAGCACATTTGGTTTTTCGAAATATATTTGACATGAAAATATAGTGATCTGCACGTGTAGCACAAGTTGTATTTTCTCGCTTGTCGCTCTGTGCGTCTCTATCGTAACAGACTAGATAGTAAGGGAGATCCGAGCGACAAACAAGTCACGAGCAACTTGTGCTAGTCGTGCTGTTGATAGATTTCATTGATACGAGAGGTTTTCGTCTGTGTCGCACACAGCATAATAAAACAATGATGATGAGGAATATTATATTCAACCTTTTTAATAAAGTAATTAGAGGTAACATTATTCTCATCACCCTTACACCTCTATCTAACGACAATTATATCTTGGAGAAGAAGCGCCGCAAGAAACTCCAGCAGATCATTTTTTCCAATCATAAAATACAATTATTCTTAAAAGTAACATTACAAGGTAGTAAAGTAATTAATAATTATTTCTAACAACACAAACTTAGTCGTTACAAATGTACGCTCAATAACATTGAGTAAATTAAAAATAGTGACTAGGAGAACAACATGACGAGGTCTCTACGTCAGGAACGATAACTAAAATAACTAACTGGAAAACAGGTTCTTGCAAGCGTGAACAGACAGGACCCCACTGACAACACCCGTTCACGAGTATGACGCTGATCTCAGCCATCGCCTCCTCAACCATGTGTTTGAAAATAATAATTAATGAGGGCTAATAAAACAACGGAATCTTTAGCACTCCTGGTATGAAGCGACCTCATCCAGCCACGGTTTCTAACTTGGATAACTTTGATGTTAAAACTATCCGTAATAAAGTCTATGAGTTTTATGTTGTAAAAAAGCAAATTCCGACTCAGAACACTTCTGGCAAATTTGAAAGAAAATATGGGTTTTACAGGCTCCAGATAGACTCTACGTAAAATACTGATGAGCAATGGTTTTGAATAAAAAATAAAATAAAAAAAACGTTCAGTGCTCATAGAACGATATGACATTGCAGTCTTGCGACAATGATCTTGAGAACCAAAGCCACGAAACGTGCCAAAAATAAGCCAATTATACCACGTGTCCCAAAACTCAACGATAAGCCGGCACCAGAGGATGGAGCTGCTTATGATTAGTCGAGAAAAAATAAGGAAAAAAATATATCTTTTCCTTATTTTTTCTCGACTGCTCATAAGCAGCTCCATCCTCTGGTGCCGGATTATCGTTGAGTTTTGGGACACGTTGTATATCTTGATGAAACCTATCTTCATCAAAATTACAAGCCAAAAAGATCATGGCCGTGGACCGTCGACATCTGGTTTAATAGAAAATATTTCCTCCGCAAAAAGACTTATCATCATTCATGCTGGTTCCGTAAATGGATTTGTACAATAGTCCTTAGGTAGCGGTGTCGCCAAGCTGCTATGTCAAAACGCTCAATAAGTATCGAACGTTGTTCAGTATTTTGTTTAAATTCGTATCCATTTGCCATTAGTATTCGGCGTAAAGTCTCAAGGCATCCGGTAAAACCGATGCTTTCTCTCAACTCTGCCAATAAGCATCTGAGTGTAGGCACTTGTTTTTTTACAATATAAAATTCATTTATTTTATTTCGGATAGCTTGGATGTCAAAGCTATCCAAATTAGACACCGTGGCCTTGTGAGGTCGCTTTTTTCCGGGAGTACTAAAGACACCGTTGTTTAATTTTCCCTCATTACTTATTCTTTTTAAAGATGAAACACTGATATCTGTAAGAAGAAAGAAAGTGTTAAATAAACAGAACACCATTTAGAAATACATTGTGTGGTTGCGCAGTACAGCCCCATTGTACAGTCCGACAGCCCTAAAAACATTTGGGTTTAGGTGAAATGAAATTGCATCGGTGAGGTTCTAATCGCAACGGTTTAAGAACAAGGAAGACTCATATAACCCGAACATCTTTTATATCTGGCCGATCAAAAATGACATTAAATAAATAGATAAGGTACTAAAGTGTACACATATTTATGAAATCGACTGTACAGTGTACATTTGGTTCATAAACAACAAAATGCTGTTTGCTCCGCACACAGAAAATACATATCAAATAATATGTTTATGATATCTTTTAACTAAACACCTCCTTATTGTTTTATTGAAACTATGAGTGTCAGTTACATTAATCATCTGTCTATTAAATTAATTTAATAAAATTGTGAATGCTAAGAGATTCAACATGATATAGGGACAGACAATAGGTACCTACACCTATTATATAGGGAAAGACAATGATAATTTTAGTAATTACCGGTCATTGAAGATACTTCTTCCAAATATTTCGTCTGAGTCTGGCAGGCTAACTCAGTTTCCTCAACCTCTTTCAGCTGCTTTACGTTTTCCAGCACACTTTTGTCAACGTGCACGTCCAGGTTTTCTGAAACGAATTTAATTTCGTTTAATTTCTTAATCTCATCGTATAATAGACAGAAAAAGGTAAATTAAACTTAGGATTGCACATAGAGAAATAAGAAGTATCAAAATGAACATGCCGTACTAAAGCCGTACTAACCTATAAATTTGGTCACCGTAACTAAACAATTAATTTTTTGCATCAATAATGCTTTTCTTTCTTCTTGTTTTTCTTTGTACTTCTGTATAATAGTATACAGAATCTCCCGGACACCGCCTCTTATCGTCGACGGCATGATTACTCCGTATTTTTATCAATTTAGATCTCGAATTGACAAGTTTCTAACAACAACAAAGTCCAAACGTCATATTAAATAGTGTTGCCAGACTCGTCAGCCAAGAAAAATCCAGGTTCACCTTTCATTAGACAGACTCTAAAGTCGCCGTCAATAGAACTTGTGAATGATGTAAACAAATTCGTACTGTTTGACACATATAACTGAGCCATAGCCGAGAGCATATTCACCGAGCGTGTTTTATTAAAAATAACGTATAATGAATAGTTATTCATCTTAAACTTAATATGAAAACAATGATCTAGTGTATAAATCATTGCAAAGACCACACTTGATCTTTAAAAGTAGGTACGTGATTATCGATGTGAATCATCAATCATGGTGAATTGGTACGTTTGGTTTTGTTTACATTTTTTGCAAGTTCTATCGACGGCGACTCCAGCAAAATATGGATTCAAATTATAAAAAAGGAAATGCTTTTATTTTTATTGCAGAAAAGAGCCTTCATAAAACTGCGACGTTTCTTACCGGTATTGCTCACCTATTCGGGTTCAGAATCATCCAATCAAGCTATACTCAAAGTGTGCTCCACGGAGCCCTGGGGCTCCGCAAAGCCTCTGCAAGGGCTACGACGAAAATAATGGTAATGTAATTCGAAGGAACATTTTTTTATTTTTACAAGGAAAACAGGTTTTGCCTAATTTGGGGCTCCATAAAAATAAAGTTCTTAATAAGGGTTCCGTCGCCCAACAAGTTTGAAAACCGCTGATTTAATCTATTTTTTACAGTCTTAGCCGTGGTAAAATGGGACATGGGCTCCGTTACTATGGCGATGAGTAACCATGTTTCCTGTATGTCTATGATTACTTGAATAGGCTACATTTTAGCGGTGCGAACTGACGCAAACCTGATAAGGTTTAGAACTCAGCGTACTTTAACGTGCTTATTTTAAAATGCGACAACTGTAATCCTCTATCAGTTTAAATGCTTGTTTGTTTGTTTAAATGTTTATACTCCTCCCCAGGATTTAAAATGTTTAACTAATAAATAGGGAGGCAATCTTAATGGACGTGAGTAGGATTGCAGACGATGAAAGCTTAATAAGACACCACTAGAATATTGCTGCAAATATACTTCAGCCTTGCCTGCTAAAAAGGCTTTTCTGTTAGATTTTAAAGGATGGGAATAGACATTTAACTCGATATTTAAAGTATTTGCGTCGTTGCTTGGACCGTAGCCAAAATGGCAAAAACGGAACCGTTATAGTTCTTTTCATGTCCATCCGTATGTCACAGGCATCTTACTCAAACGCTACAAGAGGTACATTGATGAAATTTGGAGTGTTAGTGTCTTGTATAAGCCGCTTACTTAGTTTGGTAGATAAATAACAAAAAAAAACTAGGGGGCATTCCATACATGTTACAAAAGATTTAAAAAAAAATTATCATAAAACATCGTGTGGCACATAATATATTTCGACAGTTAACTGTCGAAATATATTATGTGCCACACGAAATTCTTTTAAAAACACTTTAAGATTCCTAAGTAGTTATTTTAATTAAGTGAATATTTTCGGAAACAATCTCTCCGAATGTTTTTAAACTCTCTGTCCAAAAAATATTAAAAATTCACAATGGTACCGCTTAATAACAAGTTTCAACGAAAATTATTTTCAACATTATCGAGTACTTTTGTTATTGAGTTATTGCCAAAAACTGCGTTTTGCAACAATAGGACGTAATTGCCGTTAAGATAAAGCTCTTTTGCTGGTGTACCCACATCGTATTTTTCGATAAGGGTTTTTGTGTTTGTAGTCTCGGCTTCGGAACCAAACTCTTAGCATGGTCCAACATTGCCCGGTTTTTTAAGTACTAGGTATCACAATCTCTAAAACATTCATATTAGGAACTTACCGTTTGACAGATCTGTGCCGAAAATATCGAGTTTCTGGTTCGGAGTAGACCCGTACTCTATCTCCAGCTTGTGCGGGATGTGGTTGGTCGCCTCCTCGCTCGCTGAAACATTCATCCTGTTATATTAAACCCCTGCTAATTACATCATTTCCTCTAAATGTAGCAAAAGCTGAATAACTTAAGTTTTGGTTATATATTTTCCAATCCCAGATATAAGGTATTCGCATTGTCATTTAAAATACCTACTCGACATTCAAACTAATCAAGCATCGTCGATGCAAGCAAATAGAATATAATAACGTTATTCTCCAGTTAAAACATCGGCATGCCCTATTGCCCTACTACTAATTGGCCTATGTCGAATCTCCACTTATAAGGAAAATAACAAAGGCGAGAGATGCGGTCAAACAGGTCCTGACGCTGAAATGGAAATGGTCAGGACATATTCAGAGATTTATGGATGACAGATGGTCACAAATAATAACGAATTGGTATCCTATAGATAAAAAACGAAGGAAAGGTAGACCATTTAAAAGATGGAGTGACGACATCGCACAAATAGCCGGAAACATATGGAGCAGGCAGGCAAGGGATAGAGCTATCTGGCACGGTTGGAGGAGGCTTTTACCGCAAAAGGCTCCTCCCCTACATCTAACAATACTAATCAATCAGACTTACTTAAGTAAAACTAACATTACCAACAAATAAATATCTAAGTACACACTATAAAATAACAGCTAAGAACTAATAAGTAAATAATGTCGAATGTTGAGTAGGTACGGGACCATAAAAAGAACAGTTTTTAAGAGTAGATTGAATTCGCTGGAAAACTAATAAACGACCGACCGACCGTAGGCGACTGCGTTATAAGTATTTAAATGTAAAATCTTCGCATAAGTTTTAGGTTAATTATTTCTTTGAATTTCGAATGGTGTGGTGGTAGGGTAGGACCTGGTGCAGGGTCCGTCGGGATCGCGACCACCGTTTTATCCTTGAACACACCCCCAATCAGCAGTTCTGGCGTGGGAATAAGACTACTGGTTAAATTAATAACATGGAGGCATTCCAGTCTTAGGATTGCAGTCTTAAGATTGTTGTCTTGAGACCGCATATGTCTATGGGTCACAGGCCCGACTTAACCATTCGGCCTTCTCCGTGCCATGAAAAAGTCTTATTTTGTAGATATTGTGTACCGGCTTTTTTCAATTACGATATTACACTGAGAGGTGGGTAATCGTTTGTTTAGAATAGTTCGGCCATTTTCATAGCAAATAATCGCAAAAAAAATATAACAATTATTGAAAATAATAAAGTAATTCTTTAATCATCATAAGCAAGTACGGAGACGATAATCTACCTAAAATATTGAAACTTTCTCCTTAACTTCGATGACTCAGTGCACGTGTCTCCGACCTGTTACGTCGAAATATTATTGATAAAAAATAATAATCATAATAATTGAATACTTACTTTATTACTAAACACTCCAAATTGGGAAATACTTTTGATGTGAACCATATTATTTAATATTTGGAACCCTCGGTGCGCGGTACAACTTGCCCGATTTAAAGAATGATAATATTGTAGGTATTACCTATTTTTTAAACTTGGCATTTCGCAATGCTAGGCGGAGACGGGTGTTTTCGTTATCTTTTTGCGTTAATTGCCCATACGGGTTTGGGTAAAAGTGTTGTCATACATTTGTTTTAGGTTAGTTAGTGGCCATGTGTGATAGCGGTTATTCAAAATAAACATGTTGTTAAATATTGTAATAAATACCTACTGTTGAATACTCTGAAGCCGTAAAACGAAAGTACTCATAATGATTATTGGGTGTATTTTTAGTACCGACCAAAAACTCAAAACTTGAATCATAAATAACTTGTGCTAGTAGGTAGTAAGTAGTTATTTAATTCAAATTGGTAATGAGGTTATTATATTATTAAGTATATATCGCATAGTTATAATGAACTATGCGACATATAATAATCTAATATATAATTCACAATAAGATAGTCAGTGTACATTAAAAAAAACTGGCCAAGTGCGAGTCGGACTCGCGCACGTAGGGTTCCGTACCACTATTTAAATGTTTTTCTTAATTCTTTATTAGGTAAGTATATTTGAGTTGACGGAATGAAAGGTAAAATGCGGTTTACGATTTATAACATATTAAAAAAAAACTAATAATTAGATCTCGTTCAAACCAATTTTCGGTGGAAGTTTGCATGGTAATGTACTATCGAACCAACGGAACCCTGACCCACCATAGAACGTTGTCAAAGTGATTGACGTTAGGACTGTCATACGAAGCTATACGACAATCGTACGTCAATCATTGTGACAAGGTTCCATGGTGGGTCAGGGTTCCGTTGGTTCGATAGTACATCATATATTATTTTTAAATTTATCATTCCCTTATTTTAGAAGTTACGGGGGGGGGGGACACACATTTTTCCACTTTGGAAGCGTCTCTCGCGTAAACTATTCAGTTTAGAAAAAATATATATTAGAAACCTCAATATCATTTTTTAAGACCTATCCATAGATGGGTACCACGCCACGCCACGCGCCACGCGTGGGGCCACGTATGGGTTTGATGAAAAAATTATAATTGAGTTTCAGTTCTAAGTATGGGGAACCCCAAAAATTTATTGTTTTTTTTCTATTTTTGTACGAAAATCTTAATGCGGTTCACCGAATACATCTACTTACAAAGTTACCATAGTATAGCTCTTATAGTTACGGAATAAAGTGGCTGTGACATACGGACGGACAGACGGACGGACAGACATGACGAATCTATAAGGGTTCCGTTTTTTGCCATTTGGCTACGGAACCCTAAAAACAAATAATGTACAAAAATAATCACTACTAATAACGAAACGATATAAAAAGCAGTAGAAAAACCAAATACACATAGCTCAAATGCTACCATTCATAAAATGTCAAGAGTACAATTATTTAGAAATGTCAAAATGCGGAATTTA
Organism: Acleris sparsana; assembly: GCA_923062465.1. Classification (NCBI taxonomy): domain Eukaryota; kingdom Metazoa; phylum Arthropoda; class Insecta; order Lepidoptera; family Tortricidae; genus Acleris; species Acleris sparsana. The sequence continues at coordinate 21,902,531 of OV281285.1, forward strand.
AATAAAAGTAATATAAAAATAAATATATCAATCAACTCAATATAATTAGGAACATATAAATCTAATCGTCACTAAATTATTTAACAGAATATAGTGATTTCATTAATAACAAATTTGAAGGTAAGAGACCAAATGTTTCACCCGAAGATTCATTTTTAATGTCTGCGGGTAGACGCTCATAGGAAGCCCTATCACGCGCGGGTTTTTGTCGAGCAGCGCCAGCCGCCGCGGCACACGCTGGAGGCGGCCCGTTTGCCGGGTCACCCTGCCGGGGATGTTCACACGTTTGAATTTATTTATGTATGTTACTCGATTGTTATGTAATGTGTCTTATGATTTGTGTATTTATCTGTACGACCAATCAAAACGCCGATTTCAAGAAAATGCTTCAATTTATTATATATTTTATATTATATATTATATATTATATATAAGCTAAAGTTTCTATGAACGACTACATCTTGTTCTCAAGTGCCCATATTTTTATTCTTTGGTGAGCTAGGTATTTGCGGATAAAGTAAGAAATGATGTTTGAACCAATTACCTACATTTGAAATATGTACTTGGGTTCAGTTTTGTTGGTGCCACGCCCTATGTCCATACAAAATAACTTTCACATCTAAAATAATAAATAGATACCTACTGCAAGTACTCGTGAGTATCCTAAGACAATGCCTGTGTCAGCTATATTTTCCTAATTTAAATCCTAATCTTAGACTCACAAGCGATGTCCTTAAATTAAATTTAAACTCCTGAAGAACGGCGTCGCTAGGTTTGTACCGTGCTGATGTAGTATTCATGAGAAGTTCAAGAAATAAGTGTAATAAGTTTTATATGCGCTGTCACCGGCATTATCTTACAATAATCAGAGTATAACAGCGACACACATAAACGTAATTATAATATAATAACACAACACAATTAAATACCTACACATAAGTACTTGCAATTAAAAATATAATGATCTACTTATATATCGCATACTATAATCATATAATATAATATAATTATGTACCTACTAGATGAAAACCCGGATTAGCTTGGCAAAACATAGGGTCATATTAAATTCACAGCTAACCTATGTATCGATATTTTGCCAGTAGATATTTCTCCTAAATATTATTTACCTAAATAACTATGATGTGTGAAATTAAACCTCAGAGGTCACAATGGAGAACGGAATACGAACCTGTGTCACCTGTGACACGTGACGACGTGACACCGACGCCACATTAATAACATTGACATGTTTAAACATTTAAATTTTAATTTATTCATTTAAATTATAATTATTATTTTATATTTTTTATTAAAGATACATACAAAATGACAATAATAACAAAAAATAGAAATGAAAAAATTAACAACACAAAAACTTAAAATAAAACTAAAACTAAAATAAATCAATCAAAAAGCCCGCCCCGTGCCCATTCCCGGCGCAAAGGTGCCTATCACGCTCGCCGCGTTGCCGCGCTGAATCGCGATGGACAGACGTTGCACCAGGAACGACCCGGACCGGGGGTCATGACCCCTCTCCGCCAGACGGCGCCCAATCTCCTTCACAAATTGTTTGGCCTCCGATCCCCAACAACCTGTCGTTTCTACCGCGAGCGGGACAAATAAATAATTCTTAAGTTCGGAATATTTGTCCCGCTTCCTAAGAGCCGCCGTCTCGGCAGCCGCTCCAGTCGTGCACGTGGTGCGACCGAGGTGCGAAGCCGCGAAAGTGCTGACACACGTAGCATCCCAGAGTAGGCATCTCCCTCTATGCCAGGACACTAGGGTCAAACCATCAGGTCTTTTACCGTCCGTGCGACTAAGGCCCGAAGGCTCCAGTACACACGGAACATTAGCCGAGACTACCGCTCTCCGTACAATATCGTTGAGAGCGTGGTGACGCGGGAAACGGCCGGCACATCGACCACAACTCAAGGCATGATGACCATTGCTCTCCACCATGGTGCCGCATATGCATAAATGACGTTCACAAACATCGCAACCCAAGCGGAGAGCCACGGCCACCCGCATCGAATCATCGTCGAGAAGAGTGCCCAAGTGCGGAGAGGGCAGCGCCCGTAACCACGCACCGGCTTCTGGTCTCGATACCGCCAACAGCCTAGCCCTGTCCACACCCACCGCCCGCCCCACCAGACCCTCAAACACTCTCTTAATTCCCACGTCATCCCACAAGCGCTGTCGGTCCGGTCTCTCAGGCAACTGCACACCCGGGTTGAGAGCCAACCAGGCCGCCACAGCATCAGAAGCGTGGGGGATAATTGCCCTGTCACCATTGTTAGAGAGAATGTCAGTAACAAGGCTCACGACCCCCCCGCCATGTGGGATTGCCGACGCCAAGAAGGCCGGCAATCCCACGTCCCGCGCGCACCGTAAACCCAGCCACTCCGAATTGGTAAAGAAGCCAGACTCCATTGATCCGAGCTAAGCGAGACATTCAGCAAACACTCAACGGTCTCCCTCAGCCCGAGGTCAAACGAGTCGACTTGATCGGGGTACAGCCACGTCGGAACGGTGCGCATAAAATACGTTATTTTGGGGACCGCAAAACATATCCGCCGTAAAACCAGAGCAACCTGAGCCGGAAGGCTTTTAAGCCTGTCCCTAGCAGCCAGGAGAAGCTGCCTTCTCATCTCAAAACCCTCAGGAATAGCGGCTGGAAAAATAGGAGACCCTAATAGATTAAAGGAAAGGGAAGACAACTCTCTGAGACCAGGGAGCAGATTACAGAAAGAGTGAAAGGAAGCCTGGGATTCGGCGCTGCAGGGGAAAAAATCGCATTTACTGGTATTTACTTCTAGTCCCAGATCCTTAAAACGTGGAAGGAGAGTACGCAAGTCTTGCTCAAGTGTCTCTGGCTTTCCTCCAAGGGTACCGTCATCCAGGTACCATACATTAAGTGGGGAGAGAAGCCCTGAAATCGTTTTATGTATGGCCAGACTGAACGCTAGAGGTCCAAGCGGATCCCCCTGCTGCGCACCGACTTGGGAAAGGATAAGGGATCCATTGAAAAACAGGTTAGAGGGGGACGAGTAAACTTGAAAAAGAAAGGGATAAAGTGACGGTACCCTCTCCTTGACCTCAGTCAACAAAACATCCCGCTCAATGGAATTAAAAGCATTCTTTATGTCAAGCTTAATTATAACGCAATCCGCCTTTCCTGGATCCAGAGCAAATGAGCGAGCTGCATGTATCGCCGCCTCACAACCCAGTTTTGTGCCAAACCCCATTTGGCAAGGGCGAAGGTAAGCTGCCATTTCCTCCCTCACCGCTGCACACCCAAGTTTGGCGGTCAGGCGACGAAACGTGCTGCCCACCGCAATCGGCCTCAGACCTCCGTCCTTTTTCGAGAGCGCACATAAAGAAGCGCCTAAAACGTACGGGCGAACCTCTGTATTCAGACGACCTTCGAGTAAAAAGTTGCAGAGTTTCGTCAGGCACCCCAATAACCGTTGACCGTTATCCCCCGCGGAGCCAGATGTGAGCTCTTTTAGATGTACCGGGCGGATACCATCCAAGCCTGCGGCAGAACCGTTATTAAACGAGCTAAGGGCCTGTGTGACGCTCTCCTCATTTACCTTATACGCAGGAGCGGACCCATCCGGCTCGGGCGGGAACGACAGAGGCCGAGGCGGGGCCGGGTGCTTTGTCTGTAGAGTGGCAAGAACTTCGGGGCTTGACTGAGCAACTGTGTCATCCGACATGAGCACCCTGACCGCCCCTCTCAGATCACCCTCGTATACCTTCGACTCAACTGTCTTAAGCACCGAGGGTGATCTTGAGGGACCCCCCCCCCCCCCCGATGTCACTGACAGGACATTGAGCATAAGCCGGGTCGATGTTCCGCTTCACCTTTGTCGTAAGGTTACCCGAGCCAGATGCATCCGGTGCCCTAAGAGCAGAGAATGCAAAAGTTAAAAACTCACACCACTCCGGAGTAGGTACCATTAGTGTCAATACTGCCGTCCTAAGCCAATAGGCAGTATGTCAGATAAAACCCCCGTAGCAATATCAACCTTATTACCAACCGAATAGAATCGCACATTTTGCCGGCCGCAAGGTTTCGTGCACCCTTGGGGATATGCCGCAGCACCCGTACTGACTGCTTAAGATTGGCTAAGTAGACTTTACTAGCTAGGAGTCCGACTGTACTAGCGGTCGGCTAGATTGTGAAGCCCCTGCGGAAGCGCAGCGAGGCACATCCTTGTGCATGCGGCCTAAGTGCACACAAAGCCCATGCGGTGTAAAAGTTCGCGATGAGCCAGGACAGTGGGGGCACGCCCGTAACGAAGAGGAGTTATCATTCATAATTACTTAAAACAATGTAACAAACTAAAACATAAAACAAAACTTAAAGTTTAACTCGTCGTAAATAAATCAAATAAATATAAAATTCATAAATAAAACTTAAATTGCGATATTACTGAACTACAATGTCAAAAAAGGAACAGATAAGCTTGGTCACAACTCAAATCGCTTCGATTATCTCAACCGTCAATAATTACAACTCAATAAAGTTTGCGCGATTAAATTAACAAATTATCCATAAGTGAAACCTAACTCAACTAAGACAAACTGTAATCTAACTCCATACAGCTTCGGTTAGTCGAATAAGATGCAAGCAGTCATAATTTCACTTCCGCGCACTCGACGTGTATATAGGTCCGTTGGTACGTACAGTGTTGCAAAGTGCCAACACCCATGCCGCGATGTGTAGTGGTGTAGTGTAGGACTCGAAGTGTAGGACATAATGCTCTAGTCTCCCTTCAACCTCAGTATAACACGGCGCTCGGGTGCCTTGGCAGAAAATCGGCAAGTTCCGTGAGTAGCGGGAGTGACTGAGCGAGGCAAAAAATAAGCTGCTATCTCTCCCCGAGGGGGAGGTGAAGAAAGGCCCCGCACTCCATCCAGCGTCAGCGATGAATCCAAATTATCCGCGAAATTAATTTTTTTGTCTCAAAATCCAATCTTAAGTCGCGCGTTGGTTTTTCAAAATAAGCGTGTTTAAATTTGGTAGCCCCTTTTTTTTTTTTTTTTTTTTAAGTAGCTTTTTTATGTGTTGTATAATTGTAAGTGTTGTAGTATTTAGGCCAGCTGAAGCTGACGTGTTCAAGGTTGAACAAAGCTTCTAAATAAATAAAGAGTTAAAAAAAAAAAAAAGTCGCGCGAAGCGTCATTATTTGCGCCATTTTAGCGCTTCTATCTACGGTAAGCGGCTAACACAAAATTCATAAGAGCGCTTAATACGCGGTAACAAATCCGGAGCGTCGCTGCCAGTAGTAGCTGCATTCGCTTCTTGCTCAATAGGCACGGTCAGTACAGGGACGAGAAAAAGGTCATAAGCGCCGTGCATTTCCTGGCGCTTACCCGTTCTTACACTACACTCTTTACTGGCGGCGGCGGTTGAGCGGCATTAACTAAGGAGATTTTTGAAATGTTTGTTTACACAAGGTCATTGGTTTACACTTTTTAAATTGGAGTGAATAATTAACGGATTTGTAAGAAATACAATCAAATAAAGTTATTTTAATTGTATAAAGTAAGATTATGGCACACAGGCTTATTGTTAAGATCACAGGACCTTTTAAATGTTAATATAAATGGTTATTTTATATTGAAATACTGGATAACCCGAATTTTCCGCCTGTAAGTTGTCGACTCGGACCAGCTAATTTTTTAACGCTCTTCAATGTGATGTGCATATCGTTCGAGTCTACCGCAGACCGGTACGTAATTATTTAATATAGATAGACATAATGAAACAAATGACAGTACCTACACGATTAAAAGAAGTCAAGATTTAGTAGAGATGCGTCAGATTGCGATTTCTTAATATCAGATGGCAGCCGATTTCACAATTCGATACAGAGCCCGGAGAAGGATTTGGAGTAGGTTTTTGACTTATGGGCGGGGAAGGAAAGAGAGGGCACTCAACACCTTGACGATGATGATTAATTCTGGGCTCGCGATGAAGCTAACGTTAACTGACAGATACTTTTATTAAAAATCGGCCTTTAGTCCATTAGGTTACGATATAATCAGAATCACCCACAGGTTAACTGGAAGATACCATTAAAGGGACAAGTCCGCATTTGTACAAGTTTTCCAACTGCAGCTAGGAGTTTCCCTCACCCGCAGTCCACCCATTACGTCACAAGCAGGCTCAAAGGAAGCCACTTGGAACGACCTCCACCCTCCACGGGCCAGCCGACACCCCACTCAAGCCGGCCCCGGATACTCCTGAACTTCTCCATTGGTGACCAGTCCACGTTTACTAAGCCCCATCGCCACGACAAGGCGGTTACCCGCGGGGAGCGGCACGAGTTCCAATAGCAACCGTAACTGACCCAACTAAGCTTTTCATGTTGTAATGAAACACACAAAATTGTACGTTTGTAGCCAATAATCAAACGACGTCGTATTTCGTCACAATAAAGGTAATTTCCCCCTTACACGTGCCTCAACAACGTTTAAACATTCCCAAAACTGGAAAGCCATAAAAATGAATATTTTTACAACTTTTAAATGCTTGCAAAACTCACAAGTACGCAAGAACATTCCCAATGGTAGAAAGCCATAAAAATGAAACAAAAGTTTACATTTAATTGTTCCCAAAAGCTAAACGTACGTCAACGTCTGACCTATATTTTGGCAACAATGTTTTCAACCGGCTTTTTTGCGTCATGATTGCTTTTGTTTAAATTAAAACACTTTAGGGGTAATTATCCCACACATTTTTGAGCGGCGGTCGGTCGTGATATTTGGGGTGTAAAGTACATGTATTGGAAAACCATTTATTTTATAAATAGTCTTACTCAAAGTACCATATTAAGCCAAAATTAAAATTATTATCAACTTATTATATTTATTGTAATAAAATAATTTCAAACCTAAATCAATTTTGGTGCCGTGTCCTGTACTTGTCGCATATACTGATATACCGTGATACAAAGTTATTAAGCCTCAATTAGATTTATATTTCAGTTAGTTGTATTCCCTATTAATTAAGGTATTTTAAAATAAATCAATTACTGCACTTGCAATAAAAGGAAACCGGGAGCAGTGTAAATAAAACTGTCCTAGCGAAATAGTCAATTATGATGGTGAATATTAAACAAACGAATATGGCGTCAGTTGTTCGTTCAGTTCCACTCCAGCAATATAGACAATGAAATATTTCTACCATCTGGCTACGTCTTCCCGCTAATCACATAAGTATCTAATTTTAGTGGTATGAAATAAATTTGTATAATTGTGCTAACTTAGATAAGTTGTTATTTTGCAAAAAGTTTTATTGTGTTATAATTGTTTCAGGTAGGTATGTTTATGGTGTATCTTTAACTGTATTGAGTTAAGTTTGTGTTAAATTAAAAGATTCCCTTTGAATTAAAATAATTAGTACAATTTCTAATTTTGGCGGTACAATTTTGGTGGCTTTTCCGAAGACATCAAAATTATCAAAATTGCTGGACTCCACCAAAATTATTCAAACAACAAATAATCATTAACAAGTCACAACAAAAAATAATCGTTAGGGAATCCCTAATTTTGGTGGATAATAGCAATTTTGGTGGTAAATTATTAGTAAAATCGTTATATCTTAAAAACCATTTAATACAATAAAGGGCAATTTTAACACTGTTTTTATTAAGCCTATGATAAAAAAAGATAAAAATGATATAAGATGTTTGTTCAGTAAGTAGGCCGCACGGGCACTTTTATACGTCAAAAATCTACCAGCGCTTCGCAAGAGACTACTGCTGAGAAGAAACGCCGCAAGAAACTCAACAGTCAGTCGTTTTTTAATACTACTTATGATATTATACAATCATAAAGCTTAACCTAGCATTATACAAAACAATGAATCTAACATAAAATAAAAATAAAAATATATTCAAGCGTAGCTTGAGCAGGAAAATTTGTCAAAACTCAGAATTTTCATAGGGAGTAATAAGTAGTAGTAATAAATATAAACATATACACATAAATATACTTACCTATGTAACCAGTGCAGACAACCACATACAAAGTTTCGATATATTCTCCTACAGAAACCGTGTCAAGGCAACTTGCTTGTTTTCTAGCAATGGTGGCGGCGCCCTACACTGAGCGCATGCGCCGATATGGTCTTACCTGGTTTTATTGTGTTCTAGCAATGGCGGCGGCGCGATACACTGAGCTCATGGGCTGATATGGTCTTACCTGGTTATATTGTGTTCTAGCAATGGCGTCCGCGCCCTACACTGCGCATGGGCCGATATGGTCTTACCTGGTTTTATTGTGTTCTAGCAATGGCGGCGGCGCCCTACACTGAGCGCATGGGCCGATATGGTCTTACCTGGTTATATTGTGTTCTAGCAATGGCGTCCGCGCCCTACACTGAGCGCATGGGCCGATATGGTCTTACCTGGTTTTATTGTGTTCTAGCAATGGCGGCGGCGCCCTACACTGAGCGCATGGGCCGATATGGTCTTACCTGGTTATATTGTGTTCTAGCAATGGCGTCCGCGCCCTACACTGAGCGCATGGGCCGATATGGTCTTACCTGGTTTTATTGTGTTCTAGCAATGGCGGCGGCGCCCTACACTGAGCGCATGGGCCGATATGGTCTTACCTGGTTTTATTGTGTTCTAGCAATGGCGGCGGCGCCCTACACTGAGCGCATGGGCCGATATGGTCTTACCTGGTTATATTGTGTTCTAGCAATGGCGTCCGCGCCCTACACTGAGCGCATGGGCCGATATGGTCTTACTTGGTTTTATTGTGTTCTAGCAATGGCGGCGGCGCCCTACACTGAGCGCATGGGCCGATATTGTCTTACCTGGTTTTATTGTGTTCTAGCAATGGCGTCCGCGCCCTACACTGAGCGCATGGGCCGATATTGTCTTACCTGGTTTTATTGTGTTCTAGCAATGGCGTCCGCGCCCTACACTGAGCGCATGGGCCGATATTGTCTTACCTGGTTTTATTGTGTTCTAGCAATGGCGGCGGCGCCCTACACTGAGCGCATGGGCCGATATGGTCTTACCTGGTTTTATTGTGTTCTAGCAATGGCGGCGGCGCCCTACACTGAGCGCATGGGCCGATATGGTCTTACTTGGTTTTATTGTGTTCTAGCAATGGCGGCGGCGCCCTACACTGAGCGCATGGGCCGATATGGTCTTACCTGGTTTTATTGTGTTCTAGCAATGGCGGCGGCGCCCTACACTGAGCGCATGGGCCGATATTGTCTTACCTGGTTTTATTGTGTTCTAGCAATGGCGGCGGCGCCCTACACTGAGCGCATGGGCCGATATTGTCTTACCTGGTTTTATTAACGCTTCCTACTCCTACTTAGTCTTTACCTAAAAAATATAGTTTGTTTGTTTATCCCGTATGTGTGTATATTTAGTCTTAATATGAAATTAAATGCAGGTTTTACCTTCAGAAGGTTCGAGGCTAAGAATGTGAAAACTCAAAGTGGGAGAAGCCGTTGACGGGCCGCTAGTCATTTTATAGGTTACCTATCACAACTTCGAAAAATGTTTGACCGAATTTTGGTTCGACAAATACTTTTCGTCAATTATGGTTTGGGTTTTTTTACGTTTGGCCGAATGATCATTTCGAATAGTTTTATTTATTCATTACTTGTTTTGGTTTTTTAACGATTTGACAAATTATCTATACCTCATTACTGGTTTCGGCGTATCAACAGTTGTCCAATGTAATGCTTTGTCTATTTGTCTTTTTCCTATTTCTGATTTTACCTTAGTATCCTTTGCCCAATATTACGGCTCGGTTTATTCATAGTTTACCTAATTTGGGGCAGAAAAAAAATAACCTCGAAAGCCAAGGCGGGAGCAAAGCTCCCGCCTTGGCCTTCTAACCTAACCTATCTGAGTCGGTTCTGCCCTGACTCGTCTTGCTCGTTGCATTTTGTAGATAGTTGAAACTAATTACAAGCAAGATTTTTTGGCCGAAATGAATATTTGACGTAACGTAGCAAAATCTATATGTAACATTGATGAAGTGAAAAATGGGTTAAGAAACAAAATACAAAACGATCCACAGGCTAGTTGTAGCATTGGTGTAATGAAAAATGGGCTTTGAAATAAAATACGTAACAATACATAGGGTACGTGACTACAAGGAGAAAAGTTGCTTGGACTAACGAACCATTTACTTAAAGTCAAATGGTGAAATAAAAAAATGACGAATCGTGCCATCGGAGAAACGATAAAAAACGAAATGTTTTCGGTCAAATGAAATTCGGTCAAAAACTTTTCGAGGTTGCGATAGGTTACCCATTTTATAAGATGAAACTTCAAGATGCGGAAATTCGTGTTTCTGAAGAAAAGCCTTCATTTTGATTTTAATAGATAGGTACAGTCAGGGACATTCGCGGTCGTCTACTTAAGAAAATTGTGGCTTGTTCGTTGCAGCTAGCTTATCCTACAGCGCTCAGTGCGGGTATTCTAGGCGGTAAAAACGATACCGTAGTTGACACGGCGTTACTCTGACGTCCGCCGCCATTGCTGTCAAGTAAATAAGAGCTGTCAAAACGGTACCAGTTTGATAACAGATTATGCACTATATTGTTTTACCGTGTTGAATATAGAGGGAAAGTTTATTTGTTCTTAGGCGCGGGCGACGGGGGCACTTCTCAAAATTGTATAAGATTATAGTAGATAGATAGCACTTGATTTTCTAAATAACATATTAGATTTTCCATTTTCCTCAGCAGATAGTTTTTTAGTCACATTGCAGTTGTATAGCATTATAATCATCTTAATAATAGAGCGAGAAATATAATAGCCAGTTAGTATTTGTGTCTGTCTGTGGCATCATACCTCTGATATGTATGGGCCGATTAAGACACGGTGTTTTTAACTGATTTAAAAGGGTTGTTTCTCAGCTAGGTTTCATGGAAATCGGTCGAAGTCGCTTGAGAGATATGAGCTCTGATAGTTGGGTTCGCCGCCGTGTCGGGGGAGTGGTCCGTGACATTGTTACTAATCATACGAATCACCTAATTGTAAGTAATACAGACGGGCGCATTCCCGGTCGACCACCTCTAGGGTCATATTCGTTTGCGCGTTCGACGCATAACGACCTGCGCCTCTATTCAACACGGTAAAACAATATCGTTTTTGATCTGGTATCGTATTGTTGCCGTTTTGATAGCTCTTATTTACTTGACGTTAATGGCGACTGACGTCAAAACAATACCATAACAGGTCAACTAGGATATCGTTTCTAACGCCTAGAATACCGGCCCTGGGTCCACACGGCATAACGTCAACAATATGATTACGATATAGATGTGACTGCTTTTTATACTTCACACGCGTTGACTCCACTGTCACAGAGACCAAGGTCGTGGCTATGACTTTGAAAGTTGATTCCATTATCAAGTCGTGAAATATAACAGGTTGGAATTTTACAGGGGACAGTAGTATATGTATACTCGTCAAGGTGAGTTCTTACCTTTTGAATCCGTACATGCATGAATGTCAAAAAATGCACAAGCTCGTGCTTGGTATACCTAGTATCGCACGACCATCAATTGCTACTAAACAAATTTAAAAAAAGGACCTACTCACAATAATCATCTCATGATTTAACTAACCTAGGTACATATAGGTACACCGTTAACTTAGGAATATACAAATAAACCTGTTGGGTTACAATGTTATAGTTATGTAGGATGTCCGAATCTGAACCAGCTATTACGCGGCAATCGACTGACGATCTGTTAAATAACGGCAGTATCCACCACAGCTGATCAGTTTGTGTGTCATTGGTATTACGTCCGAATATTTACTCAAAATGGTGATTTTGGCAAAAAAAAACAGCGATATTTGGTTAAGATTTTGCCGTTGAAAAATAACATATAACTTCATAATAATTAAGTTTAGTCCAAAAATAAGTTTTTTACATGTACAAGCAGTTTGTTTTTTAAACACACGAAGCTTTTACAAATGGCGGACTTAATGCCTTGGGAATTCGCTGCATGTCAACCATTAAAGAAAAGAAAAAGAAAAAAGAAATTTATTCAGTAAGTAGGCCGCTCGGGCACTTTTACACGTCAAGATACTACCAGCGCTTCCCAAGAGGAGACCACTGCTGAGAAGAAACGCCGCAAAAAACTCAGCAATTGCGCAAAACAGTAACCTGGCCTGGGCGGGCCCAACAATACTCGTATTGCTTTCGAGCTGTTATCGTATCGTCAACGTTTTGACAGCTCTTATTTACTTGACAGTAATGCCGGCCGAGATAAATAATATGTCAAAATCATTATTATTTTACCGTGTTGATTAGAGGCCCACGGCCTCTATTCTACGCGGTAAAATCCAAATCGTATTTGACCAGAGGGGTTATTATGACATAGCAATACAGTTCTTTTTACGGCGAGCGTAAAAGACAGAGGTATAGCAGTTATATATATCTATCCTTCTCTCGCAGCGTAAACTGAACTGCATTGTTATGTCATAATAACCCCTATGTTATGGTTTGGTTTTAACTCGGCCGCCATTACAGTCGACTAAATAAGAGCTACCAAAACAATAACAGGTCAAAAAAGATATGGGTTTTACCGTCTAGAATAGAATAGCAGTAGAGGTTAATTGAGAAATTACATGTCATACATATAAACTATTTATCTATATGTATAAGAACAAATATACATACGAATACATAAACATATTAAACATATACATGTAAATAACAATGCTTACATAATTATGGAGACGTTAAGCGAAGCAAACGTTTGAAAGATAATTTGTGGACAATTACATTGTAGTGTTTGGTTGGTTGTGGGTTGGTTTGCGCACCTGCTGTTACTAAGCGAACGTGGTTCTGAAGTACATCCTGGGCGGAGGAGAAGCGCGTCGACCACCGGCTCGGGGAGTACTCGCGCTCCAGCACTGACGAGTCCAGGATCACTGACATGGCTATGCTATCTGAGGACAACAGAACAAAGCTCCAGTTTTTTGCAAATAAGAAGTATAACTTTGTTACTTTTTAATATATGCAATTTGGTCAGTTAATGAAGTGATTTTGGGTTGCAAGACAAACAATACTTTTTACCTCATTTAACAGGGAAAAGTATTTTTATATTGATTCCAAAAATATTTTCATATTGAGAAGTTCTATCATTTTATTTAAAATAAAATTATGCATATGTCCTATCTGGAATTTTTAATTTTTTATCACTCTGGTAAACCCATGAGTTGTTTGTAGAGATCTGATATAAGTATTTACTAACGGGCCTTTATAAAACCGGCGAAGATGAAGGGAGATGAAGCAAGTCCTACAACTTTTGCTTCGCATCTTTTTGCAAGAGCTGAGGGGACTAAATAAAAGTTGCGAATTTTCTATCTTCTTTCTTTCTTCGCCCTGATTTTGCATAATTTATATACTTATTTATTTCAGAAACATATAAGATAACCACATATATCAAAACGCTTATAAATTAAGACAGAATAAAGAGAACTATACTTACACTTAATAGGTATATAAAATTACTACACAAATTACAGACTAACAATAAAAAATAGTATAATTATACCCCTTAATATTATTATGATAGGAACTTGTATAAGTAATCTAGTACTTAATTGCCAGTAGTCTTTAACGAGTCCTGTCGACTTGTACTTCGATTTAAATCTCCTGCATACTTAATACTTTGACATTTATACATAAACATAATATTTAAAATCCTAGACGTTTTAACAACCGACCTACAAAGGATGAAGTGTCAGCTTTATTCACGAGTAAGTACAAGTTCCTATATCTCGGTAGGAGTATTGACCTCGAATAATTTGAATAAAATAACTGACCGTTCTGATAAAACAGTTTGACCCTTGCTGTGACACAATGGTTACAATGTTATGTAATGATAGTTCACAGATAAAACCAAATATTGAATACCGATAAATGAAGAGGCTACCGCGTAGGAACACAGTTATCTAAAAGTTTTGTCTTGATTAATACTTTTGTATTCGAAGTATTA